>JADWQD010000016.1:0-600000 GCA_016110215.1 Capronia americana
TGGTGTGCAGTTGCGCAATGCATATTTGCGCATTTTTACAAAAATAAGGTGTGCCACTTATTTTGTCACCTGGCTCGGTACCTACCTAAATTACATTACTCCGACCTCGGCCGCGGGACGGGAAGGGGCGCGCTTCCTTTCCCCCCTTGCATCCAGCACCAGCACCAGCACCAGCATGCAGTCCAAACTCCGAACTTGTACGTACATTACTACGAGTACTGTGTACGTACATACCCTGGGTGCCTGGGTAAGGTAGTCATGCCAGTCCGAGTACGAGGTACTACGTAACGGCAGGTGCCCCAGGGGCAGGGGGGGAGAGCTCGGGGTCTCGCGCAAAGACAAGCCTGGAACATTGCGCACAGGGCAACAACACGGGGCAACGACACGGACCGGCGGGAAAAATGTCGTGCATGCGTAGTATGTAGTAGTAGCTCGTACTGGGTAGGTGGTATGTAAGGGATGGGGATGCACGTCCGTCTGGTCCGTGTACCGGCAGGTTAGGGATTCTACATAGGTATGCATGCACATGGTATGCAACGGTATGCAACGGTATGCAAACGGTATGCATGGTATGTACATAACGTATGTGTGTTTACGTACGTGCGTGCGTGCCGTGCGCAGCGGTGCGATGCGATGCCTGGCCTGGCCTGACCTTGCCTTGCCTTGCTTGCGTGCGTGCGTGCGTGCGTGCGTGCATGGGCACCAGCTCCCCGTAAAACGAGGTGGTAGTACATACTACCCGATCTCGGATTCCGTACTTGCATGACTGTTGTCCGTGCAGTGCAGCGGCACGTCGCGAAACAGGGACGGGAAGCCCGGCGAACACGCACGATTAGGTTTGCCTGTTGGCACGGCGTACTCGCCACGAGGACTACTATCAACTCGGATCCAGGTCAGGTCAGATCATGCCAATGATGCGAACACAAGTGCATCGCGTGGGAAGCGAGGTTTCAGATGGCCAACGTCGCATGCCGTGGACGAGGTGGGATTGGTGGGATGGCGCTCGAATGAAAGAAAAGGTCGTGAAGAACTGAGGAGCGTGAGGCTGACTGATTGGCTTCCTGTCCGCTTCGAAGACTCATTTGGCCCTGGCGAGCACGCGAACACGGCATTAGTGCAAGGCGACACTTCGAAAGGAGGGCCAGTGATTCAAGTCATAAAGCATTCAAAGACTAGAAAGCAAAGCCCACACCATTTCTCCCCCCATCTGTTCAACTCAGCTCCTCTTTCGCCCTCGCCGGTCGCATGACCACTGGTTGATGTGTGGCTGCCTTGTCTTGACACGACCGTCGAGGGTCGTTGAAGGGCTTCGATTTGGTCGTCGTGAGCGGCCCCTCCACCTCGTTTTGTATTATCCCTTGTGATCCCCATCAAACAACTCCAGCATTTCCGGACACCCACTCAGGTCTCCCTGGCTGGCGGACTCGAGCTGTTCCCACCCTTTTCTCGATCCAGCTTCTCGCTCACGCCGGACCGTATCTGAGGGGCGGTTGAACGGGGAGCAGGCGCAGCCAAAAGCCACCAGCCGATCGACCATCGCAGGGTCGTGGAAGTTACTATGAGTACATGAACAGCGCGCGCGCATTGACTTGTTCTTCGCAAAAAGCATAAAAGATTCAGACAGCCTTCCCAGGTACAGTTAAAAAGCATTCGAAGCGGTCAGAAAAAGCAGATAGCCACCCAGTTTTCCGTTTCGTTTCAGCATTCGCAGCAAAGGTGAATCGGGCTCTGATAGCCGTGAAACCACCGGGCAAGAAAAATTCGTGATAGCTTTGCGGTTTTTGAGAGTGATCAAACAGCCAACCCAGTTGTTTATCTCAACGCAGTTTTAGCCCTTTTCGTCCGATTCACCGGCGAAGTCCCCAGTAAAGACCGAAGTAGTACAGAGAAAGGAAATGGTGGGTTGCCCCGAGTTGTGTATCTTCTTTAGCAAAAAAATGAAATCCGGAATGGCGAGTCGACGCGTCGCAGCGCCGAGTGCGGCCAATTCTGGGCGGCGAGCAGCCCGTGGTTTCTTGCTGCCAACCACGGCCTTTGGAGCACCTCGGCAAGCGCCCGCCGTATGACCAGGCAAGCGGTCTTACTTCTTGCCATCGAGTTTGTTGAGCATCTCGTTGTCGTTCCTACCTCGCTGCTCCGGTGGTACTCTGGTGGGATCCCCGAGCATCTCGTGGACCTTCATACCGCTGCGGCTGTTGGCGGAGGAGCCTGCAGATCCCGGTTGGTTGGGAGGCGGAGTCCTTCCATCGTCGTGGTTGGGCCCGTGATGGGGTGAATTGAAGCTCTGGGCGGATTGAGGGGTCAAGCCCGCCGGGGGGGAATGGTTGCCCTTTTGAGACTGGGTGCCATTGGCGTAGCGGGCTTGCTGGGGGAACGACTGATAGCTCATGGTTGACGTGGCGGGCGAGGTGGGAGCGCCACTGGCGGGATCATGATAATCGTTGTAGCTGCCGCTGCTGTTCTGGCGCGACTCATACGTGCTGTTGCGCGGGCGAGAGTTGGGATGGGGAGACTGGGACGCATGAGAATTCTCGTTGTGGGGGTCATCATCAGGAGGGGGACGCTTAAGACTGACACGTTCATCATGCTGCGCAGGGGGGCCCTGCCCAGCTGCGTCATACGGCTGTCCAGCAGGCGGATAGGGAGCATACGGGTACGGCGCAGGAGGATATCCATGGGGAGGCGCCGGCGGGTAGCTGTACTGAGGTTGGCCGTGCAGTCCGGCGGGTCCTAGAGGTTGGCCGTGGGCACCATAGAGCATCGGCGGCGTTTCCCCATCGCGGGGATAATGTTGTCCATTCTGGCCGAGCCGTCCATCAGGTTGACCAGCAAGAGGAGCCCTCACGGCGTTGGGTCCGTAGACGGCAGCGGCCGGGACAAAGGCAGCCTGGGAAGAGACGGGATGGAAGAGGCATTGCTGGTTGAAACGAATGCAGTTTTGACAACGGCCGTCAGGTGAGCTGTCGTAGCCTGAGCATCGAATCTAAGTTGCGGTTAGCATCGGCCTGTCACGGGGGGTTGGCGTGTGTGTGCCCGTCTCGCGCACCTTTCTCTTTCGGCAATACTTGCAAGCTATGGCCGTGCGCTGGCGCGGTGCGGCAGCAGGCACCTGAGGAGGATAGGGAGGGGGGTAGTAACCCGGGTGAGGATGCGCATAGACTGGGGGAAGACGGTAGGCATCGGGTTGCATGGGTTGAGGCGGCTGTCCCAAATCAGGCCGCGGAGGGTACGCATAGCCTGGATGCGCAGGATCCTTTTGTGCGGTCTTCACGTCAGCTGAATGGTTCAATTTTTTCGAGACTGTGTGATAGGCAGCACTTACCGCATAGTGAGGAGGATAAGCACTATGCTGACCTGGCCAACCCGGTGGAGGATATGGATGAGCTGCCCTTGGATCCGGATACTGGCCTTGTCTCGCAGGATCTGGGGGAGGATATGGGCTCCGGTCGTCTCGTGCGGCCGACGGACGTCCTTGAGGCGACGGCTGTGCGTAATAGCCACCGTGGGCTGCGTCGTCCGGAGGCGGATACTGAGGGCGTGGAGGCTCCCTAGAGTCGGCCATTTGTGCCATGTGTCGTCCAAAGATCGTGGGGTGGGTGGTACAACAGGTCACGGTTCCCGCAGAGTGGTCGCCAGGCGGCCAGGAAGCAACCGAGGCTAACGGAAAACGGGCAAGGGGAAGGCCGTCGAGGCGTGTCTGATTGCTCTCAGAGCGTTGCGTGGGTTGGGGGGTGTGTGAAGGAAGAATGAAATCGACCTCAGGACCAGCTCAAGGTCGAGCGCAATCGTCGCAGTCGCAAAGCACTGCACCGGAGGAGGAAAGGTAAACAAGAGGAACAGGTCCTGCTAGGGTGTGCGAGGTGACCGGGCTGAGGTATTAATTATTGCTTAGAAGGCGAAAAGTCGCTGGGTGTAAGATGGGTACGAAGGGCCGTCGGGCCTGGCTGATCGATCAGGTGTTCGCACAGGCTGCGGCAAGGAAGTGCGGACGGAAGGGCTGCGTAAGAGCCGTCGCAGGCAAGTGGATGTCGAGAGCGTGAGAGTTGGGTGAGAGTCGATGTGAGAGTGGACAGGTCGGTGAAGAAGTGACGAGCTGAAGGATGACGATGATGGTCGAGAAAAGGTCGTGGAGGGAGAATGATTGGCGATGTCGCGGGTGTGATGGAGGTGGAGAGTAACTGGAGATGTGCTTGGAATTAAGTGGCAAGCGACGCCTATAGGCTCTCGTCCGCCGCAGGCACAACCGAAGGGGGAAAAAGACTTTTTTCCAAGGGAAAGGCCTCAAGGGAGCTAGGGCTTCGGGCGGGAGGGGAGGGCAGCCAAATTGTAAAGTACTCCTCTGGTCGCTACCGCTGTTTTCTGGAAAGCCCAAGGGCACTAGCCTAGGGACCCAGAGAAACGGGACGGAGAAGCGGTAGTGACGCCTACTAGCCACTAGCCCTGCAGAACAGGGATTGTCAGGTGCCAGGTGCCAAGTGGGGTGTCACCGTCCCAGGCTCGTCGCTGGAGCCGCGGCTAGTGCTAGCGCAGATGTCCTCTCACAAATCCCAGATGGTCTGCTGCCACCACCAGAAAAAAGTAGCGTCTGTGCTCGTAATCGTAGCCTCTGGCTGCGACTCGCACACACACACACACACGGCGAGGAATCTGTCGGCACTGTTCTTTGCCGGCGTCCTCGGCTGCCTGAAGAATGCCTTGCGTGAGCGCCCGTTGAGATCTCTCCCAAGTATGTGGGTGGAGTGCCCGGAGTCGAGGCGGTCCCAGCGTCGAATGTGTCGAAGCACTGGCTCTGGTGTACGTACCTGGAAGTACGCAAGGACACCGCAGGGAGACAAAGGAAAAGCAAAGGCGGAAGACTTTCCCTTCTGTCCCTAACCACCGCTTCCGTCGGTGCAACCTGTCAACTCCCAGCGTGTGGTGGGGATTACACTTTCGGGATGCCTTGCAGTTTGTGCGAGGTGTGCCTGCCCCTCCTCTGCTTCCTCTGCTTGACGCACGGCTATTAGCGCTAAACGTGGGGCGGGTTGGAGGGATGATATCGCCGGCCGTCTGATGATACCGAGTATTTTATCGACAAATGGACCGTCCTTGTTGCAGCGTCTTGACGAGCGGCCTACCTATGACAAATGTCGGACGCGAAGGCGAGCGAATCTCACGGCGGCACAGGATGGGATTCGGTCGGTTGGGGCGTCACCGCGAGTCGATCCGAAGTTCCACCCAAGGGTTCTTCCTGCGTTCCTGGGATTAATTGGACGCAGCCCGACCTGGTCGAAGTTGTGACTCGGAGACTGCAGCGCGGGCCTCGTTACCAGCCACCAGGCAGGGTCCACTCCGGAAGATGGCAAATGTTGATGGAGGGGTTAAAAATGGGTTTCCAACAGCTGTTCTTTGAGTGCCCGTCCGTGCTTTGAAACTGGAGCCAAGCTAGGACGAATGCCAGTCAGCTTGTCAGAAAAGCCCAAAAGTAGGCGCTCGTTCGCTGGAAATGGAGGTCTGGTTTCCCGTGAATCCGATGGCAACGTGCCAGATGCGTCAAGCTAAAGTGACCTCCGAGGTGACCTCAAGAAGTGGTGACGCCGCTAGGTTCGTCCCTCCCTAGGATCCTGGGATGGGCTCTCTTGACTTAGCTGAGGGGAGATGTCACTGCCTGTTCGACGGTTCAGGGCTTGGGTAGAATTGCCGCAACGAGCCGATGAATAATAGGCCGCTCTCCTGCACACTGGGTCGCTAGTCTCAAACTCTTTAGATGAGGGGCACTCCAACAGATGCAACAAGGTGTTTGATTCGATTGCTTTATTGGTTCGCATGGGCTCTTGATGACTCTTCTCCAGGTGGCGAGCAACGTAAGTCCCGGAACTCCTCGCCGTGAAGTGTAGTAAGACCTATCCGAGCTGCAGTCGCTGGACGTCGCTGGGGTTGCGATGTGGTGTGAGAAATATTTTGTTGGAGAGGATTCCAGGGCACCATATGCGCCGATCCGAAGATCACCGTTTGACGCTGGTCAGAATGCAACCAGGACAGCCTGGTCTCTTGAGGATTCAATAATTGTCAGAATGGGCAAGGGAAAATCTTAACATCAGGTATGCTTTGTGAGAGGACGATGCTCCGGAGATATGATGCAGCTAGACGGCAGCGACATCGGTTGTGCGATGCTTCGATACTCTTCTGAACCAATGGCCAACATAGTGTGGCCAAGGGGATGAGTGTTCTGGTTATGTACTGTGTCACCTACTGGAGCACTCTTATCTAACGGGCCGTCGCCGCTGGCCTTTGTGCCGATGGGGAATCATACAAGAGACTTTAAGCCAGCAACATTGCTGCAGGAGCTTCCGCCGCGCGTCAAGACCAGAGTTGAACTCACTGTTGCTCGAAGCCCTTCTGCCCATCGAGCTAGAGCGCGAGCCGACCAGGGACGACTGGTAGCTAGTCAGCTAATCGCGCTTCGCGTGTAGGTCCGTAGGTTGAGGAGCGGCCCTCAAGGAGCATGCATCGTCATGCAATGCAAGAGGGAAGCAAGAGAGACGCCGGCAAAAAATGCAGAGCCATCTCATGCACCATGCACCCATCCTTGCCGCCAGTGCAGGCTGCCGGGTCAAGATTGGGGGGAGCCCAGCCCAGAGAGGGGCCCGTATATCTCCCCGTCTTGAGGACCGTGCTTCAGGGTATCAGAGCGTATCATACAGCGTCCGTACGAAACGAAAAAGCCTCCGACCAATGGATGTGGAGGGAGACTTTTGTCTCCGGTGCTTGGGATTACTCGCCCAGCATCCGATCTCAAATGGCTGAAGCCGAGATCTGATCGGAATGTGACACGTCCCAGTCAAAGCGGTGAGTCATCCACATAATCTGGGCGAGAATTTCTTCTTTGACATGTATCGGCATGGATGGTCGGGAATAGAAAGTCTCAGTTGCCATGACAAACGCTGCACATGCAGTCACCGGGGACTAGCAAAATATCCGGATATGGCCATGCGTTCATGGTGTGTGAGGCACTGACCCTTCCGTCTGCTGTGCGACTCCCAAGCAGTCGACCATGATATGACAGCACTCTAAGTATGCAGGCTCAGGGACCAGTACCACCCTCAGATTCCTGTCAGCTTTTGCCCGGTTGGCTACACTTGCACCCTCCTTGCCTTCAATAGTTTGCTTCAACGGATCATGGGTGGCACGAAGCCCACTGCAGTATCCTTAATCCATCAACACCTATCGAGTCTTGAACATGGGCCCAGAAAGTCACCCACGGAATTTTCGCGAGACAAGCACCGCGGAGGTAAGATGGCATGATTTCGCTCGTTCGACCGGGACAGCATCAGTTAGCTACCGTATACTCGGGAGCGGTGTGCGTCGACGGGATGTCCCATCTCAACTCCTCTCACTTAGATCCCTTGTCGGGCGCAGCATAGTTTGGTGGCAGAAAACTTGGTGACGCCCGTCTCGTCATCTGACCTTGCCTGAGCTGTGCAGTGCTGCAAGTTGCAAGACTAGGCCGCTAGCTATGTTGGTAGTCGTTCAAGCAAAATCTCGGTGTGACATGCGCTCCTTTTGGACATAAAATGCGCTAGGGCTGCTGGGAGAAATAGTCTCGCTTCCCCTTGGGTCTCAACATAATATTCCACAGTACGACGTTAGTGGCGATTGATTGAACAGGTCGAATGAGATGTATGTACTCGTACTTTGGAGGCTGCAGGGGACTGCAGGAGACTGCGCGGATTTTCGCGGGGGCAGCTTACCGCTCGATGATGATCCCGATGGATGGCCACTAACCATGCTTGTAGGTGAGCCACACCGGTCAGACTACTGGGTACACCACGTAAGCTCGCGGAGCCATGCCTTGCTGCCTGGCATTGTGGAACCACGAACAAATCGATGCCTGAACAGTGCCTCGTACTCTACACAAGCCCATGGTCGAAATGGTGCTTATGCTTACTGTCAGTCCAGAAAGGAGATGGTTGGAGGATTGATACACAGCAATCATGAGCCCGCAGCGTCAGGCCTAGAGGCCTCAGCGTGGGCGAGCTTGGGGAAGTCATGCTTCGTAATGAAGGCCTAAGCGCCATCCGGTAGGTACGGAAGGGGCGACAGGGGCGTCGAGGCCCTAGCCGAAGGCGAACAAGGTACCAGGCTCGGCTCTGCCCTAGGTCCCGTCCTTTTTCAGAATGCATCGAGGATTTTCCCTTCTGGCTGCAGTGTTGATGCACTGTCGGCACCCGTCCAGACCCTTCTCAACCTCTATCTTACTGCGTAGTTGATCGCGGGCGATGCATATGCCAAGTAGAATGGCAACTCGTCAGAAGTTCTAGCTTGCCACTTCAACGGTATCAAACGTCTCTTTGAACCCGGTCGGATCCTACAGCGACCGGACGCGCCCGCTTGGATGCTATCGAGGAGCTAGCGACATCATTGGTAGTCGGTTCGGTGGTCGTACCACCTCCGTTCCCAGGTAGTGCCGTAGATCTTGACGATACCAGCGAGATTGCTTTATCACAAGCCGGCGTTGCGGGTACGGGTACAAGTTGGGAGTGACCGGGGCTTTGAAAGTTTGAGAGAGTGAAGCTATCATGCCTTGCCATGGTCGATCAATAGGGGATGGTTCCGAAAGCGCATCCTGACGGTCTGCTCCTCAAGTTGCCCAAACGAGCTGGGCATGGCTTCGGGCGCTCCCTCGGCGGTGCAACCGACATGCTGGAAGCGAATGGAGCCCGCATGTGAGATAGGTCCATATGCAGGATGATGTGGAAGTAGTGTAACCAAGCAATCGGGTTGCATTTGCAGACGGGCCGTCAGTCGAGCCTTTCCTGTCTTCCCCTGGCTCGCTGTTAACTCGATTTGAGCACTCAGGACTCCTGCATGTGCCCACCTGACCCGAGTTGACGCGGGTGGCTGATGAGTCTTCGGGCTTTGGAGCCGTGATCGTCCAACATTAGGAATCGACTACCCCAGGCCTAGGGAGTGGTTATCCTCTTTCATTGCGTCCCTTCAACATTGTGTGGGACGAAGTACTTAGTACATTTTGCTTCCCCGGAAGTAGTCAATCAGATGACTACAGTGACGGGAACCTCGCCGCCGTTACTGCCGGTACTGCTGAGTGTGCAGCGCAACGACCACCGCCCTAGAAAGAAGCAGTCGTGGGTGAGGAAGCTGCAGGCGATTCGACAAGAAGTTGGGTGGTGTGGTTGGTGACTGCGCAAGTTGAGACCGGTTTGGTATCGTGGTACGAAGACTGCGTACGTTACGCTCGTGGTTTTTGTCAGACGGACATTTGAAATGGATGCTCGGCATCACATGATTCGAGGTTGATGTGCCACGGGCGGAAACGAGACGGGGGCTTGTTGCTGATGGGTTAGGCACGCCCTGCGCCTAACGCGGCCCACAGTCGAAGTCGTCCACCGCCATTTCCCTGCTTCATGGGGGACATCAGGAGGGGGACCTCTGCCTGCGGAGACAGTGTCCTCGCCCTTGCGACTTGGCTCTGGCCATGGATGCCGCCATTTTACCGATGCTCCCCACGCCAAGGGCACAATGTGGATTTCTCAGCTGAAAACCTGAGACAGCATGCTCCACGTCCCAAAGCAAAAGGCACCACCAGGGCCCCGTGACCGGCAGGGCAATCCTTGCCAATTGC
Organism: Capronia americana; assembly: GCA_016110215.1. Lineage (NCBI taxonomy): Eukaryota > Fungi > Ascomycota > Eurotiomycetes > Chaetothyriales > Herpotrichiellaceae > Capronia > Capronia americana. Next base: position 9,623 of record JADWQD010000016.1, read on the forward strand.
CAAATTTACACCCCCTACCACACGCTCCATGGTACGTGGTCAGCTGGCCTTCATTGAGCTGTCACTTCGGGCCCACTGACCCCGAACTGACAACGACGCCAGATGTAACGCAGCAGGATCCCTACAAGCCACAGCGCACGAGTCGCTCCGTTCAAAGCAGCCAGGATATGACCTCGTCGGCCAGCATATCAACTAAAGAGTCTAAAAGCCAGCGGGTGCCAGCTCGAAGGAAAATTGGTTGCAAGGTGCGAGGGAGGGCACACAAAATGGTGAGGAGATGCCATTCTTTTACAAGGTCCGTGAAGGTCCTAGCACTGGGTACACACGCAACGACAGCTGCGCCTTGAAGCTGCCTTCTAGGCCCGTGCTTCTGGTCCGACACGGCGGTGGCGAGATTCGCTTTACCACAATTACCCAGATTATCACCACATTCAGTTGGCCCCATCAGAGTCGTCACTGCTGGACTCATCCTCATCTGGCATCACCACACTGTTGAGGTAGGTGACCTGGTTGTCGAGCCTCGGTCAGCGCAATCCTAGTCATGGACCGGGTCAAGGGAATTCAGAACTTGGGCACGAGCGATCACGCTGGAGTGTTCTTTTCAGAACTGGCTTTTGGCTAAGGTCGGCCCGCCTCCCTCGCCTTTGCACATGTCCTTTCTCGGCCATTTGCGCTGGGCCCGGTCGAGGTATGATTGGGCACTCAGGGCTCATGCGGAGGGTACGCACGAGTTCTCACCAACGCCAGGAGCGAGTCATGGCTCGAGTTTTCGTGATAGCTTTTTGTGGGCATGCCGAGTCGTAGATGGCCACAAAATGGAAGCGAAGAGGTGGACTTACAAATGGAACCATTACGCCAATCAAGTCCAGGATGGTGTGCAGCCCCTGTTCGCTGACGACCTTTTCGTCCGAAATCCTCTTGCCCAAAGTGAAATTGCGCAAACGAAGAAGCTCAATGTTTGGATTATCAGCCTCATAACCCTGTCACAGAGGAAATCGTCAGTCAAGTCTATACGATGCGGTAGCGAGATGGGATAGTCGAATTGAGGGGCCTCCGAACTGGGAGTGTGCTCCATCCACTTCGAAGAGAATTATCCGGTCTTCAGCGTTGCGCGGGCTGCTAGGTCGATAGGGAACAGCCGAGACAGTGGCACCAGGAGGGGCAGCCGCAACTCGCTGATGGTGGCCCTGACTCGATCACTCTGTAGCCCATGTGCTCAAGTCGCAGCCGCAGTCGCAGTCGCACTTCCAATCGCAGTTGCAGTCACAGTCGCATTTGCAGTCACAGTCACATATGCAATAAGTCTCAACATGAAGTGTGGCATCCATGGGTGCTCACTCGACAGGTTGTCCTTCTCCCCCTTTTCATATTAGTGGCCTGCATGCTCACCCATTTTGCCCTCGGACTGCTGCAGAAGCAACATCCACGAGCCTTAGAACGCTTTCTCGCCGAAACTCTGCACGGCGGGCTGATGAGTGCTTTCCACCACACGCTGGGCTACTGAAAGCGCAGTAGCTCTTGCCTGCGTCTCTAGCGTCCACCAAGGCCGCTCTCGAGGGCAGAGAAGTACTTGGATGGCGAAGCTTAGAGACCTCGCGAGGTCTGCAGACTGCGAATGATTCACGAGCCCAGCTCAAACCAGAAACGAGCCCTCATCGGACGAAAAGGCTTGAAAAAAGACACACATACCTTTGGCTTGGTCTTCAGAGCATTTTCCTTGTTCTGGTCGGCAAACGCTTTGATTGCCTTTTTCTCGTCGTTCGAGTCGACTCCCAGAATCTTTTTCCGCATCTGAGGTTCATTCAGAACCAGCCGCAATTTCTTCGATTTGCGGTCGATGTTCTGTCTGAGAAGAGCTAAGGGTCGCGCATCAGGCATCCACAAGCCGGAGCCTGTCGAGACAGAAAGTTCAGCCATGATCGTGAACACTGAGAGCGTACCTACCAACAAAACTTTTGCCCCCCGGTTGAATTTGGACATAGTAACAAGCATAGGGCCCTTTACGACCTGTCCGAGACCTATCGAAAGTCAAAACGCCGTCTGAGCGAAGTGGCGGGTATATTCACCATGCTGCTGAAAAATGTGGCTTGCAAAGGGAGTCAGCAATGTGCACACAGCCTGAAAAGACTGCTGAAGTGCCACATACCTTGTATGGTGTAGGGTCAGAAGAGAACCTGATATCGCGGTAGATCCTGAAGACCTATGTTCAAGGTCGTTAGTACGACTGGCAAACCACGAAGATAAGATCGTTGAACATACCAGATCTTTGGGCGGCAGTTCCGGGATCGTATCATCAATTTCTGTGATCTTTTCCGTCAACGCTTCCACAAAACTTTCCCAGTCTTTCCAAGATTGTCGATAGTCAGGGTCATGCACTGTGCAGCCGGTTGTTAGCCTCAAGGTGTCATCTGCCGCGTTCACAAGGCACTGAATAGCACGATGGGCAGCGTGGCAATCCGAGGTCAAACACTTCGCTAGACGCTTACTTTTCAGCCATTCCCGATCATTATTTGCCTTCAAGTCTTTCAGGAATGCCATCGTATTGGGATGGATAGTCCCAGGCAGATACTTAATGCCTCCGTCCCCTCTGGGCTTTGGCTTCTCGATGAAGACCTGCTTACCAGGACCCAAGCCTGTCTTGACACCCGGTCTCCACAGCTCTTTGCCCTTCTCCATGACGGCGTTGACAACAGCTCCCAGACCGCCAGCGCCCTTGGTAGCCTTCTTGCCCTTCGTCTTCCGCTTCTTAACCTCCTCCTCAGAGTCATCATCATCATCATCCTCATCTACCGAATCATCGCTCGACGGCTCCTCTGGTGTTGCTACATCCTCGTCGTCGTAGCCGGATTCATCGTCCGCGACGTCGTCGACATCATCGTCCTCACTATCTAGCTCCTGGAAGTACTTGCTTTTCGTTGGGGTAGTCTTGCCGGTGCGTCGCTCCTTGTCAGCCGACTCTTTGATTCTCTTCGATGCCCTGCTCCCAGGCGTTGTTGGTCCTGAGGCAGTCTCCGATAATTGACGTTTGTGGGATTTCCTGGCGATAGGGGTTCCCTTTTTCGATGCCCCTGATTTCCGTCCTGGCATAGCTGCTGCCGAATAGAAAACCAAAAAAAGGGTCAACAACGGCGTGAGTAAACTACCGAGAGATGGGCGATGTATACGGACAAATAGCGGGGATGAAGCTCTGCTCGTTGTCGACGCTTGAAGCTGTAAGCCCAACTCGTCGTTCCAAGCGAATTAATTAATTGGCGAGCCGTGGACGCGGCTGGACGCGTCGAGGCGTGTGATGACGTCATTGCTATTTTGCAACTTGGTAGGTGCTTGGTGGCCCTGCGTCCAACTTGGACAGCCCAGGGTCGGATGCTGTAAGAATCTTTTTCCTATCTATTCTATCTGTTCTGTCACAGAGTTGTCACAAGCCCTGTGCTATTGCGCATCACGTCTCTTCACCTCTTCACTCTGGGATGTTGAGCGCCAAAGCTATGTCCTATCGAGCTTCACCTCAGCCTGCAGCGCCTAATAGGATATCATTCCACTCTCAGAACACGACGATGTCGAAATTCGTTGTCTTGAGCGTTTGAAAGCGGGTTTGATGCGACAGCTGGTATCTCGGAGGGAGAATCGGTCGGACGTCCGTGGCACAGAAGAATGCTGTTTGGGACATTGTCTGAAGCTTGAAAGGCAAGGGCAATCCAGATTCAATCAGTCTCGACAGGGTGTTGCGAGTTTTCTTCCTCTGCCATGCAATTGAGGGCTGTGTGCGAGATACTCGCAGATATCTTGAGCGTAATGGCTGAGAGTGCGCGCTCATCTTTCAGGCCAATGTCGGAAGTTAATTGCTCTGCAGAGAAATCACGTTAAGTGGACGCGGTTGTGGTGGACCTCGGCGACTTCCACATTCCCGCAGGACCGTCGCTCTACACTTTCCCTCTGGCTGCATTCAATCAATACCTTCCACCCAAGTCCGAGAGTGCCTTAAGACATCCCGGTGCTCAGAAGCCACATCCAAGTACGTACGCATTGTGCTTCCACAGCAGACATCCTCAGGCTACTCCACAAAGTGTCACCCATCTGCCACTAAAGATCTCTCCGCACAGTTCGGAAACTCTCCGAGCAAACTGGGAGTGACATTTGCTAAAAAACACTCCGGATACATTTGGCAACTTTTCAAGAGAGTGCGCTGTCAATATATTGACGGCGACAACGGCTGAAGTTGGCTACAGAGACTCACTCTATTCTGTTGTTCTCGCGCAGGTTGGATTTCTTGAACAATATTTTCGTCCGGCAGCAGCATTTACCATGGCAGAGGGTCATTATCATCATCACCACCATGAGCCACACCATCACGGGCATCAAGACCACGACGCATTTACTGAGGCCAACCGTACACATTGGAAGTATGCTACCAGCGGCATCTCCCTCGCTGCTTTTGTTTCCTTTCCTTCGATGAGAGCAACATTCCATGACTCAATCTGCAGAGACGGCTGACCTTTCAACCAACAGTGACTTCGCATCCAGATACACATCAGAACAATGGCAACGCGACATGCTCAACAAAATCACGGCCTACATTCACCAGCACATAAATTGGATCGGCGTCGACTTCATCGACCCTTCCGCGGCCTTTGAAAAGACCTCACCTACGGAACCGGCACGAAACGTCCGTGTCCTCGATTACGCCTGCGGCCCGGGGACAATAACACACGCGCTCGGCGCCCGCGCGACAGAGTACATTGGCATCGACCTCAGCGAGAATATGGCCGAAGCATATAATCTGCGCTTTGGCGCCAATTCCAGCGCAACGTCAACATCCACGGATGAAATCTCCAACAACCAGGATGAGACGCTAAACGCCCACGCTGTGGTCGGCAATCTCCTCGACGCAAAAGAACCCTCCCCGGACGGGCTTGCGTCGCCGGAGTATTTCAACTTCGACCTCGTTGTGGTGGGCCTGGGCTTCCACCACTTTCCAGACATTGCTCTCGCGACGTCCCGGCTTGTTGAACGCCTGAAACCAGGCGGCGTGTTTCTCATCCTGGACTTTGTGACGCATGCGATGGACGAGCAGCAATCTTCTGGCCAGCAGCCCGCGAAGCATACTGTCGCGCATCTGGGGTTCAGCGAGGAGGAGCTGAAGGGGTACTTTGAAGGGGCAGGGCTGACGGACTTCCAGATCGTGAGGATGGACGAGGAGGTTCTGCTTAGAGGGGAGTCGAGGAGGCGGCTGTTTCTGGCCAAGGGAAGGAAGGCGTAGATGTAGATGTGCGTCGTCGTGGAGTGTTCTCGCGCTAGCAACGATCTCTAAACCCAGCCAAGTTATGCAAAAATCAACGACTTGGTCTTATCACAGCCTGAAGCGTCACTCAACCAATTTCAAGCACATTCAAGCTACTGTCGACCGAGTCCACTTCTTGTCTCGACGGGGATGCGTCGGTGTCTGTGGTGTTTCCCCTTTCCTTCTCTTTTTCCCTCTTCCTCATCTGCCTCGCCAATCCTTCCTCCCTCTTCCGCCCCCTCCGTGCCTCCTTGTCTTCCCAATCCAACCTCGACCTCCCTTGGTCCCGCCCACCAACCTCCTCATCGCCCACCCCAGAATCCAGGCCTTCCCGCTCCATCGCCCTCCTCAATTCCGCCCGAAACCGCTCCCTCCTCTCCTCATTCCACTCAAACCGCTCGTTGACCACCTCGACGCACATGCGCAGGTACTCCTCCCCTACGACGCGGTGGAGGGTCTCGTCGTCGTCATCCCGAATGTGATCCCCGTCTTCACCCCTCTCGGCCACGCACCCGACGACAGTGTCGAAGCCCAGGCCCGCAGTCCGGACCGCGACCATGACGCCCTTGTCAGCCTCGGCGGGGTCGAGCACGCGCAGGGATTGCACGCCGGACTCGCGGAACCCGGCGTTGATGGCCGCCGCGAGGAGAGGCCGCGCGTGCCGCAGCGACGCGCAGTGGATGTGCAGGATCAGTGGCGAGAAGGTCAGATGGACCAGGCGGGGAGGAGGCCTTTGGTAGTAGTGCTTCGTGTGTACTGGCGGTGTGGGAACGCCCGCGCAATCCAATTTGAATAGTCTAGAGAAGTACTCTCCAGGCACCATATCCGTGTCCGTATCTTTCTCTGTCTCTGCCTCTAGATTTGTCTCCGTCGTCATCGTCGTAGTAGTTGTTGTACCACGAGAATGCCCACCCGGCAAAGCAATCCGATCGTGCGACACGAAGAGCCACCGTCCACCACCCTTGCCGCCAGGTGATGTCGATGGAGCCGCTCTCGTCACCCCAGACCTAGAAGACCCTGATCCTCCACCGACGACAACATCCCTCTCGTCAAGCTCCTTGGCCTCATCTCCTCCCTCGTCCTGGCCCTCGCCCTCGCCCTCGAAATCGAAATCCCCACCCTCACCCCCTCCAACGACTGAGTGCGGGCTCGCGACTTTCGCATCGACTTTACACTGCGACTCCGGTCTCGGTTTCGGTCTCGGCCCCTCCACGAACACAGCGATCCGGCCGGCGCACGAACTGGTCGTCACGAACCCCTCGTAGGCATTGATCTCGGCGATGAGGTCGCGGATCTGCGCGTCCACGGTGCCCTTGGGGGAGTTGTCCGTGTATGCCTCGGTCGGTTGGTTCAGCGAGCGGAGGATTTGCGTTTTCTTGGCGTGGAATGAGGGTGGGATTACGGTTGAGACTGGATTTCGGATGGCCGGGGATCGAGTCATTTGAGTGAATAAAAAAAGGGGGGGAATAGCAATGAAAATAAAATTAGCAAACCTGACGAGAGGGCGTCGAAAGGATGGATTGTGAGTGAGTGAGCGAGTGGTAGAGGGGGGACGAAGCTGGAGATGCGGCGCGATAATTTCTAGCGCGAACATGTACTGTAGGTATCTATACTCGGTGGCGCTGAATGTGTTGCAATGTACTAGATTGTGTAAATCCACGGCATCATCAATATGTTTTCTCGTTTAGCGTCGGTGTGGTTTCTTGCGGGCTTCGTAGAACTGGAAGTTACCCGGAAGGGTTATTGCGATTGTGCGCAAAACCACGCGATCCGTTCAGGACAGGAAGCTTTCAAGACTGTAAGACAGGATGATGAACGGTAGTCCCGAGGGATTTGTCGCAGGTTAGATATTCCCTAGAAGTTTTGAAGTGGTCTCTGCAGAGGAGCAATATCTATGAATGCTCTAGAATAGCATTTCTATATCTATCCATCTCGACAGATCTACTTTTATGGTACTTCGACCCATAAATCACGAATCCGAATATCGGTCCCATCCGACGCCAATCGCTGTCGTCACACAATAAAGGAGTGAAAATATGTCAAGTACATGGCGCTGCCATGCATCCACCGCCGGGGTGATCCTACGCCACTGGAGCAGCAACAGCCAACTTGGCCTCCCCATCGTGCGGCAGATTCGCTGACGCCGTGAAGGCGTCCGGCCACAAGAAAGCCTTTTCCTCCTTTGCCGGGGAAAGCGCAGCAAAGATTGGCACGGCAGCTCTGCTGCTGACCCTTCTCCACATGTTGGCACGAGGGTTGAAGAAGGAAGGAAGCCCTTTGCCGTGGGTCTTTTGTTCGTCGACCCTGGCGATCTTAATAACTTCTTTCTGGATGTCGGCGAATGTGTCAAAGGGGATGTAGTCAATGTCGTGCTCGATGCAGTACTCTTCGAGCTTCAGGCCTCGGCGAGCGAAAAGAACATCGGCTTCACGTGCCGCGGGGAGATCTGAGACGCCATCGCCAATGAATACTATCATTGGTATTGTGCCGTTGTCGCTCTCCATTCGGGCGGCGGCTTTGTATTCATTGATTGATCGAGCCTTGTCATGGCCGAGTTCGCATTCGTGTCTCCAGATTGCTTGCCACTTGTTTCCATCATCGGTCTCGGTGACCTGGGCATCGTTGGCAACAATTTCGATATGCTTGCTCATGTCTTCGCCAATGAAATGGTCGAGTACTCTCCGTAGTACAGGTTTGAGACCGGCGGAGATGACGTTGAAGGGGATGCTATTGTTGACGCAGAACTCGTGAAACGTCTGGAAATCAGGATCGATATCCAGGGCTGTCTTCATGACCTCGAAGCAGTCCTCGAAGGGCACGTCTAATGAGGCATAAAGCTCATCTGAGACTTCTCGAAATGATCGTTCGCCCGACTCTAATTGGTGTGCTAGGACTTTCCTCCTCTCTGGACCGCAACCGAAGTTATCGAAGAGTGCATGGCCAGTATCTTGCATGAAGATCGTGCCATCGAAATCTAGGTTCAGCTGTTAGACAATCTCCAGCCGGCGGTACTGAGTAAGTGTACTGTACCTGAAAAGCAGATGATCTTTCGGTTCGTGCCCATGTTGGCAGTATTGGCGCGCTGCATCCTAGGTCGAACCGACTTAGGCTCGACCGGTGGGGGAGTGATAGCAATTGGAGCCATGGTGTTGGTGTGAGTTTGCGACCGGGTGGACTTTTTGCGGTGAGTTTTTGAGTGTTTGGCTTGGTGGCTGGAACTTTGGGCGTTGAGCGTCTCGAGGTCTTTCTTATACTTACCGATGAGGCAGCTCTGGAGTAACATCAGAACATACGAACAGGAGATACGTAAGGGGCGGCCTAGCCTGCATGGGGTCAGGCGACGATGGCAACCGCATTGTAACTCGTAGCAGTTTTCTTCGTGGATCCGAGTGGATTTGCACGATGTCTGAATAGTACTGTGTGCGTCCTGTGTACTACCATCAGAACCTTGGTACCCTTCACAAAGTTGGGGGGATAGTCAAATGATTGGCCATAGTTCGCCTAGATACGCGACAGATGCAAGTCGACGCCATCATCAGACATAAGAGACAATGGCAGTGGTCAGATTAATGGCTGTGGATACTGTGCTGGATATCGGTAATAGATCACTATGGGTGGCGAAGCTGCTGGATGGTATCATGGTACATGTGTGCGAGACCGATAGCGGTACGGGAGGCTGCAGAAAATGCACATGCTTAGCTCTGGGGGCTCTTTGGACCATGGCATTTCCAAAACTTCGGTATGCATGATGACGCTCTGGTAGTGTGGGATTGGCTGAGCGGACAGAACGTGGGAGAAGGCCAACAACGGGCTGGCGGGAAAGTGACATAGGAGGGGCGAGGCGGTCAGCAACGAGCTGCAAGGCCGGGGTCGATGAGACTATGACATCGTTGCATCACAAGCCACAGAAACAAGGAAGAGGAGTTCTCACATGAATCGGAACTGAAGACGAACAGTGTGAAATTGCGAGTGCAAGAATCAGAAGAAAGTGAGGATTGAGTAGGAGCGGCGTACGACTCAGCTTCAGTTTCCCCTCATCTTTCTTTTTCTCTTTTCCCTCGGATCGGAAAAACCCTGACGACGACAATCTCGCTGGCGATCGACAGGCCCTTGTGCCCTTGTGGGTTTGCGGCTCTTATTGTCTCTTTGTCCCTTGTGATCGTCATGCGCTCTTGCCTTGCTCTCCGCGTTGCCCGGTATACACCACAGACAGTGAATATTGCAGTCGCCTTCCATAATGTCACTGCTTGTGAATACGTTCTTGCTTGGCAACAGTTGCGATGCGCAAATGCGCAACTTGAATATCAAGATGGCATTTTATTACTCGCGTCATCTAAATCACACTGTTCTAGGTTTGTCATTGTTTCGACCGCATCATTGATCACAAATCAAGATGGTGGAAAGAAAACTCTTCATTCTCGAATCCTACTACCAGAAAGGCAGCAATGAACAGAGATGGCGTATCATTTCCGAGGGGTTGACTTGGCGTGAGGATGTCGACCAGTACACCTTTGTGAAGCCCGAGATATGCAGAATCGGTGTGGTTGTTGAGGTCACCAGGGTTCAGTCACTGCTTCAATCCTCTGGCGACACTTGGTAATGCTGCTGACCATGGTCGAATTGCAGATATCTGACTTGAGCGTAGGAACTTTCTTGGGGTCATCAGCAAAGGTCCAAAACTTGATATCCTGAAGAACGATGGTGAACGGTACAGAAAGGCCGTCCTCGAGAAGGTCTCAAGTCAACAACACATCTGTAGCAATTGCGGCATGCCATGCAACCACGAGTAAAATACGCAGTTCCTTCCATGTCTTCCAGCGAGCTGATGTTCACCAGTAAAGCAAGTCAACATGCTCAACGCGTCCAATCCGCCGATGAAAGCTCGTTGCGCCATGATGCTGTCCATAAGCGACGTCCAGGACAGACCTGACTTTTTATCTTCGTGCCTTTGAGCGTAGATGTCTGTTAAATCTGCCAATGAGGTACACGAAGACTAGCTGTTGGATCGACGCGGGAGCCAATACGAATATCCCCTTTTCTTGATGGGAAAGATATCATCGTCTCTATGTGGATGCACGGAAGGTGTCGTACCTGGGCGAGGACTGTGTACACAGCTCTGACCATGTGCGCCCCATGTGTAAGATTTGAACGGTAGGGGACGGAGGATGTGTCTCTACGGGCATGCGTATACTGTACCCTCTAGTGTTGGACGCTTCAGAGAGAGGCCGATTCGAACATCGGGCGTTGTGCGTCCCGGCTGCGTTCAGGGACTTGACAGAAGAGCTCAATGAAAGGCTACCAAGCAATAACAGCTTTTACTCTCCACATCGGCTGCACATCCTCGGCAACGCGGTTAGAAACGGCATCGCCAAACTGCGGAGCAAGGGAAACAATGCTGCTCAGTTCACACTCTTCACCTTCCTCTCAATTTATTCAACCCACAGACACTCACCTTTGCAAGTCTTACACTGTCTCTCCTATGTAAATTACCAACAGTGAGATCTGATTTGACACCATGGCATGCTCCCTTGTCCGTCCGCTGCTTCGGCCATGCGGCCGCTTTGCCCACGACTCGTCGCTCCTCACCTCACCTCACCTCATTCGGCAAGTCACCGTAAGAACATCGATACGTTCAGCCTCAACAGCATCCAAACATCCCTCCGGCTTCACCCCACCCACAACTGAAGACCTCTACGAACTCCGCGAACGCGTCCAGGAGTTTACCCGGCGTGAGATCACCGAAGAAATAGCCGCAGCCACTGACCGCAACAATGACTTTCCTTACCCCATGTGGAAGAAACTTGGCGAAGCGGGATTCCTTGGTCCCACTGCGGATGAAGACTACGGAGGGCTCGGAATGGGCTATCAAGCTCACAGCATAATCATGGAAGAGATATCGCGGGCGAGCGGGAGTATCGGACTGAGTTACGCGGCGCATTCACAGTTGTGTGTCAATCAATTGAGTCTGAATGGGAGTAAGGAGCAGAAAGAGAAATACCTCCCCGCCTTGATTAGTGGGGACAAAGTCGGGGCGTTGGCCATGAGTGAGCATAGCGCAGGTAGTGATGTGGTCAGCATGAAGACTACGGCGAAAGCTGTGGATGGTGGGTACAGGCTGAATGGCACGAAGATGTGGATTACCAACGGACCGGAGGCGGACTACATCGTTGTGTATGCGAAGACCGAGCCCGAGAAGAAATCCAAGGGGATCACCGCATTTATCGTGGAGACAGCCACAGAGGGATTCAGTGTGTCACGGAAATTAGACAAGCTCGGCATGAGAGGCTCGAATACTGGGGAACTGGTGTTTGACAATGTCTTCGTCCCGCAGGAGAATGTGCTGGGGCAAGTGAACAAAGGTGTCACCGTGCTTATGGAAGGACTCGACCTTGAGAGATTGGTACTGAGTGCAGGACCATTGGGGATCATGCAGGCTTGCATGGATTTGGTGCTTCCCTACACACATCAGAGGAAACAGTTCGATATCCCGATTGCCCATAACCAGCTCGTGCAAGGCAAGTTGGCAGACATGTATACAAAGCTGCAGGCTGCGAGGGCGTACACTTACACCACGGCAAAGAAGGTTGACGAGGAAGGACAGGTCCGCACCCAAGATTGCGCTGGTGCCATTCTGTATGCGGCAGAAAGAGCCACGGAATGCGGCCTGGACGCTATCCAGCTCATGGGCGGCAATGGATACGTTAATGAGATCCCTGCCGGGAGACTATTGAGGGACGCGAAGTTGTACGAGATTGGCGCAGGAACAAGTGAGGTCAGAAGGATGGTCATCGGAAGAGCTTTCAACAAGGAGTACAAAGATCAGGGCATTTGAATGCACGTTGCCCAACCGAAATTTCACGCATCCTGGGCAAGGGATTGCGAGGCTATCCAAAAGGAAGACGACTCTGACCCTTTTCGACCTTCGAGCCCCGGCCTCGAGTCCCACCACCCCCGCGCTTTGGCTTACTGCTAGGAGGACCAGGCGGCCGACTGTTTGTGGGACCAGTCACGGCAGGCATGTCTTGAGCTTGAAGGTCTCTCGCAAAGTGCCAGTCCTCGTGCTCATGCCTGTCGGATTCGTTAATGGACTTCTGACATGCCTTGCAAAAGTACGTTGTGATGTCTGATTGATGCGGCCGAGAGGCCTGCTCGGGGTGGACATCATCGTGCTGGGCAAGATCATGGTGCTCGGTGTTATCTCCCTGCACCTCGTTTCCAGATTCGTCCTCACTTTCTCTGGTGCTCTCACCTTTGGAGAAAAAGCGGGCGATACTGGGAGGATCTTCGTTGAGCTTTCGCCTCTTCAAGGGCGGGTCGTCGCCATAGACTGGTGTTGCTGTGGTGTTCCAGGAGGGCACATTCATGGCGGCTTTGGCTTCATCTCCCTTCAAGAGAAACAAATCAATGCCCTTGTTGCCAGATATACCTTCTTCAAAGCCGCCGACAGCCAAGGAAAGATTTGCGCACGGCCACGCTCGGCCATCAACAATGACCTGACCTAGTAATGTCTTTGCAAGTTCGAACAGGATCGTTTCATCGACCTTCTTCCCTCCCGGGATCGGGAGCTGCTTCGACCTGGTCTGTCCGCCCTGCCGATGGTGGAGCGTGATGGTTTTGGGTCTCCTTTTGTTCTCAAGTACACCTTCTTCGACCAAGCGAGCGTAGATGTCGGCCACGAAGATACGCAACCACTTGTGAGCCTGTTCAGCGTTATTGATGCTTGGCCTGAAGGATTTTGCCGAGAGCATTGACTTGATCTGTGTTCGTGCATTGACTTCACTATTGTCCTCCCCTCGAATGATCCCGTAAAGCCACGAGCCTGTGTCGTCCCCCAGTTTGGACTTGAGCTGCTCAACGGGGAACTTGAGCAGATCCGTCACGTCCTCTGTGTTGAAGGCGTCGACAACGTGTTCCCCCAGCTTGCCTCCCAAATTCCGGATCTTGGTAAATTTGAAACCGGAGAGAAAGTGCTGCACCGCACGATTGCGCACAATGGTCTGTTGATTCGGCTTCCTGTAGCCTGCACCCAACTTGGCCATCATCTTGTTACGCGCGATGCCTGCCGAGCAGGTATATTTCAGCTTCTCGCGAATTGTCTGTCGCACACCCCGGACGATCTCAGAGCCGATGTTCATGACCACGTCGTCCCAATCCGGATCGTCGTCCTCCGTCTCCGTGGCGTCGAGGTCTACCAGCGCGTCTACTTCCCAATTGAGTGCTGTTGAGGGTGGAGGAGGCAGGTTCTCCGTTGGATCATCATACGGTGCATGTCGAAGCTCCGGATACCGTTCCAGCAGGATCTGGTGGATCTGCGCGGACAAGTCAAGAAAGACTTCGTCAATGCTGGCCTTCTCCACCTTCTGTATCGGCGCAGGTGGTAGGGTCTCCTTGACCAGAGCGAGACTCTTTCGTGACTCGAGGCGGTACGGATCGAGAGATACCTTGTCCGTGTGAATGTGTTGTGCAGCATCATCTCGATATGCCCACTTATCGTCCCCCTCGCGCCAAGTTGCGACGTGCTGGATCACTATTTCAGGGCATTTCTGTTTTGCCTCTGTGACGGTGACGTGTCTGCTCAGTCCGAAGTCTCGCGCTGGGTAGTTGATGGCGATGAGGCCTTGCCACTGCTGAACGGCCAAGGGTTGGGTCTCGGCCACGCCCAGTCTTACCATCTCGCATTGCGCATAAAAAGCATCGTAATCAATCAGTGCGACGCATCGCAGCGGACATGTCGTTGACGATTGCGCGAGCAGGTGGAGATGCTTGTAGGTGAAGCGCGACTTCTTCCTCCTGCCGCCCGTCATGGGCGAGGAAGCCAGGAACGGTTGTGAAGAAGACATCCTACGTCGTACGACTCGGGCCTTGCTCCCGCTCCCATGGTCCGCGACTGCATTTACTATTGGGCGTCATCTGGCAGGAGATGCAATGAGCAGGCTTGGGCAGAGACGCGATGGACTGGACGAGTCGACGCGTCGGTCCCCCCGATATGCAACCTCTTTAAATTCCAGCGCATCTTATCTTATCAGACGGACCGCTTACCTAACAGACGTAGGCCTGAGTCTTGGCGGTCTATTGGGCTTTTCAATTCTCTTCGCTGTAGGTTTCTGCATCTCACGAGGCTCCTTGTCTGGCAGTCGACTGAGCACCTTCGAGCGATGAGCAAGCTCAGTCCTCGCGCAATCTTCGGCGGCTTGCTTGGTTCAGGCTAAGCGTCGACACGTATCTTAACCTGGGAGGCTGTTTATCACCGCCACACGGGACATAGACTTCTGCCTAGCAATTAGCTTCATTCGGTCAGCAGCTGTCCCGCTTCTTCGGCATCCCCTCACAAACGGAGGCCCAAGACATGATTTGTATCCTGTCCGTGGCTGCTCGTTCAAATTAACAGAGCATCGTGACCGAACAACACATCCATGTCGGGCGATTTACTTACATGAGAATGTGGACAAGATACATCGGGCTCATCGGAGCCGTGGTTGGAGGACTATCCTGCAGTGGTTCGGCCTTCCTTCTGCCCTTTACTGCAGATCAGCCCGGTGCGAGCCAGGAATTCAACTGGACAGATATCAAACCGTCGAAAGAGCTCAAGTACCACAAGTGCTATGGCCCCTTTGAATGTGCTAGATTGGAGGTCCCGCTCGATTGGTCGAATCTCTCGAACTTGAATACTGTCGCCCTTGCGATCACAAGGCTCCCTGCTGTCGTCGACGTTACAGATGAGTCCTTCGGCGGCACCATCATCCTCAATCCAGGCGGACCTAGTGGCTCGGGTGTTGTAACTGTACTGTGGAGTGGTAAAAGCACCCAGAAGGTGGTGGACAGTGATAAACACTTTGAGATTTTGTCTTTCGACCCTCGAGGAGTACAGTTTACGACACCCAGTCTGGACTGCTTTCAGGATGGCTCTGTAAGGGAGGCACTCCAGCTGATGTCAGCCGCGTCCGGCAGCCTCGAATCAAATCAATATGCTCTAGACACCAAATGGAGCATCGATAAGAGCCTCGGTCTCCTTTGCGCACAGACGAATAATGGCAGATACCCCGACGGCTCGAGTATTCGGCAATATGTCAGTACTGCGCTGGTCGCTCATGATATGGTGGCAATCATTGATGAAGTCGAGGCACACCGACAACGGCAACTGAGCTTGGAGGGGAAGCATCATCAAAAGCAACAGACCACGATCCTGAATGATTCGGAGGATGGGCCTCCCCTGCTCAATTACTGGGGTCTGTCGTATGGCACGTACCTCGGTAATACCTTTGCGTCTATGTTTCCTGACCGAATCGGTCGTATGATTCTGGATGGTGTTGTTGACGCAGATGACTATGCCACCACAGGGTGGACCACCAATCTCCAGGACAACAACAAGACGTGGGAAAAGTTCTTCGACTACTGTTTTGAGGCTGGCGATAAGTGCGCTCTAACCGACTCTTCGATACGCAGCCCTGCAGAGATGCAGGAGAAGGTTGAAGGCTTTTTGGCTGAGCTGAAGCACAACCCACTACCATTAGTGGAGAACGGCAATGCCTATGTCCTTACCTACTTCAACTTGAAAGCGATTATTCATGTCCATCTATATCAACCAATCCAACTATGGCCAATGTTGGCTCTGGTTCTGAGAGCGCTGATGGAGCGAGACGAGAGAGGCGCGATTTCCGCCCTGAGGTCATCCTGGTCGTGGTTCGCTCCAGGAAATGGACACTTCCACCCGTCTCTGCCGGATCTACCCTTCGTACCTGCGCTATCAGAAGTCCTCATGAAGCAGGGCTTGGGACTGCCGGTGAGCTATCCTTGGCAGGTGGACGCGGCCGTCTCGATTCTTTGCGGCGATGGCGACGACATTACGTCCCGGACCAAAGAGGAATTCGCCGAATATCTCACGTTACTGGAATCTCAATCGCCGGTCGTGGGATCCGTCTGGGCAGAGATCACGTTGCCTTGTGTCCATTGGCAGAGGGTTAATCGCCCGTCGGCCAAAAATCGATTTACAGGCCCTTTTGCCTCGAATCTGTCCGATTATGATCCTCGAGGCAGCCCCCTCCTGTTTATCGGCAACACGGCTGATCCGGTAACACCGGTGCGCAACGCAGTCAAGATGTCCCAGCGTCATGAAGGTAGTGTTGTGCTTACGCAGGATATGCCTGGCCATTGCGCCGGGTCAAGCAACCCGAGTGTATGTGTATTTGCTATTGTCAAGGCATTCTATGCCAACGGCACCTTGCCGGATGCTGGGCTTGTTTGTGAGGCAGCACTTAAGCCATGGGATATATGACGATGAAATCTCCCGACAGATTTGAATGCAATGTAGAAACCAGAACTGCAGAGGCCAGAGTGAACGACCCGGTTACGCTGTGAATGGCGAAGGATCGTCTTTTCAAACTGCATACCATGCAGAGCAGGGTGAATGGAGTTGCAAAGCACGTGGAAGAAGACAAGCAAGGGGGAGTCTTTACCTCAAGTTGAAGTATACTGCGCCGTTAAAATGCGATGCAGTTCAAAGTCTAAGAGCGCTTTCATGACTTCCTCCAGACGACCCAAGAAACGCCCTTCTTGCCGGCATGCCTCTGTCCGGACGACCATCTGTAAGTAATCCAAGCAACCCTGAAGACAACCGCCCAGCAGAAGACTGCCAGTAAAAAGGTCCACCAACCTCTTGAAGTCTCTCGCTGAATCACATCCGTGGAGCGGAGTATTCGCCCGTGCCGGTCCAGGGCGGCTACACGAAACCAAGAGTACTGCGACAGTTGATCGAGCTCGAAGGTCTCCTCATAAGACTCCTTGTCCACGACATCCAAATCGACGAAGCCTTCTTCGTGCTCGCCTGCGCCTTGCAGCACCCATGCGGCCACTTCTGTGGCGCCATTCCAGCTAACGTAGAGGACATCGTCCAGAATCTTCGCGGCGGGAGGCTCACGAGGGTTTCCCACCCAATCCGCAGATTTGAAAGCTCGATATGATACGGCCGTGTTGAAAGCGTGCAGCCAAGGCGCGCCATAGTGCGTCTCGCACAGCAACGTCCCGTTCAGGGTAAACTCGCTCAAGACTGGAGAATGGCCGAATCCGACGAACACGTGCTTACTCGCAGGAAGATACTGGACCGAGCCTTGTGAAGGCGTGCGTGTGTGGTGCAAGGAGACGTACGAGTGCAGGAGAGCCACCGTGCGGTTGGGTACGTCGAGTTGGAGCATCATACCACGGCTGTACGGACCGTCGACGTGCAGCGGACCTCCCTCCTTGTTGTCGAAAAGGGTGATGATGCCGGCTTCCTCATCCACCCAGCGTGCATCGTGCTGCCAGCGGAAGTTCAAGGCGTCGCCCCCTGAGCGGTCGTCGAACTGATTACGTTGGCCGCCAAGAATCCACATAATTTGGCCGTCGGGGCTTACGCAGCTGACGGAATGGGTATGGCGTGACGAAATGAGATAGTTGCCCTGGGAGTCCTTGGCCACGCTGTTGAGGTGGAAGAAGTCGAAGGGGATGCTTTTGAAGTAGCCGCCAAACGGGTGGGTCATGAACGTCTCGTTGACCTGGAAATGGTCCGAGGCTCGCCATTCGAAGAGGAGCTCGCCGGTGGCAATGTCGACCTCCTGGAAGCCGCTGTCTATCAGCCAGCCGGACTTGGTTTTACCCAGCGACGACAGATCGGCGGGCGTGACGTTGTAGAATGTCAAGAGCGCGGTATCGTCGTTGGTGATGATGAACTCGTGGAGGTCGCCTCCAATGCCGACCCCGGAGACGGTGTGTTTAAGGTCGTATGCGGCGTCCAACTGCATGTGGGCGGGCTCGTCAGTTCAATTCAACACCATTCTGGCAAATGAATGCGTCGGTGCGTTTTTCTCGCACTCACCATGTGGTAGACGCCACGTCCCATAGTTCCTCCCTTCTTGCCCGTCCAGAACGTCACGTACTGCTCTCCCTTGTACGTCTGCAATTTCAGATTCGTCGTCGCGCCCAGACCTTCGGTTTTCCACACGAGTCCACCGTTGGCGTCCAGTATGGCCGGGCCGGGACTTGCCATGGAACCGCCATTGAGATTCAGAAACGTGTAACCCTTGTCGCATTGCGGATCGGATTTTCTGATGCTGATCCGCGGCGAGCTCAAGCCATTCGACAGATATGTCTGCGAGGGAGCACCACCATAGAGACCCAGCTCATATAGTGTTGGGTGCAGGGTCGGAGAAAGCAAGATCAGTAGCGGAATGGCCACATACGAGATACTAAGGTAGAGGACAGCCAGGCCGGCGACGGCAAGGATGGCGTAGAAGAGAAGCCGGACAACCAGCGGCTGCGACTTGGCCTTGAAGCGCAGCCTTCCGATCAAAGGCATTGGGCTGGGGAAAGGGCATGATGCGTGTCGGTTCACTGCTGGGTCCCAAAAGTTGGCCATCCCAGATTATATGTGAAGAAGTCCCGGTCCCAGATCGTTGCGTGGGACTCGGCGCGCAAACTTTGGAGTTACTACCACGTCTCGGGAGATCTCAAACAGGGGGGGGGAGGTGGGTGGGTTGAGGGCACCTACCGATACGCGTATCTGGCGACGACGGACAGTATCATAGCAGTAGTGTGTTCTCGCGAGTTGATGGCGACAATACTAGTCGCAACTTCCCGGTCAAGCCCCAAGGCTTGACGGAAAGCGGCAATCCATTCATCGGCCACAGCAAGTAACAAGTAGCACTGAGGATGCCCATCACGGTGGACCGCGCAATTTCGCGGCCTATGACGGCCACGAGCTTGCGAAAATCTATCACTGTGCCGCGGCAACGTTGGTGTCTTGGAACCTACATACCTGCGCGAAGATGTGGATAGAGAGGCCCCGGCGAGAGATGGGCTCCCCAGACGGTTGATGAAACACCACCCTATCAAGAGGTGGGCGCAGCACCGGTGGAGATGCAGTGCCAACGCTGGGCTGATGCCCATCTCGCAGATGTTGTCTTGGGGAAGCCTTGGTAAACACGATGTCGAGTCGCTTGCAACCGGCTGTACCTTGCCTAGACGATCCCGACCGGGTTAGTTTTACGACGATGACGAGCCATGCCGTGGTCGCAAACTCAGATATGATACGAGGAAACTTGTTATTGATCGGCTATCTATCACTGGGGCTCTCGCAGTTCCGTCCTACCGCGAGCTCTTTTTCCGATCGCGCAGTTTGCTGAATCAAGCTGGCGTTGCGAACTCACGGCAGATCTGAATCCTGTCACTGTGGTAGCACTCGCACTGGGTACTGGATGCTGAAGATGAAGATGAAGATGAAATGCCGTTCAAGCCGGTCGACCCCTACCACCCTCACCACCGGTAATTACCCGCTCGCATCACCTTCCGCGAACCTCTTCGCTACGACGAGCTCGAGCTCTAGCTCTGGCGCGCTCCATACCAAGGCCTTAGATAATGCAGTGCCCGGTTCTACACCTGCCTCTCTCAGGGATAGTCCCCCTTTGTGGATTCGAATAGAGTGTCGGAAGTCGGCCACGAGGCCCATGCCCCCCCTGCCTGGCTCGACGATCGGCGCTTGTCCTCGGTGAGGACCAACCCACCACCAGGAATGGAGGGGGACGGACGGGCTGCATCGCACAGAGTTGGAAGGTAAGAGTTTATGGCCGAGTGATCAAAAGAGCTGGACTCGAATGTGCCCGCCCACCCACGTACTGCCGGACTATGTCAAGTCTGTCTACCTATCTATCAAAAACACCGGCTGCCAGTATTGACCCAACAAATCACGGAGGTGGGTGCACATGGGAGAATAGGTGTCCCCTCCATCCATCCACATGCATATCCACGTGCTGTGAAACCCTGTCGTCTTGTACCACAGGACAGTCAAAACTTGGTCGCGAGCACAGCCACAACGCCAAGCGAGTACGAGCAGTAGTATCCGGCGACAGTCCCGTCCTGACCCCGTCCCTCGAGCCCACACAAATGAAATATTGCCACCCTTTTTTGACAGTTCTATCACGTCCCCACCACCAATGCGCGCGTCGCCCGGCTATCTGTGCCGCCGCACATCACGTCACGTCAACTCCACGTTCATGCGGCCCTTTGAAAGGTTGGCAAAGGGTCCGGAGTCGGCATTCTTTGAAAACTGCTGCTCCCTGCGCCGGATGCCCAGGTACGGCAAGTAGTGGCCGGGATGGACGACGACGAACAGCGCCGCGACCAGGAGCATCAGGGCCGAGTCGAAGGCGTAGAAGAACCACTCGTGGTCAATGAGGTAGTTGGTCGTGCCCAGGGCGAATTCGACGAAGCGCAAGATCGTCCGGATCAGGATCAGGATGTTGGCCACGTTGATGGCGGTCAAGAACAGCTGCCAGTTGCGCTCCTTGGGCAGCGACACGTCCCGCAGGCCTCGGCGCAGGAGGATGTTGAGCCGGAAACTCGCGACGACGAAGAATCCAAACGCCGCGAGTTGCAGCGCCAGGCCGACCATGACGATGTTCTTGCCCCGGTTCGCGTGGTCCTTGTCGTTGGCCGACGCGACCATCGCGCCGCCGATCACCTGCACGAAGAAGCTGAAGACGTCCGACCCCACGAAGATGGGCGTGATGCGCCGCGCCGGCACCCACAGATGGCGCGCCGTCTGGAAGCGTGGGGGCACCACCCACAGCACGATCCGGCCGAATGCCATGTAGCACGCCGCGGCCATGACGGCGGGGGCGACGAGGATGACGACCGTCTGGATGATGAAGAGGCCCCTGCTGTCCAGATTCTTGATCGACATGGCTCGGGTCAGGTAGCCGACAAACTCCACTGCGTCGGGTGTCAGTAAGTGCGCTGGGGATCCGGGCATCTCTATTTCGACACGGATGCTCCGTGTAGAGGTAAGAGGGTGGTAGAGATGGCACACTCACATGATACCGCGAATATCATCACCCACCAGAACCAGGCTCGGTGCCAGAAGAATTGGAGCACGTTCGCGGCCAAGACGGCGCCGAACAGAATCAGAAAGAAGACGGCCGCGGCGAACGATGGAGGATAGTTGTATCGGCCCTCGGTCGCAAAGTCCTGCGGACTCTTGTTGCCGGGTCTGTCGTCGTCGTCGGCGGCGGCGCGAGAAGCGAGGTGCACGAGATGCGGAACGACGGCATCGAGAATCGCCATCCCAGGAACAACTGCTTCGGGTTGCGGTTTTGTAAAGCGGGTTGAGTGACGCCTTGAGTCGAGAAGACCCAGCCGGGCCAAGTAAGTGTTGCGGTCGCGCAACAGTGGAGGGTGCTGTACGGAGTAGATATTGCGGTGGGCAGCGTGTGTTGTTTTGTTGTGTTTTGTTTTGCCCCGTCCCCTGACTGACTGACTGAGACTGACTCAATAACTGACAATGATGATTCAACCTTCCGCAAGCAGGTAGGGAGGTATTACTGTAGGTACTGTACACAGTAGGTAGGGCACAGTGCAAAGTGCAGAGAGAGAGAAAAAAACAAGACGCACGACGCGAGATGCAAGAACCTCTTGAGATTTAAATCCGCGCGCGCATCGTTGCGGTGTGGTGGGCAGTGTCAGTATCGGCGTCGGCCTCAGTGGGCTGCAGCGGCTATGTATGTACAGTACGAGGACTGATACGATGCACGAATGGACGAACCAGGGGTAAAAGAATCGACGAGTTCCCTTCCCAACACCGCTACGCCGTACGTACTCGGTAGTACTACGAGGTATGCAGGAATGATTGTTCGAACCACCCTTCGCTTGGAATCCAGCCCTGACCACCGACCGGGTCTCTCGAAAGTTTCGAGTTAAAAAGAATTACTCGGGGCCGAGTACCTTCTCCTGAATCCTGGCCTGGCCGGAGTGGAGCAGCATTTATTTGCCTGTCTCAACGGGCGGCGATAAGAGAGAGAGACTGCAAGGCAGCAAGGGACCAAACACCACGCATCAGGGCATCAGGGCATCAGGCACCCGGCAATATGAAACCAAAGGGTACCCAGTTACGGAGTCGTAGTAAAGTAATTAAGAATTGCGTTTCCAAAATAGGGGTTTCCCTGATGTCGTTCTCGCAACCCCTTCCCAAGCAAGTTTAGCGCCGAGTTTGCGTTGCTCGTTACGGAGCATGGACGGGCCCACGAACGGGGGCGGTGCATGTGCAGGCTGGCTTCGAGGCGAGGCGAGGCGCGGCGCGGCGAGACGAGGCAAGCACAAGGCAGATGGCAGAGGCAGAGGCAGAGCGCCAGACGAGACGAGACGAGACGAGGCTCTTGCCTGCGTCGCCGTATTCGTATTGAAGCAGAACGGATTTACCGAGGATGGATTCTGCATCTGCATCTTCCTTTGCGTGGAGTATGGTCTTGATATCTACCGAATACATACTAAGTAAATCCTATACGTGCTGTAGCCATGCAGTGACGCCGGTATGCTACATACATACAGTAGCAATGCGAAAACCGTGGAGTCCTTCAACTATCATCAATGTCACAGTATGAGGTACTCTTTTTCCTTTCTCCTCGGATCGTCGAGGTTCGACCTTGGGTCAGTCATGTTTCATAACAGTCACGGCCATGAGGACGCGTATGAAGGATCACTGCAGGTACCGGTGCGGGAGCGGGCGCTCACACTCATACTCGCACTCGCATTCCTACGAAAAGACCCCATAAAGACTTAATTACCGAGTATTACTGTCGTGTCTCACTCGAACCGGTGACCGGGATTGGCCACCGGCGTCGGCTTACTACATACACAAGTACCACAGTTCTTGCAACGCTCGGACCTTAGATGCTCGGGTTATGGAGCCCTTCTCGAGATTCGAGTACGTGGTCCTCAAGATTCCTGTACGGGTTCTGTGGAGGGTCCGAGGTGCATGCCGAGGACAGTATGTAACTACAGTAGTCTTGTTCTCCACTGAAAGCGCCGAACGAGGCAGAATCGATGGACTGTTGCGCACGCGCGGTTATTGAGATTACCTATGTACATAGTTCGACGTCGGTACCGGTATCGCTGGTGCGGTAGGTTCACTCAGTGCATAATTATACCCTATGCATGATCAGGCACTCGGTACTCTATGCATATCTGGGATGTGACATGGCATTCTCAACAACCCAGTATCCAATGATACTCACTTTTATCCTGCTGCCTGCTGTCCGTTCCTGCTCAATCTCTCTTCCCTCCGCTAGCTATCTCTCATCTGAGCACGTTCATTCTTGACGCTTTCCCACATTCTCCTTCTGGCTTTTCGCTCTGAGCCTCTGCTTCGCCTGCTTCTTCAGCTGTCGCTGGCTCTTGGGTGCGTTCGCCGCGATCGTCACGTTCTTCGCCCATTTCTCCTGCGCTGCGGCTTCGTCTTCGTCGGTCCATCCGCGTGGCAGGACCGCGAAGACCAAGTATGATGTATGGGTCTTCAATTCGGGCTCGGTTCGGTGGACGAGTCTGCCCCCGCTGAAGGGTAACTTGTTAGCAGCTTCTTGCTGCTGATTGTTTTGTTTCCTCTTCCCCGTCCCGCCGTCGTTCCCTGCGGCCCTCCCGGCATGGAAATCCTTCAGCCTCTGCTCGACGTCCCGGAGCCTGGACACGGCCTCGTCGACGTCTGCCGCAAAGGCATTCGCCCCGCGCATCCCCTCGTATTCCAGTCCCGTGTATTCGCGCCGCACGTCTAGGCGCTTGTGCTGCATCTCGACCATCTCAATGTCAACCCAGTCGTGCCGTCGGAGTGCGGAAACGGTCTTTTGCGCCTGCTCGATGCAAGGGCTGAAGGTGCATATATGGACTGTGGAATCGGGGTCGAGGACCGACGGCGTGCCGTCTGCGCCTCCCTCCCTGGTTAAATGAGGGAGCGCTTCCCAGGGGGCAGGCAGATCGAGAAATACGGCGTTTGCAAGTGGAGAGGTTGGAGCCTTTTGTTGGTCAGAATCGCGGACTAAGAACCCGTCGCTGTACACGTCGCGCCACGTGGCGTGGACGATGGGATCAAGCCCGTGCAAAGCCATTTCGTCTTTGACCTGTTCGTGCCGTTCTTGGTGGAACTCATACGTGAAAACGCGTCCGCGAGCGTGTGCATTTGTATGATCGTCATGGGCTTCGCTTTCTTCGCTGCGTGCCTTTCCTTCGCCTTTGAGACCTTGGCCCTCTCCAGTCTCGGTCTCAGTCTCGCCTGCCTTATCCCCACCGGCCTTCCCATCCCAATACCCGTTGAACACAGCCCTTGCCGCTGCGTGCGTAAAACTTCCACTTCCACTCCCCGCCTCAATCAACCGCGACCCCGGCCTCGCCCGGATCCGATGCAAGATATAGCTGTAGTCGGGCGTGTAGACGACCTGAGTCCGATGAGGCAAGCTGGTCGTCCAATTCTCCGGCGTGGGCGGCAATACGTGGATGAACCCCGATTCCGCCACCTCAGCCTGTTTGACGCTTGCGCTCTCTCCAGGAGTAGACACTGATTGCGGTTCGCCCTCATCGATCTTCCGTTTCTTGTGGTTTTTCGTCGAGCGCCCACGGGAGCCCGTGTCGACTTTGCTGGCGCGGATTTGACTTCCCCAGGGGGTGTCGATTATGGTGCTGTGGGGAAATGATCCGAAGCGCGTGTTAGTCACGACGCCTTCTGCGTAGCCTTGCTCCGAGGCGGAGGTGACCTGTGTTGAGAGAATTGTAGGCAGTGATTGATCGCGGCGGAGGTGAAGAGAAGCAAGGTCCCCCGGTTTGGTGTGCAGGGATGGGGAAAGGAATGTTGATACCATTTTCAATACGTTCGATCTTCTCCTTTATCGATTCGCTAGTCGTCCTCCAAGCTTGACACCTTGCGATCTTGAAGCATGAAAATTGAATCTCAGAATTGTGCATTAGAGGCCAGATTTCTCTGAGTGAGGCTAGCTCCGGGGTCTGCCGCCTCTAACCGAGGCGCTAATGTGACTGGCACGACCTAGTCAGTCACGGCTGGCGGAGTAACCTGATTTTCCGAGCCCGCTCAGCATGGTGGCATTCCGTTTCACTGCGTTATTGTTTCGTGACTCAGTACCAGGTCTACACGGAGATGGATGAGTCAACGAGCTGGACAGGTGTCTCATGAATTATCTGAAGCGTGCTTTCTCCTCAGCCGCTTTGAATCTCTGCAGCAAATCTGGCAGAATGGCACAACCTGCCTGGTCGCTCCCGTCAGGCTCGACGCACCAGCCTCAATTGAAGGTCTACAACTCCTTGACCCGTTCGAAAGTCCCCTTCGTGCCTGTGCAACAAGGCAAGATCACCTGGTATGCCTGCGGTCCTACGGTCTATGACGACGCTCACTTGGGCCATGCCCGCAACTACGTGACCACCGACATCATTCGGCGCATCCTGCGGGATTACTTTGGCTTTTCAATTCGCTTTGTGATGAACACGACAGATATTGATGACAAGATCATTTTAAGAGCGAGGCAGAGGCATCTGTACGATGAGTACAAGAACAAAAATCGGTATGGTGCCTGTCGGACCCAAGGCAGCTCAGGCAATGTCTAACCGAATTCCAGATACATTGACGACCAAGTCCGTCAAGACGCACGACACGCCTGGCACTATTACATTCACAGGAACCTGAAACGAATAACTCCGAAGACCCTCGTCACCCCTGAACACTTCGACAGCCTGATCGATTCCGTCTATGGTGACATACTGGCTGGGGGAAGCCTGGAACCGGGCACCAAGCCTGGTGATAAGGAAGCAAAGATCAAGATGCACATCAACACTGCTAGAGGCGCTGCGAGGGCATTGATGCAAGACCCAAAGCTCCTGACGCCGCACGAGTTCTACAACCGAGTGAGCGATGTCATGTGCCTCGTCTTAGACGAGCAGCTGGGCAAGACCATCCGCGGAGACGACTATGCTGTATTCACGAAACTGACGAAGGAGTATGAGCAACGCTTTTTCCAAGATATGCACGACCTGAACGTGATGGATCCGGATGACCTGGTGCGAGTGACCGAGCATGGCAGTGAGATCGCAGAGTTTGTCAAGAAGATCGTCGACAACAAGATGGGCTATAGGACAGCTGATGGCTCCGTGTATTTCGACATACAAGCTTTCGAGGCTGCTGGTTACCCGTATGCCAGACTAGAGCCGTGGAATAGGAACGACAAAGAACTTGTAGCGGACGGCGAGGGCGCATTATCACAAAAAGACGCCATTGCTAAGAGATCAGACGCCGACTTTGCTCTGTGGAAGGCATCGAAGCCGGGCGAGCCAAGTTGGCCGAGTGAATGGGGTCCTGGTCGGCCTGGGTGGCATATTGAATGCTCAGCCATGGCGTCTGGGAAACTAGGGTCCCAAATGGACATCCACTCGGGAGGCATCGACCTTGCATTTCCTCACCACGACAACGAGCTTGCTCAAAGCGAAGCATTCTGGGCAAACCATGGCCAGTGGGTGAACTACTTCCTCCACATGGGCCACTTGTCGATACAAGGGTCGAAAATGTCCAAATCGCTGAAGAACTTTACCACCATCCGGGAAGCTCTGCACGTCCGGAAAGACTGGACTGCCAGGAGCCTGCGGATTGTTTTCTTGCTTGGCAACTGGAAAGACGGCATAGAAATCACAGACGATATGGTCACTCAAGGCCGGAATTGGGAGGATCGGGTGGACAACTTCTTTCTCAATGTCATCGAGGCGATCAAGGACTCGGAGGCGGCATCCGATCAGAAAGCAACTTTGCAATTTGCACTTCAGGAGGCTGAGGATCGGGTTCGCACCGCATTATTAGATTCATTCAACACACCCCTCGCTATGGAAGCAATCTCACAACTGATCAACATATACAACAGCGCCAAAAAGTCCGATCTCACGCCACGAGATCATCACGACGTCGCAATCTTCGTCACCCGTTTGATCAACATCTTTGGCCTGAACGGCTCCGAGCCCGCAGACACGGAACATGTTGGCTGGAAAGGCATCGAGATCCCTGACGCGGCAAAAGAATTCGTCTACCCGTTAGCAAGAATCCGAGACGAACTCCGACAAGCCGCCATCGCCAAATCCATCACTGTTGAAAAGGTACAAGAGATCGTGTCAACATCGCCTTCCGGGCTGGAAGATGCGCCTGCTATTGGGAGGCCTCGGCCGTCGTATGCACGCGCATTGAGCGAGTTCAACCGAGACGCCCTTCAAGCAGCCTCTTCGCCACCCAGCACCGAGTCCTCCTCGGATCTGAACAAGCAAATCCTCGCCCTCTGCGATCGCGTCCGAGACGTCGATCTCTGGCAACTCGACATCTACCTCGAAGACCGGGAAAACGCCCCTGCGCTCGTCCGCCCTGTCACCGAAGGTCTGAAAGCCGCGCGGCGCGAACGCGAAGATAAAGCCCGGGCGAAAGAAGAGGCTAAGCGACAACGCGAGCGGGAAGCTCAGGAACGACTGCAGAAGGGTAAACTCAGCCCGACAGAGATGTTCAAGCCACCGCATTCGAGTGAGTATTCCGCTTGGGATGGCGACGGTGTGCCCACGACGGGGAGGGATGGTCAGCCACTCACTGCGAACCGGGTGAAAAGGTTGAAGAAGGAATGGGAGCAGCAGAGGAAAGCACATGAGAAGTATCTTGCTGCCGTGAAGGGGAGCAGTGCGGCGCCCGGATCAGATCGTGATGGAAACGGGTCTGCCACAGGTCTTCAACAGCCCGGCGATAGGGTTACAGTTGCGGGGGCTGAGGTTGATGCTCGCTAGGAGGGAGCGGCGACCATCAGACTGAGCGCTCAAGCTGGAAGACAGTTCATCACTTTACCCTTGTCAAGTGAGGTTGAGACCATGCCCATTCTTGGCCGGCAGATCGAGTAGGTAGCCAGCACCGACAGGTATTTCTGACGGGGCTTCTTGTGGCCACCATTATGTCGTTATGCTGATACGGGTGGTATGACGAGGTGGACAGCTCGTAACTCTCAGAGATGTCCAGAATCAAAAAGCAAAGTTCAAAGCGTTCAAGTTCTTCTGTGCAGTGAATGTTTGACTCCCTATCGCCAGAGAAATAGTATTGAATGGCCGAGCCTCTATTGTTCAGGATGCAACGTACCACCCTTGCGCTGGAATCCTGGTGCGTTCATAGGGAGGCTCTCCAATCACTGCCACTGGTATTTCTTGGTCTTCCGAACGGCGCGTTTGTTCTGATTGGTTTGCTAGACGCATCATCATTCATTGAATGAATGCTTCACGGTTCGGGTTTGATTGCCTTGGTGATATCAACCAACTGCCTTCACCATATGAATATTGCCATTGCAATTCTCGCGCGATGCTCTCTAGACTAAAGAATCTCTTTCCGCAACTCGCATCCCCTACAAGTTCCACTCAACACGCACAGCTCCTGACTGGGAGAATGACATCAACAACATCGACCTTCCACCTTCCCAACACCCATCCGCCCATCCCCATCACCCACCCGGCAGGCATGTCTCAAGACCAGCTGCTCGCCTTTCCCGCCTTCAAGACCTGGCTCAACACTCTGCGTCACTCGCTCTCTCTCCAACGAGATTCGTCGACCCACCCTTTCCACAAGTCGCCCTACTCGCTTAAATCGATCGAGATCCAGTCCTTCGACCTGTTCTCCGGCCAGCGGCTCGGCTTCCTCAAACTCAAAGCCGAAGTCAGCAACGAAGATGGCGAACATCTCCCCGGCTCGGTCTTCATGCGCGGCGGGAGTGTCGCCATGCTCATCATCCTCACCCCGTCTGACGGCTCGCGTGGCTCAGGTCAAACCTCAGAGACCCACGCCGAATACGCCATTCTCACCCTTCAGCCGCGTATCCCCGCCGCGTCGTTATCATTCATCGAACTCCCTGCGGGCATGATCGACGACAGCGGCACCTTCGCCGGCGCAGCAGCCCGCGAAGTCCACGAAGAGACGGGCCTCGAGATCTCCTCGGACGAGCTCATCGACATGACTCAGCTGGCCTCCCAGATTGACTCCCCTCCTCCTCCCGCGGCGGAAGTGGAGCAGCTTCAAAACGGCATGTATCCTTCCCCAGGGGGCAGCGACGAGTTCATGTCCATCTTCTTGGCTCGCAAATCGTTGCCCACGCGTGCGATCGATGAGCTGAAGGGGAAATTGACCGGGCTGAGGGATCATGGCGAGAAAATCACCTTGAAGATCGTGCCGCTTCATGAGGTGTGGAAGGTCGCGTGGCGGGATGGGAAGACGCTCGCGGCAATGGCGCTGTATGAGGGTCTCCGGGCCGAGGGAAGGATATGAGACGGTGCGTGTGTGGAAGCGGGAGCACGAGCGACCGGTTAGATACATATGGGAGGGGAGGTCAACCTGTCTCGAGTCGGTGAGACTGGATTACAATTTTTCAACGAGCGCGATTCGAATGAGTGATGAGGACCAGGATCAGACATGACATACGTGTATGCATCGTCGACGCCAGAGCGGGCAGTTCGACTTTACGAGTATCCATAAAGAGGAAAGTGCAGGCACGTCTCACGAGTAGCATGGAAGTGAACAAGATCACGTATTCATGAGCATAGCAATATAAGAGCAACATCGAGAGTAAGGGCCTCTAGAGTAGATAGCGAGCCAGACAGCAGACAGTATGTACTGATGATTCGGACGATTCAAGACAATCGGCTTGTTGCTCACGAATTCATCCCATCCTACACGTCCAGGCCGTCGCGTGCAGTATGCAGCAGGCACCTCGCAAGGGGAGTCGTCCCAGCACCTCTGGATACATAACTATTCATTCACATGCTGAGCATCCGCGCCGCGACTAGAAGTGTGCCGCGTCGGCCATTGCGCTCGTGCAGGTCCCTACCTCTACCTCTTACTCCTCCTGGAATATCATCCGCGACTCATACTGTGGCGGTGTAGTCTGTAATTTGAACGTCTGGATCGGTTCGATATTGATAGATAAAGGCATGGAATAGACCGAGATGAAATGTTGATGGCGAGAAGAAGACGGACTGTTCCGTCCGTGTCAAGTCCTGTCCTCGTGAAGATTCTGTCTGACGAGGATTCTTCATCCCTCAACCTCCTCAATTTGTCATTACAACCTCGTCACAAAGCTAGAATTTTCGTCCCCAACTCTCTCCTGTATCCAAAGGGGGAAAAAGCCAGCACATCATCTTCACCTCGAGGCATTTACACCATGGCGGCCAATGGACCGTCCCTCAAAGATCCAACAACCGCAACAATCACACTCCGCAACCCTCCATTCTCATATTTTCATCTCCGCTTAACCTCGCTTGAAGAACAAGCCCAGCAACCTCTGGACGAACTCACGCTTCGATCATATCTCACAGCAGCACTACAGCAATACCTTGGTCTAACAGGAACGGCCATCCCGATCGACATATTGAAGGTCGATGGCGCCCAGGACGCGTGGATCAGAGTGCCGAGACACGACGAAGTGGCTGTCACAACGGCGGTAAGCCAGTGGGTCGGAAGCAAGGGCGTGAATCTCAGGATTGAAGCAAGAGGCACTTGGCTCGGCGGTGTGGTTGCGAGGAGAGGAAGAGCCGGTGGGAAACTGTGGTCCCTGGAGGAAGGTTGAACTTTGTTCATTTCTTCTTCGTGGAGCTACTAATGGAAGAAATCGAGCGGTACGACCGACAAAATTCAGACCCAAAGCCACTAACGACGCTGAGCACCCGCGCCAACACCGGCATACATTACAGCAGACGAGAGGAGATCCGTGCCATGCCCTTGCCAGATCCTGGCAGCACGTTCATGCGGCCAACGCGTCCGTCAGTGTGATCTCGTCTGAATCCCCATCGGATTCATCGTCGAGGCGCTCTGCTTTAGTGAGCGCGGACATGAATGTGGGCGCCTTGTCCGATTGCTCTTCGAGGCGATTTTCTTTGCTGAACGCGGACGTGGATGTGGACACTTTCTCCGATTGCTCTTTGCGACTGCTGCGGGCCCATTTGAACGGGGCGCTCTTGTTCTTCGTCTTCTCGCCTGGTGGATAACAATGCCTTCGTCAGTCTGATTCTGGGACTTACGGAATGGAAGACGTCAGGGAAACTCACCAATACCGAGATCTTTCGCCTGCTGCAGCGCTGCTTCTCGAGCCGCCTTGGCCTGTATCCGAAGCGACTTCTCTTCTTGTTTCCTCTTCTTCTCCGACGCCTTCCACGCGGCACGGCGTCGGTTGTATTCTTGGACTTCAAAGTCGTGTTGGACAGAGTATCCCGAGACGGACATGATGGAGGTTGGTTGGACTGGAGTTGAAGTTGAGAATTCTCAAATCAGACTGGACTGGAGTTGAAGTTGAGGATTCTCGTATCAGGTTCGGCTGAAGGGTCAACCAACCGACAAGCACCGATATGACAGTCGATTGAGGAATATGTGAGCCGGTATCTAGAGTAATGTGGTGGAACGCGTTGGTCTCTATTACCGCTACCCCTCCCTACACGAGAGGCTGTGAAAACTTGAGCGACGACTTGAGAGCTTGATTGACGAGACGAGACGAGAGCCTTGCCTGGGATGACCGAGTCTGAATGCCAGATCTTTCAACGTCTAGGTCCTTATTTCTCTATTCTTATACCTTTTCATCAGCGTCGATTTTCGCAGCAGGGTTCATCGAGCATTATAAATCGGCCCGCGTGTCCACCTGTCGGACCACAGACGAGACGAAACGGGACGAGAGATAGACGCGGTCCGCCCCCAGATGAAGCCCGTCATGGTCCACTGTCCACTTGTCCACTTGTCCACGGCAAAGGCTGAACACCACCCTGCGCAGGGGGGTCAGTCGGGCCATGTGATGCCGATGGAGCGATGTCCTCTGCTTCTGCTTCGGCTTTGGCTTCAATACAGAAATGATGGCGATACTAATACTAATCCCGAACGCACACTCACTATCGTGTGGTATACCCTGATCTCAGTTGATCGCGGCAGTCTTTCTACCTACCACTACCCACCTAACTGCCCACTAATCTCCGTACTTATTAACCAACCGACCGACCGACCAGCCAACCGACGACCGGCGGACGAACAAGAATACTCTACCATATCCATATAGGTCACCTGAAAATCACACCATCATCGTCACCGTCACTAGCTCCGTAGGACAGCAGCAAGCGGCAAGCGGCATGCGCAAAGAGGTATGTAGCATACATAGCATTGGCCATGCCTCGCTGAAACTCTCGCTCAAAACCACCGCCATAAGCGGACGGGCCATGTCCCGCCGATTGTCGATCGACCGCGTGCTTGGCACAGTTATCTACAGTACCGCCGCGGGTCTTGGATCGGCTTACATTTAGAATCTCGTTACGGTTACGGAGGAAAATGGAGTCGTGAAAAATGCCTATGAATGGATAGGTATAATAATATGTGTATACCTATATATACACATTATTGTATCATTCTACGATGAAGCTCCAGACTCCAACACCTCGCGCCAAATATCATGGACTTTTTTGTCATAGATTCCGATCCAGACATGCTCGAACCATCCCTGGAACTCTGCCTCTTCTAGACAATCCTTGAGGAGCTCCGCTACTTGCCTTGGAGGACACTTCCAAACCCCACAGCCGATTGCCGCCAACAACAACACACTCTTCTCTTGTCTCGCCGCCATACGTAGAATCATTCTGAACCTTTCCTTGAGCCTATGTACATCCTTGTCGAGCTTCAATTGCATGTCCTGGTCACTTCTGGACTTGCGTGCTGGTGCCAGAGGAGGACAGGCTAAAGCTGCAACACTGACAACGCTCACAGTTGACCAGTCCCTCCGTTCGAGGACGCGGCAGTCTTTCGCCAACTCATCCCGAAAGATGACCACGTTGGGGTGGAATATGCCCGCACATTCTCCTGGATTCCCGTCTCTGTGGACTGTTGTGCGCCAAGGATAGGTGCCACTCCATTTATCAAGGGTCGGCCAAAGTGTGGAGGAATAGCAAAGTGCATCCTCTTGGGTCGTGCCAGACCGATGCCGCCAGCCTCCAGCAAGTTCAGTGTCAGAAGCGCAATTCAGCACAGCCACTTTGCCGGTGTAGTCGGGCCGGGACTTGAGAAGCTCTCGAGCCAGACAGAAAGTATCACCATAGCGGACCTTGATCTCGGGTGTCGGGTATCCGTGGCTGGCGCTCCTATCCAGTTCTTTGAGCTGTGATGAGAAGAAACTCGACTCTGGTTGTTCGGGAAACCCCATGGTTTTGAGGACGCTGGGAATTCTAGATAGTGTTTCATCCGCAATCTCCTTTCGCTTTATCTTTGAAGGCGGCTCTCCAAAAGAAGCGCGACCTTGATAGCGCTCTGACGGTAAATTGTCGTAAGCTCGGGGTCTGGCGCTGCGAGGCATCACGAGTACTCTGCCTGAGTGCCTAGATTGGTCGTATCGCGGTCTTCCTTACTGAACACTATGGTCGGTTCCGTAAATGTGGTTACTGAAGGGGATTTTGACGTTAGATGATAAATATCTAATTCTTTTTTTGACTCATAGGGTGTTTATGTCAGGAATGCTAAGCTGCTAAGAGTCTTATGTATATAAGTAGACACTCGTATGAGAGAAGCTTCCTTCTCTTATTCTTCGAGTCCTGTACTGACTAGATGTTAAGGGTAACCTAGTTGTTAAACACTATTTCTATTATTTCGCTCTACCTATCCTAATAGGTCATCCCTAATAGTTTAACCTTTTTGTTCGGTACTCGATGACTCCCTTGTCTTCGCGTTTAGACTTTCGGACTTCCGTAGGTCGATAGGAATTAGCGGAGTGTGTCAGGGAGAGGTCCACAGGCCCCTTAGGATCGCCTAAAAAGACTGAGTATACCTCAGGTTTCTCCGTCCGGATTTCTCGACTGAATAGAATGAGGCTCCTACGGTAGTGTATAAGACGTTCTGCGCTGTAGGCGCTATGCTTCGCCTTACCCCAAGTCAGGATCTTTGAAAGATTTTTCCTCGCGCGGGTTAGAAATATCATCCTGCATACCTGGTAGCTTGAGACTATCTGGGTTGCAGTTTGCGGTGCCTTCTCGATGCAGTCGCGTCGAAGCAGGTGCCGTAGAGGACGCACCTGTGCCTCGCAATGGCCCTCCAAGAGCGGTTCCAGACACGCATAGACGGTCGGTCCATTACCGATGCCGACCGCAACTAGGGCTTCATATGATGCACTCCAATGGATTCGGGAGGAGAATCAGACAATTGCACCAAGTTAGTAGTTCTCCACGTGCAAGCAGGTAGTCCTAGGGCGTAGAGGCAGACGGGCTTACAAATAGAATTGATCAACATCTGCCGTCATTACGGACCGAGACCACCATATCGATCAGCAATACAGATGGTCTTCACCTTTGTTGCAGTGATTCGGATTACACATATATCAGGACGGTCAACGCCTTCTATCCCCTTCACTCGGTATCAATCAGCACGTTTGAAGAGCATCTGACCTTCCGATCCGCACAATGAAGCAGTGGTTCAGTGATTTATCTGGTCTCGATAGCTTAAAGCAAGTGACGGCAGATGTACCTGAGCCAGGCGCAGATGAGGTGTTGGTCGAGATCCACGCTGTATCATTGAACTATCGAGATGTCGAAGGTCAGCCCGCGATGCTTACACCTCGCTTCTCTTGAGTTGAGCTTGTTGCTGATAGTCCATTGTCCGCAAGTCTGCATCGGCGACTACGATCACCATGAATCCATCGAGTCGCCATCTGCAGTGGTTCCGTGTTCCGACATGGTGGGGACGGTGGTGAAAGTCGGTCCACGAAGTTCGCCTGACCGTGAGAACCGCTGGGTGGAGGGCGATCGGGTCATGGCGATCTTCAACTTGACGCATCTGACCGGCCAGATCGGCGACGAGCACCTGCCGTCCGGACTGGGGCTGCCCCTTCCCGGCGTGCTGGCGGAGTATCGATGCTTCCCCGATGAAGGTCTGGTGAGGGTACCAGATCACCTCAGCGACGAGGAAGGTTCAACGCTGCCGATTGCTGCTGTCACTGCATGGATGGCCATGAACTGGATGAGGCCGATTGGAGACAGCATAAAAGGCAAAGACACGGTGGTACTGCTGCAAGGTACGGGTGGCGTATCAATCGCTGGGCTGCAGATGGCCAAAGCCAATGGGCTGACGAGTAAGGTACCCCGTTGATATGCGCACGTCAGTGACTGATAGGATGCAGCAATTGTCACGTCTTCGTCCGGACAAAAGCTCGAGAGAGCAAAAGAGCTTGGAGCCGACCATCTCATCAACTACAGGACGCATCCAAATTGGCATGAGCAAGTCATGGCAATCACTAACAACAAGGGCGTCGACATCATCTTTGAGCAGGGCGGCCCAGAGACACTGGCCAAAAGCTTTGCTTGCGTCAAATGGGGCGGGTTGATATCCTGCATTGGCTATCTCAGCGGCAAGATCGATCAAGCCGAGAATGTGGTGAACACTAATGTGCTTGCGCTTCGAAGAAACGTCACCTTGAAAGGCATCTGGAACGGACCCAGAGATAGGCTCGAAGAGGCCCTGGAGCTCTACAAAGACAAGCAAATCCACCCTGTGGTGGACAAGGTGTTTGGATTTGATGATGCGAAGGAAGCTTTTGAGTATGTCGCGACTGGAAGTCATTTCGGAAAAGTTGTGATCAAAGTGCAAGGATGATCGTCGCGTCAAGGCAGAATGTGACGAAGCTCGAGGCCGTCCTAGCCGTTCAGTATCGAGACTTGTGTGAACAGTCAATCTTTACTGTCATTCAGTCGGCTTCCACCCTCGACCGAAACCTCTCGCAGGAGGGCCCCAGACTGAATGCGTGGATTGGCCTCAGCTTTACATTTATTTTGTTGGTGCGAGCTTGTGAAGCAGAATTTGAAAGATAGGATCATATATAGAAACATTATTAAGGGGGTCATCAAATGCTTGAACATAAATCTACCACCTGTAAGTGTCGTTCACGTATCTACTCGGTAGTCATTGGCCGCACACGGCTTATGTAACAATAAAGCAGAGCAAAGCTGACTAACATAGGACTAATCTTTCTCCAAAGTAAAAGTTCTCGGTGTACCTTCCTCCTAGCTAAAGACCTCAGCAAAGAGGAACCTTGTGTTCAAGTCATCTCCTTTTCTCTGCTCCTGTCACTACAGTGCTCAGCTTGAGCAAAGTGATAACGATCCAAAACTAATACTTGCTATGGACTCTCTTGAACTCAGTGCACCGTCTGATGCTTGCGAGCTTGCTTTCTCAAGTTGAACCACTGTGAAAGAGCCACCGGCGCTTCTGATCTGATGCAATCGACTGTGCCTTACAGCGAAATATTGGCATGAGATGGGCTACTTTGCGATGGTGGTTGCTAACTACGTTGTGTTTACTCTTGTCTCCTGGGAAATCCCGTAGTGATTGAGCTCTGCACCCAGCCGCCATGCGTGACCTGCCAAGCAAGGTGTGGTGGCAGTTTCCGACATCTCTCACACACAACCTTGTCACAAATAAAAAAGAATCGAACGAGTTTCCGACACAAAAAAGGGCAAAAATGGTGACAATGGGATTTGACGTTCCTTCTCCTCAACGTCCACGAGCTCCTACACATTTTTGCCGAACTATAACCACTATGGTCCTGCACAAGTCATCAGATCGCCCGAATTAGGAGGGTCGCAATGAGAGCCTCTACGTTTCCTTGATGCTTCTACATCCACTCCTGGCTGTGAATAAGGGAGATGTCTGTCGAGGGTGGAAAGATTTCAGCACCCATTGTCGGAAGGAATTTGGTGATTATCATTGATATGCCAATAAATTTCGAGTGAAGGTGGCTGAGATACCGCTTGGCGGGCGTAGGTGAAGATAGATGCCTACCAGCGGTGAAGTCAGGCAGGTCATATGAACAGGGAACAGCCTCGAAATCACTTCAGCGTCAAACAGCTCGCCAACCACGCCTTGCCCAAGCCAGCGACACGTCCCATCATCTCGAACCGGTATCCAATTGCAGCCGGATCAATGACTGATCTCGACATCCACTGTGCATCACCGAGGCTGAGATCGTTGAGCGTGCAAACGGCGACTTGACAGCTCAGATTCACGGTAGCAGAAGCTGTTTGCCCAGAGAAACGGACCTTGTGATGGTCTACGACTATACAAAGACCCGCCACGCTGTCCTCGCTCTTGATAGTATGGAGTCCTATCGAACCATCCTCCACGGTGCATGAACACAGACGAGTTCAAGGAAATGAAGTGCGACCAGCCATGGTTTCCACGGAATTGCGACGCAGCAATTGCTGCTTCGAAGCAATGTAAGAAGGTAGGCATAAAGAACGCTTCCCACCACTCAGCCTCCTCAGCATGTGGTACAATCTCCAGGATGCCGGTCTTTGGTAGCTTCCCAGGCCATGAGGCCAGTCCAGACAACTCCTCACAAGAAAGCGTCGCAAGTGAGCCAGTGGTGGAGGCTTTGTTACCTTCGCCAGTCCTGAGCGCCGCGACCACAGTTGCAGCTCCAAGTTCTACCATGAGTTTACCCTCCGAGACGAGGTCTGGTGCCTTGATCCCTCGGACTCAATCTGTAGAAACTGACGCTGAGCACGGACCACGGTCTGCACCCTGCGAATCAGGCCTGGCCTTGAGCCACAGCCATAACAATCAGTCTGCGCATCGCACCGAAGACAAGCCTGATTATCAAAACAGTAAGGACAATGACCTCCAAGACATTGCCGCTTGTCTAGAACAAAGTGCTGCTTGCGGCCTGTTCCAGAGGGACACATCGAACGGACGTGCGCCGGCCAAATCCTTTGTTCCAGCTCTAAGCGATGGTCCTCAGCGAGTTTTGGATCAAGCACAAAGAAGAACATGGTTCGACCACAAGGTCGGATCCGGAACACAACGGTCACTGGTTGATTTTCCAAAGAAGAATATTATCTTTGGTTCTGCATGTCCTCACTCAGCTGCCCTGCCACTATGGGAGCCACCTCGATCAACACCACAC
Organism: Capronia americana; assembly: GCA_016110215.1. Classification (NCBI taxonomy): domain Eukaryota; kingdom Fungi; phylum Ascomycota; class Eurotiomycetes; order Chaetothyriales; family Herpotrichiellaceae; genus Capronia; species Capronia americana. Next base: position 47,657 of record JADWQD010000016.1, read on the forward strand.
TTTCATGCTTTTCCTCCAGGTCCTCAGCATCCAACTTACAACATGTGTCAAGACTATAAAAGCACCATGCGGTGCGGGCTGCCGAGCCAGCTATGCAATCCACCCACGCCATCATCCCTATCCAGCACCTTCAGTCTGAAGAGCACGCCTGCTACGACACCGGCGTCAAGCACCTTCAGGTTCAAGAACTTGCTTTCCCCGACAAACATGGATCTGCGCAGCACACTCGTTCACACCGCGTTCGAGATGTGTGCCCCCGGACGGGTCTACGATGACCTGTACCACCACCCCTTCTCACCACAATATGTCGACGGCAGGACATTGGGAGCTTCGCCACACCAGCGCCAACAGAGAATGGAGTCCTTACTGCCCCAGCGCGTCCAATACCAGGAAATATACAGCCCGCGCGACGAAGACTTCACCATTGAGCCCGGCACACATGTGAACCTGAACGAAAATATCAACGTCAACCCGCAGGCCACTGCAGAAGCGGACGCCATCGACACCGACACCGCAGACGAGCACGAATTTGACCTCGACATCGACGTCGCCATTGCCATTGCGGACGAGAAAGCATACGATGAACTCATAGCCAGCATGCCCACTACGGCAGAAGACCTGCCCGCCGCAGAAGAGGACGAAATCCCTGTCTCTGTCTTACTAGCCTCCGTTTTCGCGTCCATTCCCAATCCCAATCCCGTTCACGTTCCCACCTCAACTCCCCATGTCCACACCCCGACTTGCACTGCAGCCTCACCCTGTGGGCTACACCTCCACTGCCGCTCCACTCCCCGGGGCACCGAGCTGCACAACACCGCGCTGGCAGCCCTGGTGCGGGAGAGCGAGCCCCTCACATGGGAGGAAGTGCGCGAGCATGACCGGCGAAGGTGGGCAGCCATCGGGGAGATGGCGCTGCCTCCATCGCAGGCTGGTAGGCGGGCCGGTATCGCGGTGTAGCCGGTAGGAGGAATGGCTTGCTTGGATTGGGAGAACAGTACCGGTGACAGTGAAGGGGATGGAGATGGAGATGGGTACAGTGTCGTCAAGTGACAAGTCGCGAAGAGTTATGTTCAGATTCGGCCACGCGCTCGGATAAAGCGCTGATAGGGCTTCGAAGCTGTACATACCAGTGCGACTGTCTATCGAGGTTGATGACGATGGCGCGCAGAATAGAACGAGGCTTCGATTGTCTTTGCTACAAGTACAAGTACAATTACTGTACCACAGCATACTGTGTAGGGTATGGGACGCGGGTGACAATGCGTCAAGGGAGACAGCGCTTACGCGGGACTGGTTCTCGTTCTCGTTCTCGAACCGGCACGGGCAGTTACATTATTCATTACTGTGTACCGTACCCTACGAAATTCGCAGCTTGGGTTTCCTGAGAAATGTATCACAGAGGACACATAGAACGGAGAACGTGACAGTATCCCCGGGACACCAGGTATGCGTCACGATACTTGCTGCAAGTCAGGGCGCTAAAATCCAAACAATTGAGAAACGCTATCGAGGGTATCAGTTATCTGCCAAAGCCCAACCCGGTCCTCGTTCGCACCGAAGTTCAAAGATCAAAAGTCCTTCCTTCTGACTCCCCCGTCTGCCAGTACAGTAAGAGGGCGTGTACTTTCATCCATTCGTGCTATCCACCTCGTTGGTGCATGTGTTCTTGCGGAATTGCGACTGCAATCAAGATCTCCTCCTGCGCACATAGCGCGTTTATATGTGCTCTGCTTTACTTCCGCTTCATGTCGCCCCCTCCGCAAGCGGCGCTACCACGCTCTTGCGGTCCAGAACACCTTCATTCGCGGCGTTCAGTAGTTCCGCGCCAGTGGTCCTACCGCTGCTGTCTCCGTGGCCATTCATCTGGGGCTGGCCCATCTCGTCCAGCAAGGGGATTTTGTCGATCGACTCCCTCTTGCCGTGGCCCTTGGCCTCGTCGTCTCTCGAGATGTGCGGACTCACTTCGGCGTCCGAGGGGCCAGTCGGCGGTGAGAACATTGCTGCGGGACTGTTCTGCCACTTGGCCACGTCTTTCTTCAACTGCTCCAGTTCTTTCTGGAAACGCTTGCCAAAGACGTCCATGTAGTAGTTGGCGCCGTTCCACACAGACCAGCTGAACACGGTCAACAGGAAGCCCGCGCTTGCCCAACGATACCAAAACCATAAGGGACACGGGATTATGGTGAGAATGGCGTAGGAGTATTGAATCCCCATAAAAACCGGTTCTTGGAGGTATTGGGGGAGGGAGTTGACGAATTTGCCGATCGTTGTTTTTGCGTAGGACTTGCGCAGCCAGGTGAACGAGGTGGGCCGTCCGGCTGCGATTTTCTCCTTGCGACGAACGGTGATGAAGAAGTGGTAGGAGAGTTGCCAGACGGCGTAGGGGACAGTCGCCCACACGAGCATTGCCCAGAGGGAATAGTGCTCAGGAGACCCTTTTTGGCTGTATTTTATGGTGTAGACGGCGGGAAAACGCTTGAGCAGGTACTCGTCCGGCGTCAAATGAACAATGCAGTGGAGTGCGACCGGAGGCATGACGTGGATGAACAGACTCACGACTTTGTCCATGGAGTGGAAGACGAGGGAGTTCCTCCACATGACGATTGCGACAGCGTTGTTGCCGTACGCCAAACAGTAGGCACTAATCAGGAGGCGCTTCGACCGTGGGAAAGCCCAGATGGCGAGGAGATCGAGGACATTGACAAAGTAGCAGAGGTCGGCCAGGAAGTAGTGGTAGCCTTTGCGGTGGTAGGTGTACGCTCGTATGGGCATGAAGTACATCAGTTGGATGGTGTACCACCAGTAGAAGTATTGCGGTGCAGCGCCTATCAGATATCCGCTGATGAAGACGTTGAGCACGGCCGTGATGAAGGACACCTTCTCGCGGAGCGATATGGAGGCCACTTCGTTCCACCTCTTGTTCAGGTCATCGACCGATCTCTTCATGCGCGATCGATATTTGGCGAGTTGCTCGTCGGCCGAGGGGACCCGTTTGCGCCATTCGGCCATGGCGCGGTCTCTGGCATTGTTGCCCGTGGTTCTTATCCTTTCCTGCTGGCGCGCCAGCTTCTCTTTCTGCGCTTGTAGTGTGGCCTGCCATTTATCGAGCTTTGCTGGTAAGGCCAGGTTGTCGAAGATGTCGAATAAGCTAAGTTTGTCGAGCGGGACTTCCCAGTCTTCCTGCATCGACTGGCTTCCGGCGTAGGATGAGTTCCTGGACAGCAGCAAGGGACTCCCGGGCGAGGACGACTGGTATCCCGACTGATAACCGGGAGTCAACGCACCGCCGTTCGAGGAGCCCGCCATATCCGATCCGAGACTCCCAGCGATATCGGTGCCAGCTGCTTCATCCCAGGCGGGCCCCGACTTGGAGCGAGGAGGAATGGGTATGGGCTCAGACATGGTGTCCTACGAGGCTAAAGCGGTCGCATCGAACACTGGCGCAGGCTGGAAAGGCTAGGAAAGGTATTCTGGCCAAATTAGTGGGAATGCGATGGAGAAGGGTATGAATAGCAGAGCGGAATTCGGAGCCTGGAGAAGGCTTGGATGTGGGATGAGGTGATTTCGGTGCTGGGCTATTCGCCAGATACACTGGATCGACGAAGAAAGGGAGCAGGAAAGAAATAGTTCTTAAGCGTTACTCCGTACTGATAAAAAAGAAGCGGCACGTGCCGGTTGAGGAGCGATGGCGCGGGCTTAGAGGTCACGCTCACCAAGAGGCACATGAGTCTTCTAGGAAATAGCTATCTATACACCCAATGCCAGGGATTTTGTGGTGTTGAGGACAAGATGCTGCTCAGCGTGCAGGCGTGAAGCAATCTAAGTGGCAGATCGCCGGCCACTACGTCAGGTCTAGGCGGCTCGTGGTGCTTCTGGGGTTGCCTAAGAAGCATTAGAACCGCCCCAAAGTATTTTGCCGCAGCCGCAGCTGCACTACGGCATTACGTTTTTCCATCCCGTATCATCGCATCCCAAAAATCCCCCGCGTATCGCATCGCGTCGCCCTCCACTTGCGCGTCGCAGTGCGCCGCAATCACCAAGGAGCGCAACAACTCCCCGTCGCCTCAGCGGTCGCAAGTCTTTCCTCTCCCGACGCAAAATGGGCAAGCTGATCAGGCTCGAGCTGTACAACTTCAAGTCGTACAAGGGACATCATACCCTCCTCTTCGGCGACGCCTACTTTACCTCGATCATTGGCCCCAATGGCTCCGGCAAGTCCAATTCCATGGATGCCATCTCCTTCGTGCTCGGCATCAAATCCTCACACCTCCGATCGACGAATTTGAAGGAACTGGTCTACCGTGGACGTGTGCTACAGAAATCCACCCTCAATGGAGAGCCGCAGACGAACGGAGTGGCTGGCCACAATGAAGAAGAGCCAGACTCACAACTCAATGGCACACAGGAGCGCCACGACCCTAAATCTGCGTGGGTTATGGCTGTGTATGAGGATGACGCCGGCCAGGAGCAACACTTCAAGCGCACCATCACCAATCAGGGCGTCTCGGAATATCGCATCAACGATAGGGTGGTGACCGCCAACGACTACAACGATTCGCTGGAGGAAGAGAACATCCTCATCAAGGCTCGCAACTTCCTAGTTTTCCAAGGCGATGTCGAGGCCATTGCCACGCAAAAACCTCAAGAGCTGACCCGTCTGATTGAGCAAGTCTCGGGCAGCATAGAATACAAGGCTGAATACGACCAGCTGAAGACCGAGCTAGATCAGGCCGCTGACCAGCAGACTTTCCAACTCAATCGCCGGAGAGGGATCAATTCGGAAATCCGTCAATACCAAGAGCAGAAGCGAGAGGCCGACAACTTTCAGAAGAAGGCTGCCGAACGCGACGATGCGATCGTCACCCATGTTCTGTGGAAACTGTACCACCTGCAACGACAGATTGAAGAGTCGAGCGCGGAGATTCAGAAACATCAGGATGAACTGAAGGAATATCGGCGAGGTATCGAGAAATACGAAAAAGGGCTCGATGCGGCCAAGAAAGATCATGCGTTGGCAGCAAGGAATGTTGGAAAGACGGAGAAATTGATCAAGGCTAAAGAGAAGGAGATTGAGGACAAAACCTCTTCTCTCGTCCCCATCGATGAACAGATCTCCGTGTCAACCAAGCAGCTTACCAAATATGCCAACCGCACCAACAGCATCGCCCACGAGCGCTCTGCCCAGGCTGCAACCGTAGCACAACTTGAGAAAGCCCTCAACACGGTCGAGAAAGCACAGGCTCAATGGCAGAAGGAATGGGAACAGAACGCGACTCGCCTGGGTGGGCAACTGAGCGCTGCGGATCTCCAAGAATATACGCGGCTGCGCGAAGAACTCAACAAGCGTGCCTCTGCCAATCTGAGCCGCATCGAGAGACTCAGGAGCGACCGAGCACCAATTGAGGCCACGTACAACAACCTCAAAAACAGCGTGGAAAGCACCGAGTACAGGCTGAAAGTACTTGAGAATGAGTATAGCGAGATCGGTGAGAGACAGAAACATTTCAAGGAAATCGTTCAGCAGACACAGAGCGAGATCAATGAGAAGAAGAAAGACTTCAACGCTGCACAGTCTAAGCGACTGCAGGCAGCTCGGACGAGAACCGAACTTGACGAGAAGCTCGCTGAAGTGGCGCGAAAACTCCTCGAGGCGGATGACGGTCGACGCACGAGTGAGAAGGAAATCAGAATGAGGGAAACCATCGCCATGCTCAAGCGCACCTACCCTGGCGTGAAAGGCCGGGTCAATGAACTCTGCAAGCCCAAGCAGAAGAAATATGGTGAAGCCGTCGCGACCGTCCTCGGCCGTCACTCCGACGCTGTAGTCGTCGACACTGAGGCTACGGCCAAGCAATGCATCGAGTACCTACGAGACCACCGCTCCGGTCAAGCGACCTTCATTCCCCTGGACACAATCCAGGTCAAGGCCCTCAGCTCGAACTTGCGAGGCATGCATAAGGGCATGGTTCCAGCAATCGAGACCGTGGACTATGACCAGTCTGTTGCCCGAGCCATTTCATATGCGTGTGGCAATGCCATTGTATGTGATAACCTCGACATAGCAAAGGATTTATGCTACCGGCAACACGTCGACGCGAAGGCCGTCACTCTCGACGGCAGCGTCATTCACAAAGGAGGCCTGATGACTGGCGGCCGTGGAAGGGAAAGCAACACCCGGCATACTTGGGATCAAGCTGAAATCGATAGACTGAACAAGCTAAAGGTCAAGTTGATGGAAGACTTCGCTGCTTTGCCGCAGGAAAGTGCTCGTCGAGCTGAGGAACAGGCCGTCCAAAACGAGATCAGCGGTCTGGAGAACAGGCTGCGATATGCCAAAGAGGAGCTTGACGCTCTGGACAAGAATCTCAAAAGCAAGAAGCGCGAGCTCGACCATGTCCAGCAACAGTTGGCCGAGGAGCGTCCCAAGGCAAGGCAAGAACGTGACAAGCTGGAGAAGATCGACGAAGATATCTCCGAGTACCAAGAATCGGTGAGCAGTATCGAAAACGAGATCTTTGGAGACTTTTGTCAAAAACACGGGTTCGACGATATTCGCGACTACGAGGCTCGCCAGGGTTCGCTCCAGCAAGAAGCCGCACAGAAGAAGCTGGAATTTGTCACGCAAAAGGGCAAGATTGAAGGACAACTCGGCTTCGAGAGGGCCCGGCTCCAGCAAACAGACGACCGCCTCCTCGCTTTGAGGGACAAAGAGCAGCGCAACAAGCAGACGATTGACGAGTTGAACGAACAACGCGAGGGCATTCAAAATGACCTCAATACTCTCAAAAACGAACTTGACGAACTTCATGCTCAATTGGATGAGCAGAGAGAGCTACTCGCCGCTGCGGCTGATAAGCTGGCCAAGCAGAAGCAGCAAGTCCAGAAGCGGGCCAAGGAGATGGAGAATACTTTCCGGGCCATCAGTGCTCTGGAGGGAGAAATGCAGCGTCATTCATCTTCTCGATATACCCTCCTTCGCCGGTGCAAGATAGAGAACATCGCGATTCCTTTGGCTGAATCTTCATCGAGCCTGGAGAGCGTCCCCATCAACGATCTGCCCCTCGAGGAAGCCGACGCGATGGACGCCGATGAAGACGAAGATGAACCCGCCTTCTCCGCCCTAAAGACTCACACCGTGAATGACTACGGCATCGAGCTCGACTTCGATGCCCTGGACGACGATCTCAAGGAGGAAAACAATGAAGCCGTGGAAGCGCAGTTGCTGGACGAGATTTCCAAACTCAACGCCGCCCTGGATAAAATGCAACCTAATGCGCATGCCGCGCAGCGTCTCGCCGCGGTGGAACAACGCGCCAAGGACATGGAGCAAGAATACGAACTCGCCCGCAACAATTACCGCGACTTGAAGGCCCGGTTTGAAGACACGCAGGAGAAGCGCAACGAGCTGTTCAATAAGGCCTTTAGCCATATCTCCGAGCAGATCGAGCCGATTTACTCGAATCTGACAAAATCCGACGAATTCCCTGCGGGTGGCCGCGCGTATCTCACTGCAGATGAGGATGAGCCCTACCTGGCCGGGGTGAATTACCACACCATGCCGCCGACAAAGCGGTTCCGAGACATGGAGCATCTGAGCGGTGGGGAGAAGACTATGGCTGCGCTGGCGTTGTTGTTTGCGATCCACAGTTACCAGCCCAGCCCGTTCTTTGTGCTTGACGAGGTGGATGCTGCCTTGGACAATGCGAATGTGGGCAAGTTGGTGAATTACGTGCGGAACCATGCTGTAAGTCCTCCGTCCTCGTCCGACTTCGGACCGCTCTTCAAAGCAGTCCCTGAGTCGTTGTCCTTCATTCGTGTGCTGACGGAAACATCAGGGTCCCGGCATGCAGTTCATCGTGATCAGTTTGAAGACCGGCTTCTTCCAGGGCAGTGAAGCGCTGGTTGGTGTCTATAGGGACCAAGGCGCAAACAGCTCCAAGGCCCTAACGCTAGATGTGAGCGACTCTTTTCCCATGTTGTTATTTGCTTCGGCTTGCTAACAATTCGCAGTTGCGGCGATATGCATGATCGATCGGTTCCACTGGTTTAGATACCTAGGCTTTGACGGGCGTAACTCGAGGGCTTTGCTGATGACATATGCTTGTTCAAGAGATGATATGGAAGCTTACCGGCCTGGGGCGTGGGCCGTCATGTAATGCGCTATGTCATCCTGTCTTTAGGATACCATGAGAGACGATGCAGCGAGTACAGAACTCTAAAATGAGGGCGCGCACAACTTTGCGAGGGCGACCAAGATCTCAAACGACGGCCGCATTGGTACTCGAGCTGGGTTCGCAAGGTAGCGGGAATGAGCTATGTACACATCATCTCTCGTGTCGATGGAGCTCGAACGCCCTGGTGTACAGCTATTGCTTTGCGGTTCCAATGCATGTTGTTACATGGATCTACGCTATGCTACATAGGAGGCCCATACCGGTCGCAATTCCTCAAGCATCGCCTCAACACTCGGATGACTGACGCCTGATCATTGGGATCGCGGCTTCTCCACAGCTTTCTTACAGAATTCCATATCTCTTCCACTTGCGATCGAGAGCCCGTCGCGTTTGCATATGCTCGCAAAAGCCAGCAGACGAGTGCTCGCGTCGCTTCTACTTGATACTTGGAGTTTGTGGGAATCGGTTGGCTGTCTCGCTCATCTTCGTCTTCGGGTCTCGTGCCATTGGCTTGGTCCGGCGGTGACTCGAACGCTGGAGACTCCGCGTTGGGGGAAGACCCTCCCTCAGAACCAGAGAGCAAGAACCGATCGTGATCAGGGATCTCTGTGTCTGCTAACGCCTCATTAGCGTCCAGCGCAGACGGAAAATTCGCTCCTTCCGAAGAACTTCGATCGGGAAAGAATGGATCCGAAAATTCAGAGCTCGACGGATCAATGGCGAGAATCGGAGACGGAAGCACATATTCTCCTTCCTGTTCATCCAGTTTCATATCGCCCAGCGGGTAATAGTGCTCCTGTCTCTGTGGGGGAAATTCCTTCGCTGGAAGACGGGAAAATGGGTTCCGAATGAGACGCTCTTTCTTTTCGTGTTCTTCGTCGAATAGCTCGGCGTGTATTCGCTCGATGTGCTTCCGCCGTTCTCGGGGGAACGCCGCTAGATCTAGTACAAAGTCGTCCCATTCGCTCAAACGCTTGAAATGTGAGCTAGGCTGGGCTGGTACTTCTTCGGCGCTGGCCTGATTAATAACTCGAATTGATGGCAATTGAGGCATAGAGAGATCGGCGGTCATCTTGGCACGCCTACGAGCGAGCTGTCCGTCCTTGATCTCTTGCCGGCAAGAATCCCAAGCCAGATTCAACCGTTTCAAGCTCCAGGTCGCATCGGTATTTCTGGTGGCACCGTGGAGAGCGAAGCCCTTGAAGAGTAATTGATAGTGGATGCTTTGCAATGGTAGCCCGAACAACTCGGACATCTCACTGATCAATACCGTAATCCGGTTGAGGTTGCCTGACATATTGGCGTGATATGATATCATCGTCCGGTAAGTGACATGGTCTGGCCGAAGGGGTATGATCTCCTGTAGTGCTGTGTGGTGCTCTGGCAGGATGTCCTTGAGTCGCCGGGAGAAGAGCAGTGTTCGGTGCAGTGAATTTGCTGCTAGCTCGCGGTCAATGACTTCTGACCCCGGCCCTGGATAACGCCGGTAATATGCAGTTGAACCATCAGCCCGGGTTTCTCGGCGAGTATTGACATGCAAACTTTTCATGCGTTCGTAGATCTGCTCCGCAGCTGCAGGCTCCTGTGCGTTGTACAGAGCGGCCATGACACAATTCAATACAAGCGTATCAACAATTTCTCCCGCGTCGACAAAATCACGGTAAGCTTTTCGGACAGCGTCTCCGTCTCCTCGTAACCCGTGATAGTAGATGACACTAACACGACCAAGCCTATTCAGTTGCAAGCCACGGTCGTGCATTTCCTTGAGGATCATTTGGGCTAACGGAAACTTGTTGGCTCTTACGGCGATGTCGAAAAGGATATTGAAGGTGACGTGGTGAGCCTTCACCCCGGCTTCTTGTTCCATCTGCTTCCACAGGCGCATTGCAGCATTGACTTCAGTATCTGTGACCTTGGAGAAAGACCGTCCCGCCAGGTAGATGGCAGATGCCCACTCGGCGCGCGAGATAGGAAGATTGGCCTTTTGCATGTCGTCAATGAGGGACAGATATCGGATCATCGACTTCTCGCTCTTCTGCCAGGGCGTTGACATACGCTGCAGGAACACTCTAATAGTTCCTTTGGGGAGGAACGTGACACCTGGCTGTGGCAGCCTTTTGTAGGCTTTGAAAAGGGCTGCATTCGAAGAACGGTCGTCAAGGAGTAAGTCGACAAAGGCCTTGAAAGCAGAGACCTCGCGGATTTGCTTCGACCTAATCATCCGCTCTACTTCCTTTAGAGGCGATTCGTATGCTTCATCTTCGTAAAACTCCGCATAAGCCTGAGGCGGCGCGAAGTCTTCGGATAGCTTGAAGGCATAATCTTCCAAAAAGGTTGGGGCTGGAGACGCATGAGGCGATTCTGGGTCGAACCGACTGGTGTGTGTGTGGAAGTAGAGATCGACCAAATTCTTGTAGTCGCCTTTTGACAGAACCACTTTGGGATGCTCTGCATCCGTGGGACTCGTTGTGGCAAGCTGTGCTCGTGTCTCAAGGTTCTTCCTCAGTGAGTCGCTCAAGCTTGTCTTTGCCTTCGCCAACTTCTCCTCGAGCTGTCTCACAGAGTCCATGAGTTCCATCTGCTCTTTCAATAAGGCCTGGGGTGAACTTGGGTCGTCGTGCTGAGCTCGCTCGGCTGTCTTCGAGCGCACCTTCTTGTGCAGGAGGTTGAGGTCGTGAAAGAAGGCCAGAGGAAGGCGACTTTTTCTTGCGAATTCAAGGGTATTCGAGTCGAAGAAGTCCCAGCCGGTTACATTGTCCTTCCGCCGGGGCTTTTTCGCTGCTCGTTCTGACCCGGTGGCATTCTGAGTTTGCAGGTCAACACATTGGCTTATACTCCGGCGCTGAGTCCATGATATCCCACTGCCCTTCTCTTGCTCGCCTCCCCTCCTCCATTGCGCGCTAGTGGTGGGAAGGGAGAATGCATGTGTTATCGAGGGTCGCCCCGTGTGACGTTCTGTGGCGCGAGATAGAGCAATGCAGAAAATTTCGCCAGCTTCAGGATCTCGCGAGGAGTCGGCGACATAGCCTCTGCGTCGCCTTCTGGAGATAAGGCCCGACTTTGCCTTGACCGCAGGCGCGAGGAAATCACAGACGGTAAACGTGTAAGGTGCTATAGATGAGGGATTCGGAAGGCTGCTGCATCCGAGAATCTTGGAGGGACGATGCATATGCTTGGGAACATGATGATCACGACCTCATTATCTGCTTCAATTGAGTCACAAGAGCCGCTTCGGATGCGTCTGAGGCATAAGTGAGGGAAAAGTGAATCGGAATAGAAATTGCCCAAACGGGCTTTTCGAAGTTGCTCCACTAGCGCGCTTTTTCGCCGTAGCTTCGCATCTCCAGCATGTTAACAACTCGTACCATCTATCACTCCATGCTCAACAACGAGTGTGCTGCTGATAGAGGGGACGTCCTAAACCTGTAGGGGAACTTGGTCTGGATCACAGCGCTTCGTCTGTGCCAGAATTTGAAAGCGACAGAGCGATCTGCCCGCCCGTCATGGGTCGCTTAAACCTCACCGCATTCAATGTCCGTCGAACAGCACTTGCAAAGTTCAAATCGAGACAAATACCAGCTCTGCCAAACTGGGTGGACATAGTACAAGATGTCCCTCCAGCGCAAATTCTTGTCCGCCAGCAACCCGTCAAACATCCATTGAGCAAAGTGCGGACACGCACCCTCCCCAACGGGAAAACAGAGCAATACGTGCAAATCTCAGAACCCAAAAGATCCAAATCGGCCAAAGCTCGTCATGTCTTCCAACCAAAACAATTACGATACGAGGAAGACTCCCTACGCAAAACCTTCTTCAGCGACCACCCCTGGGAACTCGCCCGGCCCCGCGTGATAGTCGAAACCTCAGGAGACCAGCATAAAAACGCAGACTGGTCAACAGGCCTAGTGCAGCCGGGCATTCCGCTTTCAGGAGAATGCGTGGTCCAGCGACAACTCTGGCTGCTACAAAACGTACCCGATATTACCGTCCCACAAGCCTACGATATCGCACGCAAAGAATTCTACACCCTACGAAGAAGAGAAGAATTACGAGACAGAGTTGCTGCTGAAGAAGCCAGACACATGGGCGCCAAGTTTGGCAAGTCGCAAATGGAGATTTCCATGGGTATTGAGAATGCAATGTACAATGATTGGGAGAAGTGGAGTCGACAGGTCGTGTTTGAGCAGACCAGCAGAGTGGCTGCCTTTGAGGGCACGGTTGCAAAGGAAGAAGAGGATGTGCTGAAAGACAATGTGCTAACTGAGGACTCTTCGCGGCAAAGGCCAGGTAATGGCCGGCCTGCGATGGGGAGTGCTGTGTTTGCTCAGCAGGCCCAGTTAGACTCGAGAATTCAGCGACGGGCTGGTTCGTGATAGAGGTGGAGAGAAACTTCAGGCGATGTATTTATCATAAAACACGTACAGAGACCCTTTTACTTTTCGGCTGGACATGATCCTCCGCTTGAACTGAAGCATTGTTGCGTCGGGGGCAGTCATATCGAAACCCTGCCAACTGGCTATCGAGGCGGATTCCAACGGACATGTCAACGTATCATTGCGCATAATCTCGAAAACGCCGGGTGTAAGCTCAACCTCTTCGGAGGAGGCATCATTCCCCATTTCACCGAACTCTCACGGCCTACCCGAGCAACTCCTGAATCCGCTCAATCTGTTCTTCGACACTCTTCTTGCTTGTCCCACCCAGTACGGTCCGCTTCTCTACGCTACTCTCGTAGTTGAAAGCTTGCATGACGTCGTCGCCGAAGCGAGCGTCTACTCCTTGCAGCTGCTGCAGACTCAATTTGTCCATCGGGATGCGCTCCTTCTCCGCAAGTGCCACAACTCGTCCAGAGATATGGTGCGTCTCGCGGAAGGGAACGCCCTTGCGGACGAGATAGTCTGCCAGATCGGTTGCCAGCATGTCCGGCGTGAGCGCAGCCTTCATCTTTTCGGGGAAGATCGTCAGAGTCGACAGGACACCAGTGGCTATTTGAATGGAGTCCGCGGTTGTCTTGACGCCTTGGAGCATGGGCTCAAAGGATTCCTGCAAGTCTTTATTGTAGGTTGAAGGGAGGCCCTTGACGGACATCATCAGCCCGGCCATGTATCCGAACACTCGCCCGCTCTTTCCACGCAGAAGCTCAAGTGAGTCCGGGTTCTTCTTCTGAGGCATGAGAGAACTGCCCGTTGAATAAGCGTCTGCAAGTCTCACGAAGCCGAACTCGGCAGTCGAGTAGATGATCAGATCTTCGGCCCAGCGGGAGATGTGTTGCATCAACGTGGATGCCCACTGTAGTGTTTCCACCACGAAATCTCGGTCCGCGACCGCCGCCATGGAATTGTTGATGATGCCTCCGAAGCCGAGTTCTTTGGCCATGGCCTCGCGATCGATGCCGAAGGGGTTACCGACTAAGGCACCTGAGCCGAGCGGCGAGCGGTTGACCCGCTTGATGACTTCTCGTAGTCGTTCGAGGTCGGAGGTGAAGACGCTGCCGTAGCTGAGCAGCCAGTGGGACCAGCGGATAGGTTGAGCGCGTTGAAGATGTGTGTAGCCGGGCATGAGAGCCGGGATCTCGCTGGCAGCCCGGGAGGTCGTCACACGCAGCAGGGCGATCAAGTGTTGCTCGATCTCTCGTAGCTGATCGCGCAGCCAGAGTCGCATACCAGTTCCGACCTGATCGTTCCGGCTTCGACCTGTATGCAGTTTACCCGCAATGTGCGTGCCGATTATTTCGCCGAGGCGACGTTCGTTGGCAGTGTGGATGTCCTCGTCCACGCCGGGCTTGATCTCGAATTTGTCGTTCTTCCATTCCGACAGGACTTGGCCGAAGCCTTTTTCGATGGCCTCGAACTCTTGCTGCGTTAAGATTCCGATCTTGGCATTTGCGCGCGCGTAGGCTATGCTCCCTTTAATGTCCTGAGCATAGATAGCGCGGTCAAAGTAGATTGACTCATTGTAAGACACCATCAGAGGGTCCAGGCCACCGGTAAACCGGCCACCCCAGAGCATGCTGGCCTGTGGCTTAGAACCAGAATCTGCCATGATTTCGACGACCTCAGGGCCAAAAGTTCGTAAGATAGAAGTTCTGAACCTTTTACACACTGGAGACACAAGTCAACTAGAAGTGAGCTCCGGCGGCAAACTGGACCTGGGGTGCAAGAGCTCGAAGAAGGGCTCTAACTGTTATTTTGTTCTGATTCAACGAGTGTGCGGCGTGCAAGGTCAAATTTTTTTCTTCCCAGTCTTTTCTTCATTCATCCAGCCGTTCTTTTGTCTACCCCAAACTTCTGGTGCTGGAGAAATTTTACAAGCTTGTTATCTTATCGGGGTCGGATCGTTTATTGGTTGACCCAGGACGTCGCGTTGAAGTGGCACGAAAAGTCCGTGAGTTCAGATTCGGGACGCACAGGAATCCGACTGCCATATACTTCCCAGTAAGCCAGATAATCGTGGCACAAGCAAAAGTATGGTTTTGCAAGGTCGATTTGAAGCAGAGGAAGTCCTTCAGAACATCGCGTCGAACTTGCACGTGCTTCCGTGCAAGGCTAGTCTCAAAGTAGTTTAGGTAGGGCTGAGGAGTCCAGAGCGAGCTTGGATTGAGCTCGCACGCTCATCCCCTCCGCCTTGCTCCTCGACTTCTACAACCCTGCATATTGAACAAACTCCCTTCGGCTTCGGAAGGACTGGGATCTTTGCCCGGCTCAAAGCCTGTCCTCAGGCTGTTGCAATGGCTCTACCCTTTCAGAATGTTTTTCACCTCAGAACCGTGGCTGAGGCTTCGTCTAAAGCGTGCTATGTCTGTCACAAACCTTCCACCAAAGTTCTGATCACGCCCGACAACAAGGTTGGTGCATTCTTGTAGACTTTCCATGTTGTGCTCTCCCTTTTATTTCTTGTGATCGACCTACCAACCGTGCTGCTCAGGACTTCTTCTACATCTGCGTGTCCCACCTCAGCGATCGGGGTTTTGCCTCTCCGATCGTAGATGCCGAGGCGGAAGCCGCGAGGAAGAAAAAAGAGCTGATGGACAAAGAGATTGAAAAGATTAAAGAAGAGTACGAAGAGAAACAGCGCAAGAAGAAGGCCAAGAAAAAGGCCAAAGAGGATGACAAAGGCAAGAAGGACGGCGACGATGACGATAAGGCTGAGAAAGAAAGGGATGACAAGGTGAGTGCTTCACCCGGAAAGCCGGTCGGTCCTCGAAGTTGAAAATTTGCAGATCAAAGCGATTCAGACTGGTGCAAACGCCACCGACAAACCCGACGACACACCTCGCGTATACGCTCTGCATAAGTAAGTACATTGTTGCGAGCTACTAGCCTTCTCTCTACTTACCCATGCAGAAATTTCTTCCAGATGCGAATCGACCGTTTACGCAACTTGGAAATTGCAAAGCGAAACCAACAACGAATCAAGGATCCATCCTTTTTCCCTGCTGTGCCGAAAGGGGATGTTCAATGACACACGTCCAAGATAATGTCTCGTACTCGTTCTACGTTCTCGTCCAGGGGACGTCTCGAGTGGTCTCTGCAGCCAGCCCCAAGGGGTCTCGAGTCAAGTCGCAAACAGCTTGTGCCAAGTGATTCCGTCGACTATGACGCCGAGTTCTTCAAGCATTCACCATGAACTGTTCTACACGATACTAGTAACGACCATTAGAAGCGCCAACATGTCCATCCCACGGCCCTCCTCGGTTCGTGCCCTTGTAAGCGCTAGCGTCCAGCTATAGCATACTTTCACAACGGTGGAGTGGCTAAGCTTGATTCATACTCGAGTTCGAACGGAGAATGAGCGGCCGTGGAAATTCCGCACCTCCATGGCTTGAAATGACTTGGGATGATGTCAAAGCACCCAGGGTTTCCAGCCTTTGCCATATCGACACGTGGTTGATTGCGACCACTGTCCCTCGCAACGTGCATACCAACACGAGCTCGCATCGTGCAGTCTCGTGTTGATCCCAGAGCCTGCCAAACGCTGTCGCACGAGAATTTCCTGCTCGGGTGCAGGACAGCGATCCCGCCTCTGCAGTTGGGCCTCCCGCCCAGAAAGAGATTTTCACCCACCTCGTCCTCTTTAGGCGTCGGCTCGCTTCCATGCCGTATTCGGTCGCAGTTGCGCGCGATGCACGCAGGCGCACCGCGGATAGTCGGGATCCATTTTCCCAGTTACACAGTACGCCGTACGTTGCTTGAAGCTGCATGTCACAGCTTGCAATTTGCGCGACATATGCCCCCATCCGGCGCACACCTTCTAGCCAGCCAATTCACGGTCCCCATGGTCTAGCGGCCGTGCAAAGCTAGGGTGTTGGAGGATCGGATCCTTGAAGTTCCGACCATGCGTTCCAACAAGGCTGAATCTCGTCTCCAACCACGTTCCTGACCCGGCCCTTCCCGTTCATTTTCAGCTCACGCCTCCACGCTTTCTTTGAACTGAGAGAGTGTTCCAGGACTCACTCGTATGCGTGACTCAATTCTGGCCAACATCCGCCTCAGATAAGCGAGTACTGGCACGTGGGCGATCTTCACGGAGCGATGCCGAGCGCTGCTGATCGGAGTTCAGGCGGTCGTCAAGTCATCAAGTTTCAGGAGGGGAACTCGCAAAGTACCGTAGCAGGTTGCCAGAGCCACGAAGGAAGGAATTGAATACTATTGAGTTTCGGAGCTGCCGATACCTTCGAGTCAGCAGAACCACATTTGGAGTCCGCCAGAGGGCCTGACATTCGAAGCTGGTCTGAAAGCATGAAACATGCCAAGCGATCGGATTGGGGTAAGACTGTCAGACTCTGCGCGCCGCTAAGACTCAGGAGTGAAGCGGCTTCAGCATGTCAGCATTGCAGGATTCCGGCATCCATTGTGGATCGATCATTCACTAATGAAGGATCACCACCAAGGGTATGATTTTGCGGAGGTGATTTATGATTGTAGGTGCTGTCCGGAGTACGGATGCAGCGGCTGATGTCGGATTCGATTTCACGGCGATCAACGTAGGGCGATTCCCGCTCCACCATCTAAGCGACAAGGCGCCCGGTAAGGCTGAAACTTTGAGGTTGTTCGTCACGGACAGCCTTACGAGAAGGCTGACCACACCTTCCTACCCCGTATTTCGACTCGATCGATCACAGGACGGTTTGGGAAAACTAGTTGGAGACGTATCCGTCTATCTCAACACCTGAGCCGAAGCAATTGAGAGCGTATCCGGAATCCCTCAGCACCTCAGAGTGGAGCTTGCATCTGCAAAGTCAAGTGGCCGAAGGAGCGTGTCACGATGCACTCTGTACGAACAAAGTCCGATTACTTCGGACGCCGTGGAAGCGAAGTGCTCGTTGACGAAGCAAGTCTTCTACACCATGCTTCCAGGCTTGCCAAGTTCTTCAATGCGCATGCCGTAAGTCCGAAATTCACACATTGCCAGAATTGAGAGGTGCGTCAGAGGCATCAGCCAGGTGCATGAGGTCTGGCTGGGCCCCTCGAAGCCTCCAAGCACTGTTTTGCAGAACAGCGGGGGTAAGATTTGTCGAAGGCGGTAGGCCGCTGCTGATGATGCCGGACCGGGAAAGTGTCGAGTAGTCGGCTTACGGCCTTGTCTGATGTCAACCCACACTAGCGACCAACAGGCGCTCGAGATGCCCTATGCGCGCGTCTCAAAGTGGCAAAAGTAACTTTGCTGTTGCGGGAGGAAGGATGGATGGCATACAGCAGCTCTACAACCACTTGGAATCCATGGACCCTGGACGATAGGAATAATAATGCCGACCTTCGTTGCGCACTCGGAGTGTCCCACGACTGTCGGCTGCGAATCCTTCAGCCCAGCGGAAGCAGAAGGAGGAACCGAGGCTGGAATCCCACAGGCTGAAGGACGACTCTGCCCCAACATCGTCATCACGCTGTGACTAATGCTGCAGCGCGCCCTGTGCGTACCATGGTGACGACTTGTCTCCCATCAAGCTCAGGGAAAGCTTCCAGAAGCTCCATGGCGCTAGGCGACCTTCTAGCGCCCGCCCGTTTTCGTGCCTTCCACAAACCCACTGGCGAAGAAGCCAGTCTCCCCGACATCGACCTCCCAAAGGGGCAGCTGCTAGAACTCAGCGGGCCGCCTTCACTCTGTCAAGACCCTCTTTCGGGGATCAGCACGATGTTGTCGGGCTTCAAGGCGACTATCGCTTGCCCTGGAGGTCCCAGTCATTCGTGGAAGCAGCGCCTGAAGATGGAACAGAAAGAACTTTGTTCTTCTTGTGTGGGTGGCTCTCTGGAAGTGCATCGCTTGCAGCAAAATCTGGACACGCACGCTTCGGTGAGGAAGAAAGCATTCCTCGACCTGGATGGACATACCTGATTCACGCAACCACCATGCATACATGCAGCCTTGTCATTCATTGCAATGACCGGAGCCAATGAGTCTTTGCACCTCGGTTGTATGTCTGTCAAGTCTTGGTATTTGTCATCCAGCCGTGCTCTATTGCTTCATTGCTTCAATCAGGCTCAAGCAATTCTCGCCTGGGCCAGCGTCCAAGGTGTAGCTGTCGGACTGTTACAGATTGCCGCTACTCCCTCCTCTCCTCATCCCGGGCGGAAAACGCACGGCACTGGTAAATGCCTGTTTCCTACTGGAGTCCAGGCCCTTTCCTGACTCTGACCCGCCCTTCTTCCAACTGACACGCGCTTCGTCAACCTTGCCCTTAGCCAATCCGAAACCCGGCGTCACCCAACCTCCACAACTACACCGCAACCCCTGCCAGGCAAATTTTCCAATGTTCGCCCCGCACCACTGCGTCGGACAGGTGAGGCGTCCGTCCAACTCGCCCTGCGACAAGGTCGGTCTCATCCACGACAGTGGATGCAGGAATATGTGCGCGCAGGGGTCCTCCGCCTGGCTGGCAGACGGGTCTCGATGCGGAGGCGGCTTGTGCGGAAGGATGAAGGTCGATTTTGCCAGCAGACGGCGGCACTTGCGGCATTTGATCTCGAGGTTTGAGGGTGCAGCAGGTGCGGGGGACGGCGACGAGAGGGTTATGTCCGGGTTCGTGATTTCCGTCGGGGAGTCGGTCTCCGGGTTAGAGAGATCGAGGGCCTCGACCCTGTCGGACAGGCTCTGATCGTCTATGCGGTCGGTGTCGGAAGCGTCCTCATCCTCCTCCTCTTCGTCACGGAAGGAAATGTGCTCCATTTCGGGGGCCCGGTTACCGCTCAGAGCGTCCATGACTTCTCGGGAGTTCATCCATCTTCTGTAGATCTTGTGGGACTCGAGCTCTTCCTGGGTGGAAGGGCAGTTCATGGCCTCGTACATGCGCAGCTGTTTGATGAAGCCCGAGTTGGGTTCAACTTGGGGTCGGCCTTCGCGGACGAGACGCAGTGCCGTGTCCACAGTGAGAGGTGTAGGTGGGAGCGAGACCATTTCAGGTGAGACGGAGTCGGAGTCGGAGTTTGACGAGGGTAGCTGAACCGTGGTCGCTTGCCGGGAGTGCCAGAGGAGGTATGCTATTACCACTGTTGCGGAGCGTGACACGCCCATTGCACTGTAAGGAAGGTAAGTGTTAGCCATGCACTCACTGATTAACATAGCTAGAAACCAGTGTCGATGCTCGTCCAAAGGCATCGGTCAACATTCGCACAGAACAATTATCTGCCTGCTTGCTAACGAGCCAGCTATCTGTATCGAACAACACTCTGTCTTGCCAAAAGCCGACATTCGATAACGCGCCCCTGACGCCGGCAAGAGATGCCCAGCCTTTCACGTGATGGCGAAAGGCACATGACTGGCGTGGGCCACGTGATCGGCATAGATGGAAAGTGTATAGCCCGGATGAGTTGTGCGAACGGACGACATCATAGCCGGAAACAGCAATGCGTTCAGTTCACATGGCTCCAATGCCTTTTCAAGCAGGCAAAAGGAATTCCAGAACCGAAGTGGCGGGCCTTTGAGGCAAAAGTGGAATCTCAGCGTGGCGAAATCCTAAAGAGGCATTGCCCGTTCGGCCAAGAAGCCCAAAGGGGTAGTTGATCGAACCTCCTCAACGGCCGCGTAGCCTGTCTGGCTTTGTTTCTCTATGCTCGTAAGGCTGTTTGGTTCTGTACAAA
Source organism: Capronia americana (assembly GCA_016110215.1). Classification (NCBI taxonomy): domain Eukaryota; kingdom Fungi; phylum Ascomycota; class Eurotiomycetes; order Chaetothyriales; family Herpotrichiellaceae; genus Capronia; species Capronia americana. The sequence continues at coordinate 67,905 of JADWQD010000016.1, forward strand.
AGTACCAGCACAGCGCACTCGGCGTGTCCGATGCAGTTGCGCAGGCAGGTCTTGTCTCACATGTTGTGGATCGGAAGGTCAGGGTATTTGGTGGTTGTGGCGAATACCCGCACACAAGGGGGATCACGACCGGTTGAAACCAAGCCAGGCAGGCAGACATGGTGATCCCCGACAAGATGGAGTATTAGTCAAGAGTCGCCTGAGCGTACCATGCACTGTGCACCAGGCAAACAGACCTGTCGTTGAAAGATGAAAGATGAGAAATGAGAAATGAAATAGGAATAACCCACCAATGAACAAGGACCCCGCCAGGTAAAGGGGTGACTCCGGAGCCGGTGCCATCCTTGGATGTGGCGCCAGAGGTCGTGGATTGACTGGATCTCGAATACTTCAGGCCTTCATGGATGAAGGCGTTGCTCCGCGGGAAGAACGACAGGATGTTCGAGTCGTAGACATCGTCCAGGGGGATGTGCAGATGCTGGAACCCGCGCAGAGCAGCCCAATTATTCGCAAACTTCCAGTCTAGGACCGAGACCACGTGAGTGATGTTGGAGCCTTGCAGGATCTTGGGACGACGGAGGGCTTGAAATCTGGAATCACGTTAAGACCATTCGTTCCTTGTTCTTCAGCTGTCACTGATCCGGTACGGAGTGTGAAGGCTGGGGCACATGCTTTGTTCACTTTTCTTCCAGCGGCCGCAGAGATGTTGGGAAGCAGGGATCAGTAACATACCCATCGATGTAAAGATCATAGCCCGGCACCTTGCTCGGTAAGGTTGGGACGTCCATGTCGACCTCGAAATCCTGTGTATTGGCGATCGGTGTTTTAGAGGCCGTTGCTCCAGCGGAACCACCGTAGGGACTCTGCAGGGTAAGGTTGATGCAGATGAAGATGTTACCCGCCGAGGCCGAGGCCAGCCACCCAGAGGCAGAGAGCACAGGCGGTGAAGGAAGGAGTCCCAAAGTGTGGAATTGGTTGCCCCTTCCGGAGAATGGATGATGAATGGACCTGAGACTTTGTTTCGTCCTTGTCGGAGCGGTACCCCAGAAGAGAGATTTCCAGATCCCTTGTGTTGACTCGGCCTCAATTTCTTCGCTCAAACCAAGAACTGCGACCCAGGGATGAGATTGGTCGATGAGTCGAAAGCAAGGCGGCCTTGCGGCAACGAAAATCTGATGAGCCTCGGTTAACGCCAAGGCCGTGAGGCGTCGGTGGCTGGTGATGTGTGGCGCCGTGGCGACAATTCCGCGCAGGCCCGGAGTACGTCCGGAGTTAACGTCATGGGTGACGAATTATGCTTAAAATGCATCTTTAGCCGGTAGGGCAGGAGGGGTACTCAGCACAAACCGAGGTCCCGATTGTCATTGGCGCATGGTCGCCTCCGATCACAAGATACGATACGAAGTGCTGCGGGTTTGAAGTGGCTGTCCCCAGTACGGGAGTACAAGTTCGACTCATTGTGCTCCGCTGGGTCATATCCGGACAGTGAACAGTGGAAGGGGGCGGTGGTAAAAGTTTCGACCAGTTCTGAAACCACCCGCCCGCTCCAAATTCCATCCCACCTTGGGTGCTCGTATCCTACTCGTACTTTGCCCCGGGTGCGATTGACGTCCTCTTCCACAGAAGGAGCCCACAAGCGAAAGACCCACGGAGCTTCCAGAAAATGCTAGAGGCTCTGAGACTGTCGGTCTGGGATTCTGGCAGCTCGGAAGTCGTGGTGGGGTATCCTACCCAGTAGGTACCTCCCCACCTCAGTAGGATCAATTCCACAGACCACCCCTGGTTATTGCGTAGCAATCGAGACCCAGGACGCCCTCCAATGCTGCTGCTCCATGACTGACTTGATCTTGGATACCTAGCCAGTACGTACTCGTACAACTAATCCAGTGACCAACCACTCAGTAACCGTTTCAGCGGTTTCCGACCCGCTTTGCAATCCATTCCCCGAGGATGCCCCCTTGGCGCAGAGTGACTTCTCGATGGATCAAGCGGACGTTTGCCCTTCTCTGGAACTCTTGCTCCGACGCCAGGCTCCATCTCGACACCTTTGGCAACTTGAGTCGCAAAGACTTTGGCCGGGAAACCTCATCCACAAGCCGATTACTTCTTCAAGCCACTTGCTGGAGAATTTGGTCAACACAACCACCGTCCAGCGAATCAACCAACTGGTTGTCAGCCTTGTCGGCTGTCGAGGCAGAACACTACCACTCCACCATTTGCTAAAGTAGGCAGCTTTGGGTGCTGGAAAACTTCTCCACAGTTCCGAGAACATGTTGGGTCCTTGGGCGATAACAAATGCGAGACCCTGGCTCGATCGGACCAAGCAGGAGCGCCCCCTTCACCTCCTGGATCAAAGCGCCCACGCCATTCACCATCTCCGGACAGCAAGGTAGCAATCGTCTCTTGGCCAGAGATTGTGGGCGACCAGGCAAACACAGGCGCACCAATTAGTCATCTCGGAAGTGCGTTGGGCCGAGCCCCCTTGATGAAGCTGCACTGAGGTACTGTGTACTGTGTACACAATACATAGCCCCTCTGAAGGAAGGCGGCGCGCATGCAGCGAATAAAAGCTCGAGGTCAAGCGAGGTCCGGAGTACGCAAGATCCCCATTTTCGGACAAGGAAAAGTATCCAGCAGGATTTGACTAATCAGATCCCGTTGACCACTTACTAGTAGCCACACAGAAGGCGGCATTGTGGCCCTGCAAGGCGTTCCAATCGACCTTATAGGGCAGAGGCAAGGGAGACAGGGCAGTGATTTCGAGCCAACGGCTGGACATCACATGCGGCACAGCAATGTTCTCCGGCGACACTCGATGAACTACTGGGTATATTCGGTAATCTGTCACGGAGGCAAGGGAGTCTCACACCCATCATGGAAAGAAGGTTCGAATCAACTAGTCATGGGATACGAAATCCGGGATACCCTTCTCCAACACCCTCGTGTCTGAGAGTCCGTACTTTTTCGAGGTGCTTATTGCCAACACATCAGGAAGACAGCGCCAGTGATTGGGGGCTTTAGCTTCCGTTGATTTGTGGTTCCAGAGCTTTTCCAGGCCCCTTGTCAGCGCCGCTTCAGCCTATGACGTGAAAGAACATTCGAGGAGGCGTCAAGGAGCGTTTACAGAATCGAGCGGAGCTAAACTATCTACGGTGAATGCTCTACAGTGGACATGCACGAGCATGCAGCAAACGGCCCGGCGACCTGTGCCGTGATGTTGAACTCAGGCCTGCTGGGTTTCGCGACGGCTTGAGAGCCCGCGAAATATGCGGTTGCAAACAAAGCATATTTGGGGGATGACTCGGCGTGGTGCTGGAAAGAAAATGTCAGAAAGTGTGTCTCCCGAAACGCATCCACTTCCCATGTAGAACCTTCACCTGGTCATAAGGCTCAGCTCGGGCGAATCTAGAGCAGCGGACGGCTGGCGACATGACCAATGCTGAGAGTAAAATTGGTTGGCAGGTTCTATTTCGGTTGTGGTAAGATTGATGCCGTGTTCGCCAACTTGACAACCGCTCGTGTCATGGCCTTCCAATCAGTCGAGGCTTGCGCCGCGATGGCTGCGAATCATTGTACGCGCATCAGCTTGCCTCACACCCCGTCGGTGGCCGGCTGTGGTGTGGTTTCATACGAGTAGACTCATCAAGTAGGTCCCGCGAAACGCCTCAGCCATTCGTCAAGAGGTGTGGGACGGAGTATGGCGGGGCAGCCGAGCAGCTTTGCAGGGGTCATTTCGTTGCTCGTCTGAGATGATGGCAGCCGGCTCATGGCCTGTCGCCTCCACGCCTTGGACACGGTAGGTTCGCCCTACCGACCCTGAGAAGCGCCAGGGTCAGCTCACGCCGTCTTGCACCATCAGCCACTATTACCATTCCTCTGCGCTACTATACCCTCCCAAGACATCTGCCTGCCGTCTCTCTGGGCTTATCACTGCCGGTGGATTCGACCAGCCGTGTGTGTCCCGGAAGGCGCATGAAGAGAAGGAAGGTCGCTGACTGGATTGAACCTTGGGTGCCGCCAAATCTGTCTCCGGGAGTCCGAGGAAACGGGTGAACGTGTGCCCTGTACATAGTTACGGAAAGGTCAGGGAACAAAGTAGGCAAGCCTTCGACCCCGAGGTTCCATCGGCTGGCCAAGTTTGTAGAGTCGCAGAGCAATCGAGGAGCTCACAGGCCACCCAGGCTAGCCCAGCAAGGCCCAGGTGCGACCCCACCACCTCCCTGGTGCCCTCGGAACGGATGCAGCCTTTACTCTGTTTTGCGCTAAAGCCACGCCGATCTGGCTGCGTGCCGTAGGGCTGAAGCTCGCCCGAATCGCCTGATGAACCTGAACCTGGACCTGAACCTGCGCCTGCGCCCGCGCGTGGTGCCGCTCTGCTTCTCGAGTTTAGGCCTTGCCGTTTAGGTTTTGGGCACTCGTACTGGGTACCCCTCGACCAGCCCTGCTGCGGGCGAGTCTGCCGTGTGCGCTCCACCCGAGGCGCTATTCAGCTGTCCACCGTCTTCGGGCTTTGGCATCCAGGAGCTGCCTGGTGCGCCTACCCTGCCCTCTCGACCCTTGCCGCACACAAGCAGACGCAATCGCATGGCGTTGCGACTTGCATGACTGACTTCAGACAAGAACCGCGGAGCTTCAAGGGTTGGCGTGCCATTTTGCCATCACGCTTGCCATACTGACGATTCGCAGTGATCGAGTCTTGCTTCCTGCATCTCCCACTCCAGTCCTTCACCTCGTACTCCTTTCGTACGCTACGCTTGCTCCGGTCTCTGCAGTCAGTCCCAAGGACCGACACCCTTCCTGCTCGCTTAGACCACCAGCGACTACTGCTCGACGGTCCAGTAACATCCCGAGATCGAATCCTGCAGCGAGGTCACCATCTGCACGCTGCCCTCACCTCATACCTCACGCCTCACACCGCATACCTCATTCTGATGCAGCATGTCCATCCCTCCTCCTCCGACTTGCTGCTTGCCTGATCGTGGCTCGCCGGCCTGCTCGACAAATCCCTCCTGAACCGTCCCTCATATCTTGCAAGACCTGCTCTGACTGGTTCTCACATCCTGTTGTGTTTATACTGCCACAACCCACCTTGAGAGAGGGAGAGATCGATTGCTCTCCGCTCTACATCCTGTCCTTACCGCCAGAAACTGCTGTAACAACCCTGTACCCTTCCGACGGACCATATAGACTGTTACATTACCTTCACCATAGAGGGCGCCACGACCCTTTTGTACCACCTACGACCCGCAAAGACCAATTGGGAGAATTCGCCTGTGGCTGCTCTGTATCTGCAATAGACGGGAGTCCAGACACATGTGCGTCGGCCCAGTTACGCGGATTGCAAAGGCAAACAAAGCATATCCAATACGGGGTGACTACAAGGAGTTACATGTCCTGGCCACATTCAAATCCCCCAGCCCGGACGACTGTTAATTGCGGTACAACCACGCGTCTGAGCAATCTTGCCTCTCGCCATTGTCCGATGTTGCAGTGGCCCTAGACGTCCCGAGACAGAAACTATGGATATCCGCAGCACTGGAGCCGCCGGGATGCGGATACCGCTGTCCGCCTACAGAACCAGACCTGCCTCCCCTCGGAGTACTTCTCGATCCAATTCGCAAACCTCTGAAGATTCTTTTCAACCTCGACAGCCAATGGTGATACCTGGGATCCGCTTCGACGACGTTCCTCCACCGCTGCCACCGCCCCCCTTCAATGACGACCTGGCCAACGGTGTAGACCTCGCCTGGAAGTGGGCCAACAACGATCCCTTCGAGGGCCAGCGACAGTTGGCGCCGATCAAGCCAGGCTCGAGTCTTCACGGTAGCTACCTCGGGTCCCGGAGCAACTTGCCACATGGCCGCGACGAGGAAAACGACGGCGACGGCGACGACGACATGGACATCGACGACGACGATTCTCCTCGCAGGAGCAGCAACGTCTCGACGGTAAGATCACCGTCGCAGGCCGAGATACGCTTCGGCGGTCCTGTACCTGCGTTTGTCCGAAAGCCGCCGTCCCCAAATCTGGCAAATCAGCGGTGAGTCAGCCGTGGCATGCTTTGCGCAATTGCTTCTGTTCTTCCCTGCTCAATATTCGGTTGTCTGGCGGTCATTTACAATACGGGCCTGGTGGTATCGTATTGAATGACCGCCCCGAGCTCCGGTGACGTGGGTGTGTGGGATTTCGGCGTATTGTACCGTGGGGGCCAATTTGCCGCCCCGTGGTCGTTCGCCGCAAGTGGCAATGGACGAAAGAGGATAGAAACGCTGATGAGTTCTTTCTATTTTAGATTACAGGGAGAAGTTCCCTTGGCACAGCGAAATTTTGACCGCTCCGCGCAGGCATACGACCAGAGATTGTTGTCCAAGATTGGGAAATCCAATTCGCCACCTCAACATCATCGTTCAGGCTCAACGGAAAGCCCATCTTATGGCCGAAAACTTTCGCTGCAGACCAAGGACTCAAAAGTCCAGTTGCTGTCGGCCAATGACCTGCCGTCGGCCCTCTTTGATCCGGTGTCCAAATGGATCGCAAGTCCGGTCTCAGCAGGCCTCTCCCCTGGCTCGCGACCTGGCTGGCGGGACTATAATATGGGCCACCGGAGTCCTTCCATCGACAGCACGGCGACTTCGCTCGTGTTGGACCCAGAATTGTTCCTCCAGCCTCGGGCGGGTGGTTTGCCTCCCAAAAGCGGTGCCGCGCCGAGCAACACTGATGAAGTGGCCAGCCTGGGAGGCCGCTCGTATCGGGGCAGCTACGATCAAGGATTCTTTGCTGAGGCAGAATCCGACATTGCAGGCGATGATGGAAGCGCGTTCCGCAATCTAAATCTCAGCGACTCGCAGGAGCACCAGGTGGGTCGGCGATCTTCTAAGCAGGGCATGAAGCGTCGGGCTGGGTCACCCCCATCCGAAGTGGCTCGGGACGACAAGTCTCCGTCACGTGGCAACGCATCAGCAGAAGCGTTCCACCACAAGGTCCATACGACCGCGTCGGCACGCTCGCCGGGCTCGAGATATTATCAACCCAAGCATGGATCTGTCTCGTCCACCGCGTCGAGCGTCAGGCACAACTCCTATGCATCGTCTGTCGCGCTTTCAATTACCGGCAGTAGCATGACCAGCATCTCTTCCTTCGAGCGACAGTCACCGCTAGACCCTGTCTCGCAGCCTGCATACATAACCTCGGCCCAGCCTATCTCGAGTCCTGCCACGTCAGTTGTGCCATCCAGGCCACAGCCTACTCAGTCTCCCTTCGACACCAAATCCGCGATCCGCAAACTATCTACTCACATTGCAATGACCGACTCCAGGCTCCCGCCAGCTACGCGCGTGGGCAACTACTTCATCTGCGACTGCTGCCCCAAGAAGCCGAAAAAGTTCGACTCCGAAGACGATTTGAGGTAAGTCGACCCGGTGACGCTCGCTAACCGCCCCACCCTGTTCTTCTCGCTTTCCCGTTGATTTATTATGCCGCACTCGCGAATCTCCCGCTGACTGCTTTCTATCAGAGCCCACCAAATGGAGAAGCAGTATACCTGCCAGTACTGTAACAACCGCTTCAAGAACAAAAATGAGGCAGAACGCCATCAGAACTCGCTTCATCTACGACGGCACTCCTGGTCATGTGCCGCTATCTCAAACTATCAGGCAGCATTTCACCCGGCCTCCTCACCGCCTGGCCCAGCTGGCTCTCCTGCCGACGTGTGCGGCTATTGCGGAGAGGAGTTTCCAAATCTACCGCAACCCGACTGGGATCGCCGGATTGACCACCTCACCAACGTCCACAAGTTTGGTGAGTGCAACCAGGCAAAGAAATTTTTCCGCGCCGATCACTTTCGACAACACCTCAAACACAGCCACGCCGGGCAGAGTGGGAAGTGGACCAACGTGTTGGAAAGTGTGTGCTTGCGCGAGGAAGCCCCCCAGGATCTGGCCGGAATATCGCCAACTGGGAGTGACTCGAGCCCAGGACGAGGACCCAGCAGCCTCTCAGAACGACCCATGGGTGGTGCCACGATCAGCGAAGCCCAGGACGAGACATGAGCGGCGGTTCTTTTCATCGGGGCCCGGCTCCCAAGACCCCTCCATGCGGCATGGATGTAGGGACATTGAGGGTTACAACTCATATCTACGGCCGGCGGGAGGACCCGAGGTGCAGGGTAGCATGCTAACCAGCTCGAGAATTGTCTGGCGGCCTGTCAACCCCGCCCTCTCTTGTTGGAGTTTCCTCTCTGGTGTGCCCAATGCCGCCTATCACTAGTCCTGCAGATGTGCGCAGAGGATCGAGCCTGCCGATCCCAGCATTTCCGTCTGCTTGTCTGGCTAGCCGCCATGGAAATGGTCGAAATGCCAGCTGGTCGCTCTTCTGGCTGGTCGACTTGCTACCGTGTCATGCAGAGACTTCGAATCGGCCCTGTTCACTCCACGCCAACAACGGTCATATGCACGCTTCAGGCCTCGTCCGGTCCTTGTCCATGACGCAGGAGGGCCTCGAAGTTCTTGGGCTGTGGTTGAAGAGGGGGAAGACAGGCAGCCCAGTGATACCCGTTTTTGACGTCAGATCTCTCAATCAATTCCATATCAGCGACGATACCAGGTGTGAGCATGTCACTATTCGTTGCGTCCTGCTTTCTTGTGTTCCACACCCTCTCACCGAATTTGTCATTCCAAAGAGGAGTACAATGGGCCGGCCTCGGTCCAGAGATCACCGACACAGTGGGTTAGAAGGCACTGCCTATGTCCGCTATTACGACCTGTTACGATGCATCATGCCAGGATAGAGGCTCCTTCTTGTTATCAAGCGTATTCTAGGTGTATGGGGATGCTGTTGGGGACGTATCCATGTCTCCACTGGCACTTTTACGCAGTGGGAAGGGTCCTCACCCCCGATGTTGTGCCCAATGAACACCCCGGGTCGTGCTCTCTAGCCCATACGGGATATTCACGGGCAAGGAAAGCTTCATGCCAGGCCCTGGCAGAGCCTCGGACCGTCTGTGGATACATTCCTGTCCTGGCCGCTGGCCTCGACAAAACTACGAGTACTAGGTTGTCACCTGTCCAGAAGGTTAATAAGGAGTGGGGTGGAGGTAGGCGTCTGGGCCTGTTGAATTGGACGGATGTCCTCGCATGCTCGGCCGAGCAGTATCAGCAAGTTGACGATTCGAGGACCAGCAGAGACCGAGTCACCAGCCTGCAACGAACCTATTGCATCACGCCACGCCCCTAAAGAACGAGCGAACCACAGTCTGCTGCTCCGACGCAACTCGCTATCATCCATGATGACCGACGAGGTCGCCCATTGGCTGTCGGTCTGGACTGCGTTCCCTGACATACTGACCAAGCCCAGGAAGGCACAGAGCACGAAAACTAACAAGCCACAACGACAAAATTCCTGCTGACGACATGGCCTCGTTGACCCCTCATCCGCTCGTTAGTGCTTACCTCCCATCTCATCAGGGGGGCCCTCTGAAACTCGCACCGTCCGAAGGGTGATTCGACTTTGCTCTGAGATCGATCAACAAACGGCCTAGACGCGGATCGGAAAATGACCAGCATAACATTAGTTTAGACGCTCGGTGGTGTTCAGGGCAAGTTCCCAGAGCAGAACGAGTCACTGGGGGATCGCTGGGAGACGGGCCAGGGTTTTCCCTTTACGACCGGTCCTGGTTAGGTTGGAGCGCCTCACCTCAGTGCCAAGGTCAATCCACGATATCTGGTTGCGAAGGGGCCGCACACCACATCAGATTTTGTCCTCGTCAGCAACTGATTCGTCCCGACAGCGCCGATAACTAGCGCTTTCGGCAGGGCCATCCGACACATTTCCATGCGCTGGGGAACCCCAAATCCGAGGGCAGGGTTCACCAGATGTCAATGGGCCGATCCATACCCAGCCACAGACGTTGCAAGTCTTGCCGCCCTTTCCCTCTTCGAGCAAAAATGGCAATCCCTCGCCAATAGCGGTGCAATCGACCCGGCCGCCACGGCGCAACAGCGCGCTCCAGGAAGAAGAGCTTCCTTGCATTTGGTCTGCAGTCTGCGATGTAACACTGTGGAGCAAAGGCGTCAAGGGCTCTCACTGATGAAAGAGAGGCGGTGTCAATGCAATACCACGACGGGAACAAGCTTGCCTGGGTTGAAAGAGGCAGAGTCGTGCAAGGCTAGCAATTGACACCAGTCTGGTCCTGGACCAAGAAACTTTTGCATTTCTCTCCCACGACCATTCGTGAGCACGCTTGACTCGACCAAGACTTTGGCTACCAGATATTGACCATGGCCTTACCATCCACATTGTCCAAAAACTATCCTAGCCAGCCACTACTCCCATGTGCCTATTCTCCATTCTTTCATGTTGCAGCAGCTTCCTCTCCATCATTGCCTGTTTGTGAACTAGGCTCAACTCCTCTGATGTTTGCAGGCGCGCGCAACGCTTCCACAGTAGAGTTTTGGTCGGGAAAGATGAGTAATGATAGGAGAATCAACGGTCGAACCCCTGGAGCATACGGAGGTGGTCCCACAAAACTGCCGTACCTTACCAGGCCCTTTCCGTTTTGTGTCGAGTCGACGACAGTCCAGATCTTCATCTCTTTTTGTCGCTCTCCTCGCCTCTACCGCTTCTTGCACGCTGCGTTGATGATATACTGCTCTAAGGCGAATGTGGCATATTTTCCGACGTAGACACGGCAGAGCCGGCAGCGACATCATCAGACGTGCTGATCGACCGCGGCTGGGCTCATTCAGGTCCGTCTAGCCGGTGTGGTGGGCTTGTTATGGAGCTCGAATACGTCGTTCCCAACTCGTCATTGGAGCTCGAAGACCCCAGAGGCAGCAGCATGGGGGATTGACTGTGTCGAAGCCAGACTCGGGAAGGCTCGCAAGGTGCCAGCTCTGCGCTTGACGTTTTGTCAGTTCCTTTCCAGGAGTTTTACTTTCTAGTCTTCGATGCTCCTGACTCACCACCTCGATGGCTCACGACTCGATTTCCCGCCACGATGGGAGAGACGCCGACGACGGCCGCATTACAGGTCAATCTGACTCAATTATGAGAAATCGATGGAGCATGCGGCCCGAGGTGCACCGTTCTTGCAGAGCAGCAACCCAAGTCTCATGCTTCAGCATATGTTCCCGTTTGATTCCTTACGTCCCAACTGTCACGAACCTTGACACCGGCAAGAGGGGGCAATTTCGGTGACAATCATCCCCGTCCTGCGACATTGCTCAACGCGTTTCGAGGGAGCTCAAACCACGCTCCGACCACGGTAGACACGCCGATACCTTCTCGGGACTTACCTTGGAGACTGTATTTCGGGAAATAGCCACCAGAGGGAACGAGGCGAAATCAGACCAGAAATGACAAGCTCGTTCGCCACTTGGTCTCAGATTCCACGAGGCTCATCAGACTGGGGATTCCTCCACAGCCTTTCGGACCAGGTGCAGTGGCCATACAGTCCGACATGACGCAGAAGGCAAAGGTCTACACATACACTGAGGTGATCAACCCACCCACGTGCTTGGCAGACATCCGCGTTGTATTGTGATGTGTGGCTGTATGATCAAAAGTTCCACCGATGCAGTGACCCAATACGACATCTGCGTTGTATTGTGGTGTGGCTGTTTGAACAAAAGTTCCAACGACGTAGTATTTAAGCGAGAGAGCGAGTGAGCGAGCGAGTCAGTCAGTGTTACCTACCCCACGAGATCCAGTAGGGATATACCTCGCAAGGCACAGTACCGTGCATGTCATATCGTGGCATGACAGTCGAGATACTGTAAGTCTATCTGTCCAGCACGACACAGGCGTAGTAGCCGTAGTGGCGGCAATGGCCATACATGACCACGGCAAATGAATAGTCCTCGTAGCGTGTGTAACGTGCGGGTCCATGGGTATGGATGGATACCCGATACCGCCTCATTCGGAGTCATACACATTCTCAAAGCGACCATCCATGTCAGAGAAAAGGAAGGACCGCGGTGGGCGATGGCGATGGCGATGGCTTGACACGGATCAAGCAAGATAAGAGTGGAGTCGTATACCTACGTGGATATCCTAGATGATGCGTGGATGCGTGATGCACGGATGAGTGTGCATCGCACGTCAGGCATGTCAGCCATAGTTGAGTGATGATTTGGAAAAAAGAAAAAACAATACATGGTAGGGGATAAACGAAAATAATCAAGCAAGTCTGGGGTCAGTAGGTAGGTAGGTAGGTAGGTAGGCGGCATCGTGACTCGGTACATACATACAGTACAGTAGTATTATTGTAGGTAAAAGACATGCACGGTGAGAAAAGAGACGAGTGGTAAAGACTGTTCAGCACGAGCACGAAGCATGGCACGGAGCAACTCACCATCATCCAGCTCCTTACAGTAGCTAGAGTTGCTCCTTCCGATAATATACCGTAGTATGTACGAGGCCGAGGACGAGATAAACGAGGCGTGGGTATGAGATTGCGTATCCTATGCGAATGCGTATCAACAGGTAGGAGTAGGTAGGTATGAGCGCGGTACAATTGTCGTGTCATCCACCGCCCGTTGCTTACTGTGCGAACTACGCGCTACGTACTTACTTCCTTACTTAGGCCACTTCCTCACTGTGTGAGTGCGTAATTACTGTATTCATTATACCGAGGACACTGCCGGATGACAGCACACTATACAATGACAGGTGACTGCACGCTGAAGACCAGCTTACTTACTGTATGTACATAGTCCTTACGTGAGAGCGAATTTTTTTTCCCTTTTTGCATGCTGTTTAGATCCTAGATCCTAGAATCTTGAGTGGGCTGCTGGGATCGCTGGGTTCGGGATACACAGTAGAAGGAGAGTGGTATTGTCGCGTGCGTGGAAGTGCACTCACTCGAGGTGTGCCGAAGTTTTCAGAGGACGAGAGGAGGGGGATGGCTGACCGGTGGGTGACTCACTCACTCACTCACTCATTCACTCACTCTGCCGTACATGCTCAAACTGTCTCAGCCTTGGGGTATCTCAAACTACCTTAATTATAGTCCTGTGCGTACGTACCGTGCACACGGATCGGGATCAGGGCACTTACTGTATGTAGCTACGTAAGACGTAATACCGAGTACACACACGATGGAGCTACACACGTAGGGCATAATACGCAATACACAATGCGCAAGACGGACCGCGACCATACTCGATACTCGCACAACACATAATATAGGTAATTAAGTATGCCAGTATGCGCTTATGAACCGACATTGATGATTGACGGGATCATGTTATGAAAGAAAAGAAAAAGTAAACCACCGCCACAAAATAATACGCGTCCCTCGAATTGAAATAAAAAATTGCGTTGGTACTACTCCTTCCAGTAACAGTAATTGGCGTGCTGGGGATATCCTATACTTACGTTCCCAAGATACACGGATCCGAAGATACATACTGTACTGCGGTTCTTCCACCGCGTGCTTGCTGCTGCCCATGCAATGCAATGCCTGCCTGTGCTGTGTACGTCCATACTGTATACAGAGTGATTACTGCCCACCGACCTTCCCGAGTGCCGGTGAGTGCTATTGCTGAAGCTACTGAACCTACGGTATTAGGGCTGATCATTCCACCTCCACCTTCCCTCCACCCTCCACCGCCGGGGATTGACCCCGTGAGGGACGTCTAGCACAGCTAGGACAGATGAGCTACTCAGGTCTCAGGTGAGAGTGAGGCGTTCGTCTCCTTTTTTTTCTCCGTCTGTCAACATGACTGTATACGGTCCGGTCTCTCCAGGGAGTAGTATGTACATACCCATGATAGTGTTGGATCAGACTTGATTGGATTGGACTACTCCGTACGAGTACTGTACTTCCTTCCGCACTGGGTATGTGATGTACGATGCATTTGGATCCCCGAGCTACGAGAACCGGAAGTTGGATCGTGCTGCGGGCGCTCTGGTGGGACGTCTGTCGGGAATAGGGAGGATTGGACGGTGTTAGGACAAAGGGCGGAGGGAGTCCACAATTCCGCAATCAAGTATGTACTCCTTGTTGTACGCATGACGTGCTCGTGGGATGAGAACACCTAATACTCGCACTGAGGCCGGCCGTGGAGGACTGGAAACACAAATGATATGCACGGGGCTACGACGTACTCTTTCGGCCGGGGTACGTACACGTGGACCATGCCCGACGAATCGGTCATGTCTGCTCGCCACGAACGCAAGGTCGAAAGGGAGTCCAAAGGAATGGAACGGGCCCCGAGGCAAAGCGAAGCAAAGCAAAAGTAATTTAGAGAATGTCCGGCAGTACGAGTAAGCTATGTGTCGATCTTGTCCCACTCGAGGGCGACTGCTTACATAGCTTGACGACGGATGGGAATGCGCCCGCACCGAGGTTGAGGTTGAGGATGATTCAATCCGGTAAGATGAGACGTTTCAAGGTCAACCGTCGGGAAGCGAAAAGAGGAAGGTCATCAGCCTCAACACTTTGCTTAGATCGACAAGGTAGCCTCCACCCCCATTTTTCGGCGGGACCTGTTTTACCTGCTACAGTATCACACAGACTGTGGCAATTTGGTCAGGTCACACAGATCATTCCACCTTAATTGGAATTCCGGACTCCTACCTCCTCCGTAAGCAGGTTGCGTTGGACGAAAAATTGGCAGCTCGGCGGCTTAGTCACAAGCACGACACGAAGGGGGCGGCGGCGAGGCTCCAAAAGACACGAAGAAAAAGGGGGCTGAAAGGCTTTGTAATGACAACTCACCCGCCATCAGACTGACACATGTCGGCGAGTCGGAAATTTGGTCAGTCGCCGCTTTTCCCTCAACAGTCCAGTCTTCTCGTTGTCGCCTGACCAGGTGAGTATACCGAACATCGTTGCACCTTGTAGCTCGTAAGAGGCATTTTCCGACTCGAACGGGATTGGCTGGCAGGAATCCCTTGAGGCTCATCTGGCTCTCAAGAGATATTACTCATGGTGGCCCCCTCCGTCTGCGCGGAGTGTTGTCGTCGATTTCCCGCTTCGACGCTTGCAACAGGCATGACCCTCTCGAGATGGTTCGCCCGCAAGAACGCCGACGCCTTCGTGAGGGCCATCATTGCTGGGATGCAGTGTGCAGATGGTTCCTTCAATTTCCACATTGCCAGCACGAGACGCAGTAGTGCCGTATGACTGCAGGCGAAACTGGTGGGACTGGAACAGGGTGCGGATGCTTCACTGTGCACTGCCCCAACCTAACCTTTCGGCAGAACTGGGGGCGAGGGCTCCCATAGCTGCGAGGAGGAGCTGCTAGGGTGCCGTTGGTGCTGAGCACCACCGCGTTCAATAACCTAATCTGCTGCGATCAATGAAGAAGTCTCTTCGGTATACTCACCGATTGTGCGGCAAAACTGTAATGAGAAAAATAAACCAAAGCGTGGCCCGTTTTGCGTTATAGGGGATCACCCGTTCCCGTTGCGGCGACAGCTGGCCTTGCTATAGGGCTTAGGGCGAGAAGTTCGTCCCAAGAGACACAATGTGACGGTTGCCGACACCTAGCAACCTTGTTGTTAGTGACAAGGCTGAGCAGTAGGGGTCAAAGCATTGGACATACTGCGAAGAATAGACACCGGGCAAGCTCGTGCCACAACGTGACAGTAATGCACCACCGCGTTCTACCATCTCCGATCACTAAAAGGAGTAGGCCTCGATCAGCATACAGACATGTCAGCTCGTCTTGGGCGGCCGAGACGACTCGGAGGCGACAATGTGGTACACAAGGTTAATCCTCGTGCCGAGACAAGTGAAGATGTCTGAATTACGGACTGAAGCGGCCGTTGGTCCGTCCGGGCGCTCCGATTTCACCACTGGTCGATCCCTCGCTCTGTGGCAAATGTCGACTGCTAGGCGCATGAAGAGCATATTGAGCAGCTGGCCAAATACACTCGCTTGACGCAACGAGTGGTGTTGGCATCCACCAATCTTGAAGGCATTAGACGACACCAATGCCGCGTGTCGGCGAAATCAGATGGTAATTAGTTCTGAAAATCTCCACGAAACGGGCCCTCCTGCAGTGTATGCAGTGTATGCTCATATATCTGTTGAGTATAGTTGCTGGGCCATAGGGTTTGTTGTTGGATGTCGCTCTTGCATGCTGCCTTGCAGGACAAGCAGGGTACATCCATCGACAGCTCCAGCTAACGTGCGACATATGGTTCTGAGACCCTTCCTAAGAGCAGCATGTTGCACTGGCATCGGACGTAAGAGTCGGGTCTGTGCAATTCTAGGGTGGCAATGTGCCTGGCGAGAGCACCTCTGAGTCCTGCGAAAGTCGGCGCCCCGAATCCTGCAATGCTGGAACAAACCTCTCTTCTCAAGGACGGCGGAGGTTGCACCTCCTCAGGTATTCCCAACTATACCAGCATGAACAAAATCTCACTCTGTGCTCTTGACCGCATGCAGGCGGAGCCTCGTCTGTGTCCCAGCTAACAAGCTGACATTCGCAAGCATGCGTACCCTGTTCGGCCGCCGTCGTTGTCCTTGTCAGTGGGTAGGCGCGGCCGCGACGCGGTAAAATGGCCTGGCCACCTCGCAATGCTCACTGACCGAGTGGTGTGAGTTACGAGGATCTTGTGGTGCTGTAGCAGGCAAGCGCTTGGGCGGGATAAGCTGGGCGTCAGAAACAAGGAAGCGATCGGTGACGCCGAGGACTGTGGACAGCAGCAGTGTGATGCAGGGATTATGAGCGAAATAATTCGAACATCTCAAAGGATCTCATTGAGACCACTTCCAGAGAGATGGACAATGGAAATTTCTTTTCATATCGAAAAGTATTTCGCAGCCATCGAGAAAGTCGGCCACATCCTCAACGAAGAGTGTTTTTGCAAAGATCAAGCTGGGCGCCTGAACGACTAAAACAGTTATAGACTCTTCGGCGGCTTTAGAAGCTTTAGTACGCTGTTCTGATCCCAATGTATCGCATTGGAAGTCACCATGTGAAAGGTAGCGCCGATCTCTCATAGTTTCAAGAGTCTAGAACGGTGCTACCGCGCTGAGAGATGTCCGAGGGAACGCTCTGCAGCGGGCTACAGGGACGGGTCCCACCAAGCTCTTGGTTGATTTGAAGTGTCTTGCCATACCACCACGATGTGACAGTACTCGGCGGCAGCACAATCGGAATGGGGTCCTAGACCCCTATCATATTTCCGAGGGTCATGTTATGTGCTGCAAATGGTTTTCAAAGGTTGACAAAGGTTGGTATTCGAGGCTCAAAACCTGGCGGGGCACGCAACAACGGTAGTCCACTGCGAAGCTCCTCAACCAAGTCCTGTCGTGGAGGAGACGAGAATGCCTGCATGCGGCGGCGGTGAATACCCTTGGAGCTTCTATACACCCGGCGGAGACTGAGACTGAGACTTCGGGCAGCTGTTTGGGTTACATGTTATGGAAGGTATGAGCTGGCATGATCGTGGTACCTCCATTGCTGCAAAGGGCCTTACTCGTAGAAAGTACCTCTTAGTCCACCGCCGGTTGAACAGCCTGATGAGTACAAGCCGCTATAATGCGGTCGAAAAGGCCGAATCAGAGTGTAATCGGTGCTTGCCTGAAGGCCAGACTGCCGCCGGCAAGGTGGTTACTCGCCTCGGCGAATCGCCTGCCACTGGGCCAGCAAAAAGAGAGAAGGCGGCTTTGTGTGAAGGACGCAGTCACAGGCCAGAAGGTATGAAGAGAAAGTCGCCATGGAGCTTAATCCTCTACGGTCAAAGCTTTGCGAGTCGATGGGGGTGCTGAGAAACAGTTGAGAGGAGGGTCAGTGAGCGACAGTTTCCCAGATTAATTCGATTGTCGGCGCCTTCCTAGCCTGTCGCAAGGATGGATACTATAGCTTACTCATTAATTGCACAACGCGAAGGAGTGATGGTACTTGCAATGCGAAAACCAAGTTTCGTGATGAAGGGAGGTGCAAAAAGTAGTGATAGTTCGGTGAGAGCTACATAGATAGACGACGTCGCGTTCTCGGCGGCGGCAGAATCTTCATGTTGTCATTGGCAAATCTAATCACCTTCACCTTCACACACACATCGCTAATGCTTCCAACACCCGAAAACCACAATCGTCGACGGGATTCGAGGACTGTACCGCTGAGCATTGATTGTCATCGCGCTACATAGTTATTGTGTCTGTATTGTGCTTCTGATGCTAGACTGATCGCCACTCCTGTCATGCCAAACATGCAAATTGCGGCTTTCCTCTCAGATCTCAAGTCCCTCAGTATCTGCGTACGTGGGCCGCTGCTCACCAACCTTCCCGAACAGTGGGCTGATCATTGTGTCTGGTAGTCACACGAAGCTGCACTTGCTCTTGTCAAGCCGCCGGCGCCTGCAGAAGCAGAACCAACAGAACCAACAGAACCAACGGCACCGAAGAAGTCAGAGGATCAATCGTCCCACTCCCACTCGTCAGAAAGCGATACAGGACGCGACGAGGACCTGCAGCGCGCCAACGAATTGGTGTCACTGCACTACGATGTCAAGTTGAAATATCTTGAGACAGGGCCTGATCCGGAATTGGAGCGAGCGGGAAGGGACGTCGATGAGGTTCTAGCTGCATTGAGCAGATCTCGATGACAGACTCGTGCAAACGTCAAGAATCACTAGAATGAACATGTGCTACTAATAATGAGCCTACACACTTTGTACGCGGTACTGCACCCAGCAAATCCAAGACGCGATAATAATATGCCTGCCCTCGGTCAATTTTCAGCGCTGCTGACCCTCGTCAACTCCAGACAAAGGAATCTCGATCGCAGCAGGAGCTCTCAGATGCTGCGTGGGCACAGCATCTTTGACTGCCACCTCATTTGCCACTCCCAGTAGTCGTCTGTTGCATTTGCACTTGAACACCGCGACTCGAGCCATGGCCGTTGCACGCCTGTCAAAGATGTTCATGTCAGGCCTGTCTCTTTTCAGCTGAAGGCGGTGATAACGTCGTAGATACATCGTCCTCGTGAGCCCTCGACAGATCCGACACCGATGGATCTCCTCGGCCTCTGCATGGATCCTGGCGGCCGCAATCTTTTGATCCAGCTGTCTACGGCGGAAGTCTCGTTTGCGCTCTGTTCGGCTCGTATAGCTGTTGAGTAAGTCACTTGGTCCGTCGACGGGTAAGGGTACACCGCCAGCAACCTTTCCGCCCGCCTTGAGTTGTGGATGCACAACCTTGGCAAGATCGCGCCCAATGATGATAGCCAGGAGACGCCTTCTGAGAAGAAGTTTGCGTGTCTTCTGTACAGCCCTCTTCTTCTTGCCAACTTTACCACCCACAGGCAAGCCGGAAAGAGGGAGTGGGAGCGATATAGCCGAAGTTCCTGCACTGATCGCATTGGTGACACTGGACGGGCCGACGGGGAGGTTCGCAGGGGCTGGGATAGCTGCTACCGCCGTTGACAGGGTGTTGAGCGGAGCAGTTCCTGCAGCTGCTGGACTTTGCTCGAGTGCCGATTGCATAGGAGTGGCCGGCACGCTGGCGCTGTTCATGGCTGTTGTTCCAACTGATGCAGCCATGACCGTTCCACTAGGTCTGTGAATCCTGATAGCTGGAATGGAACGTGCCTGCGTAGGTCCAAATTTCCTAAATGATTCCGCTATGACCTCGACGGCACTCTCTGATTGCGTGAATAGGTGCGAGGCTGGCCTTGTGGCGTTTGAGGTAGCTGTGGTTGGTACGGCAGCTTCTTTGGGATCGTCAGCTGCTGTTTCTTGAGCGACACCTGGATCGGACGGTGTATTGGGAAGCCGAGCTTGCTCGTCTCTCGGTAGTTTTGCCGGCGTTTCAGAAGTCTCAGGTGTATTCGTTGCTTCTTCAGTCGACTTCTCTGAGTTATCATGTAAAGCTTGGACAACTTTTCCCTCAGGATGCTCGTGAGAAACAAAGATTTGTCCTTGAGCAGAGATGTCCGAGCTTGTCGGGGCAGGGATTGACGCCTCGGAAACGTTCAGCCGACCTTTCCCACGGTTTGCGAGAAACGGCAAGCTAATTTTCGAAATAATTGCCTGGTTCCCACTGGCTTGGCTTGTGGAACCCTCTGATATGGTATTCCGCCGGCTAGTTCGTCGTGATTGCGGTTTACCGCCAGGGGCGCCACTTGCCTCACCTTTTTCCCCAGTTTGGGGAGCGGACATTTGAGTGTCGAACTCAATAGGGCCTGCAGCTTCGATGGTGGCAACAATTGGAAGCTTTGTACCTTCCGGGATTATGATCGATATCGACTGAGCAGAAGCCTTTATCTTGATGCGTGATGGCTTCGAACCGAAGTTGGGAAGTGAAGTCCTCGGAGAAAGGGGAGGAGTTGGCGAGTCTGCAGAAAGCTTGCTTCTGATCGCTTGTTCAATGAACTGTATCTCCTCCTCTCGAAGCCCTTGCCGAGGGACAGCTTTGTTAGGGCGATAGTTGGAGGATGTCCGTTTCTGCGACTCAACGGCAGCTAAGTAACGCTCGCGAAGGAATGGTGCCGGGTTAGTGAGCGTTCGCTCAAAAGGGACTGTAGGGACTCGGCTGAGGAGGTCTTTCTAGTCTTATTAGCCAGAGGAGTGCAGAAGCCGCATCTACTGACTCTTTCAAAGCGACTGACGAGCGCCTCAACTGACGGCTTCTTGGCTCCAAAGAGGGCGGCTGATCCCAATACAGGCGGCGGAGCTGTGCCGATGCGAGGCTCGTGACCCTTCAGTAGGTTATTCTTCCGAGATTCAATGGTCAGTCTGTGCGAATTCTACACCTGTCAGACATAAGCGACGCTCTCCACTGTCCGAGGGAAGACATGCCGGCCCTTTTCCACCTTGCGAAGACTGGATGGGTTCAAGGTCAACAAGAGGAGCCAGACTCGGAGAATTCAAAGAGTGCTCGCAGGCAGGGTGTTCGGGCCAGGGCCAACCCAGGCCGGTGGAATGAGGAGAATATCGTCTATTTGAGCGGCCACATGGACATGAAGTGCTCA
Source organism: Capronia americana (assembly GCA_016110215.1). Lineage (NCBI taxonomy): Eukaryota > Fungi > Ascomycota > Eurotiomycetes > Chaetothyriales > Herpotrichiellaceae > Capronia > Capronia americana. The sequence continues at coordinate 88,832 of JADWQD010000016.1, forward strand.
TTACTCATGTTGAAGGAACGTGAGGAGAAAAGCATAGCTGTAGCATACTCGCGTGGTAGAGATAAAACCATAGCAGCCGACTTGAACAGAGCATGACGGAAGAGTGCGAGTGATACGACGGAGGCAGCCCAGGGTCGCTCTTGCACGAATCTGAGGAAGTCTGTAGAAATAGGAAAGACTCAGTAATTTTGGCAGCGCATCATTCCTGCCAAATGTGGATTGCTAATGCAATGACTGATGCCCATGACAGTCTAAGAAATCCAACATTGACGTCGTGATGAAGAGGAATTTTGGTCCAGCACGAGGCTGACGAGGCTGAAACACAATATAAAGCGAGCTCGCTCAACCTTCCCCTGCAATGCCACTGGAAGTCCGGCTGTGGAGATTCCTCAACTTTTCGAGGTTCACAACGCCGACTGCGATTCCCGAGGCAGAGCTGTACTTCCCATTGCTGCAGCCCAACAACACCATGGCCACCGCTGTGGATCAAAAGCTGCTTCGGCAGACCAAATTCCCGCCCGAGTTCAATCAGAAGGTCGACATGAAGAAGGTCAACATTGAAGTCATGAAAACGTGAGATTGGTAGCACAGGAAATTAGGAATGTCGCGTCGCTAACGTGCTTGAAACCAGATGGATTGCAGGCAAGATCTCCGAAATACTTGGTTCTGAGGATGACGTGGTGATCGAGCTATGTTTCAACCTGCTCGAGGGTTCGCGCTTCGTACGCCAGCATCAAGACCTTTCAGATGAACACAGCTGACCAAAGACCAGCCCGACATCAAAGCACTTCAGATCTCGCTCACCGGGTTTCTTGACAGGGACACCCCTAAATTCTGCAAAGAGCTATGGAATCTGTGTTTAAGCGCTCAATCAAACCCGCAGGGTGTCCCGAAAGAACTTCTGGAGGCTAAAAAGTTGGAGCTCATTCAAGAGAAGGTAACACACTTATAACATCGGATTAGGACCATGCTGATACTGCTAGATCGACGCTGAAAAGGCCGCCTCCGAGGCCAGGAACCGAAAGGACGAGGAACAAACCCGCGAGCTGGATATTGATACCATTCGACAGCGTGAGAGGGCCGAGCGTGGTCGAGGTAATCGAGGTGTCCCGCGCGGCGGTCGTGGGCGAGGATACGACTCTCGGCCCCGGAGGTACTCGAGGTCTCCGCCTCGCAGACGGTCTCCCTTCCGGGGCCCCCCACCACGGCGGGATTTTGACACCTATGTTCCCCGGGGTCGCGCCAGAGGAGGGCGAGATTCAGGGCGAGGCCGTGGCCGTTCTGCCACTAGATCGTCATCTCGTTCCTTATCCAGGTCGCCGTCTCCTTCGCGATCGCGTCGTGCCGCTCGGTCTGTCTCACGGTCTAGATCTCGGTCCAAGACGCCAGTTTCCCCACGAAGCCCTTCGCCGGCGTTGAGGAGACGGCAGGGCAAAAGAAGCAGGAGTCGGACCAAGTCTCCTCTACCCAAGGAGTCGACGAAGTCAGGGAGGACTTCTAAATCACCTGGTGAAAGACGCAAACGATCTCCAGCGAGTTCTGATATATCACGCTCACGGTCACCTAGAAGACGACGAAACAGAAGCCGTTCGGAGTCTAGCCTCAGCCGAAGCCCGAGTCCCAAGCGACGCCGCTACCGACAAAGTCGTTCACGTTCAGCGTCACGATCAAGGTCAAGGTCGCGAGATGAACGAAGAGACTACAGAAGGGGTGACAGACGTCGCCGGAGATCCCCCTCATACCTCTCTGCCGATGGCAGTCGAAGCAACAAGCGCGCTGATATTCTCAGGGGTCGCAATGCACACGATGACCACCGTCTAAGCCGCAGTCCTGATGAATATAGCGCCCGACGACGGCGAAGCCCGAGTCGGAGCCGAAGCCCTAGCCGACGACGACACCACAAACGAAGACGCTCAATGCAGCGATACGAGCCAGCTCCACGCCGACAGCACAACACCTCTTCGCCGGAGACTTCCCCTGAAGTTAAAAGACGGAAGCGTAACGGATCAGAAGACGGCTCAACGAGAGACTCACCTGGTAAGCAAAGTGTGAATGGACATGCCACTGGCGATTCGGATTGATTTTGAGTGAATCCCGCCTGCGTTCTGCGTATGTGCATTGCAGTCCGGGTGCCGACAGCGCTCGAGAGATCATAATGTAGGATCCCAACGGTCCAGTCTCTAACACAGAGCCTGTGTCGTGGGTGACGGGGGCGGGCGTTGTTGCTGGGAAAAGCGGAAGCCTCGGAATGATGTTTGGGACGCAGCCATCGACCCCAGAAGGTGGCCGTACACAGCTTGAGCATTGAACATAGCTTGAGAGCCCTCGAGCCGTGGCATCCCAAATGGCTGTCGCATGATCGCTGTGTGGAAAGTTGCGGGCGTGTCCCTGATGATCCCTCGCGCAACTCAAATCACGTGCGAGTGGCGGGATTGGACTGGATTGAATCGCAATGCATGAAACACGTGAATTGAAGTCCGCAGTCTGGACTTCGACTGATGCTCCCCCAACCTGATCCTTCAACCCTTCAGACCATCTTCAACTTTAATCAATCATTTTTGTAGACCCTTCAGAATCGTTCCTTTCGAGACTACGCTGATTTGCACGCCCACACATTGCAATCATCGCCGCTCCTTACCCGCCTTCATTTCCTTAGCCGACCATGAGTTCAGGTCCCAGGATAGTCAGCAATGCCGCAGCCAGGAGGTTACTTATACAATGTCCGTGAGACCATGGAAGTTGAATCTCAGATCGATACTGACCGAGGGGACAGCGTATTCTCGCCTTTCATACTCCTCCCCTTTGACTGGCTACGCTTCACGCTCCAGATTCGCTCGAGACCTCCCCCCAAAGCTGTCCGCTCTGGCAATCGCTCTCCCTCAAAGAAGTTATGCTACAGAAACCACATCAACCGGGACCGAGAGCGGGCCTCCTCCGGGATTTAACATCGATGAGGCTAAGAAACCATTGCCAAAGGAGGGGGACAAGAAATCGTCGTCATCCACGGCGTCTACCCCCTCGGTTGCAGATTTGAAGAAGTCGGATGAGCAATTACATGTCCCCAAAACCGTCGCGACTGCAACCGCAAAGACCAGAGCAATTGAGAATGCCAGTTTGGGCGAGTTGGCTGCCGAAAAGGCCGCTTCAGCCCGGAGTGACAAGGAGCATTCAACTGAGGTGGCGGCCAAAAAAGAAGAGTCAAAAAAGCTCACGCTTGGGCAGAAGATAAAAAGAGAAATTCAACATTACTGGGATGGAACCAAGTTGTTGGCCGCCGAGGTCAGAATCTCAACCAAGCTCGCATTAAAAATGGCTGCTGGGTATGAGCTCAGCAGGCGAGAGAACAGACAGGTGCGCATTATACCACGGTGATCGTGCAATGACACATACTGACGGTGCCTCAGCTTCAAAGAACCGTCCAGGACTTGGGCCGTTTGGTGCCGTTCTCGGTTTTCGTCATCGTCCCTTTCGCTGAACTGCTGCTCCCGGTAGCGCTGAAACTATTCCCCAACCTCCTTCCGTCGACATATGAGGGCCAGAAGTCCCGCGAGACCAAAGCGGCTCATCTGAGAGAAACCCGCAAGCAGGTCTCTTCCTTCCTCCGAAACACCCTCCGTGAGACCGGGTTGCCTGTTTCCGCGATCAACGCCAAAAAAGAGGAGTTTACTGAATTTTTCCGAAAAGTCCGCGCTACAGGAGAATCGCCCTCGAAAGAAGACGTTATTAAAGTGTGCAAGATCTTCAAAGATGATTTGACCCTGGACAACCTCTCAAGACCACAGCTTGTAGGGATGTGCAAATATATGAACCTCAACACCTTTGGGACGGATGCTATGCTCCGGTATCAGATCCGTCACCGCATGCGCCAGATCAAGCGTGACGACAAGGCGATCTCCTACGAAGGCGTCGACTCGCTCTCAGTTCCCGAACTCCAAATGGCATGTGCCTCGCGCGGCTTGCGTACCCACGGCATGTCACCAGGCAAGCTCAGGGAAGACTTGCAAATGTGGCTCGACCTTCGCCTGAAATATAACATTCCTTCGACACTGTTGGTGCTCAGCAATGCATATATGTATACATCCGGCAAGGACAGCGAGATTGACTCCCAAATCGACGCTCTGCAAGCCGTGCTGAGCAGCATTCCGGAGGAGTTGTTCCACGAAATCGAACTGGAAGTCCACAATGCTGAAGGTGCCGCCACAAATAAACAACGTCTTGAGGTTTTGAAGGAACAGCAAGAGCTCATTGAAGAGGAGAATGAGCAAGCTGAGTCGACTAAACAGACCACCGATGCCAAGGGCGAGAAGAGTGCTGCCTCGACACCAAAGGACGATAAGGACATTGATGAAAAGCCGAAGCCGAAGCCAGCTGACTCTCAAGAAGAGACAAAGAAAGCCGATGCGAAGGGCGAGGCTCAGGAAGCTGAGCAGGACGTTACCGAGCAAGGCAAGCAAGAGCAAGAGCAAAAGACTTCGGAGACCAAGAAGGACTAGGTCGACTTGGGCTCGACTTCTATCTCCTCGGGTAAAGGAGGAAACCAGTCTTACGGCTCTCCGCTCGTCTGATGTGGTTGATGGCATAGCCCCGGTGAGACAGGAGCTCCAAAATATAGACTACAGCAAGGGTTGGAAATGGCGAATGACGAGGCCTAGTATGTGCTTTGACCGACGTGATCGGAGACAGAACGGTGGACCAAGATCAAGTCCAAGCTCAATGTTAGCTAAAAGAGTGCAACAACTGGCGTTTTCACGAATTCCATAGAATTTACAACTTCACAATGTCAATATTCAATATTCAACTCCGCCATCGCCGACGGGTTACACGCGAACCATTCACTCACTGATCCTGCAATCTGTCAAATTGGAGGTATCCAGCCGCACATGGGCACCGGCGAGCTACTGTAGCCACTGAGCAGATCGAAGTCAAGATCCAGCATCGGGAAGTTATCTGTGGTCCCTGTGACAGGATATCTTTCTACTGTATCTATTTCCGTGTATTCGTATATAGTCTATACCCCGGCTCGACGTCCACAACATTGCTAGCCCGCCTACCTACAACGAACAATTAACTTACAATTTTGTCTCCCTCGCGATCCCAGACTCAGCGTCCGCCCACGCCACGGCATAAGGATGCCGCCGCGTCTTCACGACCCACTTATCAATCGCCCCGGAATTGACATACTCGGGCCGGCAGTCGTCGACGCTCGCAACGCCGACGTTCCTCATCGCGACCTCGAACTCGTCCCTCAGGATGTCAATCAGCGCCTCGACGCCCTCCTGGCCATAGCCCGTGGCGAACAGCGCGGGCCTCCCGATCCCCGCGGCCACGGCGCCGAGACACACGAGCTTCAGGATGTCGGTGCCGCGACGTATGCCGCCGTCGACAAAGATGGAGAAGGGGCGCGCCCGCCCGGCCCTCACGGCGGGGGAGTTGGGGTGATGACGGGTGAAGACCTCGGGATACCGCGCGTGCAGCTCCAGCAGCACGAGCAGCGCCGGCGGGGAGGTGTCGAGGTTGCGGCCGCCGTGGTTGGAGAGCACGACGCCTTCGAGGCCGTGGTCGAGCGCGAGCTTGACGTCGTCGGCGGCCATGATCCCCTTGAGGACGAGCGGGAGCGCGGTCTGGCGCCGCAGCCACGCGATGTCCGCCCAGTGCAGGTCTGGGTCGATGAAGCTCCCCATCAGGCGGCCGTAGCCGCCGCCCTTCTTGTCGTTCTTGGCCGACGAGGTCATCATCGGGTTTTGGATCGATTCGTCGGCCTTGACGCGCTCGTCGGCCTCGCGCTTCCCCGCCGCGGCGGCGTCCGTGGTCACGACGATGCCGCGGATGTTGGCGTGCGCGTGGATCCGGCGCAGGAGGGCCTCGGACTTGGCCCGCTCTCGGTTGACGTACAGTTGGAAGAGGAACGGGTGGTCGGCCACCTCGGGCTGCGAGACGATCTCCGACGCCGAGTAGCTCGCGTTGTTGGAGATGCACTGGAGGATGTGCCGCGATTGGGCGGCGCGGGCGAGCGCCAGCTCCCCGTCCGGGTGGATGAGGCGGGCCATGGCGGCCGGGGCGATCATCAGGGGAAAGGACACGGGGTGGCCGAGGATGGAGGTCGCGGTGCTGATGTGGTCGACTCGGCGCATCACCCGCGGCCGGAACAGGACTTTGTTGTACAGCCGCGCGTTGAGGTCGCGGGTTATCAGGTCGTTGGCGGCCGAGGAGTAGAAGGCCCACGTCTTTGCGGTGGCGGTGTTGCGGGCCGCCAGCTCGAAGTCGTGCGCGTTGATCAGTGATTCTAGTGGTGGTTTCTCTGACGAGGAGGCAGGTTTCGACTGAGGCGCCTCGTGTGCTGGAGGGGTCGACCATTCCGCCGAGATGGTCGATCGGTCCAGAACGCCCTTGAGAGCGTCTGCTGGGAGATTGTTCTTGATGATGGCTGGCGAGTGGATTTCATTGTATGCCTGTGTGGCGTCTCGGCCGGCATACTTGTAGATGATGCCTGGACCGCCAGGGTGTTCAGGGGCGAATTTCGTGATGTCCCACACCTGGCCGTCGACGACTATCCAACAGTCGGTGTCTTTGTTGTGCGCTGAGATCTCTGAGACGGGGATCTGGCGTGGTGCCATCATGGAACGAATTGGGATCGAGATTAGAGTCCTCGCGAAGCTTTCTTACCTGGCTGGCTGGAGGGGATCGGGAGACGCGAAAGAGTGCTCAATGTCTGGATATATAAAGAGGACCGAACTCACATTTTCAAGGTCAAACGGTAGCATCTCCATGTAGACCGTTACTTCTCCATCGGCTGAAGGTATTTTTACCGGCTGGCAAGGCCGGCCATGATCTGTTTAGCCGCTTATCGATGGCGTTGCGTGTCGACAATCTTGAGAAAAGAGATCGATGGAGAAGGCTGCCGGCGTCCAGGCCGGTGCGGAGGAGTTTCTGCCTCCTTCGGCGTCGGCGGAATTACTGCCGGGCGCACAGAGTTGCGTGTTTGAACATTCACAACAAGCTCATCTAGATCTTGTTCCTGCAGCCGCACCAAGACCTGCAGAAAATCTGATGCCATTGCGGCTGAAGGCCGTTCTAGCCCGCGACCATATCCGCCTCCTCAGACCTTCTTCAGCCTTGTCTGTTGCTTGCGTGAACCCTGGTGGTGAGAATCCAGTCATCTGATTTACTGTTGGTGACTCGTTACTGAGTGGATAAAGCACTACGTCTTGCGAGATGGCCCGGTAAAGGATCTATTGCTCCCTGCTACAATCGCAGATTCACCTACATGACCATGGGGGGCTACGCAACGCCCTTGAGGTACGCCGACGTATGTCAACGGACACGGTGCAGTACCTTCCAGATGCTAACAGGGACCAGGTCGGCATCAATTTGGGGGATCCGGTCTTTCGAGGGATTTACCACGGAAAGCAAGCACACGAAGACGATCTAAGCGATGTTGTCCAGAGAGCACTAGATGTTGGTGTCAAAAAGTTGATGATCACTGGTTCCAACCTAAAAGAGTCCCACCATGCGGTGGACCTCGCGAAGCAATATCGTATGCCGGCCTTTCCTGCGTGTGGCGGTCTTCACTGACGTCCTCTAGCTGGCGTATGCTATGCGACGATCGGAGTCCATCCATGCTCAACCCAAGACTTCGAGAATTACAGCGGCGGGCCCGACGCTCTGATCAAAGAGTTGCGGAACCTCACTCTAGAAGCGAAGGAGCAGGGCCAGGCAGTAGCATTTGGCGAGATCGGGCTGGACTACGATCGATTGTTCCTCTCACCCAAGGATGTCCAGCTCAAGTACTTCAAGCTCCAGCTCGACTTGGCCGAGGAACTGCAAATGCCACTATTTCTACACTCGAGAGCATGCAGCGAAGACTTCGAAAGACTCATCGGGGAGCGGTTGGACAAGTTGCCCAAACGAGGACTGGTACATAGCTTCACCGGGACCGTGCCGGAGATGGAGTCTCTGTGCAGACTCGGATTCGACATTGGAATCAACGGATGCAGCATGAAGACGGAGGACAACCTGGAGGCGGTGAAGGCCGTCCCACTTGACCGACTTCAGATTGAGACCGATGGGCCATGGTGCGAAATCCGAGCGTCCCACGCCTCTTCCCAACACCTCAAGGACGGACCTAGTGTTCCAAAAGCAGTCAAAAAGGAGAAATGGCAGAAAGGAATGATGGTCAAGGGCAGGAACGAGCCTGCGACCATCGTCCAAGTGGCTCACGTGATCGCGCGAGTCAAAGGCATTTCGGTCGAGGAGGTCTGTGAAGCAGCATGGAAGAATTCGACCGAGATGTTCAGCCTGGGAGTGTGAAGACGAATAACGGGACGCCAAGTGTCGGGGCGCTCGAATTGAGTAAACAAGCACGTTTTGTGCGGCAATGGTGAATAATCGGCATTGGTCATTGTCGCATATTTGTCTCGGAGCGGCGGAGTGAGCTGTGGGCTCGGTGCCGCCTCGGGTGCCTTGGTTGAGGTGGTTCTGATAGCGAGATCCTATTCCAGAAATTAAGATAGACGGAACGATGAATAGAATCCACGTCATGGATCATGAGAGGTTCATGATGAGGAATGAGAGGATCAGTGGCCGGAGTCAACAGACGCGCCAACCCCACGCTCCTGACGAGCTCGCCCCGAGTCTCGCCCTGAACTTAATAACGAAGGGGCGCTCGTGGGCTTTAGGCGCCTCCCGTAAGTCTCCAGGTTGAGTCGGCGAGCACGTGCACGCTGCCAAATGCCAGTCGTGTCTCCTTCACTTGTGGCTTTGTTTCCACTTCTTTTTTTTTGCCTTCCCTAGCTTCAAGTGTTTTGAGTCTCGCCATCAGGGCAACACGCTGGCTGCTGTTTGCCTAGCGAATAATGCCGGAACGATGCTGGCAAACCCACTCAGGTGATTTGCGCTGACTGGATACCACAATCAAAGCCCGCTCAGAAATATCTGGTTTGCACACGTTCGGTCGTCCGTCTCTCTCATTTCTTCTTTCCTCTAAATCTCGCACACACCCTCGGGTCTTTTCTTCTACCTCTCACTTAGCAACGGTGCCGCCGTCGACTCTCTCCCTAGGCTCAACTACTATTCTTTCTGCAACACCACCGCAGAGCCTCTCCAAGACCGCCGTAACCATGCGTCCAATCAGTAATCTGTGTTGTCAAAACCGACCACGGTTAAGATAACTGCCTCAACGACGACCCTACGACGCGCCTCGCTGCCTCGTCCCTGCTTCCCCCCGTCACCACCATCAGGTGATCTCGACAACCTGCAATAGGGTCACCCCCTCCTTAATATTCCTGTCTGGTTGAAACAAGCACGCCGATACCTGTGTCTCAGCCTTTCCGTTGGTTACACTCAAACCTTCCGCTAAAATGGCCAATTAATCGCGCGTCCCAAACACTTCTTCAACCGCGTCCCCGGCATCAGGCTGTCAAAAGCCATTGCCAGTTTCCACACCACCATAACCGGCACGGACTGCGAAAGCCTTTGGTCTGAATTTTTCTGCTGAGGACCTTCGACTCCGGGGGCTACATATATTCGTCGTCAACGGTCCCTCGCTTGTCGTGCAGAAAATTCTCCCCTCCGATCGTGCAATTCTTCGGTATCCAGCAGGACGACCTGAGGGCGACCATTGAACTCCTTGAGCAGTGGGATTGCTAGACCACATCGTTGTGCCGTACAACCACTCCCTTCAAAACGGGAAAGAACTCGATTCGCAAGAATGGGCGACGTCACGTATTCGGGATTGACCGATTCTGGGGTCGATTCGGGCGTGCTAGCAGCCTCTCTGGCTGCTCTGGATGTCTCCACAGGAGTCGAGACGATCCACGTCGAGGAGTCCCAACCACCGACACCAGACGGTACAGGCCGTCCGGTCAACTTCCAGACTATTGCGCCAGGACTTTACCGATCGAGTTATCCCCAAACGCCGCATTTTCTGGAGCTGGAAAAGCTGAACCTCAAGACCATCGTGACCTTGGTGCCGCAAGCACTGCCAGAGGATTACAAGAGGTACATCGCGAAGAACAATATTACTCACTATCACATTCCAATCCTCGCCAATAAGGACCCGGAGATCTACACTTCGGACGCTGTCGTCTACAAGGTTCTTGAGCTGATGCTCGACTCGTCAAACTATCCCATGCTTATCCACTGCAACAAAGGGAAGCACAGAACCGGTTGCATCACGGCCAGTTTCCGCAGAGTGACGGGGTGGACGTATGAAGCTTGCATGGCCGAATACGAGAGATATTCGAGACCAAAGGACCGGGCGTTGGATAAAGTCTTCATTGAACGATTCAATCCTCTTCCTCTGAAGTCGATTGCAATCGAAAGAGGCTACGTTGGCGGTATTTGGCGACAGCCCGTGTTCGGTTCGACGAATTTCTCAACCTACACCACCACCACTATGGACACAAACTATACGACGACTGACGATTCTTCCACTGACAACTTGGAGCGCACTCATACGGACGAAGCTATAGAAGCGCCGGATTACGTCAGGAACTTATCATGAACAAGTCGGATCTTCAAAAACAAACGCACGATTTGAATGATACTCATGTCCAACCGCAGCAGGACATGTTTGAGTACGCATCCAGGGCAAGAACCTTTCCTGCAACGCTGATGCTGAAGCTTGATATGACTGGTGGCATTTGGAGACTGAATGATCGACCACCCTTGATGGAGATAGAAGCAACGTTGCAAAGATTGGTTGTCAGCGACTTAAATGAGGCTTTCTACATACCAGAGCAGTGGCCCGCCAGCGAGCGGCTTGCGCTGCAGGTGCCTGAAAAGGACTAGCAAAAGGATATGACATGGGCTTGCAGCATTAAAATTGGATTATGGATTGGAAGCATTGTATGAGTGGGCAAGACAGATATTGTTACGCCGCGTATCCCGATATGGAATTTGCAACAGCTCATCCTCTATCCAGAAGTTCAGCCTTGGGAGCTTTGATCCCGCAGCAGAAACATCAAGGCTGAAGTGGCAAGCTTCTGAATGGTGTTGCACTCGGGATTGTCTGAGCCGAATCAAGCCGGGAAGGCAATCTTGAATGGTGGCTTCAGAATTTGAAGAAAGCTTGACAAGATGGGTCATGGCGGGACTCTGGGGACGCGGATATGGATATGGATATGGATATGGCATTGCATACCGCATACGGCATTGTATGATTTGAAAGTAGACAATGGAATGGACACCAGGCCTCCTAAAAGTTATGATAACGCTCGGTTCGGTTAATTGATCAGGAATTGCTCACACACGAAATAAATCGTCCCTCTTACGATTCCATCACAAGATGCAGCAGATAAACGCATTGCTATTTCCCTCAAGACAGCCTAGATCAGTGGTGAGTGGACTGGACTGGACTGGACTGGACTGGACAGTGCTAATTAGTGGGTATATTGACGCCGATGCCGTTGCCGTGGGCGAGTATCAGGAGCTTGGCAAGACCACGATGGATTAGTCGGGTCTTGTAGACAGGAGGAGACATCAATGATATGGTACAGTACGATACGACACGATAAGACATGATATGACATTGTTGTGTTGTTGGTATACATGAATGCATTGTATTCGCTGCTTTATAGATAAGCGAAATATAATATATATATATATATATCCCTGGGCCATTATCGAATCTACTGTTCTTGGTCGTTTTGCACCATCACTGCCTCTCTGAGCGATCATGATCTTAATCTAGCGTGTGTCCGTTGTAACAGTCAAATCTACCCCGTACAGTCTACAGTCCAGTTCCCCGCTGTCTGAGCGAGCGAGCGATCATAACCTGGCTTGTCCGTGGGACAACTTCTCCCAGTCCTCCAGCTTGAACGGCACGTACTGGTCAGACTTGGGTGGCGCCCACAGGAACAAGTCGCCCTTGCCCTCGGGGGCCTCGGTGCCGATGGCTCTCGGGTCGACCCCTTCCTTGCGCAGCGGGACTTTGTTCTGTTTGTGGTTGTGGATGTGCGTGCTTTCCTTGACGATGCGCAAGAAGACGGGGACTGCATATCGAGGCAGACGCGCCCGCAGATATTTCAGCAGCTCGTTGTAGTCGACCGGAGGCCCTGTATAGTTCGGGTCGAGATGGATGGCGGCACAGCCGGCTCGGCCTTCGTGGTTGGGCACCAGCACGCCATAGACGTTCGCCTCTGCAATGCCGGGGTACTGGCCTATTGTCAGTGCCACCTCTGCGGTGGAGACGTTCTCGGACTTCCACCGGAAGGTGTCGCCCAGGCGGTCGAGGAAGTGCCATCGGCCATCTGGGTCTCTTCTCAGGGCGTCGCCTGAGCGGTAGTAGATGTCCCCTTTCTTGAAGACATCCGTACAGAACTTCTTGTCCGTCGCGGCTTGGGCTCTCCAGTAGCCCTGGAATGCTTCCTTGCTCGGTACGGCGACGATCATTTCGCCGCCTTCCTCGTATGACGTTCGATGTGCGAAGCCCGTCTTCGGATCCCGCCAGATGTCGCCGGTTTCATGGTCGATCCGGACGGGGATGTAGGTGTTGCGGAGCATCAGGCGGAGGATCAGACCATGGTGGCCCACACAGGCCCGCAGGAAAGGACCTCTGTCGTGGTTGAACAGGCTGAACATGCCCTCGGTAGAGTTGAAGAACTCGCCGACTTCGGGGATGTTGAAGCGGTTCTGGAATTTCTCCCACACATCAGGCCGCAGCCCGTTGCCGTAGCAGCAACGGAGGTTGTGTTTCCGCTCCAGCGGGTGAGGCGGTGCGTTGAGTAGATACCGTGCTGTCTCACCCACGTAGATGAAGAACGTGGATCCCGAGTCATGAATGTCGTTCCAAAACCGGGAGACGGAGAACTTCGGGGCGATGGCGATTGCGATGCCTTGAAGCAGTGCGCACGAGGATGTAATGGCACCGGTACCGTGGTAGAGAGGCATGGCATTGTACCATTGGTCTTTGCCGGGAACGCCTCCACAGATGGGTTGGTTATGGCCATTCATGGCGTAGACTCTTTGCAAGGTGAAGGCGCAACCTTTGGGCAGACCGGTGGTTCCACTGTGACAATCTGTTACTTCCCGTTTGAGGCATCCGGTGAGATGCGAGGACACTCACCTGGTGTATATCAGACAGTACGGGAAGCTGCCTTTGGTGCCTTTGCGAAGCTCATCCCTGGGTCTGACAACGGGCCTTGCAGCAATCTCCTGTTTTAAAGTGCTGTCGAGGACGGCAATCTTGGTTCCTCGGGCTTCGATCTCGGACCTGCTCTGGCTGATCCTCTTTTGGCATCCTGCGTCCTCGTCGACTATCAAAAGTCTCGTTTGACAGACGTCCAGGCAGTGCATCAACGCCTTCCCTTCGAGGTTGTAGTTGATGAACGCAGGAGCCGCACCGATGGCCGCACACGCAAACCACACGAACATGAATTGTGGCGAGTTCGTCATGTACATGCCGACCAGTTCCCCGGGCTTGACGCCCTGTTCGAGCATCCACTGCGCATATCGAATGCTCTCCTCGTATAGCTGTCCGAAGGTGTATATGCCTCCTTCTCTGGACCAGATCGCGCGGTTGTTCCAACTCTTCTTGCATTGCTCTTCCACAACGTACCAGAAGCAGACCTTGTCCTCCCTGACGACGCGATCGTACTCCTTGGCGCCTTTCCTCAGTCTACTGATGGCCTCGAGGTCTTTTCGAATATGGAACTTTGCGTCTAGGTAGGCAGCGGTGGCCCAGCTGCCGGCGGCGACTGCCGCAGCCGTTGCTGTGAAAGAGACACCTTAGCACAATGGACGTCTCGGCCAGTTTGCGGCGGATTCCAGGCTTACCGAGAGACATGGTTCTAGGGTTCTAGCAAATGAGCCGACACGTCTAAAGGGCTAAGAGCAACTCCGTCGCAGTAGACATATACTAAGGACAAGCAGAGATACAGAGCCAGCAGCGAACAGCGGATACACGGGAAGCCGCCATGAATAAGGTGCCCATCTTCAGGCCCGGTCATGAATCCCACACAAGATAACGCCGTCCCCTCTAGATTCATCAAAGATACATACCGAGGTAACGTTTACCCCGATCGCCCGTAAACCCAAGCTTGGGATTGGAGGCACGAATGTCTAGGCTATGCTTGTGGAGATCTGGTGGTGTCGCTTCCCCGGCAGTTAAGCGGCAAGGTCAGCGGGGGGTGGAGGGTGGCTGACGAGACTCACAACTCATTCCCCAAGGGCTGCCCAGCACTCCCGGTAGGCCCCCCCTATTACTGTGCGGCCTTCTTCCATGGAGACGGCGACTCACCCAATGAACTTGTAGCACCAAACTGTGGCACAAACCTCCTAGTGGCCACTCTCAGTCCTTTACCTTATAACTACCCCTTGGACACAAGAATCTCAGGATGGACTCTTTTGACTGTGCACAATGCGATGTTTTGATTGTCGGAGGGGGCATCTTTGGCACGAGTACGGCGTATCACCTGTCTCAAAGCCATGCCAATCCATCACGGGTCACAGTGCTTGATCGCGCACTCGTACCATCACCACAGGCTGCATCTTCGGACATCAATAAGATCGTCCGCGCAGATTACAGTAAGGCCTTTTACATGGATTTGGCCTATGAAGCTATGGAGAGCTGGACACAAAATCCCGTCCTAAAGCGATACTTCCATCAGACGGGATGGGTAATGGTCGACGAAAGGGGCAGCGACCTTGCCGACAGGATTCGGAAGAACTTTCGCGAGAGTGGTCGTCTCGATACATCGGCTGATCTCTCGCTAGAGGAAGTGAAGTCGAGATGGGGTGGCGTGCTTTCTGGCATGGACACCACAGGATATGACAAGGCCTACACGAACTCTAGTGCTGGATGGGCTGATGCCTCAGGTGCCGTGGCGGCTCTGATGCACGAGGCTGTCAAGGCCGGTGTGAAGAACGAGGTAGGAGAAGTGACCGAGTTGCTCAGCGACGGTGAACATCTGGTAGGGGTTCGCACTGCTGATGGCAGAGCTTTCAGCGGGCAGAAGATCGTTCTCGCGACAGGTGCATGGACGCCATATCTCATGGCATCCTTCGAACAGAAGATGAACCTCTCTTCCGGTGACAGTATTCAGCAACAGATCAGGGCAGCCGGAGTATGCGTCGCCGCATTTCAGTTATCCGAAGCGGAAGCAGAGCATTACTCCCAAATGCCGGTATTGATCTACGGCGCGAAGGGTGAAGTCATGCCTCCAAACAGAGAACGCATGTACAAGTTCACCAACGCAAATACCTTCCTCAATACTCAGCCCCATCCAGAGACTGGCCAGAACATCTCCGTGCCATCGCCGGACCAGAAATTCGTTCCAGACTCTCTCAAACAGCAGTCCGTTGAGATCATTCGCCAGCGAGTTCCCGAGATCCTCGACAACGGCCGAACACCCGATGACTGGCGCCTATGCTGGGATGTCATCTCACCGGACCAAAATCAGCTGATCGCACAACATCCAGACCCGCGACTGTCGAATCTATACTTCGCGACGGCGGGCTCGTTTCACAGTTGGAAGTTCCTTCCCAACATCGGGAAGTACGTGGTCAACGTGCTGGACGGTAAGTCGAATGGAAAGGAAAAGGATGAAGCGTGGTGCTGGAAGAGAAGTTGGGATGGGAGAGGCGCTCATGAGAAAACCCTGCCAAAGGGCGAGCTTAGGGACTTTAGCTGAGGTTCGTGCCTGTATTTCGACCTTTTAGAATCCGCAGTCGCCGGATTTGATGGAATCCGTGAAGCATACGTATTCGCCCCCAGTCGTGCTGGCTCAAATCTGGCTGAAAGAACCGGACAGCGAGAGGGTCAGGAAGCCAGAGAGGGCGAGGGCGAGGGCGAGGGGACTCGCTCTCTAAGGCAAATCGGTACACTACTTGATTATCCCTCCCCCCAGTCCAGGAAGAGACCTGCGAGAACGCCGATGACTATCATGATAGTGACAGTCACAGTGGACTGGACGGTACATACTCTGACGGTAGCAGCGTGACAGTGACGAGTACTAATGTCACCTGTGCATACAAATCTGTTCGCCTACCATCTGGCCTCCAGAGTCCAATTCTATGATTGAGGGAGCTTTCTAGCTGGGGCATTTGATCAAACATGGCATTCGTAAAGCTGAGGATGCTCTGAACTACCAAGAGATGTGTTCATGATCTGCTTCATATTTGTAGGTGCACACAGTCATTACCGATCGTCGAGGATTTCGAATAAGATGAACCATCCACCGCCATGGTATTTTTAGTAGACTGGCCACGGGCATTGGATTCGGGGCCATCACCAACAAGAGCTCTCTCACAACTATATCCTTTTGCCAGAAGCACGGCGAAAAGACTCCTGCTTCAGATCAAAGCGCTGCAATGTAGGAAGGAGACCACTAGACTTGTTTCCCTACAGGGCGTGCGTGTTCTGTGATGTGTGTTCTGTGAAGCGCTCTCGTCGTGGATCTAGCTGCAACAATGTCGACGTCATTTCAACCTTCCTGATCTCAACTCTTCAATGAGCGCGTCATAACCAGCAACCACGAATTCCCGGACGATAAAGCACGGGTGTCAAGCCAACGCGGGCTCGCGAGGCTTCTCCAGATCATGACCTCCGGTATCACGTAGGAGCGATCTATGAGCTTGCGTCCATCCTCCAATCTGGCCTCGAAAAGCGTTGTTCGTCTCCACCGCCTCGCCTCCACCATGTCGCACCCTACACAGTCGAAGATGGCGCCTTGGAAAAAGACCTTTGAAGAACATCTGAACAGCTCGGGCGGGCCCACTGTCGAGTTCACCCTCGCGACAGTGACACCCAAGGGCGAGCCGCGCGCGCGGACCTGCATCTTCCGCGGCTTCTGGGCGACGCTGCCCGAGAACGAAAAGAACAAACTCCCCCGCAACCCGGCCGTCTACCAGTCCGACTGCCCCACGTTCACGACGGACGCCCGCATGCACAAGACGTACCACATCTTCGCGACGGGCAAGGGCCACGGCGACGAGGCGCAGTCCCGCTCCGGAACCGGCGGCGGCGGCCCCGTCGAGGCGGTCTTCTGGTTCAAGCACACGAACACGCAGTGGCGCATCCGGGGCAAATGCTGGCTCGTGGCCGCGGACGACATCGAGGGCGGCACGCAGGAGGCTCAGAACTCCGGCACAATGACGGTCAAGGCCCAAGTGCAACGGTATATGCGCGCGGCGAGAAGAGACGGATCCAACGACTCCGCCGCGGCCGCGGATACGAAGACGGAGTCGGAGACGAAGAACTGGTCCTGGAGACGCGAGGTGGAGAATTACTTCGAGAACCTGTCGCCCATGATGCGCGGGTCGTTCAAGAATCCTCCGCCAGGGCAGCCCTTGGCGAGCGGCAGGGATGAGGAAGCAGGGGAGGCATTGGGCCAGCAGGCGGGTCATCTGTCGGACGAGCCTTTGGCGAGGAAGAATTTCCGCGTCGCAATCATTACGCCGGAGCAGGTCGAGGTCGTGGACTTGACGGATCCAGCCAAGGCCACCAGACAGATCTGGACGTTGGATGAAGAGCACGGCGGTCCTGGCGGGCCGGGGCCTAGTGATTCAGTGGGAGAGTGGAACAGGGTCGAGACGTGGCCTTAGGATAGAGTGCGAAGGGACATATCCATGGAAGATAGAGTACTTGGGATTGGGATAGAGACATCCCGAGCCGCTACACATTGCAAGCCTCACGGGTAGATACGGTGGCGGCCGCCAGACGTCAGTCATGGCACTGTCTACGAGTGTGAAGAACCTCTTCCTGAGTCGCCGACAACATCAACAATCCTCCGAAGACGAGTTGAACTGAACCTCAAACCCTGATGTGGATTAAACCCGCGTGATATTCTCACGGTCGACGAGTCCACCATATCACTGGCAACAATCCCAATGACATGTTAAATTCTATACAGTAAAGCGCTGCGTAAGTCATAACGTGACAGGGCGGCGCCTACTCCCTCGTCTCGATCGAACGCTCATAGACTGAAGTTCGCCCAAGTCGCCGAAAGATCCCAAACCCAAAAATGGTTGTTCATCATCTCTAGTGGACGTGATCATCGTTCTGCGCATATCGTCCCACGGCCAGTTCGCCCAAGAAAACGCCCAAAAGCACCGAGAGGAAATAGCCGACATTGTATGTCATGACGGCCAACATCCTATGGTATCGTTAGTATGGTCCTTGTGTCTCAGAGGGTGCCTTTTTCTTGGTTTTCTTCCACTCACAGCAAATATGCCACCGCAGCGATCAGGGTCGTCAAAGCCGCCCGCGGAAGATCAACCGACAAGCGGAAGGGCATGAACTCGGTCCTGGCTTGCACGAGCTTGACATTCTCCTCGACGCCGTTGACGGTGATGAGCGCCCCGGTCTTGACGTCGGGGTCCTGGTCGATGCGGCCGGCCTCGGTCGTCCTGCCCTGGACGCGGACGTAGCGGCGGTTCCGCGCCGCGATGGTCCATCGCTGTTCGAGCACGCCCTTGGCCGCGAACAGCAGCCGCAGCAGGATGGCCAGGAAGACGAGGAAGATGCACGTCCCGGCGTAGGCTCCGCCCGTCGAGGGCGTCCATCCCGTGCCGTAGAGGGGCGTGTGGTGCGACGTCGTGAACACCATGGGCATGGACATCGTGGACATGGAGGACATGGAGTCCGAGTCCTGGGATGACATGTCCATGGAGACGACGGGGGCGTTTACTTTTTATTGTGTTTTGCCCCGGAGTGAAAGCTGGTTGATAGTGTACGGTTTGTGGCAGTTGGTGCGGATTCTCAATAATCCACAAGTGAATATGGCTGAGATGGTCCGAATATAATATCCCTTTGGGTTGATCGCGGGGACAACCAAAAGGTCAATCGAGCGAACGATCTGATGATACGTGGTGCGAAAGTTTCGTCGAGAGACCGTGCGGCAGCAGTAAATGCGTGTCGAGCAGCGTTGGCCAGTATTGTTTTATCACCAGGAAACAATGAGAGGGGAGAGTCTGTGAGCGAGTCTTGACCTTTTCTTCCTCTCCCGCACACACAGAAGTGAGCAAGTTTCCAACGTTCTATCTTTGCCGTGCCGGGTTGTGATTGGCTCGCTTGTGCCTGATCTGACAAGGGTCCACTGGGCTGCTGCGTGACTGGCGGGGCCTGCTTGGGCTTTGTTGGCCCTTTTTGCGCCTGCGGAGATGCCCCGGCAGCGCCCGGCCCACTCATCGCCTCTTCTTTGGGCATCTTAAACTTGCTCGTCCTGCCCCGATCCTCACTTTCCACCGCCTGAACTCCTCGAGCTGGCTGTAAGATTCTCACGTCTATGTATCACTGAGGACGGTGCATACATGAGTCCACAGTACGGAGTACGAGTACACTCATCGCAATCATCACTGAATGCTAGGATTGACTTACTAGTCACCGCGTCCTCAGTACGTGCTCAAGTCCCGTCAAGAGCTTGGCCTGTTTCGTGTCCCTCGCAACACACACTCTCTTGTCTGCTTAGAGTCTCATCTTCATGCAAATTCGAGGCATCCTCACTGTCTAGAGGGTCGTATTCCTTTTACCGAGAGCCTGACGCCTCGAATCTCATTTCGAATCCAAAGCATTGGCAGTCGCTTTCATGACAAACTTGTACCATGGTGATGCCCTCGATTTTCGCTGTCTCCCTCGTGAATATGCGGTGATTCATCGTGCCCAATCTGCCCTTGGCCTTGCTGTAATGATTCAATCAATTTAAAGCTGGAGGTATCTCTGTGTTGCGCCGCAGTCACTTCCTGCGAACGGGCCCCTTGCCGGCGACATCAAACGCACAGAAAAGGAGGAGACCAGCGTAGTCACATGTTGGTCATGTCATTCACAGAGGGGCCTGAGAGCTTTGATGTACTCCATACATGCCTTGTATGACCATGGTGGAGGTCGATGATACGGCATCCTCATTGAGGGAACCATCATGTCCAAGAGAAACCCGGGCTATTTGCCAAGTGGTATTGGAACTCGAGGCACAGTCTGCGACCTACATGGTGCTAGAAAAGCGTAGGCCGTCCCTTTGCAGCTGTTCTCTGCTCTCTCACCTCATCGCGATGTTCTGGACCAGGACAACCTAAGCATATATGACAGGCTTGGTCAACCGAGGATGGGATCAAGTTTATCCCAAGGCAGTCTTCGCGCGTTCGCACGCCAGGAACTCAACCTTCGTTGGAGGTTTCTGTGATTGGTAAATGTATGAAATCATGTTCTGCCGCAGAGAGGACTAGTACACAGTTCTTCGTGCTGGACATGCATCGATCGATTAGAAAATCTGCCCGGCGGTCGGAACAACACAGCTCCAAGGTTTCCAGAATGTGGGATGAACGCTTCCTGATTGGCTCGAGTCGGGCGCGAGTTCTTGAGCTCCAGCCTTTTGATCCCCTAACGCCTGTTATGAGTTGTGCAATGTAGAGACGGTGTCTTCTAGCATAGAGCCCTATTCGTCGGTCTGAAGCGATAGCATGGTGACGCTCTGATCCGGATCCCCGATCGAGAATGTCAATA
Source organism: Capronia americana (assembly GCA_016110215.1). Lineage (NCBI taxonomy): Eukaryota > Fungi > Ascomycota > Eurotiomycetes > Chaetothyriales > Herpotrichiellaceae > Capronia > Capronia americana. Next base: position 109,266 of record JADWQD010000016.1, read on the forward strand.
TTACCAACAAAGTTGGCGTGATTCCCGCGCCGCGAATGGAGCTACAGCCTTCACGACAACCTACTGATGCAGACGTTCTAGATATACAGGACCGCGCTGCTACAGAGAGCCAACCCTTTTCAACACCCTCAGGATCCATATACCAGACTCTTGTCGAATACAAACAGCTTCTTGGCTTCGCTACGGGACTTGTCCTGCCATACGCTCTCCATCCCTTACTTGCCGTCGAGGTCTACCACCCCGGCATTGCAAGCATGTGGCCCTTCAGCAGCGCAACTTTTGTCCCGGCGACAAGCATTAAAAGCCTCGCCGGTAAGGTCATCCTTGTGACTGGCGGCAACAATGGGATTGGGAAGGAGACGGTCCTCCAGCTCGCCAAGCACGATCCTCAGAAGATATACCTCGCATCCAGGACGGAATCCAAAGGACGCGACGCCATCTCATCCATCAAAGCTCAGACCTCGCAGGATGTTGACATTGAATACCTCCCTCTTGATCTGACCTCGTTGCCGTCGATCAAGCAAGCCGCCGACCAGGTCATCAGCAACAGTGACCGCTTGGACATTCTCGTTCTGAACGCCGGTATCATGGCTGTTCCGCCAGGGAAGACGGCTTCAGGGCAAGACATCCAGATGGGCACCAACCACGTGGGTCACTTCTTGTTGACCAAACTGCTCCTCCCAACCCTGCAAAAGACAGCAAAGGAGCACAACAGCGATGTGCGCATCATTTCCGTCTCGTCAGAAGCGCAAAACCTGGCTCCAGCCCTCGACACGATCGTCTCTACCGACAAGCTGGCGGCAACTGGGCCGTGGACTCGATATGCGGCTTCCAAAGCCGCCAACATCATGTTTGCCGCCGAGTTGGCCCGACGCTACCCGGCACTTACGAGCGTTTCAATCCACCCGGGCATCATCAAAACGGACTTGTATCTCCCGAACGCGAAGTCCAACGCGATAGTAAGATGGGGCGCCAGGATCGTGGGGCCTGTGTTGTTTGCCACCGTCGAGACAGGCGCCCTCAACCAACTCTGGGCAGCCGCGGGCGCGAAGAGGGAAGAACTGGTCAACGGCGGGTACTACACGCCTGTTGGCAAGCACCGGACCAACAAGTGGTCGACGGACGCTGATGCAGGACGCAAGTTATGGGAATGGACCGAGAAGGAGTTGAAGACAGCGGGGTACTGATCTCGTGTAATTGCTGCGACGGTGACGGGGAGGGTTCTCGATCTACCGAGCGAACGTGATGGGAACAGTACAGGAACCTGATACCCTTCTTCTGCTTGACTCTCGTCAAGGTGCTTGAGGGAGTACTGTGTAAGGAAGGTAATCTTTGCTTCGCTTACATGTGTCTGGGGGCCGATATTTTGTATTCCACCCGAAGGACTGTAATCTCAACCACCCTACGAAGGCGGTCAAATTCAACATATCTCCCAGGGGAAAGGAGCGCTCATCACAGTACAGAAGGAGCCACATAATCTACGCCGCACAAATGTACATATGCCACCACCAGAAAAGCCAAGGTGCCGAAGCGACAAGGCGACATCGCTGCGCCCGGTCAGTGCCTGGTGATTGGCGACGCACCACATCCTCAGCTCAAGTCAGCGCCGCATGCAGGATTCAGCTTATGTTAGCAGCCGTGTGGCCGCCGACCTCGACGACTAAACAAAAATTCAATCCTCAGATGCTTTGCCCACCCGATCTCCTCCCATCCAGCAGGCAAAGCTAATCAGCTAGCATTGTCAGTTAGAAGAGCGTTCTCGCCATCGGCCTTGCATCGACCGCGGACCAACCCCGAACCATTCATCGCGCACTATTGGTCGGCGGGCTGAATCGTCCTTGCTGCGAACATCGACCCTCATACCGTGGCAGGTGGCAGGCCTCGGTCCAGGTACGAATGCAGCATCGATAGCGTCAATAGCATAACATAGCATAGCATAGCATACGAGTAGCCCTAGCGGGGGGACGACTGTGTGATCCTCCACTCCACTCCACTCGCGGCCTCGCCTCGCATCTGTCCGGTGGGTCAGGCCGACGGACATCCATATAAAAACCCCCATCAACCTCCCAACCGCCCAACCTGGAGACCTCCAAACGCCTCAGTCACATCTACCTCCGCTCGCTCAGCCGAAGCCGCAGCCGTTCACGATCCGCGTCACCAATGCCGCCGCCACCGCCGCCGCCGCCCGACACGCTGCATAATGATGTCGAATCCAAACCCAACGGCGACACGACCACCTCGGACAAGGTCGTCCTCGTCACCGGCATCAACGGCTACATAGCCACCCACATCGGGCTCCAACTGCTGGAGAAGGGCTACAAGGTGCGTGGGACGTCCCGCTCCGACAGCGCGAGGGAGCACCTCGTCGCGGGCGCCTTCCACGCCTACGCCTCGCAGTACGAGCACGTCCAAGTGCCCGACATCACGGCGCCGGGGGCGTTCGACGTGGCGGTGCGCGGCGTGCACGCCATCATCCACACGGCCTCGCCCGTCGACTTCACGCTGCAGAGCGTGGACGCCTTCTTCGGCCCGGCCATCGGCGGCAACTTGTCGGTGCTGGAGAGCGCGCGCACGGCGGCCGGCCCGCAGCTGCAAGCCGTGGTGGTGACGTCGTCGATCGCGGCCATCGTCGACCGCTGGCGCCTGCCGGCCGACCACGCCTACACCGAGGCCGACTGGAACGAGACGGCCGAGTCCGTGGCGCGCGCCGACTTCACCGCCCCCGTCGCGTACGGGGCGAGCAAGTCCGCGGCCGAGAAGGCGCTGTGGGAGTGGACCGCGACAAACAGCCCGTCCTTCGCCGTCGCGGCCATCAACCCGGCCGTCGTGACGGGCCCGCCGGTCTCGTGGCCCCCGCGGCCCGAAGGCCTCAACACCACTTTACTCCCCATCTGGAACATCTACAGCGGCGCGACGGGCCCGGCCAACATGCCCCCCCAGATCGGCGGCGCGGGCTACATCGACGTGCGCGACGTCGCGCGCATGCACGTCTGGGCCGCCGAGCACCCGGCCCAGAGCAACGGCCAGAGGTATATCCTGTCCAACGGCAAGGCTCCGCCCCAGGCGGCCGCGGACCTGCTGCGCAAGACTTTCCCCGAGAGGGACATCATCGTCGGCGAGCCCGGCAAGGGGTACACGCCCGACTACTGGTTCGTGGCCGGCGAGGCCAGCACGGTCGCCACAAAGGCGTATCAGGCCCTCGGCGTCGAGCGCTTCATCCCCTACGACCAGAGTATACTGGATACCGTCGCCGCGTTTGAAGACCATTGGCCGGGGTTGGCGCAGAATTTCAAGCCCAAGAATTAGCGAGCGAGCGAGGGGTCAGCGGGTGCGGGTTTATCGGGTTTCAACATCGAGAGACAGAGAGGGAGAGACGGCGTGCAATTAGTAGACGGACGAATCCAGACTGTAGGTTGAAAAGTGTTTCTCGCATCGATAGAGGTGTTGCTGACCGAGCGGGTGATGCTCGTCTGGGGAGTGCAATCACGGCATGCGTGCATCATTAGCAATGAAGAATTGGACGAAACTTTTCAGCGAATCGATCAATCCCTCTCGAGCTCTTGCATGGCGATCCCGTAGTTGATGTATTCTCTATGTCGGCTTGCATACACGTATGATACATTGGCAAGATGATGATCCGTAACCTGATTTCCCAACCAGCGTCGCTACAGTAACCATGCAGTGTGATTTCCCAGTCCAGTTCACAAATTTGTGCTCAATCACCTGATATTATCTTCCAGCAACCAAGCCTTTTGATCATGGGCCGGCCATCTCGAGTCCCACTCTGTCCGTCCTGCGCCGAAAAACTCTGTCAAAGACTCCTCCATATTGTGACCAGAGACACCATGCACCAAAAGATGTCGTCATTAGGGATATAGCAACAACAATGTACCACCAGACTTGTGGTTGCCCGTCTTGACCCGTGACTTGTTGAACGTTCATCCCGAAGATCGTCTAAACAGCAGCATTAGTGGACGAAACAGGCTTGGATCACACTCGAGCGCCACAGACAGATGAACGAAGGTGAAGGATGGAGATAGCAAAGTGGTCTATAATGCTTGGGGCTCTTATGGATGAGGGGAGAAGCGTTGAGTCATACCGCGGCCAAAGTCAATGGCAGATAGACAAAAGTCAGGACCGTGATCCGGCGAATGCTTGCCGCAAAAGCGTTCGCTGCTTTGCTTTCCGCAATCGTGGCTCTGGTGTCCTGCATTGTGGTGATGTTGAAGATCTGCCAGTTAAGTTAGCATCGGTGCGCGACGCCGTTGCAGCGACGTTATTTACCAGACTGATCAAGTTGCTTGTTTCTTCTGCGAGCTCTTTGGATCGAGCGATCTGGTCTTCGACGACGTTCATGCACTTATTCAGGTAGGCTTCAAACGACTGCTGTCCACCCTGTGATGTGAAGTACGGATGAACGATCATCTGCTTCGCAACATCCCTTGTCGCAACCAGCCTTCGGCGGACTTGCACCCAGAGCGGAGATAGCTGATGGAGCTCGCGCGTGTATCTCAGCTGGTCAGTCGGAGAAAGGCCATCATCAATGCATTTCGCGCTCTGCTTGCGTTAACGTCCTTCGTCACACACGAGCGGTGGCACCCCTACCAGACAGCGCAAATGTGCTTCCGCCTCCGCAAGGAACGCGTTCCATGTGACGTTGATGATGTGGAAGAGCTCCGTCAGAATTTGACCTTGTCCAGCAACTGCCTCCATGTGTCCGGTTAGCGTCTCTTCGTCACGCACCATCAAGGTCTCCAGAGCCTTGGCAATAGCGTGGTCGTTGCTGTCCAGTTGAATGAGACCTTTGAACAAATTCTGCTTGGTGGTGTCTATTAGGAAGATAATGGCCACTCGTGTCACATGCCATTCATGCGGCAGAAGGCCGGCCTTCGTAGAGAAGCGAATATGCGGACTGGCATCATTGCGACGTGACTCGGCGGGACGTATGCCAAGGGGATAGCTTTCCATCACTTGAAGCGAGAAGAAGGTATCTGGCTCGAGCGTCAGCTGGCATTTTATTAGTATGGAGAGTTTCTAACACGATGGCACCGTATTCCCAGTGCTGAGAATCGTGTATGGGAAATCGAAGAATCGAGGCGTTACTTGGAGGTAATACCCAAATGCTTGGATCATTTCGGGACTTGTATCGGTGACAATGCTGGAGTGAGAACAAGCTTTAGTCGAGGCGAGCGAGAGTGAGAGGCGTCAGAGGATGCTCACAAGAATGTGCTGGGGACATCTGCCGGAGTCTGACTAGGCGTGAGTAGCATCCCAACTTAGATCGATGACCCTCACCTTGAGCATGTCAACGAGCTCCTGTACCTTCACCGTCCGTCTATGGGGTCTCCATTTCCGCACGGAGCTCGCGTTCGAAGCCCCATTGTAGATGTACTCATGGACACAACACTTGTTTGATGGAGTTTTGAGAGCCTCTGCAAGCACAGTAAATGGCAAGCCTTTGGTAGGCTGATTCCATGGCCAGCCTTTGTGAGGCTCGGTGGAAGGGATTGAAGCTGGTTTCAAGGCTTCCAAGTCAGATGTGTTTGACATCCACCACACGTCGTAGACTGCCATTGCGGTCCTGTTCGTCAAAGTGAATGGTGAGTTGTATCCCTAACCACCGTTTCCGCAGTGCAAACGTCTCGGAGACAAGCCAACCGAGCATCAAGCCTCTGAAAAAGATGAGGAGCATGAAAGGCCAACCTGAGAACATCAACGAAGTGGATATAAGTAAATGTATTCGAGAATGAGGCTGGAAGTCAGGTCGTATGCCTTTTCTAATGGCTGCCTTTCCAGCCGCAACAAGGCGGCAAGCGCATATGCATCGGCAAGCCACCAATAAGAGTTGGAGCTCGCCTGCATATCGGGCTGTGCGATCCGATGCCGTGGCAGAGCATGAAGGCCGCTGCCCAAAGTTTTTTTATTTTTATACGGGAAACAGCCCGAGCGGGGCACAGACTGAGCGCAACTGGCGAGAGTCTCGGTTCCATATCTTGAAGTCCGGGAGTGAGGAGGCAGGCCGAGTCCTTCATGTCAGGTCAAAGTTGTCGGTGCTTCGTCTCAGTAGCGTGGCACTGAAGGATGTCCTTTATATAGGCGTCAAAGGACGCATATCCGAGGGCATGTGTGCCTCCGGAGCCAGATACAGAGAGTGACACTGACGGGTAGGACGAGGCTGAAGGCTTGCACGGTGATACGGGCGATCGTCCTGCTCGACGCAAAGGTTGGCCACGAGAAAGAAAGGGAGAGAGCGCCGGTGGAAGCGTTGCCATGCAATGGCGCTCCTTCTGTGTCTTCTCGTCTTGCCTGGTGCTGGATCAGCTGGGCCTGCGGATGCCAGGCCAGACCAGCAGCGCTGTGTAACATGACCCCTGGCAATTTGGAATTTCCATGACTACGTGGTCTATTCCGCCGTGTCTTGACTCTTGTGCAACTTCGACCCTCGCAGATATACTCCACCTTTTCATGCTATGGCCATCATCTCTTGCATTGCGCATGCGGAACCGCTCCCCTCCCGGGGTTGAGAAGCGAACGTGCTTGGGGTTAGGCAAGATGCCTTCGGGCTTGCTGTAAGATGGCTGTCTGCGACATGAGGACGGATATACAGGTGGTAGGTCTCATTCCAGTAGTCTGGATGGTGATTCCAGTGCAACATGGACTCAAGATCAGGTCTTCAAGAAAAGTGTGTGCAGCTGCGCGTGATAAGATGAGCAGACGTGGAAGCTGCAAAGTGTTCATTCGCCTGGGCGGCGGCGGGGCTTCAACGCCACTGTCTCAAAGGACGCCGAGAAGCTGTGGATCCACGCTCTGGCCGTCTCGTAGGCGGAAATGACCTGCTGGGGCGATCAGCCTCGTGCCGGGGGTGCCCCTCACTTGCGTAGGCGTAGGGGACATTACCCCAAGTTTCTGCGTAGGTCGAGCAAGGCACGTAGGTACCTAGGTACGTACCCTATCAGTGCCTGTCCGTTCTGTAGTGTGGCAGGGCGGCGGAAGCAACGGGTGATGCTCCGTCGCCAAAACATGCAGAGAGATAGCGAGAGGGATTATGACAGATGCCTTGTCTCTCCGGGTTTCGCGTATCTCGCTATAGATAACGGAGCGGGTTCAGAATCATCAAACAGGGTCTCATCCGGCTTGGGCCCTTGGTCCCTCTTTCTCACTTGCTCGTCAGCCACTCGCAGTTGCAGCAACTCGCAGGTAAGTCTGGACATCACCGCTCGCACTTTGCCTCTTGCTTTTGCCTTTCTCTCATGGCCAGCTGCTTCCTCTGATGCTCCAGATCAGCCCAGATGCCTCTGCACTCATTGGCTTCCATCCCGACAAGCTCCAGAGTCACGCTGGCATTGGCCGGAAAGAGGAACGCACTGCTACCTCACTCTCTCAATTCTGCTGTTACGAGACTCCCTCCTTCACATCTCTAGCTTTCTGGACAATCCTTCAGACATCTCCCCTTTGGTGTTTCTTGATTTCATTTGCTCCTCGATAAAGGACTGCTAGAAGCGGCTTTTGAGTTCTTGTTGCGCCCATTTCTTTCCCACAACACATTTCCTCCCCATTCGGGGACTACACTATCCTGCTCGGACACAGGGTCGAGGTTAACGGTTCGCTGTGCGGGTCCATGTCGCCTGTCCGTTTCAGCATCGCATGGAGGTCCAGATTCCTTCTCCGTCCGTTTTCCTAAGAAAGTCTCCCATCCTTACTCCCGCGCCGGTTGTGCAACCCAAAAAAGCGGCTTCGACGAAACCCAAAGTCAATGCTCCTCCTAAACCAGCGAACAAGTCGGTTCAAGATGGGGCGGTGACGAAACCTAAGCAGAGCAAGAGCCGAAATGGTACGTATAGTGATTGATATACAACTTTGCTGCAGTGCGAGCTTCCGACCGGCTCAACGCGCCTTATGTCTTAAAGTTGACTAACTGACCTATTGTGCCAAAGGTTGTATGACATGCAAGAAGAAGCGGCTCAAATGCGACGAAACAAAACCCTCTTGTGTGCAGTGCCAGAAGAGAAGCGTGGTGTGTGAAGGGTATAAGAAAGACTACAAATGGAGAACATTCGAGGAAACCACCTTCGCATCAAGACCTGCTGCAAAGAGAAAGACATTTCGATCGAATTCGTTTTCTTCGAGTCAAAATGTTACACAACCTCTTCACATCGCAAGCGGCGGGCGACCGGAGCACGCGCATGTCGTCGCCGAGAGCTCCCACACGTCGCAGACATGGTCACCAGGCCTACATTCCGCTTTCGAAACGGCCGCTCATGCATTTCAGGATCAGCAAGAGGGCCGGGACCAGAGCCTGACGTCAAGCCCAGAACGACAGGGAGATTTCAACTTCAGCAACGGACAGTCAACGCCCTTGAATTTGACGCCGGATTCCGTCTTCATGCCTGCATTTGAGGTCGAGGGCATCTCCCCAAGTGTAGCATTTGGCGATATGCTTGATCCATACAGTCTAACTACAACCACAACGAGGTCCTCTGTCAACGACAGCAACAGTGCCAAGTCGTTCTCCCCGGGCTCCCCCAAGTTGCTCGATCTTCTTCTGTCGGATACAGATATGGAGCAGCCACCGGGGACACGAGATATACATCCACCAATGTCTGCGGGCACCGACATGACGATGGATGAGGACTTCGACGAAGAAATCATTAGATCTGACGCCATTGCTACATCTGCGGCCATGCAGCGTCCCACGCCCTCGTCCCTTCTGGATCCCGCTTTCTCCAATCCCGACTTTCAAGAATTCCGTGCATCTTCACCCACCCCGAGCGAGACGTCTACCGCGTCCTCAAGGTCCAGCGATATGACACTTCTCGCTCAACCCTCACTTGACGCCTCATCACCAGAAATGCTCATGCTCCGCTTCGACAAACAAACCTGCGGCATTCTGTCAGTCAAGGACGGTCCAACCGAAAACCCCTGGCGCACTTTGATCTGGCCGCTGGCACGAGAGTCCCCAGCATTGTACCATGCTATTTCGTCTATGACGGCTTTTCATGGTGCACATGAGATGCCGAATTTGCATGTACCTGGAATGGCTCACATGACCAAGGCCATCAAACGCCTTGCTTCTGAGATTGAGAACATGCGGTTGGACTCGGCATTGGCGACTTCTTTGGCGCTAGCTTTCGGCGAAGGGTGGGATCGTCATGTGAGCACAGGTGTGCAGCACCTCCGCGGCGCAAAAGTCATGGTCAACAACGCGGTGGTGAAACACAGACGAGATATGCGATTGGGGCAGATGACAACCCAGGATGCGAACAGACTCAAATTTCTCTGCAACACTTTCGTCTACATGGACGTCATTGCTCGCTTGACATCCCTGGAGGAAGCCCATGATCTCAATTTCGAGGAGATTCTCACAACTGTTAACGCATCTTACGGGGACCAAGTTGAAGTTGACCCGCTGATGGGTTGTGCCACCACTCTCTTCCCCTTGATCGGTCGCGTTGCGAATCTGATTCAGCGCGTACGGAAGACAGACTCCAACTCTCTCACTGTTGTCTCAACCGCCATGGAGCTGAAGGAGCAATTACAACAATGGCAAGTGCCCAATGTTCTGGTCTTTGAGCGTCCAGAGGATCCCAACTCAGAGGTTCAACATTCGATTCAGACGGCTGAAGCATACCGATACGCTACATTGCTCTATCTTCACCAGGCAGTGCCCGAGATCCCCAGTGATCCAGCCTTTTCGCTGGCCAAAAAGGTACTGGTGACGCTAGCTTCTGTTCCTCTGTCGTCGCGAGCGACCATTGTCCAAATCTTCCCTCTCTTTGCAGCCAGTTGCGAAGTCACCGACCCGGAGGACAGAAATTGGGTGACGCAGCGCTGGGGAGCCATGATTACTCGGCTCAAAATCGGCAATGTGAACTCGTGTTGGAGCGTCGTACAAGAAGTCTGGCACCGAAGAGATACGTATGAGAGTGAAAAGGCAAACAGACTGCTTAGACAGTACGCAAGTCGCGGCGTACCAGGTGGGAATTTTGTCCCACCCGTGCTGGATGTTCCACCTGGGCTCAAGAGGAAGGCACACACGATCGATCCTGTCGCAGTCGGTGACGATGGACTGTTCGTTCGCAACCAAAGTCAGGCTCAACGTCAGAAGTCTGGAGTATCGGAAGAGCTAGATTTGGCCGGGAGGCCACTTAAACGTCGTGTGACCACCGATGGCATGGGCAATGGGAATGGCATTCCAAGCACATCGCTGAATATGCCATCTATCTCATTGCCTCGGCGCCAAACGAGCGACATAATCTCGCCAGATCAACTGGAACGAGAGTACACAGTGCGGGGCCATTTGCATTGGCTAGGCGTCATGGCCGACCGGGACTGGGAAGGTACGTCGCATTCCTTCCTTTGTGCTGATGATCTTTTTATCACCTCATCCATGCCTTCTGATGGTTTTGTGGAGACCGCTAACGTGAATGGCCTCAGTTTTTCTCGGTTGATTTCGCACCCGCATGTACGGGATGTCTCTTGCTAGACATTGCCTTCCCCACCGGACTGGCAGGTCGATGGTCTCGATGATGCTGGCGTGCATCTTTTCCAGCATGGTGGTGGTGATTGACCGACTTTGCAACGCTCTTCGACACTCGGGTCTCACTTCCGGCAGGGAGATCGTGGCTCACGTTCCCATGCTCTTTCCTTAGGCTGGCGAGATCCATCCAGCGAAACTCGGGCGACTTTTCCCTCCCACCACCACCCACGCTTTCACCTCTTCCTGTGTTTCTGTTGGGTTCGTGGTCCGCGGCTCTCTTCCGGTTAGCACTTGCCCCGTTCTCGATGCTGGCCAGATAACTCCGCATGCTGGCAGTATATTCATCGAGCTCCGTGCTTTGGCTCATTCTCGACATGGCGACGGGTGACAAAGGTGCAGTAGGAGTGGGAGTGGGTTTGTTCCGTTTGCTTTGAGGGTGGAGCTCTAACGAGGCCGACATTTTCGTTCTATTGCCGTCAGCTTTATTGATGGGAGATTTGACTGTTTCGAGATATGTTTTTGGGTATCAGCAGGGATGCCGGCTGTGGCTGTAGTTCTTGGGTGGCCGCTTGTAACGATTTGACGCTTCCACGCCCTGAGTGACGAGATATGGGGTTTCTGTGGCAGCGCGTATGCCTTGTCTTTTGGCGAGGCGCTTGGATTTGGGGACTTGGGTGGCGTTGACAGATGGGCGGCTGGCTAGGTCAATGCTCCTAGTGCGCGACGGTTCTTTGGCGCTTGGGTCTGTGGTGCCTGGGACAAAGGTCGTTCCGGTGTAAAGGTGCACTGGAGTAATACTGCTTTGGTAAGCTGGTTGCTCAGGCTCTCTTTGCAATATCGGGTAAAGCGTTACGAATACGGTGTCTCCGTAAACTGGTTCGAAATTGACTTTGGGCGCGAGCTGCACATTTATCGCTATGGCTTGATGTGGTGCCGTTCTGGAACGTCGTACAGGCTTGTAAGACACAATGGCGCACGTGAATATATGTAGAGTGGCGATGAACTTTTTTCGGGGTCAAACCCAGAGATGTGTCGCGAGCTTTATGTTCAGAGAAGAACGGGCGACGTCAGGTCCCCATTGCCGGCGAGTTACGATGTCGGCGCTCCAAGGATCCTGTACATAAGCTGCGCGTGGCGTGGCGCGGATGGCTGCTTTCACGGGCCCGGTCGCAATGGAGTTCTCTCGGCTCGCAGGTCTTTACAGTCGATCGACGGCCTTGTCGCTTCGGGTACTGGGATGTTGCGAAGGCGCTTGGGCAAGGTTTACAAGACGGACGGGTTCCAGGTCTCACAGATAAGGTATGTCGCGGTCCAGGATTGTTGCTGCTCTGGGGTTGCCGGCCTTTTTCTCGCACGGGATGTCCGTTGTTTTTTCCGTGTTGCCTTGGGAGGGATTCTTTTTGGGGATCCCTCCAGAGATTCCAGTTGGTGCTGTCGGCTCGTCTTTCGGTCACGTCCAAGACCCGGTCTAGAGCTCGGAGGAGAGGTCGGAGGAAGAGGATGTGTGTAGTATAAAGTATTCAGCAGAATTTTTTTCCCTAAGCTATTATAGAAAGAGGTGGTGAAGAGAGGTACTGTAGACGGTGGACGAGCGAAGCAAAAAGTGTGGGGAAATTGGATTTTGTCTTTGTTCCCTGGTCAGCACGTAGCCGAAACTTTTTGACGTTGCTTTGGTCCAGAACTGAATTGGTTTTTCCTTTTCTTGTGAGCGATCAAGAGAAGTCGCAATCGGAGTTGAGGCCGGGAGTCTGAAGTGCGAGCAGAGGCGCGGCAGACGCGGGAAGCCAGGGAGGTCAATGAGGCTTTGAGGGGGAAGTTAGACAGGCTCCTGCGATCATGTCACCAAGGAGAACTTAGAAGTGGAGTTTCGAGGTTTGTTCAAAGGAGTAAAAATATGAGGCTAGGAGCGAAGTGCAAGCTCTGCCTGGCGACAAGAGTTTTGCTCTGAGTCGGGAAGTGTTATGTATTGGTGGTTTGCATGGAGAAAGATGGATAGACTCGGGTGGAGCGATGGGATGGTAGTAGTGTTCCCTCGAGGCTCAGACCAGGAGCTATGCCTCGTGTAGCAAGACAATAAGGTATGGGGCTTGCAGCAAGAGGCGAAAAGGCATGATGGCATCATGCCACAGTAGTGAGTCCCATGGTCGTGCATTTTCCGGGACGGCGTGCCACGCTGTGTTCGGCGGGCTCCTATGGCTCGGCAGGCGCAAAGAGGAAGACACGAAGACGGAAAAGACTAGACGATATCATTCGTCAGTAGGACGGTCGAAAGACTCACCAGAAGTGAACTACTCGCTCCGAGCAGGATGGCGTGCGAGATACCTTGCCCACAAGCCACCGGACTCGCTGGGGTGGGAGAAAATGAGGGGAAATATTCTTAGAGGATGGAAATCCCAGAGGTGGCATTGCCCATTCAGCTGCATGGTGCGTGTGGAGAACGGTTTATTGGAGTCGAAGCAAAGCCAGGTGCCAGGATGACAGAAAGCCGCGGCGTTGAGGCCAGTCGTGAGCTGTGGAGTCCGGCCCATTGCGAAAGAGAGGGATATCTTTGCATTTAAATGCAGCTTTGTCCCTGTGTTCCCTGTAAGAGAACGCTGAAGAGGGAAGGCAAAGGGGATCTTATCGTAAAGGCGAGACGATCCGACCGGTGCAGGCGGGCATCGAGTCGAGGTACTGTAAGCACTGCAGGTTTTGGTGGAGTCTGCGGATTCGGTGCGTTGAGCGTCCCACGCTGAATGCTATCGTTGATATGGTTATGAGACATATTTATTGTTCAGCAATCAAGCCGCTGTACTCCTCGTGATATTTGTGTGACATCAACGATCGAGACCTCCCGGGAGGTGGCATGTTCCTGCAAACTCAGCGATGTTGTTACACATACTACCCTCATTCGACTTTTTCTCGCCCGCGACGGGGACTATCACCAATCGCCTGCCGCTCGAGATTCCTACCCGGAAGAGGCAAAGTGTGAAAAGTTTGTACAGTAACGGAGTAACAGAACGTCTCGGGCGCTGCGGGGCGGGTAAGAGGACTCTACTCGTAGAGGTTCGTCGAAAACGAGCTTGACGGTGCCGTGCCGAGGATGGAACGAGGGGAAATGATTGCTCAATTGAGTTTCGCGTGAGTTGAAGCGGACATGTCCCGACAAGGCTGGGCCTCTCCCAGGCCAGCAATGCTGGCAGCCGAATAGCAAGACAGTGACCGGCGTAAGAGGCGGGTAGAGCTGAAGATGATGGACCGGGATAGAGGACGAGGAGCAGGAGACGCAGCAGGCATCAGCAGAGCTCGAAGACCGAGGGCGATTTCTTTCACTTGCGAATTGCGCCTTATCCTACTGCAAGCATCTTTCCTACGGTGTCTCGTGCCCCGCTTCCTACTGGCTCGTTCGGTTCGGTCAGCCAGCCTTGTAACCTTTGATCTGATCCTTCGACTTCATGTATCAATGTATGTACGCATGCAAGCACGGCAGCAGGGGCTGAATCATATTAAACCCGCTCCGCAGGACTCTTGCTCGAGCTGACCATGAAGCGCCTAGTCCTCCGTGCACAATATCGATGCACGTCATAAGAGTAGTATTCAAAACGTGACAAACATGCCCAGTATCCGGCCAAGCCTTATCGTTCTTATCGTGAGATTGCTTACGCTGATTGGGCCCTTGTCTCTCCATCCCACTTACCCCTCGCGGTGAGCTTCCATTCGTTCTCGTTAACCAGCTTCAAGAGCTTTACCATCTCAGGTATTTTTGTCCCTTCATACTGTACAATCATATACTGCACTTCTAATCTCTTCTTTGCCTTTGCGAGGCTGTGACTGGCTCGAATCCATCGCGTCTGACACAGAGCAGCGAGAACCTGCGATCTGATACGTTGACGCGCCGGGTAATGCCTGACGTATTTCCTCAAAACGCGTTGTTTGGATGTTGGATAACTCCTAGCTGATGTTCGGGGCAACAGCCCACATGGTAAGATGCGCATTGTAGGTAGTGGGTGCTGAGAGGTGCAGAAGTATATCTTGTCGAGCTTCGCGTCCCATCCCAGGACGACCATCTACCAGTCTGCAAGCTTCAGCATTCTCCTTCCCCAACCTGGTCGCCTTTCCTCAAGCATTGATCTAATCGCATTTGTCTGAATCACTACTCGGAACAGAGCAATAAAGTGAGTCCAAGCGACCTGTCAGGAGGAATTAAAGGCCCCAGTCGATCTTCTGTCTTACGACGGGCGTTTCATTCAGCAAACTGACTTCAAGCGTTCAAGACCCCAACTCCAACAACTCCAGCGATGGGCTCCACACCAGCATTCAAGCACTTCTCCAAAGTCCAATCTGAATTCAAGCCTCCTTTGATCGCCAACGAGAACGCTTTCCTCGGCGACGTTGTAAGCAACGACAAGATCGACCCAGAGAAGCCCATCAGCTGCGGCATCTATAGACTCGAGAAGGGCACTCCTCTCGTCTACACTTATACATACCATGAGATGAAGATTATCCTGGAAGGAGAGTTTGATATTAGTGATGAGACCGGTCAATCAGTTCACGTAAATACTTACTCCGGGTCCAGCTCTTTGAGATCGTGACTGACTTTCAATTCTAGGCTGTTGCTGGTGATGTCTTCTATTTCCCCAAAGGCTCAGTCATCACTTTCAAGACCAACACTTATGGCCTAGCCTTCTATACCGGCCAGCGCGCGGAGGGTGCTGCATAAATTGTATGCCGAGAGAGACAGAGATCGAGTCAGGTTAGGGAGACCCCAAAAAGAGGAGATAGTCTGCAATAGAAGATTGTCTATTGAACCACTATGATCTGGCCACCAAAATCCGACCTATGCTCTCTTCGTCTTTCTGCGCCGAGCCCGTGACCTTCCAATGAGCGCACATGCAATCAGAACCAGCAATGTCACCAGGCCGAGCATGGGCCAGGAGCCACCTCTCTGTACAAGAGTGTCATCTAGTCACAACGACTCGCTTCCGGGTAAACACTTCTTGATGAACTCCTCCAGATCATCAATTTCCTCTGGAACCGCTGAATGAGGCAAGCCACTACACGAACGTTGTCAGCCACGATCCCTCATGGATATTCCACAGGAGGATGAGCAGCACTTACGGATATGTCTTGAACTCGACCTTATGACCCAATTCCTTCCTCAACACCTCGGCCGTCTGTAGTCCCCATGTATACTTCACCACCTCATCGGCATCACCATGGCCCAAGAAGAAAGGTGTATCTTTGTTCGCTTCGTTTGCCTCTTTCGCAAAGTCCTTGATCTTGTCTCCAAGAACCAAGTAGCAACTCAGCCCGAAAACTCCACCCAGCTTGTGCGGTGTTGTGACGCCAGTGAAGAGGGAAATGGCGCCACCTTGTGAGAAGCCGCCGAGGATTATTCGATTCGACGGAATGCCAGCATCGATCTCGTCGGTGATGAGTTTCGTGAATGTGGTACGTGAACGGAGGATGCCGGGCTCGTCGTGAGCTTGCTTCAGATCGGAGAAGTCGGTCTAACTCATCCTCATCAGCTGTGCCTGTCCTCGAAGCGGT
The DNA here is from genome assembly GCA_016110215.1 of Capronia americana. Taxonomy (NCBI): domain Eukaryota; kingdom Fungi; phylum Ascomycota; class Eurotiomycetes; order Chaetothyriales; family Herpotrichiellaceae; genus Capronia; species Capronia americana. The sequence goes on from JADWQD010000016.1 coordinate 125,272, forward strand.
GGTTCAAAGCAGGGGGATGCAGGCAGGGTAGGAGTGCAAACATCTTCGCGGCGCCTTACGATATCGTACCAACCAGGCATGCGCATGCCGAAGTTCTACCCCCTTCGTCAGCTTCTTACGCCCAATTTTTGCCCCCTCCAGGGCGTACTCCGTCAGCAACATACCACTGTGATGGGGATGTTTGGAGCATTGGGAAAGACAAATTTGACGTCCTCAAACTTCCCGCGCCGCCGCCAGGTTTCGGCCAGCGATACCCTGCCTCTGGTGAGCCCACGGCCGGCGCTCGACACCTCCTACCGCGGTGCCCCAATAGATGCGACTCACCAGCCTGCTCCGCTGCATGTCTCGCGTCAGCCTTGTGTATCTTTCTCTTTTGCAAATGGGATTGGGCTTCAGAATGCCCACCTGTCTCCCAACCCGTGTGCCATGATCACCGTCGCAGTGTGCTTCTTCAGAGCAGGGACGATCAGCGCATGCTTTCCGGCCATTTTGAACCAAGAAGAAAAATGATGAGGGGAAAAGAGTGTGAAAGACCGGCAAGAGTTTTGCGTGGGATCTGTTTCGGTAACGCAAGTCAAGGAGGGCAAACAACCAGCTGATAGGAAGCCAACATTGACTGCGGGCGACATGATGCTCCGCGCCTGGGGAACCGAGGTTATTCCGGATACATAGATGCCCTGAGATGCCTTGGCCCAACGCCAGAACTTAACAACTTGAGCTCTTCAACTGCTTGCTGCTCCATCCTTCTCATCACTTTGTTCACAAACAAAGCGCGGGCGCGATGGCTCGTCACTTTCGATCTGGCGTCGTTCTGTATTCGTCACCCGATGAGGATACCCAGCGACCGCAATGGCCGGCCTCTCCTTTTCTTGAGCGTTAGTTTGGCTCTTCGGACCATCCTTCAGCCTCGAACAGACTGACGAACACCTCTTTCCGCCTCTCAGCCAGTGCCAGGTCTCAAAAATGTGTCGCTTGTGACAGGGTCCACCACCATTCGCAATATCATCTCGTCGTGACATCGCTCTCACGGAGTCAAGACTCTTACGGCATGAGTTGCGCAACATGCCGTGGGCGGCGAGCCTTTCCGTCTGTGTCGCGAACTGCTCTTGTTCGACAGCCTCAGCATACTGAGCCTCCGATGTAGCTCGTTTCTCGTGGTCATCATAAAGCCTGACACAGCGAGTCCTGGCGTTTCCGGCCCGCGCCGTTCTGGAGCGTGCAGCAAAAGGTATGCAAGGTGGTTGCCATCCTTTTTTGATACATTATTTAAGAGGGCCACTACTTTTCTCCTACTTCTTAACGGCTTTCAACGTGCTCGAGTTCTCCACAGAAATGCTTCAACATGGGCCATCGACATTCAGCAAAGAGCCATAGTGTTCTTTCTACCGGGGAGAGCGAAATCCATCCTCCAGCTTCCACGGATACGCAGCTGGAGCTGCCGCTTCTTCTAGAGTCCCGTAAGTTGTGATGCTTCCCATGTCTTCATGTACGGCCCGTATCATATCTTGTCTCTCTTGCCATATTCATTGAAGAACGAATTTTCCCCCGTTAACGAACCAAGCGGCACTTACAAGGGCAAATCACAGTTTCAGATACTTTCTCTGGTCATCGAGCCTCTAGCGGCTGGTGCTGCAGAATGCATCCCAGTCTACAAGCCCTGCACCACACTACAGCCGCACCGGCAGGTACAAGCAGGCACGCTAGGCTTCGCATTGGTATATTTTTTCGACACGTAGTCTTCGAATGTCTCACAAGATACTGTACTGGAGCAGGCATTTGTATTGGCCAAAAGTCCAGCAGCTCTGCCCGTTGGCCGATCCAACTAGCAGCGAGGCACTTTGGCACCGACCTCCGCAAAACGAAAATACGACAATGTTCGTGTGGCGTCGAACACCACATCGGTCGCAAGGCGTTTTGTTACATACGACTCCGTCCTTCATCCGCGTGGCCCCCATCAATGCCCCCGCCGAGGCAGTCGTGGCGGCGGCTGTGGAAATCAGCCTGGGCGCCTTCCACGCTAACGTGCCGGGGGCTGCATATTAGTGCAGGAGTACCGAGTACCTCAAGTACATACTTAGCACTCCATCCCTGTTTTTTACTCCTGTTTTGCTTCGCTCTACGACGAAGCTCAGATCAAGCTCAGGGATGGCACATACTGCTATCACTCTCGTCTCGTGTGTGCCTTGAGCTGCCATCCGAGCCCGTGGTAACTGGACCATAATGATAGGACACGTGGCTCGGGAGACTTCTACACAATCTATGATGCTCTTGCTATGGCTCTGAGGTTTTCTGAGGAATAGCTGTGAGCCAGGTGGTTCAACGTCCAAGCCTCACTAGTTCACAAAATGTCCGACGTCATGGAGCTACCGGGGCGCACAATATGCCAATCCTGTCGCCATTACGTTGTGGACATGTTCAATCCACAAGAGGTTGAAGCGAAATCTAAATGGACCCAATGCCAGTCGGCATGCTCATTCACAGGCCTACTCCTTGATAGTATTGCCCTCCAGCCTACTTTCAGCCTTGACCGCCCGCAAGGTCAGATCAATGTGTGGGAGGTGGACTTGGGCATGGTGACCTGGACACCACAGGGGTCTGATCCAGACACTCAAGCCCTCGAGGCCAAGGATTTGAAGGCGAGGAAATGGAAGCGCATCAAGGGATGGAACAGCGTCGCCAAGTCATACGAGCGGAAAGCAATCTATTACAACGTATGGAGCTGGCAGGACGAAAAGAACTCTATGGGCAATGTGAGCCAAGCGTACAATCGAAACCTCAGTCCACGAAACAATCTATTCACCAGTCGGCCATTGGGAGGCCAGATTGATCTCTCGCTTGCCTCTTCGTGGATGCGCACATGCGACCTTCTTCATCGGCCCACCTGCACGCCATTACCATGGCGTGACATGGGTGAGACCTCTCTGCGTATGGTTGACGTTCATAACCTATGTGTCGTCGCTATCACGGCGCCAGTCGAGTACTTTGCACTATCGTACTGCTGGGGCGATCCCAAGGAGACGGAAAAGTGGCTCCAGTTGAAGAAGTCGACTGCAAAGGACCTCTACAACAATAACGCGCTCGCCGACGACCGGACGGATTTGCCGCAGACCATTCGCGATGCAATTCTGCTCACACGGCGCCTAGGCGGGGCATTTCTCTGGGTGGACGCATTGTGCATCTTCCAGGACAGTGACACCGACATGAACGCCCAGATCCGCCACATGGACAAAGTCTACAAGCATGCCAAGCTAACCATCGTCTGCGCGGCTGGCAATGATGCACACGCCGGCATCCCGGGCCTTCTTGAAGGCACACGTACAACGCGCCAGTTCAGCCGACGGATAGGCAAGATGCGGTTCTACGCGCGCGACCGTTTCATCTCGTTCGCCAGTGCCCTCAAGGAGAGCACCTGGAACGAACGAGCATGGACGTTGCAGGAACAGATCCTAAGTCATCGACTCTTGACATTCACCGGACGAGAGATGTCGTGGAACTGCGAGTGCGCCATCTGGACCGAGGGCATGGTGCTCGAATGCTTCGCACCCGGCACGACCATCGAACTGAACAGCCAGTTTCGGGGCTGCGTAAAGCCGCCATCGAGCTTTACGCCCCTCCAAAGGTTCAACTACTATCTAGGGAATGGTTCTGACCGAAAGCTCACCTACGAGAAAGATCGACTCAACTGCATGCAAGGTCTCTTCAACACTCTAGCGCCGCATTTCGCCGGCGGGTTTCACTGGGGCATGCCTGTCTCCATTTTTGACTCCGCCTTACTCTTCCATGGAGTTCTATGGCAAGAAGCGCCCTGGAACCGGCGGACAGGGTTCCCTAGCTGGTCGTGGGCAGGTTGGGATGAAGCTGTTGCCTGCTCCGATGGAAGTCCCTACGATAACGACAATGAACGGTGGTGGGCGGATGTATATATCTCTGGCGACATTTCACCGAAGACGGCCACTCGGACGCGCAAGGAGGTCGCATGGCATGTTGTGAACGAGGTAGAAGGCGGCTGGGCCGAGATATCGAGCGTTGACATCAGCATCGCCGGATCTGTCTACTATGCCGAGTCTCAGACACGCTGGCACAACGCCGATCCGCAGAAGATGCTGCAGGAAGCACGTCAGCGCTTCACCCAGGCTGGAATCCCGCTCTCCCATGCCCTCGGATTCTGGACACAGACGGTCCATTTGCGCGTGGATCGCGAGGAGGTCCGGGGCAAGCATGTCGACAGCCTCACCGGCGTGGACCGGGCCAGTCCCTCCCGCGATGTGCGCGACAAGCACGGCAACTACGTGTGCTATATTCTCCTGACCGAAGCATACCGAGAGTCTCAGCCCGATGAACTGTATTTTATCCTCATCGGACATCATCGGCGGTGGGATCGCACACACGGGGGCATCGTAGATATCATGCATGTGGAGACGAAAGACGGGATCACGCGCCGGGTGCAGGGAGTGAGGGAGTGTGTGCTGAATCTAGAGGCGTGGAAGAAACTGGATACAAAGTGGGAATGGATAGTCATGGCTTGAGGCATGGGTACGGAGAGGGTGGCATATCCGACACGGACAAATTTCGCGGAAAAGACAGAGGGTACGGCAAACGATCTCCTTTCATCTCTACCACCCATCTACAGGTCCTTGCGTTAGCCACGCTGGTCTTGTTTATAACCCAGACGCGGCATTACATGCTTCGATGTATTCTACCCACACTGCAGGATTTGCCGGTGTGACGGGACTGCCTCGAGAGCGCTCGGCGGATCGCAAGTTCCAGATATACCCGCCCCTTGGACTTCTCGGAAAGTGCGTCTCAGCCGTGCGCGACTGCCTTTCAAACTGTCGATCGAACCAGCTCATTGTCGACTAGGAATCGCCACAGCCCAGTACCGCCGCTCATCCTTTCCCTTCTTCCCTGGAGTCCTGACGTTCGAGCGTGCCCCAGCACGATGGCAAACGGCCGAAGTGACTGCCTCCAAGACGTCTACTTCCTGAACAGCGAGCAAGCCCACGAACACGAGGATTACAAATCGTCTCTGTACCAGTAACAACAAGCGGCGAGATGCTTCAAGTTCGGCGACGGGGTGGCTACTTATCCACACGACCAGAAACTGGTCAAGTGTGAAAACGGAGACCTGCTCAAGACGAAGCTGGAAAATGCTCAAAAAGCACGGGAATGGTCGCTAGAGTGAGCTTCCCAATCCTCGCCTGTCTTGCGTGGGAAAACAGCTTACTCAATCCTCCTGGAAGAAACGGGCTGACCAGCGGCACAGTAAGGCGAGACAACGACATGATTACAACGACAAATGGTACAGCGGCTCTCACACCGCAATCGCCCAACAGGCCTACCAGCGCGAGGCGGCGGCAGCGAAGTATGGCTCGATCATCAAGCGGTTGAGGTGGGTAATGTCCAATGAACCCACATTTCCGGAATCAATGCTAACCAAATGCTTCCGACAGTCGAGACACCGGTCATAACGGTGATGCCATAGAATCTGTTAGTAGCCCTGGCGACCATCAGTCCCGCCCAGGAGGTCACCATCATGCAGACAACGGAAAGCAGAGCAGCAATGACAGCCAACATTATCTCAGCTCCGGTGAATACCGGAACTATGGGCCTCGCGAAGGGTAAAAAAGAAACGAGGAGCTGGCCGAAGGTGCAGGGTAAAGCATCATACATGAGTGGCAGAGAGTACAGACATTATCATCAAGAGCAAGACTGGCTGGTGCCACTCCGTTCCGAAGACAATGAAGCTTGCGATCTTGGTGCAAATGACCACGGGGAGGCCTATGATACCTACGACGATGAGGGCGCCTATGATACAGAGAACGATGGCTATGACTACGATGCAGAGGACGATGCATATGGTGACGAGGATCATGGCTACTATTCAAACTAGAGCGGATCAGTTGTCGAGCATCGGCCAGAATGGCAGAGACAAACTGATCTCCGGACTCCGTATATGCCATATCCGAATACCGCATCATGAGCGCGGCTTAGGGTAGCGGTAGAGGCCTACAGGCATTTCCTCCGAGCCAGCAAGCCAGGATAAGGCTGTAACGTTGTACCGTTCCATGCGAACCATCCGAACTCCGTCGTACTCTAAGGTTAATTCGATCCTTTGGACCTCGGAGTCCTTCGAGTGCATCGACTGTGCTTGGAGGTTAGCAGGGGGGTTATAGCCCACCACGGAAGTGCATGTCTGACTCGTTCGAAGATCAACGTGACTGGCGAAATGGTATAGAATACGCTCGGCTTGTTATCCCACGATGGCCCTGACATTACTTTCATTCAGTCTCCCGGGAGTGCCCGGATGAATCCCGTCAGCAGTATGACCTCGGCTCGCGGGGTGCAGAAATACGAGTCGAGCAGAGGGTGTGATCAGCTTGAGTGTTTGGTTGTAGCACAAGAGAAGCGTCAAAGCGTAGAAGTTACTCAGCAACCAAGCTAGGCCACATTCGCTCACGACACTGATCCCCAAAGACAGCGCCACTGTCACCGTGGACTCGTACGAGGGAAAAGACTGGGGGCCTGAAACGTCGCCCAACATTTCGATTGATCTTCGAGTCGCCCTGGGGATATGTCGAGCATAACCTCCTCCGGGCGTCAGCAGGATGCAGAGAAGGCGAGCTTTGAACGCTTGCACCGCTTGTCACGAGAGGAAGATTCGATGTGACGTGCATATTGTCCAAGTCCCCTGCACCAAGTGCTCTGAGAGCGGCAACCAGTGTACTCTTAGGGCGAGGAAAGCTTACAGGTATGCTGCCATCACGACGCGGACGCAGAATTGGCTGAAGCGAAGATGATATCTCATGGCCCTTGTAGCTGACCAAGTGGCAGTCCCAGAGGACAGCAGTTGCCAAAGACGAGTCCGCTGCCAGTGGTTGACAGCCCCGATACCAAGGAGGATGGCCTGGAGCACAGCAACGGGGAAGACTCCAGCCCAGTGCCATACGTCTGTCCCCGAAAGGTAATCCGGGAGAGCCAGATCCTCGGGGCCGGCATCTCTTCTCCCTCAGCCACCGTCACAACACCCGTGTTTATTGGAGATCAGCATGGTTATGGAGCAGTGCTTGACGCCACTGTTGGCGGCAGCGTTGCTCAACGCTACTTGCTGATTGCCGCTACCGCCGGAAAATCACTTGCGCCAGAGGATCTGGAGTATCTACGGGTCAAAGGGTGTTTCTCTCTTCCCAGCGAGCAAGTGTGCAGGGACCTGATCAAGGCTTACTTCTGTTTCGTCCACCCGACATTCCCAGTCTTGGACGGCTCTGCATTTTTACGAGACTACGCCAATCGCGGTCTGTCGCACGTGAATCTGCTACTCGTATGGAGCATGTTCTCCGTTGCCGCAGGTTACATCTCCGACACCACCCTCCACGCGGCAGGATATCAGAACCGCATCGTGATGAAGGACTCGATCGTGACTCGCGCCAGATTACTCTATCAGCTCAGCCACGAGACTGACAAAACGGTGCTCCTCCAAGCTGCGTTGTTGCTGAGTTTCTGGTTCGTCGCAGCGGATGATACTATGCAATCATGGCACTGGTCCGGGATAGCCTTTGGACTCGCACAAACTATGGGTCTGCATCGCGATCCTTGTTCCGGGAAGCAAGGCGACCAATGCGTCTTGAGTCAAAATCTCTGGTGGTGCTGTATGCTCAGAGATGTCTGGCTTGCCTTCAGCATGGGTCGGCCTTTGAGGCTGAATCGCAACGACTGTAGCACGCCCATGCCGCTAATTTCTCAATCTCAACTCGTCTACCAAGGCATGCTCTCTGAGGACAGCGAGCTGTACAGTCCGCAGGATTCTGCAGCATTTGCTGAGATCTGGCATCGCTTGCTTCTAGCCAGCAACGCTCTAAGAGTCCTCCTGGAAAGCAGATACAAGCCCTGTCCGCCACGAAGATCGAGTACGCAGATTAATGAACTCTCATCCCGGGTTTCTTCTCATAGCGAAGCCCTTACCGGGCTCAACGACAAGACTTCTCTACCCCGCCGGGTAGCCATACACCAACTGCAACTCTACGAGCAAGCCGCACTCATTGCACTTCTCCGACCTGATCGCTCCGAGCAGACCGGTGAACAGCTCCGTGCGGCTGCAGCAGCATCCACAACAGTCTTACAGGCTTTCATGAACGACGGCACAGTGGCTTACGCCGGCCCAGTGAGCATCCCTCTCATAGTTCCCGCCATGCACACATTCCTACTTGCCATGAAATCCCCGAGTCCACTCTTGCGGAAAGTGGCTGTCAACAATCTCGACTTGCATTTCCTCTTTCTATCCGAGCTCGAAGGGAATTATCCCGCCGCTTCTATCGTCCACAGGCTTTTCAAGGCAGCCAGGGAGTCTGTTGCATCCCAGAACACTGCGGGCGGGAACGACATCCCAAATCCCTCCGCTCACCGACAACACGGTAACACCACGGAGACAGGGCCCAATTCCTGCAGCAATTGGCCAAACAATTGGCCATTCGATAAAGCCAGTAGCCCGGATTATTTCTCTTGGTTTCCAGGTGGTGCAGGTTACAGCGACTTTGCTCCTCCTACCAGTTAAAAGGCACTCCAAAATCTGGACGGTGGCGACACGATCAGAACTGAGTCCTTTCAACACGCAACATTTGCTTTACTCTCCAAGTCGTCAGGAGAGCTCCAATGCCACCCCAAACCCAAGGCAAGGACCAACCTACTCGATTAGCATATATCTCAAGTACGAGGCCCTGAGGACTGACCAATTGCGACCACCACATTCAGGTCGTCGACAACATAGACAACCACGGTTGTGGCTATCGCTACCGCCAAGGACCCAACGCCCCAGAACCAATTGAGTTGGGTGAGCATCCTCCTGAAGGTCTCGCTTGCCTCGTACCTAGCTTGCAGAGCGAGACGAAAACTTTGACCGCCACCTCCGTCCACGGCGACGATGTCCTCCACCACAACGAACACGCCCGGTTTGCAGACGCTTCCTCGCGGCGTCGAGGACATGGGGATTGGAAGCTTCCAGCCAAAGCTTGACATGACAGCCGTAATCGTGACGAGGCCACCAGCAAGGTACAAAATAATCGCCTGCGGCATGGATGCCTGGCGCAAGTCGACGTCTTCATCGGCGGTCGCGACGGAAAGGACGGCCGTGACGATTACAAAGCCGATGATTGCTGTATAGTTGAAGAAGTCCATCTACACAGTTAGGATGGATGATCAGCTCGGTGGCCAGGAGACCCTCCATGGCAAAACAGACTGGACTTACAGAGTACCATGCACCACCGATGGGTCTACACTTCGAGCTCTTCCTCACCAGCTGCCATGAGCGGTATATGATTGTGAGTACGGAGAGCACGAGCAGGATCGTGGTCGGCACCTCCAGGGCCTTGTCGTTCTTCTTGTGCGCCGCGTAGTGGAGGGTGAAATACAGGACCTCGAACTGGATACAAGTGATGGTGATCAAGGCGGTCCAGATGATGGCTATCGACAGCTTTCGCGTGTGCAGGCTGTATCCGAGCTCAGGGAGCGTCTCTGCTACCATCGTGTTGGGAGAGGGGGTGGGGAGGGGGCAAGGGGACTCTGTCAAGGTCGTTGATGGATTCCGTTCAAATTGATCCCCTCGACGACGGTTTTTGGGGGCACGCAAATGTAGAATTTGTATGATGAAAGTAAGGAGAGAAGGCTTCTAGTACATGCGACACATCGCTTTTGAGGCGCCCTGATTTTCAGAGAAGATGATACCGCTGTCGATGCGTAAAAGACATTGCGCTATTCCGGCTTTCAATGTCTTATATGCCAGATCCATTTCATCCGTTCAGGGGGTTTCCGAATACGCATCGAGGATGACGAGAGGGAGAGACGTCGTCTCCCGAGAGATCGAGCTCCTAGGCCACGTCCACGTCGCCGTCCGCACAGCCTCGCATCAAGCTGACGAGACTGCATCGCCGAATGTACCGCAGGACCGTGCACGGCCAGCTGGCTGGAGTATTCGGTAACTTCGGTATTTTCACTGCGTCTGCCAAGGCTGAGTAATTACGTCCCTTTCGTATTCGCGAACCTCGTCAGCGTTCAGGCGTCAAGCTTCAAGCGTGAAGTCCCCAGCTACTAGTCTGCCAAGTTTCATATTCATAGATGCGTTGTGGTAATATATCTGGAGGACTGAAAGTGATCCCGTCATTTTTGGTGTAATTTGGGGTTTGGTCCACTTATTTTTGGCCAGGGCCCTGAGTCCCGTGAGTGTCAAAGGTGTGAAGGTGAGCACGTGAGCCCTCGGGATGCGGAGAAACACTTCTGCCGGGTCCCGAGGTTAATCCGCACAGTGCCAAGACTCTTATAAAGCCCGGGGACACAAACCACTTGCCATTCACTCGTCACCGCAGCTCGAGACTCAATCGGACGACCCTTCTCTCCGCACGCTCAATCCGTTGTAAAAAAGCCCGGACGGGAAAAGGTAGAGATTCCAAGCTTTTTGCTGGAGCTCGTTTACCCTTTTTATCCTTTCCTTTCTTCGTCCCAGACTCTTCACCTTTCACATCTTGGGTGAGGCTTCTCAGCGCGTCGATTGAGAGAGACTGTGTGCGTGCGCGCCTGCTCTAACTCCGCTGCTGCACCACCCACCCGGCTTGAGCTGAGCTGAGCTGAACAAGAGCTCCGCAAAGATGGATCAGGAGAAGCTCAAGCGCATGCAAGCGCAGGTGCGAATCGGTATGTCTTCTTGGCCGTCGTGAAATGCTGCGGTGCCGTGGTATACCTCGATTGAGACTAACGAACCGTCAACGCAGGGTATGTTCGAACCCGTCCGTGATGGTGATGTGATTTGATGTGATCTCCGCGCACAACACCGCGAACCACACTCATTGCACAACCACAAGCACAAGCACAACCCACAGCCCGGTTTCGAGCTCACACTGACGTTGACGTAACCGCACACAGAGGCAAAGGAACACCCCGACGTAAGACCAAGAAGGTGCACAAGAGCAGCGGGACGGACGACAAGAAGCTGCAGACCACGCTGAAGAAGATGAACGTCCAGCCCATCCAGGCAATCGAGGAGGTCAACATGTTCAAGGAGGACGGGAACGTGATACATTTCGCGGCACCGAAAGGTAAGTTACATGTCATATTACGTCGAAGAACCATACACATCGCCATCATCCCCAACCTCTTGAGGGTGCAAGGCAGCAGCTGCGACAATCTACGGGCCTGAAAGAAAGGAAAGAGACAAACGAACTACGCCCAGGAGATGCACAATAGCTCTTTAGACGCGCGTGGTGGGGTGGGGGTGCAGTGTAGTGCAGTGCAGTATGGGCTTGCTGACATTCCTTACTTTTGTTACAGTCCATGCATCCGTCCCCTCCAACACATTTGCCATCTACGGCAACGGCGAAGACAAAGAGTTGACAGAACTGGTGCCGGGGATCCTCAACCAGCTCGGCCCGGACAGCCTCGCGTCGTTACGCCGCCTCGCGGAATCGTACCAATCGCTGCAGAAGAAGGAAGGCGAAGGCAAGGAAGGCGAGAAGAAGGAAGGCGATGACGATGACGACGACGAGATCCCCGATCTGGTCGAGGGCGAGAACTTCGAGGGCAAGGTCGAGTAGAGTAGACTCGATCGAGGAGGGTGCGGTTGATTGATCGATCAGATCAGCCAGCCAGCCAGTCAGGAGAGGAGACTCTGATGGGGTCTGGGGCGTGAAATGTGAGGTGTGATGTGATTGAGGTGGTGGGAGGGGGCGTAGGGGGGAACCAAAAGCAAGATCAATCAATCAATCAATCAATGAATATTGACTCATGGTGCTATGGGCATGCATATGCTCGGGTCGCCATCTGCGAAGAGGAAATCCAAAGAGCCTATCCATGTCTGTAACCAAACCATGAGGAGTGACAATCATGCCGAGGAGCGTGAGGACAAGGAGGAGAGGAGAGGAAAGGAGATGAGACGAGATGAGATCGAATCTCAATCTTCTCAGCCTCTTTCCCGATCGACCCAGACCAGTGTACACGCTGGACAGGGGAAACGCACAGTCACCACCAAAAATAAAAGCAACGACTCGAATCAATATTGTCGAAGAGAGATAGGGCAAATCGTGCTGGGAAACGGACAGCCAGCCAGCCAGCCAGCCAGCGGGTCGTGATTGTGAAGCTCTGATCTGTCCTCGCAAGATTATCCATCTCGCCTTGTCCATCCTCTGTTCATTTGAACGCGACCGTTGCTTGGGCAGAGTTTCAGCACCAATGCTCCATTTCAACGCCATCGCTTTCTGCAGGAGCTAGACCCCATCCCGCATTCTCGATTAAGGAACCTTTTGAGACCTTACGCGACTCTCCCACAAGGCCGCTCGCATTGCTCGATGCTGCTCTCAATCGTCCTTCAACCCACAGAAATCCGTCCCGAACCACCCGTCCACACCGTGCCAGAAACCCCAATACCAGCCATTTCCCGGATCCCAAGTGCCGTCATCTTTCAACAAGGGTCCTTCTCCAATGACATCCCCTTTCTTTTGCGCCTCTTTTCCTGCAGCTCCTGGTGCACTGCCGGTAGTGGCGGCCGTGCTGCTAGATACGAAATACGACACGATGGGTAAGCTCCTCAACATGCGCTCTAGAAACGTCGGCTGTGGAGGAAGGGCCTCGGAGATGGGCCGCAATCTGGCTTTCTTGACCGACGTGATGTGCGTCATGTATTCCGAGTCGTTGTGCGGGATGAGTGAGCGGTCTTGGCTGGGGAGTTGAGGGACGGAGCGGGACCGCAGACCTTGCGGCGTGGTGGGCGCTAATTGTTGTTGCTGCTGTAGCTGAGGTTGAGAGACCTGGTCTATCCCGGTGGCGGTCGCTGAAGATGCGGTCGTCGAGTTCCAGGAGATGTCGTCGTCAGGTTGGCCGTACTGCATGTCTGGCATGGTGTGAGATCGGGGTAGGGTCTGTAGTGCTCGTTCGAAGCCCGCGATGGCCGATTCCTTGCCCGACATCGCCCGTGCTCCCCGCGACGCACTGAACGTTCTCGGTCTGCGTCCATGATCCGTTTTCCGCGGCGACAACTGCGGCTGCAGCAGATCCGCCTTCTCGGCGCCCCCGGCCGGTCCACTCAGGATCGGAGCATCGCCGGCTGGACCTCGTCCCTGCCACATCTCGCAGTGCACCATGTATCCGTCAATATCAATGGGACTGTAGAAGCATGCCCGCTCAGCAGCCTGGTACGAGTCAAACGTGACTTTGATCCAATGATTGCCGCCATGGTATATCCTGCTCTTCTTGATCGCCTCGCGACTCAGATTCTGATGGACCACCACTGAAGCTCTCGAGAAGCCCAGAGGCGAATTTGAGGACAGGAACAAATTCGGGTCTTCACGCGGGTAATCCTCGCAGATGATTCCTGGCGAGACGATCTTTTCGAACTTGGAGAGCACCTTCCACTCGGAGTGCTTGCCTGCGTAGCCGTAAAGGAGACATTCCGTGGGCACGGCTTCAGGCTGTATCGGTCGTTCCGCCGCTGCTACCTCATCTGCCGAAAGGGGCTTGGATGCAGGTTTCCTCCTCTCTTCTTCCGCCTGTTCTTTCGCGAACAGCCTTCCGAACTCGGCAACTGCGCTGTTCTCCTTCTGTCGGACGGGCGTGGTGCCGGTTCTGGCGCGTGGTGTCCGCGACGCTGTGGATCGTATACTCCTGTTTCGCCCGAAGGGGCCGGATTCTTCGACTTGTTGGCGGGCATTGCGCGAGGAGCTGCTCGAAGAGGACGAGTCAGAGTCTGGGCATTCTTGTTCCGCGGGACGGCAACCCCGTATGGGAGGGCGTCGAAACATGATGAGGTGATGGACTTACTCTGCGTAGCGGTAGCCCCAGGGTAGGGTGTCGCCTTTTGGATCTCGCGCCCGCTCTTCAGGTAGCACTGAGTGGATCTCCATGCTTGTGTTTGTCCCTGGGGTTCTTTTGTTCGTGATCAGGAGAGGTTGTTGTCTTGTAGTCAGCTAGCAAACTTGCATGATGGTGCAATTGCAAAGCGCGTGTAAGGAGCTTCCCTGTGCAGGAGCAGGACAAAGACCGCGGATAAGTTGTGATGTGTTTGGCAGTGAAGCGCAATTGAAGAATAATTTGTTGTTTACTTCTGGCGGCTCCGTCTCCGCAACTTCTGCCCTGCACGTGATGCCCCGGCTACAAGGCTTGCTAGGCTCACCAGGCTCTCTCTCATCCACGACGTCTTGGAAAATCCGAGAATCAGCATCGGTCTACGGGATGGGATGCCCGATACATGATCTTCATTGTATATCCTGAGATCCACGCTGGATTGCACTGATGCGCCTGCTCGAGCAGGGACGAGGGCCACGTGACAAGGCTAGCACTCCTATCTACCATAGTCTCCAGAGTCCACGATAGACTCCCCCTATCTCCTGGGCCAACTCCATCTTCCAGCTCTCATGAAACAGCTGCTTTCTCGATGTTCTCTTTGCTCTTTTCTTTTTGTTCTTCATGCTTCTCCTGTAGGTCCTTCATCTTCGTCTCATGCAGCTTGTCTGCATTGATGTTCATAGCTTTCATCCACTCCGGATCAATGGCTTCCGCATTCAGATACGGTGAGACATCCTCCTTGTTCACTAGAGCTCTCACTGCGCCCATGCCAAGGAATGCCCACATGTTCTTCTTTCCAGGACCAAGATATTCGATGTCGTAATCTTCATAGCGGGGCACTTTGATGGCCTCGATATAATGGAGTGATGAGCCGGGCCAGACGGCATTCACTCGGCCTGTTTCGTTGTTCTTGTACCTACAAGGAATGTCTAGTTAGTCCTCCGTTGAAGGTCTCCTCGAATCAAGTCTTACTTACCACGACCGACAATCGTCGACCCAAACCGTGTGCTTGATCCACTCCTGGCAATGTTCATTGAATGCATCCGTCACATCCTGCTTTGGCGCAATGCTCGCGATATACTCGCTCTGGATCTTCTTGATCATTTGCATCGCATAGTACGACACATACGTCAAGGGTCCCATAACGCTGCCGTTTTCTACCGGCCAATTGGGCCCGATAAAGGTCAGGAAGTTGGGAAATTCGGGGATCCCAAGGCCAAGATAGCCTTCGGGGCACACCTTCCACTTGTCGGCCAACTCCACGCCATTCTGACCGACGATCGGGAAGCGAGGGCGATAGGAAACGTCAAAGCCCGTGGCGCATACGATTGTGTCGACCTCGCGGTGGATGCCATCTTCGCCGATAACACCTGTCTCGTCAATCTTCACCACGGGCGTGAAGTGGACGTCGACGTTGGGTTTTTGAATGGCTCTGCGTCACTTGTCAGATGTAGCCAGACCGAGAACCCACGTTGGGAACTTACTCAATGTAAGGATCACCTGGGGTAATTCTTCGAAGGTTAGATACAGAACTAATATTTGGAGAAAGGACTCTTCACCTTCGACACCCAATGCCAAACTTTGGGGTAAATCCCTTCAGGAGCCTCTCGTCCTTGATCATCTCAGCCATGCGAGCCTTCAGTGCCGCTTGTCCCTCTGCTTGGGCTTTGGAGTTCTTGTAGAAGGAGCCCCACAGCCCATTTACCTGGTCCTCGATGGATTTGGCATGCTCGACAAGCTTGTAGGGGTCGCGGAATTCTTGTTTCTGCTCGTCTGTATATTCGTGGTTTGCGCCGAAGTTGTTCGCAATCTGGACGAACCAGACGCCTGAGTGTATATGTGTTAGCTGGCTCAACACATTCGCTCGCTTCGCCCATCAAAGAAGAAGCACTGATGGTGTTAGAGGGACTTGCCTGTCCTCACAAAAACATCGAGGTGCTTCACGTGTGGCTGCATGGTAGGCACTGTTTGAATGCTGGAAGCCTGCACGTCGATGTCGTCAGTACGTCCTAAGGAGAGGTGGCGGGAACACGCACGCCTGATCCAATGACCGCGACGCGATCTTTCTTCCACTGTTCAGCCTGGTAATCCTTGGGCCATCGTGCGGTATGCATGATTTTGCCTTTAAACTTCTCCATTCCCTCGATGTTGGGCCATTTGAAGTTGTTCAAGATACCTGTTCCATGGAGGAGCACATGACATCGGTCCTCGAAAAGACGAGTAGTGCCATCAGGGTTTGTCTGCTTCAGCTTGACCAACCATTCTCCGGTCTCTTGCTGCCAATAACACCCGATGACCTCGGTATTGAAGGTCATGTACTTTCTCAGGCCCCATACTTCGCAGACCTTGTCAAGATACTTCCAGATATCTGGAGAATAAGAGAAGAAGCGAGGCCAGTCGGGCTATAGAAAACAGCATGTAAGTGCACAAGAACAGAATCGAGAAGAAGGAAGACTTACGTTCAGCGCGAAAGGATAGGTATATGCGTGACTGGGGATATCACAAGCGCAGCCTATACCGCAGGTATTAGCAGTGTCAAAACGCCCGGCGCCTGGCTGGAAGCATGTGAGGCCGGTTGTTTTTGCAACCTGGCAACGGAATATCTGCACGACTGGAGATACAGAGAAATCCTTCGACTCACCTGGATATCTGTTTTCCAACCAAGTGCCTCCAATATCGGCATTCTTTTCGTAGATCACATGCTCCACATTCTCCAGCATCTTCTGGATGTGATAAGCGTTCATGATTCCGGTCACCCCTGCGCCGATTGAGAGAACGCGAATCTTGCGCGTGTACGGGCCGTGCAAGACGATATCTGATCCATTGCGTGTCAGTGCACTCTTTCAGCAAATGTAAGCCTTGCAGGCTTGCACGCCAAAACCGTCATGTGGAGCATTGTAGGTAACTCAAGTCGACGAGCCTTGAACGGCAGCGATGAAGTGGGCTATGGGTGACATCGGACGCATTCGTGTTTCCACCGCCGTCGTTGCGCAACTGAGGTTGCCCTGACAGGAAGCGAACGACAGAGGCAGCTTGATCCACCCCAAGGCAGCATTTCCAGTAGAGGCAGCCTGGAGCTCGCTGAAAAGCCGGCGGCAGAGCTCGTCCACACCGCGAGGCAAGAGGAGCTGTTGTTGCAAAGACACAGCTCTGACCGAGGCAGTGACATCTGCTCTTTACCGAGGAACGGAAAGGCCACTTGGCAGTCTTGAACGTGGCCAGAGGAAGGGAGAGGAAGGAAACTCACCGGGAATTTCATATCCTTCTCGAGGCACTCCATTCGTACTATAGCCATCAGTCGACCAGTTGGCCATTGAGTTGATATCTGGAGCCATCTTAGATGCTGATAGCTGGCTGGTAAAGTAGAATCAGCGAACGGTGAGGGCGAGATGAGGTATGGGCAAGGTGTGAAAGAGGACGAGGTGAATCAACTCTGAGGACTGGTCGCGGTGGAGCAGAAGTAGACCGGGCACACTCTCAGCTAGGAAGCTGGCGTATTAGGCGTATTTATAATCAAGGCAACACGACTGAAGGGTGGTCGAAGACTGATATGAGACTCGGACTACTATAACGGCTACGTATGAAACCCCAGAGTGATTGACAGGCGTGTCACTTTGATCCACACAGCTGGCCTAGCATCACCGAAAACCCTCGGCCCAAGGGTGGTCGATTCGCGCCTGTGGCCAATTGACGGACTCAGCACAATCGTATAACCACTTTAAAGCCTTTCTGGAAGCTGATATAGTCGCTCCAGACAAAATCACGAGATACTCCGTGTTTGGTGGCCCGGTGGGGGAATTGCGGGGAAGAAGGTGGCGGATACCGTCCTCGGTTGAAGTATGGGTATCTGTTTGGTGTTCTGAGCATTGAATTCGTCCGAGGTTGTGCGGAGGAATGGGATCCTCCTCTCAGCCGTATATCAACAGGTTAGCCCATGCCGCGCTCGCTTTGGAGATTCCATGGGGTGAAGACCATCAAGCATTGGCTGAATCCGTACTTCCACTTCCGTCACGTAATCCCTGGCATCACCGCTGACCCGCTATGCCTGACTCGAAGCTCCTGCTGAGCCGATCAATATGTTCCTTGCAAAGCCAAATCCCTGGAGCTTTTGCCGACCGCCAAGGTAAACGGTCCGTCTGGCATCACCCAGTTCTGTTGAACCACGGACCAGTAACTCAGATCCTTTCTGGTCAGACTGAGAGTGACTACCTGGTTTGAGCCGGCTTCAAGCTCGATCTTGGTGAAATTGCGTAGCACTCTCACCGGTGTGTTGATGACCTCGCCGGTCGAGGGCTCCTTGATTGACGGAGGAAATTGGACATACAGTTGGACGACGGTGTTGCCTTTCCAGCGTCCAGTGTTGGCTACACGCAACTGCACACTGACATACTCTTCGAACAGGGCTGGGTTCCCGCCCTCACCGCCTCCAGCTGGACTCGGCTCTCGAGCAACGTCGTATCCGTCGGGATAAGGATATTCGCCTGTCTTGACCTTGTCCCTGCTGGAGATGTACGGATACACGAACTTCTGAAGTTTGGTGAAGCCCGTTGGCAGGAGCGCACTGTCAACGGAGGGAATTTTCTCGTCCAGGCTTGGTGGGTTTATTGATGGAGGCCTCACTGTAGGTAGCGGGGATTTTGGTTTCAGGCTTGTGATGATCAATTCTGAGAAGTCGAAAGTGGTGAAGGATAATCCGTGGCCGAAGGGATAGCGAGGTTCGATGCCGGCTCTGTCAAAATGCCGATAATCGATGAAAAGTCCTTCCTTAAAGTCCACTTGTGGAATGA
The DNA here is from genome assembly GCA_016110215.1 of Capronia americana. Classification (NCBI taxonomy): domain Eukaryota; kingdom Fungi; phylum Ascomycota; class Eurotiomycetes; order Chaetothyriales; family Herpotrichiellaceae; genus Capronia; species Capronia americana. Next base: position 143,874 of record JADWQD010000016.1, read on the forward strand.
TGGAGTTGGGATAGTAAAGGACTGGAGCTCCTGGGCCATAGTCTGCAAGACTCTTGCCGACAGTGTATGGGAGTCTCCCGGAAGCATCAGCTCGGCCGAAGAGAACATCGGCAAGCGCGTTTCCGCTTTCCTGCCCAGGCAGGTTCGCAAAAATGATCGCCTTGACAGACGGTAGATCTGCAAAGTCCTCGAGAATGACAGGGCCAACAGAGTGGATAATGACCACGGTCGGACCGCCACATTCCTCCGCGACGTTGCGGATCAGTCGGGCACCCCCTTTCTGGATCTCCAGGTCATTTCTGTCGGCGCGTTGTGTGGCCCATATCTTGTGGCCTTCCCCCGAATCTGCGTTGCCAAAGACAAGACACAAGTCCTGGTCGTTCAGCGTCTTTTTCAACTTGGAAGAGACACTATTGGTCAGGGAGCTGGTTATCTCGACCGCAGACGTGTCAAAGCCTGAGTTCAACGCAGTAAGTGGATCGACGAGATAGGTGAAGTCTGTTGCACCAGAACCCCAGCCAACAGCGAGGGTACCCTGATTGCAGGCCCGATCTTCACAGTAGTTGGGACCTTTTCCTGGGCCAGCATCTTCCCCGATGATGGCAACTCTCTTGCGAGTGCGAGAACCTAGCCCGGAAAGACTGGGACTCAGTGGCAGAAGTGAGTCATCATTCTTCAGCAGGACGGTGCCCTCCACAGCCACTTGCCGAGCAAGCTGTCGACTCTCATCGGTTTCGGCTTCGACGAACTTGTTCACAATAACCTTGTCTTGCCTACTGCTGCTTCCGGCATGCAAATAACCGTACTCATCGTTTGTCCAGGAGGAGAAGTTGGGTCCTTCATCAGCCCAAGAGTCCTGTCCCAGCTGATACCAGGCAGCCACAACCCGCGTCGCCATATCATTAAGCCGTGTCATCGGAATGGATTGATTGAGGACTGCAATTGAGAGTTGCTCACCGAACAGAGACCGGCCGTCTTGCCAGTATAGACCGTCCCCGGGCATAGACATGTCGAGGCCAGCAAGGGCACTGGCAACGCCGCTTCGTTGCGCCAACCAATCAGATTGGATAAAGCCCTGAAAACCGAGTTCATCCTTGAGGATGCCATTCATCAGTTTGCTGTTTTGACAAGCATACGAATTGTTGACCATCTGGTAGGAACACATGACGCTGGCCACACCAGCTCTCACGCTCTCGGCGAATGGCCACGCATATATCTCATGCAGTGTGCGATCGTCAATATTGGAAGACAGAGCCTCAGGAAGGCCCCATTCCAGACCACGTCGGAAATGCTCCTGCTCATTGCCGATGAAGTGCTTTGCTGTTGCGATAATGCCTTGCGATTGAATGCCTTGGATGGTCTCGTATGCAGCAATGCCTTGCAGAACAGGATCGCTGCCGAAGCCTTCCCAGACTCTGCCACCAGCCGGGTTGCGGCCCAGCGGACCCATTGCTGGGCCGAGAAGAACGTTGACGCCCTTGAGCCTAGCCTGACGTGCATGATCAGCACCGCGTTTGCGCATCAAATCACGGTTCCAGGTTGCGCCAACAGTGATACCAGCAGGGAATGAGGTAGCATGGTCCGCAAACCGTATCCCTAAGGGACCGTCTTGGAGACATAGTCCAGGGAAGCCGACGTCGAGAGCAGGAGCAGTATTGCCGACACACAAGTCCATGGCCCACCCTGTGCCCGTCGTGATGTTGACTTTCTCAACAAGGCTCATGCGCCCAACCAGCTTCGCGGCCTTGTTGTAGCTGTCCTGCCATGATGGCAATGTCCCGCCTCGTGGTGCAGGATACCATGGCGGAGACTGACCATTGATCAGACCCGTGTTATAGACCCAATAACCTCCTCCGCCAATGAGGGAGACGAAGACTGCTAGGATGAGGACAGAGAAGGCAATGTGAGACTTTGTGAGTTTGCGGCCGACAAAGACCCGGCTGGCAACGGCATCGGAATATTTTCGTTCTGGCGAGGCGGAGGACCGGAGCAGAGCGACTTCGCTTGAGGAAGCGGCACCGCCGCTTAGTGGACCGGAGCGGAGGGCCAAGGGGTGGTGCGTGCCTGAGGCTAGGTGGTCATCGGAAAAGTCGCCTTCTTCTGCAGCGCTTCGGAGAGGCTGATAGCGGGCCTGCTGGGAGGGCATCTTGGGTCGACTTGCAGCTTGCCCCAACGACCAGAAAGTGGCTAAACAGCCCTAAGGTCAGAGCTTTGCTCGAAGCTCACTAGCCAATGAAGGGGCCGCTGAGCGACTGCCGGCAATGGCCGAGGTAGTCGGAGCTCAATCGGCGTGTAGGGAACGGTGGTGTGTCGCTGCAGGGTGGTGTTTGAGGGAAAAGAGAGTGTCGATAGGTCGATAGCAATTTAGCTGAGGGCGAAGCGAGGGAGGCGTGACGTGAGGGTGATGTAAAATAAGATAGCTAAGTAGATCGATTCTCGCAGCTGGTTGTGCGTTGATGTTGTTGCAGGAGTCGTGAGCCGTTGCGCATTTAGTTTTATTTTATTTGAGCCCACGGATCCCCGTCGAGCCTGCCTCTCTGCACTCCTTCCTTCGATCTTTCCTCTGCTCTTTCTTCGCTTCACCCCTATAGTCGGTGAGCAAGTGATCCGATCAGGAACACAGGCCTAGTGTCAAGTGAGCCGTGCTGTCCACTGGCTCGTCGTCTCGACGTCGAGTTTGCATCTTTCACCCCACCCTCACCAAACTTTGCATTCACCGCATCATGCTGGTGTCTTGTGCCTTCAAAAGAGTCCCAGTGCGAAGATTAGCTGCAGGTGCCTTGGCTGGACGAGTGCAACCGTCCTCAGCAATCCGCTCGACGACGTCCAGCTTCAGAGTCACCCGTCCTGCGCCTGCGCTGGCTGCTTCCTTCTCGACGTCCAGAAAGATGGCCTCCTCGGAGCCCTCAAAAGCCCCTGCTCAGTCGTACGACCCTGAGGTCCTCGATATTGCCTCGTACGTCCACAACTACAAGATCAACTCGGACCTCGCCCTCGATACGTCCCGCTACATCCTCCTCGATACCATCGGCTGTGGTCTGGAGGCCCTGCGCTTCCCGCAATGCACAGCTATCCTCGGTCCGCTTGTCCCCGGTGCAAGTGTCCCCAGTGGCACCCGCGTGCCGGGCACTCCATTCGCATTGGATCCTGTCAACGGGGCTTTCAATATTGGAGCTATGATCAGATGGTTGGACTACAATGATTGCTGGCTGGCTGCCGAATGGGGCCATCCTTCAGACAATCTTGGTGCTATTCTTGCCGTTGCAGACTGGATCGCACGGACGAACAGAGCCGGCGGTAATGTGGCTGGCGGAAAGATCCCCACAGTCCGAGAGGTTCTGGAGGCCATGATCAAAGCCCATGAGATCCAAGGCTGCTTGGCGCTGGAGAACTCGTTCAACCGAGTCGGCCTGGATCACGTCCTTCTCGTCAAAGTCGCTTCCGCCGCAGTCGTCAGCAAGATGCTGGGTCTCGACGAGGCCCAGACCGCTGCCGCTGTCTCTCAGGCCTTTGTCGATGGCCAGAGCTTGCGGACGTACCGACATTCGCCTAACACCATGTCTCGCAAGTCATGGGCTGCCGGAGACGCATGCCAAAGAGCGGTGAACCTCGCTTTCAAGGTGAAGCAGGGCCAAGCCGGAATTCCCACTGTTCTATCTGCTCCGGTCTGGGGCTTCTACGACGTGCTCTTCAAGGGCAAGAAGTTCGAATTCCAGCGACCGTACGGCGAATATGTTATGGAGAATGTCTTGTTCAAGGTCTCATACCCCGCCGAGTTCCACTCGCAGACCGCTGTAGAAGCCGCTCAGAAAATCTACAAGATCCTCGCGGACATGGGCAAGTCGGCCAAGGATATCAAGGAGATCACGAACCGGACGCATGAAGCTTGCATTCGGATTATCGACAAGCAATTCAAACCAATGGACAACTTTGCTGACCGGGATCACTGTGTCCAGTACATGGTTGCTACAATGCTGTGTTTCAACCGGTTGGAAGCAACTGACTATCTTGACGGCAGTGAGGCCGCTACCTCTCCTCTGATCGAAGACCTGCGGAAGAGGATCAAGTGTGTTGAGGATCCTCAATTCACCAAGGATTACCATGACCCCGCCCTGAGAACCATCTCGAATGCTCTGACGGTAACCTTGAACGATGGCACCGTGCTAGACGAAGTGGTTGTGGAGGCACCGCTTGGTCACCGCCTGAGAAGAGACGAGGCCAAACCCGAAATCCTCGCCAAATACAAGAGACATCTGAGCCACCACTTCAACGATGCGGAGATCAAGAATTTTGTCGAACTGGGAACAGATGCTTCTAAGCTGGATTCTATGGAAGTTGACAAGTATATGGATCTCTACGTCAAGGACAAGATGAACTGGTAGATTGTCACTCTGCTTTACTGGTGTTATGCCTACTTAAAAGTCGTATTAGTGGCTGTACCGTCAGTCGATAGCTTGCGGTGGTATAGGTTGGAAGAGTTTGTTTGAAATATATGGTTAAATTGGAGGCCCTCCTGGGCAGCAGAATCAATTGTGAAGACAATCTTGTTCTGATCATGAATGATCTAAGTTCGGTCTCTACTCGGGCCCTTCAGTGGGTACAGATGTGACTACGTTTGCCTGAGTGATATTGGATCAGACGGGGCAACTGCTTCGGGTATATCTATTCCGTAAGGCCGCAATTCCTTGGCGGATGCGTGCTTTTAGAGAGATGCTCCACCGACCTCGAATCCTCTCAGCGAACCTCGCGTCCCTTTCTTCACCCAGTTTCAAGTCGTACCTCCCGGTCACAAACCCACAACCAGAGGGACCGCTCCTCAATCTACTAATTGACAACTGAACTGCACTCATCGTCCTAATTCCCACTGGCCAAGATGCCTCCATCCAACAACACGCAGTCGAGCAACAATACCGCCAACAAACCAATGTCTCAGACCAAAATGGTCCAGGAGGCTGGTTTTACCTCCTTCAACCAATTGATGGTCTGCTACGGCCTGAAGATGTGGAATCCGGAGGATGTCGATGAAGGCAAGGCGATTTTGAATGCGCTGGTTGAGGCTAAGAAATAGGGAAAGTACACGACTGTGGTGTCTTAGGGGCCAGGGTGTGGCTGACTCTAACTGTAGGTTGGTTGACCTGAGGAATGCCTATGCTTGAGACACATGCGAAGCGGTAGCGATGGGTCTGCTGCCTTGTGTTGCTGTCCAACTGATGGTGGAGGACGATGAGCGCTAGCAAGTCAGAATAAGGATCATTATCATGAAGCTTCGCCTTCGGAAGGTCTTGTGAGCCGGGAACCAAGAACACGGGCGTTCATCAGACATGGCTTGCAGCGATAGTAGCAGACATCATGAATAGCCTGGAGGCATATGGGCAGGTCAACTCTCCGCGGCCTGTACAACGATGTCTTCTTGTCAGACTGCTAACTCAGTCATGTCGCCGACCCTTCCATCGCGTCGTAAAACTCCTTCTTCGCCTTGGCATGTCTTCCCATCTCCGCAAAATCAAACTTTGCAGTCACCTTCCCGTCTTGTAGCGCCAACATATACCTCGCTGCCTCATTCTCAGGCTCGTAAGATGGTCGGTAGATAACGTCCTGGCCGCTACATTCCGCTACCTGGCCGGTGAGAGAATTGTCCGCCAAGAAGGTGGCGATTGCCTTGACTATCGTGGACGTAGAGGTGATCATGTCCGCTTGCAGGGCGTTCGTGAATGCTTCGGGCAAGAGGCCTGAAGGAACCAGGCCAGGACAGATGCAGTTGACAGTGATCTGTTCCTTACCCAATGCAGCACCCATCGATCGAGTAAGGCCGACAACCTAGAATTTGTCCCACGGCGTTAGCTGGACTTCGGAAAGTTTGCGGTAGACCGCGGGACCTACCGCATGCTTTGCGGCGGCATACAATGCCAATGAACCGCTCGGGTACAATGCTGAGGCACTGCTCGTCATGACCAACTTCCCGCTCTTCGTCGTGTTCTTCCGGAAGAAATGCAAAGCGAGGTAGGCCGTATACACGACGCCAAGGAGATTGACCTCCAAAGTCAGGGTGCTGGGCTTGGGCGGAAAGCCTTCAGGAAGTTCTTCCTTTGGCTCGTAGAATTTGCTGCGTTCACCAATTCCCTGCACGGGCTTGGGCTTAGTTGTCTTGTCCCGTTGAGAATGTATTTCGTCTTACCGCGTTGGCAAATACTTAGGTCCTCTGGTTAGACTGACGCTCCTCTCCTTGGAAAGACTTTGCATGAGCTTCGATGCAGAACTTACCAAAATCGATGCTCCCCCACCTCTTCCATGTCTCTGCAAATGCTGCGCCCAGGTCTTCATACTTCGCTGCATTGCCCTTGATGAACAAGACTTGCGGCCCGAGTCTTCCTGCCACGTTTGCGCCAGAGACGTGGTCAAAGTCGAAGATCGTGATGTTCCATCCTTTTGCGACGAGGTCTTCCACCACGGCAAGGCCCATGCCGGACGCTAATTGGCAGTGTTAGAAGGGAAGTTTAGGTGTGTGCTGAGGCATTACCTCCTCCTGTGATGAAAGCTACTTGTTGGGTGGGTGCCATTGCTAAGAAGGCGTGAGTGAGGAGACTCCAATGGTGCGATGTAGTCACGACGCGCAGGTTCTGCTCAGAGACGAATCTCTTTGCTTTAATAGTCGCTGAAGCGCGCAAGATGAGCCTGTCAGGCTCTGACTCACCGGATTTAACACATTATACCCTGATGGAGGATCATGATCGCCTTCACACCCAGATTAATTCTGGAAGTGGGCGCGGCTGTATGAGTACGGTGAGGTTGCTGGTCACCTGGTCTATACTCCAGCAACCAATGAAACATCGCTGAAACCGAGCGCGCCAATTGTATCGATAAGCAGCCTCGCTGCCGTGTTGCCCAGTGACAGCCGCGGCACTGTTGATGATTTCCTGAAACGTCACATCAAGACACTCTGTGGAATTCCTCGAGCCACAAGGACGTCGCTGAGCCTTCATCTTAACCCGCGCCGTGCAGCCGATCTTCTCCTTGCCTTGCCTGCGTCCCTCACAGGAAAGTGCTGCTCGAGTCGCTGCGAGAAGAGTCGAAGGGTCAGTGTGCTCTGCGCTTGACCTTCCCGCTTCAACGAAGGGACTGTCCTCCAGCTCACCGCCGTCTCAATCACGCCTCATCTCCATCACAAACAAACTTCTTTCCGACAACTTAACATGGCCGTCGGCAGCACACCTCTCTCCCCCAAGTCACAACAAGATCTCAACATGGTCTTGCCTGCTCTTCCTCCTCTTCTGCATACTCGTTCCGGCAACGAGATGTACGACCGTCCTCACACCCCAACCACACCTGGCGGCGGTGCTGCCGTCCATGGCTTCACCAGCCCCGCACAGACTCCGACAGGCAGCCCGAGCAAGAAGCAGTTCCCTCCAGGTGCCAATGACCTGCCCAATGTCTTTGACAATGCCATGAAGCTCGCTCCTATGTCCCCTACCAAGACACAGCCAAAGTCGCCCACCAAGGAACACCAAGACCCGTTCGCAGACCCGCCTCAACAGCCCTTCGGTCGCTCTGAGAGCCCAACACGTCAGTCAAACAAGGAGAACGCCCCCACTGGCGGATATGGCTACACCAAAGGTGGCCAACAGAACCATGCTGCCAACGTACGGGAACAGCAATATCGAACAGCAGACAAGAAGACAATCACTACAACAAAAGGTCTGACAACTGAAGAGATGCAGAAATTGCAATCTCCAAAGGTCAAGCGTCTGGCAAATGTGACTCAATTGTGTATGTTCACCTACCCTCAGCAGCAAGATGTGACACTAACCTCTCCCAGACTTCCTCGACTACTACTTTGACTTGCTCTCTTACGTCCACAATCGTCAGTCTCGCGAAAATGCCTTCAAATCCACCTTTCCCGGCCCACCGGAGACTCCCAAGGAAGAGTACGATACCGCATTGCACAAATATCTCGGTCGGGAGCGAGCCAACCTCCGAAAACGCCGCACTCGTCTCCGCCATGGTGATTTCCAAATCCTCACCCAGGTCGGCCAAGGAGGGTACGGCCAAGTTTACCTCGCCCAGAAGAAAGACACCCGCGAAGTCTGCGCCCTCAAAGTCATGCGCAAGAAACTGCTGTTCAAACTCGATGAAGTCCGCCACATCCTCACAGAGCGAGACATTCTCACCGCAGCAAAGTCCGACTGGCTCGTCAAGCTGCTCTACTCTTTCCAAGACGAAGAGCAAATCTACCTCGCCATGGAATATGTCCCTGGAGGCGATTTCCGCACGCTCCTCAACAACACCGGCGTCCTGCACAACCGTCACGCAAGATTCTACATCGCCGAGATGTTCTCCTGCGTTGATGCCCTGCACACCCTAGGCTACATCCATCGCGACCTTAAGCCAGAGAATTTCCTCATCGATGCGACCGGCCACGTCAAGCTCACGGACTTCGGTCTCGCAGCCGGCATGCTCTCTCCAATCAAGATCGAATCTATGCGTATCAAGCTCGAAGAAGTCGGCAACACCCCCGTCCCCTTCGGCATGCCCGCTGTGGAGGACCGCTCCGCCGACCAACGCCGCGAGGGCTACCGCTCCCTGCGCAAGAAAGACATCAACTACGCGAAATCAATCGTCGGATCCCCAGACTATATGGCGCCCGAGGTCCTCAAAGGCGAAACTTACGACTTCACTGTCGACTACTGGTCCCTGGGCTGCATGCTCTTCGAAGCACTGGCAGGGTATCCACCCTTTGCGGGCGCTACCGTCGACGAAACCTGGCAGAACTTGAAGCGCTGGCAACGCGTGCTCCGTAAACCCATCTATGACGATCCCAATTACTTCCTCTCCAAGCGCACCTGGGACCTGATCACCCGTCTCGTCGCTGCAAAGGACCATCGCTTCAAGTCCATGAACGAGATCCACAAGCACGAGTACTTCGCCGAAGTGGACTTCAACACGCTGCGCGAGCAAAAAGCGCCATTCGTGCCGGAGCTGGATTCGGAGACAGATGCCGGGTACTTCGACGACTTCTCGAACGAGGCAGACATGGCCAAGTACAAGGAGGTGCATGATAAGCAGCGAGCACTCGAGGATATGGCGGAGCGGGACGAGAAGATGGCAAAGGCCCTTTTTGTCGGATTCACCTTCAGGTCAGTAAAGCCATCACCTTATTTTAAAGCCTAGTATCCATCGGCAGTGAATGCGTACGAGACCGAGACTGACTGACACTCGTTCATGACAGACACCGCAAGCCCGAGACCGAAGGAGGCAGTCCCCGCAAGCGCATCGATACGGACGGCGCCTTCGGAACGATCTTCTAGGCAAAGGGACGACCTCGAACAGAGTCGGGGTTGTGGACAGGACTGCTGTGAGCGCGTTGGCTTCACACTTCGTCCACTCCGCTCACTCTCTCATTGATGTTCCGCTCCAACTGATTCACGCTGGAGTTGGGCGGATGACGAGGCAAGGTCAGTTAAGGTATGCTATGGGATGGATTGGGATGGTACGATGCGGTACGACACATGAATGGAATTCAATTCGATAACCTTGTATGAATTGGACACGCAGCGCTGGATACTGATCGGCCGACGACAGTCGGGTTTGGAGCACAGGTATCACTATTGCAAGAGAACTGGAACAGATTCGGAGCGATACTGTTGGCGCTTGCATTGGCGTTGGCGTTGATGATGAGAATTCCGTGACTAAAATGTCTCGACCCGGGCAAACACTGTACTGGTAATGCGATAGAGAAGTGGCTTTTGAAACTGTTCTTCAGGCATGCAGTACTCTATTGAGACCGACGACAAAGGTGATCGATCGGCCGTTGTCATGACGGATTGAATGAAGAAAGTGTTCAGGCAGATGTCTCTGTTGTGTTCGGATACTACCTACCGTGCGGAGACTTCGGATGATCCTCTCCTAGCTTGATTGCGTGTCTACCTGATCTTGCTGCCTGCACCGTGTCATGCTGGGAAGCGTTGACCTTGGCTGCACGGTCTGAGCGATGAGTCCGAGGCTCCCACCTTACGCAGGCCAAGGACTCTTCAGCAGGAAGATACCCGAGGAGTCTATCTGGTCGGGCCTTGCACGCTCTCGGAGGAGCTCGGAGACCTCTTTCACTACCTTCTCCTTCTCTTCCGATCTTATGGCGAGGAAGGAACCGTAAATCTCGAGCCTGCGGAGTCGGGGAGGCTTGATAAGCATGTCGAGTTCGAAGAGGGGGAGCGCGATCTCTAACTGCGCACTGCTCTGAAGAGCCCAAGAGGGCTGTACCGTGACATTGACGGTCAAAGTTTCCAAGGATAAATGTGTGGGAGCCTCAACTGCGGCTTGTCGGCCCGACCGTCCCAATACAGTATTTGCGGCTATGTCATCAGGGATGACTACCGTTCTCAGATGCGGAAAGACACGAAGAATGTCATACAGCGTGCCCCTCATGGGCTTGGGAGCATGACGGGGTGGGGAGTGGATTTCGAGGCGCTGAACAAAATCTGCGGTCTGTTGACAGTCCTCGAGTCTGCCAAATGGACTGTTGTTCGCGTTGTCACAGTCTGGGAACCGCACGGTTGTCAGATTGACAGGCCAGCTTCTGAACAACGTGTCCCAACTTTGCGGCCAGCTGCAAATGGCCCCCGGGGCATGAAGGAGCATCAAGTTCTCCGGCCATTGCAGATCACCTGTCAAAGCCAGACCCCTCTCGCACAGCATGTCCTTTGGGAGCGCTAGAGACTTCAAGTTCTCAAGACCACCAATTGAACCGAGCAGTTCTTTCAAGGTAAACGAATATCGGTCGCCCGACATATCCAGGAGAGCCAAGTTCAGGCACTTGGACAGTGGAGCCAATGAAGCAACTCTGTAGGAAACGTCAGAACACTTCGATGTACATAGACGGCAGCTTGGATATACCTACGAGAAGGTAACTGCTGGAGGGAGAAAACTCTCCAGGGAGGACTTTGTTCGATTGATCAGCCGAGATGTGAGACTGTTGGAGCTCTCATAGGCGATCTCCCGCATGTCCAGATGCTTGATCATATCCTCGATACCGACTCGTGCTTTGCGCGCTTTGAGAGGCGGGCATATCGTCCGCGCGAACAGGTCAAAATTTCGAGGAGAAAGATGTGGGCGGTTGTAGAGGTGCGAAATAGAAGCGGCATACCAGGACTTAGATACAAGGCAGCAAGCCCATAACGACTTCTGAGAATCGAAGCTGTTGCAGGATGCAATATGGGCCGTGATCATAGTGATCACCTCGACTGGCAGCCGCACCTCCGCACCTCTGTATGTGGGATCACCGATCTTCATGATGGCATTCCTAATTGTCTCCAGATGAGTGTTTTTGTAGTGTATCCGAGGATTCTTATGGAATCATAGCTCGGGTATTCTAGCAAAGGCTCAATCTCAGTTGTCTGTGCATACACAGAGATAGGTTCTTGCGGTTGGGGGCAACTTCCACCCAGAGATCCAACTGACGGAACACCGAGGTTCTGCCGGTTAGCACGTGACCAAAAGCTTCTATTTCTCCTGCTATCTTCCGCGCTTTCTGTTGCTAGCTGGTCGCACCATGACACCAACCAGATCCATGTTATCGACGTTGCGGAAATGGCTTGAAATGCAAATTGTGGTGTGGATGATGGAGTCGTGAGGCGTAATTTCTGGGTTGAGAAACAAGGAAATCAATTACCTGCTCGGTGTTCATGGCTTGGGAGTCGGTGATGTTATCAGCGACATTGTCGTCGACGGCACCTATAGGAAGAAACAGATGGATGCAGGTGCGGATGGAGGATCGAATGAGAATGATTTGCAGGCAATCACCACCACGCCACCGTGCTTTCCTTCACCTGAGTTCTCGCTGCCTTTCGAAGAGAGAAAAGCCAGTCACTTGTCCTCAATGCTGAGCTTTCCCTGCGAGTTGCTCCTTTGATCCCCATACCGTCGCGATGGATACAGAGAGTGTTTGTTTCCTTTAGCATTCAATCTTCAGTATATTCCGCTGACCGCACCCTCACATAACTTCCCCCATTTTCTTTTCTTCTGATCGCCTCTCGCCTTCGGTTTCTTCTCTCCGTCTCCGATCGTACAAAGAGGGTTGCCCTGCCACTGTCCGAGCCTTCTTCCAGGTACAGAGTCTCTTCGGCGTTTGTCAGGTACATGGAAAACTCGGGACACACTTCTCACCTGGCCTCACCAATCGCTAACGCATCCGACAGGTGGTTGGCAACTTGACTCCCTCAAAGACAAGCGCTGCAATTGTGAGACAACCTCTCTCGCAAAAAGAGATCCAACCTCCAAAGCGTCTTTCTAATGCGGGAGTCAGGTCGAGAGCCGAGACGGGCCCCCCCGGATTATCCCGTTGCGACAGCATTCCGCTCTCGCCAAATTGCACTCGTCGAAATCAACATGTGGACACAGTGGGGTGCAAAAGCAAGAGCAGCTGAGTACGATGCCGCCAAAAACGCTGCTGCGAGACGAACGAGCGAGGAGCACAAATTGCCGCAGAAGCCCGCGCCTGTGTCTCTAAGCGCCTTCACCAAAAACGCTCCTCTCAATCGCAACAAAGGGATCAAGGCATGGAAGCCATTGGTTCTGGAAGACACACCGGAAGACATCAGTGACGACGAGAGCCAGGAGGACATTCAGGGCACACCGTCAACTCCAACTCGTCTCAAGTTGACCGAGCACAGCAACTCTGTGAGCGAGGACAGTGAGGTCCCCCCGATCCCTGCGAAAGCCGCCCGGCTCAGTGAGAGTGACAGTACGCCTAGCTCGATCGCACCCACGGCGCCCACAGCGCCCAGAGCGATGCTCAGCATGTCATCCCAAACACCGTCCGCGTTGGTCAACCCAACCCCTAAACGCGTTCAACCACACTCGATCATCAAGCAGGTCCACCAAACCACGACTCCGAGTGTGCATAGCTCCCCAGGAAACATCGTCGGAGGTGGTGGGTACCCAAACCCGAGCCCATATCCGTGGGTTGAATGGTACTATGACTCACATGGATTCCCCGTGGTAGGTCCCGTTACCGTGTCCACCGCGCCCACCGTCGAACCACTAGCAGTCCAGTATGCTGGCAACATCATGGTCCCAGACGACATCAGCCCTACAAAGCAGGAAACAAAGCTAGCATCTTTGTCCCAGCAATTCACAGGTCCACCAGCTAGCTTTGTTGGTCGACATGGCCACTTCACTCCCGCTTCGGGTGGAGTGGTCAACTCAGGACTGCCTCCGCTGTCTGCTATTCACTGTAGTGAAGAGGCGAGCTTCTACCCTGGAGGAGCGTTTCTTAGGAACCCGACGCGTCGCCCGCCCCTGCAACAAGTCAATTCAGATAGCGTCGTTGACATAGACGCAAGCTTCTCCGGGTCTGGATCCTGTCACATACCAAGCATAGTCCGACACTACTCTTACCCTGATGCCGTTTCCGTACCTCTCGAGCAGCCACGAGCAACCGACCAAACCACACGTCTAGCGGCGCCACAACCGGCCCGTGCGCCAATACTGCACTCTTCTGAAGAGGAGCCATATGACCGCAAGACCAAGATGCAGAGTTTCGTGGCGGCACAGCAGGCTTTGGCCAAAACAGGGAAGACTGTGCTGCACAATCCCGATCTGCACCGGGTGAGGACCAGTGAGGCAGCTTCTCCAGCTCGATCAGGCGGCACAGCAACACCAGAACATGACATCCGTAGACAGATGCTCAGCCCTGGATCAGTCACTATTCTGAAGCCGCCACCAGGATTCGGAGCACAACCAATTCCTCGTCAGACCCTGGAAGAAGGCAGCGACCAGAACTCCTCTCCCATCGACCAAGCAACTCTGCGACAGATGTTTGAGGTCGAGAAACGAGAATGGTTTGAGTTGAAGGCCGTCACCAAGGCACAGCGGACAAAGATGAACAGAGTAATGAATACTTTTGCGAGGGCACAGGCTCCTGACCAGCCTCGCGAATTTGGGCCAAAGACAGATGAGGACAAGAAAGACAGTCTCCAGCGCTGGATGCAACTCGCCAACAAGGACAACAAGCCCGTCACGACCATACACAAGCTGTTTGAAGACGCTGCTAGAGAACGGCTTTCCATAGGGGCTGTTGTGGTCAGTAGTGATGGTGCTACGAGCAATCACCTGTCGCAGGCGGAAATCGAATGTGCTGCTATCTGTGCCGTTGGAGAAATCGTGGCCAACTTGATGGACGATGGAGGATCTTCTGGAGCGGTTACGGACACAGATGGTCTGTTTGCCAAATACAAGCCTGCCCCGGAGTATGCGATTGAACGTGGGCGGCTGTTGATGGGCAGTAGCGGATGCACGAGCTTCTTTGAGGACAATGCTGGTGGATTCTACACGGCTCCCAGTCGAATTGCGCGCGACCCTCGGTTTAGACCAGCCGGGAAGGAAGCAATTCAGGTTAAGGCAGACGAGGGCTGGAAGCTCCGAGCCGACATGTACGGGAGGAGACGCATGTAAGTACGAGGGAGGACGGACCAGCAGGCACAAGGACAAAGTGGACGAAATCAAGTTGCGGCCAGGATCTGGGTGGGATGTGCATGACAAGAGATTAGATGTGCGCGAGCTCTTGAAGATGCAGGCTGCAGGATGCGTTGGAGAAGCTCTCTTGGTCTCTGCTGTCTCTCTTGGCCTTCATCGTGTGTCTGGACCGTGTACTCGTACGGACGAGCAATGGGCCGGTGGCGTACATAGCCGAGCAAATCTATGACAGAACGAGTGAGCGCATGTGCAGAAACCAAAATCCACCGTGCCAGGCAAAGCCGCCCGCGTCAACTGCCACCGCACTCGTCGTTCGCCATCTGGGCTTACCCCTTCTCTCCTCTTCTTCCTCCTGTCCGTCTGCGCTATATTCCCATCCGCCTCACTCGTCCGTTACAGCCCTCTCCGCCAGCAATGGCGGCAAGCTACCTGCGGCCGCAGTTGATGCGGTCGTCGAAAGCTGCTTTCGAGTGCGCATTTTGTGCCACACGCCGCTCGGCCCAGTTCACCAGATTCCGCACCCCAAGATCACTACGAGCCCCCCTGTCAAGATCCTATGCGACGGTAAATCCTGGAGACCCGAAGTCGCCGCCAGAGGACCCGGAGAAGAAGAAACAGCAAGCAAGCAAGGCAGACAAGGCAGAGAAATCAGAACAACCCGCCAAAGGGCCGGAGAAGAGTCCAGATGAAGAGCCAGAGGCGAAGCAGGCCAGCACGTCAGACTTTCCTCCCATGACGGCGGAAGAAAAACAGCAGATCGACGACATCGCCAAGCTGATCAAGACGGGCTTGCCCAAGTCCCAGGCCGATGCCGTGGACGAAGCTGCCGAGGTGATAAAGAAGGGTGGGATGCCCCAGGAGCTGCGGGATGTGTTGGAGGCGAGGAAGAAAGATCCCACCAAGCGGATCGATCTTGGGACGACGGTCCGGCTGGTCAGCCTGTTCACCAAGATGTCGCGCATGACGGCCAAGGAGGTTCGGGAGAAGTACGGCAACAAGGCGACAGAATCGCCCAAGGACGAAAGCCAGGAGGAGACACCTCTGTTCGAGCAATCGAACAAGAAGGAGGAAGGCGGCAAGCAACGCAAGGAGAAGCAGAGTGGCGGGCCGAAGGTCTATGAGCTGAAGCTCGACGCCAGCACCATGATCATGACCGCCTTCATCACATACTATCTCTACCGCAGCTTGTACCCCGGCGAGTCTAGTCGCGAGATCACATGGCAGGAGTTCCGGACGACCTTCTTCGACAAGGGTCTCGTCAACAAGCTCACAGTCATCAACCGCAACCGAGTCCGAGTCGAGCTACACCGAACCGCCGTGGCCCAGCGATACCCCGAATCACCTGCGGCCCAACCCAATTTCTACTATTACTTCTCGATAGGCTCCGTCGAAGCCTTCGAGAGACATCTGGACGAGGCACAGCAAGAGCTGGGTATCCCCACAAACGAGAGAATTCCAGTCGCCTACTCGGACGAAGTGCCCTTGAGCGCCGCCATCTTCTCCTTCGGTCCCACCATCCTCTTTGTCGGTGCCCTCTTCTGGCTCTCGCGACGAGCAGCTTCCGGTGCAGGTGGGCAAAGCGGCATCTTCGGCATCGGCAAGTCAAGAGCGAAGAGGTTCAACCATGAAACCGACGTCAAGACCAAATTCTCCGATGTCGCTGGTATGGATGAGGCCAAGCTTGAGATCATGGAGTTCGTCTCTTTCCTGAAGGACCCTTCGAAGTACCAAAAGCTGGGTGCAAAGATCCCTCGCGGCGCCATCCTCTCCGGTCCTCCTGGCACGGGTAAAACGCTGCTGGCTAAGGCTACAGCCGGTGAGTCAGGCGTTCCCTTCTATTCGGTCTCGGGTTCCGAGTTCGTCGAAATGTTCGTCGGTGTCGGTCCGTCTCGAGTGCGAGACTTGTTCGCCAACGCAAGGAAGAACACCCCGTGCATCATCTTCATCGATGAAATCGACGCCATCGGCAAGTCGAGAGCCAAGCAGAATTTTGGCGGCGGGAACGACGAGCGAGAATCAACCCTCAACCAGATCTTGACCGAGATGGACGGCTTCAACACTTCGGAGCAAGTCGTCGTCCTCGCGGGCACGAACAGACCCGATGTTCTTGACAAGGCCTTGATGCGTCCTGGTCGGTTTGATCGACACATTGCCATCGACCGACCAACCATGGACGGGCGACGACAGATCTTCCAGGTCCATCTGCGCAAGATCGTCACCAAGGTCGATCTAGAGTACCTTACCGGCCGACTGTCGGCGCTCACGCCCGGCTTCTCCGGCGCCGACATTGCCAACTGCGTCAACGAAGCCGCCCTGATCGCTGCCCGCGCGAACGCCGCCTCGGTCGAGATGATCCACTTCGAACAAGCCATCGAGCGCGTCATCGGCGGTCTCGAGAAGAAGTCCCTCGTGCTGACACCCGAGGAGAAAAAGACGGTTGCGTACCATGAAGCCGGTCACGCCATCTGCGGCTGGTTCTTCAAATACGCGGATCCCCTTTTGAAAGTCAGCATCATCCCACGCGGTCAAGGCGCATTAGGATATGCGCAATACCTCCCCGCCGGAGGTGGTGACGTCTATCTCATGAACGTCAAGCAGCTGATGGACCGCATGGCCATGACTTTGGGCGGCCGTGTGAGTGAAGAAATCTGGTTCGACACGGTAACGTCGGGCGCAAGCGACGACTTCAACAAGGTGACACGGATGGCCACCGCGATGGTCACCGAATGGGGCATGTCCCCCAAGATCGGCTACCTGCATTATCGCGACGACGAGCAACGCCTACACAAGCCCTTTAGCGAGGAAACCGCGCGGAACATCGACGTCGAGGTCCGCCGTATCGTTGACGAGGCGTACAAACAGTGCAAGGACCTGCTGCTAGAGAAGAAAACCGAACTCCAGGCTGTGGCGGAGGAGTTGTTGAACAAGGAGATGCTCGTCAGAGATGATCTCGTGCGAATCCTAGGGCCCAGACCTTTCGGCGACCCCGGCGATTTCTCAAAGTACTTCGACAACCAGCATGGGCAGAAGAGCGCGCCGTAAGTCGTCCCGTCAGCTTTTATGGTTGCAAATTTTTATTGGATCGTCCCCGACGTGACTAACGCGTGTGTTCACCTAGACCGCCACCGCCGACAGAACAACAAGCGCCGTCGGGTGATTTACCTGAGGAGCCGGCCCCGGCTTTCAAGCGGCACGAATTATAGTATCCCGTTCTTTGTACGGGATTCTGGAGGTGTCGTTCCGAGACCTAGAGTCCAGCCTCCAACCCCAGTCTCCAGTCCTTCGTCTCCATCTTTCCTGCTCTTTCTCTCACTCTTGTCACGGTAATTGGTGCATAGCGCCGGAGTCATGTTATGGTCAGTGATATTCCACGGATTGGAGGTGAAGAATGCAAGGACGAAAGAAGGAAAGGGAAAGAATAAGGCCGTATCGGTAGAAGGCGTGACGAAAAGCCAAAAAAAAACCGCCTGCTTCCCACGGGTCGAGCACCACACAGCGCTCGATACTTTCCGACACGTCCTCGACACGTGGGTTCTCGAAATCAACCTGAAAGAGGGAAGGAGGGATTGGGTATTTGTTGTGTCCGATACGAAAGAGGCACGAACTACCCGGTTGGGCGGTCATGGCTATTGCATTGCTCTTGCTCTCGCCCTCTCTCTCTCGCGATTTCGCTCTCGCTCTTGCTTTCGTCGCGAGCAGCCCTCCGGCACGGGAACAGGAACAAACTCCAGACCGCCCGCCTGCCAGAGAAACCACAACTTGGTCGGAGATGCGAGCCATTCGCTTCTGACGTGTATATATTGAGGCCCCTTTGTTTGTGTACATACATGCATACATACATGCCCGCATACGGCGCATAAAAACCATCAACATCCCAGGTGATGCAGGCAGGCAGGAATGGTTGACTGATGCTGGCTTGCAAGCCAAGGGGAGGGCAGGAATGAAAAAAGAATCGCCACTTTCTTCAAATCTGCATTCCGTGATGTGTGGACGTGTCGTTCACTTGTTCGTTCGTTCGTTCCTGGATCGGGAACTAACTCTAGAACGGTAGGCATGCTGCTACTAGATGAATGCTTTAAAAAGGAAATTTCGTGACATGTTTGTTCTATCTCGTCGGTCCCTTTCAATCCTTTTTTTTTGTTCCATTTGCTTTTCTCCTCCTCTGCCTCCTGCTCCTGCTCATGCTCAAACGCTGTTTCTTTCCTTGGCTTACAGCATTCCCCATCGCTGCACTCAACCTGTCACCCACGGGCGAACCAAGCATATCCCTTCTTCAAGGCTGAATACTATTCCTCTGGCTTGGCCTCATCTGCCAGATCCACCCGGCCGACACTCCACACCTCCCGCTCGTCTTCTTCCTCGTCTCCACTCAGGCCTAGCCCTCCTTTGACACCTCCTTCGGCCTCTCTCCGCTCCCGCGCCTGCGCGCCCAATCTCAATGCCACGCGCTTGAAGTAATCGCCCATCGCTCTGCTCGGTCCAACGCCGAGTTTCTTGCCCCCGCTCTCGGATTGCATGTATTGGTCGAATATCGCGCTTTCTTCGTCAACGACGTTGAACAACTCGAGGAAGGCAGCTTCCGCGGCGAGTTTCACGGGAATGACTGCATCGCGAACACTGGCGAAGACGGGCGGCACGAGAATGCCCAACAGAGTGGGACTCGACCGGAATGAATCCCCGTGATGTCGGAAGATGGTGCGAATGACAACCAATGCGAGGCGACGCGAGTCGATGTCTCCTCCAGGAGGAAGGACGGCCGCGAGGGACTCAAATAGCGGTGTACATTCCTCTTCTACGTCTGACGTGCTCTTGAAGACCGTGGCGGGGAGCGAGAGGATGTATTTGCCTAGCGCAAGGACCGCGTTTTGTTGGACGAATGTACCGCCCTTGCCAGAAAGGCCCGTAGTTAAGACATGGCGCGTGTCTTCTGCGTACGATGGGTCTTCGGCAAGGGTTGATGCGCTCTCCAGTAACACGGCGTTCAAAGCCAGGATGGATGCGTTGCCGCTCGGTTGCGCGAGCACCCGCGTCCTGATCAACCCGCTTGCCTTCTCCGTTGGAAGGACCTTGATCATCGCGCCAAGGAGTCTGGCATTGGTAAACATCATGGCATCATCCTGTGTATCGTGTTGCAGCGTGTCCATCAATCCGAGGATCGACTCACGCGAGGCGTCCGACATGTTCGATCCGACTTTGCTGACGACTTCCTGGAGAGCTTTCAGCATGGCGTTGCGGACACCAACGTCTGGTGTTTTCGCGCCCGTGACGAGTTCGGCAATCAGAGGATCCACCCGTGGTGTGAGGGTGATCAATATACTGAGTGCCTTCGTCGCACGAGTGCGCAGCAGATCGCTTGTCGGATCGGCAATGGACTTGGTGAAAGTACGTTGTAGTTGCGGCAGGAAAGGGCGGAGGAAAGTAGGGATCTTCTCGAGCAAGAGGCTTAGGGTGGACAGGATCGCGCATTTGACGTCCATGGATCGCTCGCCAACAACACGGATGAGTGGGCCGGTGATCTGTGTCACAAAGGGCTTTAGGGCGTCGGGGCTGGAGCGCTCGATGATGTCGGATATGCCCATGGTGGATTGGACTCGTTGCTCGGTCGTGCCGTTCATCAAGCCTTGAAGGAAGATCTGGAGGACGGGGAGGATACCCTTGGGCAGAGCAAAGCCGGGTAGAACTGATCCTGCCGTACCGGCTTGCTGGAGGACTTGGCGGGTCGAAGAGACGAGTGACTCCATTTCTTCTTTGCGCAGATGAGATTGCAGTTGGCTCAACGCAGACCAGGCTGCTTTGACGACTTCTTGGTCGCGGTCGCCAAAGGAAATGAGAAGGACGCGGATGAGGTCCTGGTTGTAGCGCGAATAGTCCACGACCGGGTTGGCAAAGAATGTAGCCAGGTGATTTGCTGCCAGCGCTCGTCTTCTATGATCATCGTGTTTGATCATAGCTAGCATGACACTCATGGCGCTGTTGAGGCCGTCGAACTCATCGACAGACGACAAGGCGGCGTCGAAGGCCTCATTCAGCTCGCCTCGGAGTTCATCATCCTTGCACGTGACGATGTTGTCCGCCAGACTGTTCAGAACTGCCGGTAGCCTGCGCGCCATGCTTGCCCCTCCAACTTTAGCCAAAGACGCAAGGGCGCGAGCGTTGAAACCAGTGATGGGGTTTGTGAGCAGCGTCGGTATGAGGTTCGGCAGAATAACATTGGCTCTCGTTGCCTCGGTGAGCAGGGTAAGCAATGCTGACAAGGCATTTTCGGCCTCTGTTTCGCTTCGCAACAAATTGAGCAGATGTGGTAACACCTGGTCGACTGCTCTCTTGCCGAACGTGTGTTGAAGTGAGTCGAAGGATTCGGCAGCTGCCTCGCGGACTTCTGGGTCCGAATCGGTCAGTGCCAGGCGGACAATGGAAATCAACTGCTTCTCATGGTCTTCCAGTGAATCCGGTGAAGCAGCATTGACAATCTCTCTCAGAGCGATACAGATGCCTTGCCGCTTGTCGGAGTCGGTTGACGTTTCCAGGCCTTCCTCCAGCGACGGAAGCAAAGTCGCAAAGATGCCTTCCCCAGCTTTGCGGATGACTTCACCAAGAGCATTGGCAGCAATGACCTTGTGCTCCATGTTCGAGGATGCAAGGCGTGCAATGATCATCTGAGAAAGTGTCGGCACCAATTCGCGCAGAGTCCTTGGAGTTGCAACAAGTGCCTTCCAAACAGCGATGGCAGCCACTCGAACTTGTCCAGAAGTATCGCAACGACAGATATAGAGAGAGGACAAGACTTTATTGCGTCTCTCTTCGCCCAAAACTTCGAGGAGGGATTGTCCTGCTTGGGTAGCGTGTTCACCTTCTTCTTCGGCTTCTGTTTGAGCATTGATACCGGTGAGGTTGAACAGGAGGTCACCGACGAGCTCGACTGAACTGAGGCGAATGCGGTGGCTGTCATCGGCCAACCCGCGTTGCAACTCAGGTAAGAGCAGGTCAATGGCCTTGGTTGCGAAGTTCTTGACAAGCAATCTCCCTGCTCGGAGAGCTGTTTCACGGATGGCCTCGACGTCGTCGGCCAGGCCGCTGAGGATCGAGGGGATGATTTGTGCAAGGTAGTTGGCAAAACTGTTGCCGAAACAGGCCGGCAAGAAGATGAACAGAGTCATGAATCCTTCTCTGACGGTTGCTCTGGGGCTGGCAACATTTTGCAAGATGGATGGCAGGGTTTCCTCCAGACGACCAGTTCCAAGCCCAGCAAGGACTTCGCTGAGGGCTTGAGCTGAACCAAGGCGATCGCTGGCGCCGGTATCTGTGCGGAGCGAGGCCATCAAACTTGGTATCAGGTCTGGGAATGCGTCTTCACCCAATTTCTCCACCAAGCTGCCGAGGGCTTTAGAGCCAGTTGCGCGTGTTGCAGGCACTGGGTCGATGGAAGCAAGCCGCAGACCTGTGACGAGGATGGGTAAATGGGTGACGATGTCTCGCTTCTCGGTCAAGTGTGCCAGACTGCCAATGATCTGGGCAGCTTTTCGCTTGGTCGCCGAGCGATCGTTGAGGCCACGCTCCAGGATCTTGACAACGAGTGCTAGTGAGGGGGCATCGAGATAATGGATGAAATTGACTTTGATCAATCCATCCAAAGCCTCTTCCGTGTATTTGGTTGGATCACTTAGTGCTTTCAGCAAGACGTCAACAAGACTCTTGACTTCCGGGTTGGTAATGACCTCGCCGAATCTCTTGAGACTGCTGTTGGCAGCGGCTCGGACTTCCTTGTGACTGTCTGTAAGGACAGCTGTCAGTGGCGGGATGATCTCTGGCAGACTGGTGGCCAGCTGCTGAGGGTCAAGGTAGGCCATGGCACCCAGCAGATCACACGCCCCTTTCTTGCTCCGCCACTGCGTCTCGTCTAATCCCTCAAGCAACTGAGGCAGCACTTGAGAAACACCAAACGAGCTCAGGCTTGCAAAGCATGTCTTGGCCGTGTCCAGGCAAGCCTCACGGACCGACGCCACAGGATCCCCGAAGCAAGTTAATAGTTGTGGAAGCACTTCGATCACATAGGGCTCAAACGTCCGCCCGAGGAGCGACGACAACAGCTCGTAGGCCATCATTGCGCCTTGCCGCTTCTCGGGACTCTTTTTGTCTTCGGCCGCGCTCCGCAAGGCCGTCATTACCCTGTTTTGTCGCAGAGCCGCAACGCCTTTGCCCTTGACGATGCCTGCTAGACCGTATGCTGCACCTCGGCGCGCGGCATACCTCTTGCCCTGGAATAGTTGATCGAGAAGGGCGGTGATATAGGGTCCGGCTTCAACGCTGGCTGGACGGACAAGTGGAGGCAGGCAATTGGCAACGGCGAACTGTACGGACTCAGATGGCGTACTCAACGTGTCAAGCAGCTTCTGGATGACATCTCCGGTCCGCTTGTCGCCGCCGGGAAGATGTCTCGCCAGAGACCCATACAGAACGATCACAGCTTCGTTGACCCAATCCGCTTCCTGGGTCCCTTTATCTGGACCTTGCAATACGGTCTCGAACAAACCCATCAGAGGTTCGAGACATTCCTTCCCTCGAGCTGCAACCATCGCCGTCCCAGCATCGACCATTTCCGACCGCACAGTAGCATTGCGATCTGAGAGGGCTCCCTCTGAGACTAGGAAGTTCATGAACGGGACTAGCGCATCTGCGTTCAGAACTGCAGATAATTCCTTGAAAGCGAGAGCAAGGCCACTCCGCCTCTCCCATTGATCGATCAACTCTCCTTTCTGGACGATGCCAAATTTGTTACGCTTCGGAACGAGTGGCTGAGTCTCGGTACGGTAAGACTCTTGAAGAGATGCCAATATTGGACCAGTCTTTGAAGGTATCTGAAGGAGTGCTTGAGCAAGTGCCTTGGATGCCGCCGTCCTCGTCGATCGTGCAGCGGAAAATAGAAAATCGGGTAAGCTATCAATCAATTCGTCAGTCACGGTGAAGTCCTCTTCTTCCCAGATGGATAGCGCGATTTCGGCATTTTCGTCTTCCTCATCTTGACAGGCGATCCACAGATGAACGGAATAGTCGATCTCGGACAGATCAATGTCTGAGTGAATTGACTGTAGGACCGCAGACCGAACGCTGGACTCTGGAACAACGGATGCTGAAAGAAGGATATTCCTCTCTTCAGCAGTGATATTCTCCGAAATGGACCGACAGAGATCAGACAAGCAATCCCTAATGATCCGATAGTGCTGAGTATATTTTTGCATGGCACCGACCAAGTGGCGTAGAATCTCGGCTCTTGGAAGGTGCTCGTCCGCAGCGGAGCCCATCTGGAAAGACAGAAACTCAAGGGCGAGAAGGACTTGGGCATCAGCATCGTCTGCGGTCACTTCTCCGATTTTGCCGTTCTCGAGGACGGAGAAGATGAGAGGAAGGGCATAGGCGGTAGTCGCGGTATCGAAAGGACGTTGCTCAGCAGCGAACCTAAGTCGATAGAGCACTCTGGTCCCGAGCTCCGCCAAAGGCTCTACAGAAAGGTGTTCCGGAATGTTTGCATTCCCTTGGGACCTCAGAGTGGCAACGCCGACAAAGGGACGCATGTTGCCAAGCCGATCGGAGATCTTGTCCGAGCAAGCCAGATACGACGAAACAATCTCATCGTCGACGATGAGTGCTGCCCCCTCTTTAAGAGCTTGCGTCAATGCGGTAATGGCCGGAGACATCCATGTTCCCGGATCTGTCGGCGGGCCTCGAGCGAGGCCCTCGATGAATTTTGCACCTCTTCTTAGCTTGCTTGATAGAGATTTGACTCTTGCTCTGGTTTCAGTTTCATGCGCAAGCTGAGCATCGACCTTTGCTTGCTGGTCGGGGGTCAACTTCTTTTGAGGGGCCCCCTTCTTCTTCGCCAACTGCGCACGCATTTCTTCCTCCCATTTGAGGGTGTCATAGTCTTTCTGGTTCTTGTTCTCTAAAATGCCATTGGTTTGCGAACCGAGAACATCCACGACGAGGGTACCTTCCGCGGCGCGGGCGATCAGAGCTTCGGTTGGGCCCACACCATCCAGCTGGGCAGAGTCCAAGTCACTCTGGAACTGGTGGATCAACGCTGGTGTCGAAGTTTCTGGTGCTACAAAGGCCAACGTAGCCGCAGCGTTACAAGCTGCAACTTCAAAGATATCCAATGGCGCCATTTTGCTGGGCTCGAATTGTGCTAGGATCTCCTTAAAAAGTGGTTCCTGCCGCTCTGCTGCAAGTTCCCCGGGATCAACACCGGTCGCGAGACAGGTCGAGATCCAGTCGGCATTGGCAATCAGCTCGGGCCGTAATAGCGCTATCGTAGAGGTCGCCTGGTTCTTCAGAATCTCGAATGCCGTTTCCGAAGGGATGGACCCTAGCTTATCCTTCGAGTAGCTTATGCATTTCACCGCCTGCAGCAAACGGTTATCGTTCAAGGACTGCTCAGCCTCTCCGGCAAGCTCCTTTGCACGGCTCCGAAGCACGTCCCAAATACCAAGAACTATACTTTCGCCTACCGAGGCGGGGTGCTCCATATAAGCATGTGACAATGCAACTCCAGTCTCTTTCCGCACAGCAGAATCGACCTCCGGCGTGAGCATCAGGTGTAGGACGGCGGTTGCCCATGCTGTCTTCGCTTCCTTTGACGCTCGTTCAAGACTGGCAGCCAGGTTTGTCAACGCATAAAGCGCCCAATGGCAATCTTCCCCTGCTGTGAGCCTGGTGTAGACCTTTGGATTGAGTATGAATGATAACCTGGGCTGCGTAGCAAGAGATTGGTTTCTGAGTTCGTCGTAAGACTTGGATTTGTACTCCTCTGCGGTCAGAATCGGTGCGTCAAGCAGTCCGGGAAGACCGAAACCGGCGGCAACGTAGCCATTCTGAGTCGCTGGGAGTGGGTTAGATGCGACCTCGTCATGTACCTCCCTCAGCACTTTCAAGGCTGCCTTGACAAAATCCCGTGATGACTGCTGAGCAGAAACAGCGCTGAGGTGTTTGAGCACAGTTGCGAGACACAGAACCCACAGCTTGCGGAAAGGCAGTCTTTTGTCTGCACAGCCCTTGAGTACCGGGTCCGAAAGAGACTTGTCGAGGGCCGACGAGGCAACAAGAAGTTGCAGGTGAGGAGCAAGTGCAGCCAGCTCTTTTCTAAGAGCCCCCTCATTGGCTTCCTTGGACCCAGCAGGTACGATGAACTGCGCAATGACCGCCGACGTCTTCGTTTCTGGAGCCATCTTTAGCAGGACATCAGCAAGGATGCCGCGCAGTTCAAAGCTTCCCGCCTTGGAAGCCTTGATCGCCGCACCGAGGTCTCCAGCAATCTTTTGTAGAGAATCTGCCGAGCCACCTCTGCCAACGAGTGCAGACAGAGCTTTACCTGCACCATCCCGGATAATTGCATTAGTGGAGTTCATGGCTGATAAGAGTGGTTTCACCAGCTTTGCACTGACAACTCCAGATATGTCAACACCTGTAGGTAGACACTGTGACAGCGCTTCGACGGTTCCTTGAAGGATCGCTTCAGGCGACCTTAAGATCGACTTCTCAATTGCAGGTATCACAACCTCGCCCACATCTTGCTCAGTGGCAAAGTCGAGGAAAAAATCCTTCAAACCCATTGACTCGTGAAATGGCACTGCGGTCTTGGAGCCGACGATGCACTTGAGGTAGAAATCCAGAATGTGCTTCTTGGAACCGAGAAGCTGCTCTTTTCTTTCTGGGATGCGGGCGCTGACACCAGCAATGACACCCAGGTACGGCCCATGGCTGGCATTCGCATCACTGGAGCTGGCAACATCCTGGAGGGCAAGCTGCAATGCCCTGTCACCTCGTTCGGTTTTGAATACATCGCGCAAGCCTCGCCTGGCGATAGTCAAAGCCGACTCCTGGACTCCACCACGAACCGCATTGTCTTCACACTTATCCAATAGACGAGCTGCGGCTACACATAACTTGCCGAAGAGTTGTTCAAACGACTTTTCATTGTGTCGGATTTCCTGCTGAACAATGCAGCACCATTCAAGCAAAACGAACGCACTTCCAGGTGCTATAGCCCCCTTTTGGCTTTCTTGTGCCAGGAATTTCGTAATCGCAGAGTAGACGACACTGGCAGACCGGGAAGTTGTGAGATATGCTCGGAGGCATGACTGCACCGCGCGGCGGGACTTTCGATCTGGATATCGCGGATACGTAGCAAGCAGGGCAGGCAAGACGATTGCGGGGTCTGCTGTGAAGGTGTCACCTGTGAATCAGTCAGGATTTACTCGTAGATCGCAATTTGGTTGCCATACCATCGGCCTGAATAGCGTGCTGCAGTTTGCGCAAAGCCTCAATGCGAAGGTTGGTGGAGCTGCTGTTGAGTGCAATAAGTTGGGTCTCCAGAGTGTCTGGACTACCCTGTTCCGAGCTGTCGCCCATTGTCCATGGATTGGGCTTGATGGCTTGAGATTGAGCGGGAGATGGCCTGCAAAAAGTGACTGAGTCAAACGAGACTGGACGACCAAAATTATTGTGGTTCGAATTCGCGGGGGAGTCAGCCTCGTCTCCGCAGCAAGGCTGAGCTAAGAACCTTGTGAACCAACACAGTTCACAATTGACCATTCGCTCAGAAACATTTGGTTATTAGATCATGTTTCACTGTCCCAGGGTTTATCGTGGGCTGGCGTTGACGTCCCACTGTACGACATTGCAGGCGTCCGCAATACATTTGCAGCCCTCATTAGGCATGATACATGCCCTGAACAACCGGGTTTCAAGACGTGTGACAAAGCTTCCTGCAACAAAAACATTCTCAGGTATCCCAATGGTCCATGTGACGCTGACACTTTTTCGGAACCGGATGTTGCCTTATGTCGCAGCGTCCTTCTCAACTTATACGAAGTTTCGACTGGCTGCACAGCGCATTCTATAGGGAGAGTAGTCCCGGCTTTGTTGAGCACTATTTTTCAGGAGACTTGTGGTCCGTTTCGTCAAGAGCGAGTTCTTCAGGTTGAAGGCATTTTCAGAGCGAATTCACCATATACGGCCTGCTATGTAACATCGTACCACGACCTATGAAGTCAACCAGGCTATATGCCTAGCTTCCATGCTAGAACTCGATCTTGCCCCCTTCCTGAAGGTCAGCCGCTATGAGAGCAGGGCTCAAGAGAAAAGCATGAAGGCGTTCATTCTGCTCTAGAAGCAATCTCCGCAGGAATCTGTCTTTAAGGCTTCCGACATCTAGGATCCTGCCCGGGACCAAAGTCTGTGGTCAGAAGGGGATGGGTTTCGAAAAGCACCGAGATCCCTTGACTTCCGTTCAAGTCCCCTAAAACCTTCACCTCCGCGCTTGGGCTCGCGGACAACCAAGGATTCCACTCCTCGTTCTCTGCGTTGGACCCACAGGTCGATAGGAACATCTTCTTCAAAGGGGCGCGACTGTCAACAGGAGTGTTCGGTAAGCTGCCTGAAATGCCCTTCATATTGCCTTTCGAGTGGGAGTATTTTGCCGGGACGCGGTGGTATAGGAAATCTGCCAGCTGGGATTGCGACGACCACTTAGCAGGGGATGAGTCCGCTGCCATCATCTGACTGAATGATCTCTCCCGGGCAAAGGCGAAGAACCCCGAGGCGGGCATAGCACGCATGTCCGACGAAGAACTACTATTGGGAGGTCATATTGCAGTATATGACCTTCGGCCATTCACGGCAACGACTGACGCCATGACTGTTGCGACGTCCAGGCCTGTGGCACGTCCATAATGATATTTTGAGGAACGTCGAGCTAGAATCGGGACCCGGATTGTTTTCGATAAGTATGACACAAACAGCCGGAGTGCTGACGGTCAGGCGGAGGGGTTTAATACTAGATTCTAGCCTGGGACGAGGATGTCCAAGTCTTTTGGGAATGGCCAGATAAAACTTGCTGGTGTCTCGGGTGGTCGGACGAGACCTGTGACTGTGAATACTGCATGACATTTTGTTGATGATTCAATCGCTATCACTACTCCTACGAAGATCTTAACAGGTGAGTCTGAAGGCAGGGGTTCGCAATCGCCGATAGCCTTTCTACATCAGTAGAGCTTGTCGTGCTACGTGGTTCAACCCGCTGTACTCCGCGAGAGTCACAGGATAGGTAATGCGGCAATCAGCCATCGGGCCGGGGCTCAATTCAAAATTGCAAGCCGTGATTTGAAAGTCCATGCCCGGCAATCGACTCGATCAAGAATCATGCGTTGGTGGCAAGACTCACCCGTTAACGGCAGTCCCTCGTTCGAAGCGTCCATATCAGGCAAATTTCTTACCACAGCGATCGCCGCGGCAGGATGGCGAATCTGACAAAGACGGTTGCTGACAACGTCGTCCTCACCAAAGTCCAGAAAGCGTCGCGCAAAAGGAATTGGGGCTGATCGAAGATGTATCTCTGGTGCACCACAACGGCCGCAGGGCAAGAAGTGTTCACCTGGAGTTGGACTTTCGGCAGCAGATCTAGCATTTCTACACAGTATGTTGGATTGACATGGTTCGGAGATTTTAAGTGGCATGCATGCGCGCGAGCAGAGTTGAGATTCCGACATGGGAACCCGGTGAAGTCGTCAACCTGAAGCGACCGGTCTTTTGGAACGATATTGCATCATGTCATAACTACAGGGTGGGCATCGTTCGAGTACGAAGGGTCCAAGGTGGTCAGCCTTCACGATCGAATCACTGATTGGACTCTCCTATGTATGTATCTCGCCCTTCCGGTCGGATGCGTGCATGGATAACACGAGTCTGAACGAGTGCATATTACATGTTATGGCAAGAACTTGGGACTGGGCACGCGATGGATGGGATGACTTTCGAGGCCTGTTGCAGACCTGCTCCATGCCAGTTGGACGAGCGGCAGGTACTGACTGTGTGCGGCATTGACGGGCGGACCAGGCGGACCCAAATGAGGTCGATAGGAGCCAAGGAGCCAATCCGTAGGTGCGCCACCGTGATTCGCGGGCCCCGTCCTTGTTCCTGGGTCTTTCCCCTTTCGCCTGGCTAGGGGCCCCCCTTGCCGGCACTGGCCTCGCTTGGTCTTTTCCTCGATGGCTCTTTCCCTCTTTCTCTCCGTCTCCAATCTCTGTCAATTTGCGCCGCCAATCATTGCCTTTAGCTGTGCTCTCAACTTGACGCTTTTTTTATATCACCCGAAGTTGCATCCTCGCTTATGTTCCTTCACGGTCCTTGGTGCCGACTCTGGGATCAGATAGGCCACATGCTAACCTCACATCCCACTGGTCAGACAAGCCACTGCGTGGATGGCAGGATGGCTGGCCTTGGACCCCTTGCTGAGTTATACCCAATGGCCCACTCACAGATATCGCCTTCACGAGGTCAGCTCGAAGCTGAAACCTCGCGCTGACTACTGCCAGCACGTTGCTGATCGTAATGGCTACAGCGGCCAGCATAATAATAATATCACAATCTTCGAGGCGTCGCTGTCTCCTCCTGTTCGCGTTGCCTTGATTCTTGCTGTACCTCACCTGGCTCCTTTTCGGCTCGATACATCAGGTGTCTATCCTGGTGCTACCATTCACGGAAATTTCTGTCGCGGGTCGAGCAATCTTCCGGAAGCAAATAGAACGGCCGCTCACTGGATGACAATACAAGTTCAAGATTCACTTCCTGCTGCGACATGTTGCGGAAGAGGTTCACTTGAACCTTACATCGGTCTGCCTGGTGATTCAAACAAATCGCTATACACATCTTCACTGCTCCTTCAACGATCTCGATCTTTGATATACGCTCTATACACACACCATGAGCAACAAACTTGGGTTGCAGACGAACCCTTCGGTATGACCGTCATCGTCACTGCATATTGTGGTCTAAGCTGACTTCTCCCAGTCTCTAATTCCCAAAAAGTACAGAGGAGACGACGATGACCCGCACTTTATTCCGAACTCACCTATTATCACCCGGCAAGAGCTTAGCGCACAAGAGGAGGGGGAGTTGAAGCGAGTATGCGCTCTAGTATTAGCAAACGTGCCACACTCAGACGACATGTCGGACGACCCTCTCAAATACATCGCTGCCCAGATTCAAGAAGGAAAGAAGGCAGTACAGCAAACTAATCCGAGACAAGAGCGGAAACCAGACCCAGTACAGAACTTCGAGACTACGACCAGTGTGACACACCAGTTCCTCGACGTACAAAGTGACTCGGCGACACCCTCAGAGGCTTCCCATCGCGACACCATAAGTGCGACCGACTATTCGACGCCTCTGACCAGTGCTGGCATCACGCCTGGCGAAACAGCTCGACGCTTCTCTGACGCCGCACGGAAGTCCATCACGGGTGCCAAGAAACCCGGCAGTAACCTTCGCAACGACTCAAATAATATGACAAATAGTCGGACGACTTCAACTGGTGTACGGTCGCTTGAAGCACACAAGCACTCCGACGAAGCAGAAGCCCTCAAAAAGACTCTACGGCTCATCACCGACGGATTATCACGACCGCAAAGTGGCAGTACCAAATCCATGGAGCAGTCACGGCCGGTCAGATTTTCAGCTCCTGATCTGAACAAAAGTCTACCTCCGCCTCCGCCGGGGTCGCCGCCTCTCGAAGACCAGAAACAGCCTCACATCAGCAGGCTGATGAAGAGTATCCGCAAGAAGAAAAGCATGACCGCTGAAGGCAGGAGTTTTTCGACCAGCTCGACACCTCCGATGCCTGCCCTGCCGTCGATCCAGGCTCCCAAAACACCCTATCCGTATGATTCCACAAATCAAATGGCTGCTCAGGAGCCCCCCAAGAAGAAATTCAGAATCCCGAATCTTTTCCACAGGAGACAACGACCGGCAGACGTTCTGGTCACCTAAATCTCCGAGTCGAGCTTAAAGCCCTCTTTCTACCCGGATTCATGCGATACACTTTCATTTTCACACTCTTTACGACACCAGCAGCGTAGGCGTTCAGGACATGGGCACAGGAATATAAGAACCGCTCCTTCGTTGTCAAGGAGGACAACACACCCAACAAAAGCAAACCCACCATCTATTTACCTTTCGCGGAATGTTCCGGGCTGTATTTCCACGACCTTTTCTCTAATGGCAAAACTTAGCAAAGCTTGAGGTTGCGTTTGCCTCGCACTCCTTTTCGGGGAATGATTTTCATGTCACTACTGTCGGTGGTTATCTGAATTTACATGCGGAATGAAGTGGTGTCGGCTCATTTGAGGAGGCATACACAAGTGAGAATAGCGAAAGCTTAGTGCTTGCGGACGTGAATACACGACGTCTTCGCGAAATACATGAGCGATGCCCTCGAGGCAGAGATATGCGCAATAATGATATGCATGCCGTCGATTGATGATCCAACTGAAACACATGGGTCTCGCTCTTGTCAGGGCTTGGCGAACTTGCGTCGTCTGCGGAATCTATTTCACCAAGTCTCTCACGGACTTCAACGAAGCAATACTGTAGCAGAGAAAGGGCAACTTTCATTGTCTTTCTCAAACTGCGATATGATTTCTGCCTGGCTCCAGGTCCATATCCGACACGGAGCCCGCGGCGATTCTTGGCCGTGCCTGTGTGGTCCTACCCAACGCCCTCGCTATGCCGCTGCCGCGTCGTGAAGAGGGCCCGCTTCCATGTATTCATCATGCATACTCCGCAATCACTTCTCATGTCATCTCATCTCAGCTAGTGCTCGTGCTGGTGCCCAGAATCCGTATTGATTACTGTCATGGTTCCGCAGCAATGTGTCCACGCGCAGTGGGTCGCGAGATCGATCATCCCGCACTCATCCTAGTAGCCAGCAATATCGGCGACGAAAGAGCCAGCCTACCTCCGGAACCTAAGGTGTATGTCCCTTGGACGTGATGGCCGGCCAAGGCCTGCAGGGGGGAGAAGTGGCGTTTCGAGACGGCTGGTCTCTCCACGAGTGATCCCTCATGTCGGAATACGATTCGGCGGAGGGAAAAGATTCACACTCACTCGTGCTGCTCTCGCGGTACTCGGTATCTGCTTTCCACAGCGTGCTGACCAAGCTATTTCAGAGATTCTCTAGCCATCCGTCGAAGCCAAATGATCTACTAAATCAGCGGGTCGGCGGTATTCAAGGCCTGGGATCCAGCCCCACCAAATCCACCATCACCGGTACCCAGGCCCGAGAAGCTACCTCCTGCACTGCCAAGTCCGCCTCCAGGACCTGCGGCGCCTTTTGCCCCGGCGCCTGGCTGCTGTGAGTGCTTGCCTTTCGAACCGCTTTTGTTGGATTCCACGGTGGAGAATTTACGGCCCAGTTCGCTGAGAGATTGGACGTCCTGAGCGAGGAGGGAGAGGATGGAGGCAAGGGAGACGTCGTTTGATTGCGAGAGGGAGGCGGATGCGAGTGCGTTCTTGGCAGAGGCCGGAGGGCCATCACTGGGGGGCGTGAGCAGAGAGAGGCGCGTGAGGAGGGCTTGAATGTTGCGGAGGTGAGGGAGGTGAGCTGGGTCTGGTAAGGCCGATTCCACGGCGGGCGGGCTTGAGAGGTAGGATGGGGGGAGAGACTGTACGAATGTCCGGATGAGGGCAAGGCGGGACTGAAGCATCTTGACGCTGTTGAGCCGGGTTGTTATTCCGGCGATCTGGTCTTCTTCTTCCGGTGTGAGCGACTTGAGTGGTTCCTCGACGCCGTTGGTCGGCTTCGTCTCTACGGACTCAGGGCTAGGGTCTGCACGCTTCTTGCCCTTCTTGTCCGCCGGAGGAGCCTCGACTGCCTGGAGCGCTATCGGTGTGTCGTCGATGGCAGCTGCACTGCCTGCTCCCTTGGCCACGTAGTCTATCGCGATCATCTCCGTCTCGTCCGTGTCGATCGAGTAGGGTAATGAGCGAAACTTGATGATGGATGTTTCGTGGCCGTCCACTTGCATCGACCCTTCATCTTTGGGTTCAGCATCCGTGACACTCTCATAGACGGTGATCGGCAGTTTGCCGCCTGTAGGGGCCCCGAAGCTAATAACTTCCGGGTGAAGGGCGAGCAGGATCGCATTGTCGCTGTAGAAGGTAATGGCTTGTTTCTGGAGAGACACGAATTCGGGAAGAGGGCCGTCAGCCGGGCAGAGGGCAAACCACCCCACGAACTCGAGCGCCGGTGCTTTGTGGACGTCCTTGTCTGGCACACGTCAGGAACAACGGTCGGCAGACAGGGTTCCGACAAAACTCACATTGTTGTATTCTCGTCCCCATCCACTCGTAGTCGAACTGCCAACGACCATCTGGTCCCCCAGCCAATGCAACCGGGAATGCATGTTCTACTGTGATTTCTCTGCCTCTCTGCTGCCCTAGAAGTGCGCCAGCAACAGGCCCTTTTTGCTTTCGTACTGAGTGTCTGGTGACTTGATCGGAGACTGTGAGGAGGGCGAGAGGGTGCAGAGACACGGTGAGGCCGCTCTCAGAGGGTCTGGACGATACGAGGGGGTTGGTCGAAGGCTCTGCCATCACGTCGGTCAAGGCAGAGGCAAAGAGACAGCAGGTTGAGGTCGTGGATTCAGCGATGAAACGGGTTTCAAGACCAATGCTGCGGAGCCTTGTCAGTTGGAGATGATAGACTTCAGAGAAGCTGGGGAAAAGATTGGCGAGTCAACTATGTAGTGGGGTAAATAGCGAGATGAACACAAGGCCGCCAAAACATTCGTAACCCTCGCCTTCACTAGGCCCCGAGTCAAAATCTCTACAATGTCCTTGGGACTGTTGTCACAAAGCACTTGAATTCACACTCTCAAAATGGATGCCTTGGTTGACGATACAGACACTTTATTCCCTGAAGTCTTCGCGCATCTCGCCGCTGTCGAGGCTCAGGGCTCGCCACTAGATGAAGAACTTCTGAGGCGAGCAGACAGGAATCTTACGTTCAATTCACCAAAGGACCTTCTGTGGAGAGTATTGAGCACTGGCGAGAATCTATTACAGACCCTTCGACAAGACCCGCGGCCCCTTACGCGGCTGCTGGAGCGCGTCGTTTCACTTCTTCCCTTCGACGAGCTCAAGGCGACCATCTCAGCAGAGAAACTCGAAGAGGGCCTGACCTCACCCTCAGTTCCCATTCAACTGCTCTGCTTGGCGTATCTTCGCAAAGCGGCAGACTCACCGAGTGGAGCATCATTCGTGGCGACCAGTTCAAGACTCGTCCAATGTCAATTCACAGCATGGCTGTCTACCGAAAACACTGAGGTGGCAGAGCGCTCGTTGGACGTCATTGAAGCTCTACTGGCTGTCGACAGTCCCAACAGCACAACCGTACTGTCCGCCGATCGCAGCTTCGCCGAGGCACAAGGTCATGGCCTCCTATGGCGGAGGGTGTTTCACGATCCAGAGGTGTATGTGATCCTATACGAATGGACGTCGTTGTTGAAGTCGAAGCGAGATTTGAAGACGAAGGAAGGCATACAGCTCGTGACCATATCTCAGGCGAGGCTATTCGACTTCATTGTCAGGGTCGCCCGCTACGACTGGAGTGCTGTAACAACATCTTCACTGCCTCAGATCGAGACCCAGTTCATGAGTCCAACTGTAGGGAACGAGCCCATTGGGGGGATCCTTCTGTACGCATCCTCAAACATGATCGACAGGGAAGACATCCTGATGAAGGTGCTGCGGCACGATTTTTTCCAGAACTTGCTCGGCGATGTCGAAGAAAGCAACGGTCAGAACGTATCTCCGAAACTTCTTGAAGCAATCCAAGAGGGTGCTGGTGTTGGGACCACCAGAGACACTGGAGATGGGGCGCTGCTTGGTTGAAGCCTGTCCTTTGCGCAAGGTTTTCAACCATCAAGGTTCGTATGGCGATGGATGTTGGAGCAATTGCGAAACATTCTACGGAACCATGTTGATCGCCGCATGGCTCTAGTGATGAACAAGGCACCAGTTCACGGCGGAGGAAGGCCAAACTCGAGTACGGACACCAATGTTCGCGTAACCCATAGCAAACAGGTGATGGCACTCGACCCCAGACGAGCGTCTGGAGATGTACAACAAATTCACCAGAGAGAAAAGCATACTCGTACTTGAATGAGACCCTCAGGAGATCCCTGAAATGAAAGCCTCTTTGGGCTCTTAGTGGCTCTTGCATCTCAGCGCGTGCTCGGCTATCGCTCAACCTTCCCCAAGCGGGCGCTGTAGAGCCTTGCAGCCGTGAACTTTTGTTGCGTCGTCGACGCAGGTTGCTCCTGCAATGTGATGCTGGCCAATTGTAAGAGTCCTTCGTTCTTTTGTATATGTTCATGAGTTTGCACATGGCGATGGGTCAGAAGTGCTGTAGTCGTGTTCGTTCTTCTCTCCAATCATTCTAGGAACCGTCTTGCCCCTGTCAACGCGCGTTACCAAAGTGATGGCTGCAGTCTCGAATGCGGTCCGGCCTCTGCTTCGACTGCGAGCTCCCCCATCATGCCTCACCTGCCGCTCGTACGCGAGCTCAGCCTCTGCGACCGCCAGGAGCAGCTCCAAGCAAACGAATAACGTCTCTCAACCACCCATTGCAAAGCCGAGTCGGCCCAAGCTTCAAGTACACGCGCAACCTCCCAAGATCCAGAGATCCAGCATTCCCGCACTCGATGCAACAGGGTCGCGGCTGAACGAGCTTCCTCCTGAACTCGCACGGAAGCAGTGGTACGCCCAGAAGCTGTATGACTCTGGGCAAACAGCCATATACAGACCTCCATCGCACTTTGGAATATACGCTGCGTCATGGCTTATGGGGGGCAGCGCCGTTACTATAGCAGGCTTTCTCGCGTATGCAAATCTGTGGGCGTGGGAGGGGGATACGGGTCTGCACTGGATTGTGCCGACCGCACACCGTTGTGGCATCATTGTCTTCTCCGCCATCGGCTGGCTGATCATCATGCGGTCATTACGAATTATCAAGTCCATTGATTTGGTCTCTGTGGATGGTTTGGTTAAGATGGCAGTACAGGTGCGCCGGCCTTTACCTTTTCTGCGACCGAAAGAATACATTATCGCTCCCTACCACTTTCAGATGGATCAGAAGTTCGTGACGCAGATGGAATATCCCGAATTTATGAGGGACGACGAAGAAACGCCGGACTCGAGTACGCCTCCTTCACGGCCACTTGTCTCAAAGATCGGGCGGGCAATCAGTCAAGCAGTGTATTACCCATTTGCGTCGACGCGGAGACTTATGACTTTAGAGGGTTTCATGTGGGTCAGTTTCGAGGGAGCCAACGGCAAGATGAAGCTGGACACACAGGGATTGTTTTCGAATGGTGCAAAAGATCTTATTGAAATGGGAACAATCCAACGGTAATCGTTGGCTTCCGCGCTCATTTTGGCGCACCGTCGACGCAGAAGGCAAAGAGAAGGCTCAACCATTCTATTTGAACCGAACAATAAATCCAAGGAAATGCCTCTCGACTCTCTCTACACCGAAGCCAGGAAATTCTCCCAAAGTAGTCGACTGAAGCGAATGCCATCCCACCTCAACACACCTGATAGAAAGGAGGTTGGAGCAGAGCGCTGCACAGTTCTGAGGCGCTCGCGGTCAGACACCTCTAAGGGCGCCATGTATCACCATCAAAGCGTAACAGTTCACATGTCGTACATTTACGCCCTCATCTAGATACCTCTGCGTGTAGAGACAGCGCAGTAATCTTGTTCGCGGCCGCGAGTGACTTTTTGCCGAGACTGTCGCACCATAGGCGGTCACCCCTGGCGGTAAATGCGAGCCTAAGTCAACTTCCGCTCATCAGACTTACAACCACGCTACCTTCTTCCACACGATATCCAGTCGTCGAACGCGAAAATCTCGGATACAATAGTTCGTTCCAACACTCTCCACATAGGTTCAAGATGGCTCTTCGAGGCCGGCGCTATGGTGAGCCAGCCTGGGGTGATCCGGCATTTCACAGCGACGAAGACCCAGCCTTGAAGCAGGTCATGAGCTACGAAGAGGAAAGACTTACCAAGGACTATCCTCTATCCGTCACCCCTAGGGACCGGATTGTCTCTATCTGGAGAGAACGACCGCCCATGAGTATCCCTAAGAGCGTGGTTGTGCCACGCGATATCCCAGCGTAGTAAGTGCATCCCGGTCTCGTAAGGTTGTGATACTAACAAGAAGCGCTAGCCTTATCGACAGCACAGCCATCATCGATGTTGTCGTGGGAACCTCACCGGAGAGGCGGTGGGTTGTTCATGAGCAACTCTTGACCTCTGCCTCGCGCTTTGCAAAAGCTGCTCTCGCTTTACCGTTCAAAGAGAGAGAAGAGAGAACGCTCCGACTCCCTGAGGAAGATCCAGACGTATTTGACCAGTTTGTCAAGTACCTGTATACATCTGCAATTGGTGACCTCCCGATAGACATGCGACTCCGGTTGTATGTGCTGGGCGATCGGATGCAGGCAACCACTCTATGTGACAGGGTCCGGGCGACCCTCGATGAACTCGTCTCCACATTCTTCAATGAAGCGCAACTGGAGTACGTCCTTGAGAACACCCCACCAGGAGATGGTCTACGCCGCATTTGCATCTTGCGGTTGGGAGTGGCGGCTCGTACATGGCCCTACTTCCCGTTCAGTGACAGGTTTATCAAGCTTGTTTGCCAAAAGTATGCTGGGGAAATCTTGGCCGATATGATAAACAAGTACGAGACGATTATCATGAGGTCTGCCGGGGATGACAGCAGTGTAATCAGCTTTCCGACACTAGAACCGCTTGCAGGTTCAAAGTTGCAAGGTCGGCCTCAGGATCACGGCAGCTCGCCATGGACAGCTCAATTGCCTACCTCGAGTCCATTGTTTGGGTCAAGTCCCGCCAGCGTCAGTCGGGTCGTTAGCCAGCAAACTCCAACTCCCGCTTTTCCAAATATATTCGCAAAGGACCCGGTGGCGCGCACGACGCCCGCTCTCGAGAATGGTGGTTCTGGTCTGTTTGGCGTCTCAGCAAGCTCGACATCCAGGTCCCTCTCTCAATCTATCTTCGGGCACCGTTTGCCGGAGCGAAACGCTCAGTCCAACCCTCTCGGCACAACTGGGTCGAATGTTGCTCTGTCATCCGCGAAAAGCACTGAACCCTCGTTGGATGTTGGATCGACAGAATCGGCGCGAGGTACTTCGACAACGTATACTGGGTTGGCCATGGCAAATGCCACGAACACACAAACAACAAGCCCCGAAGGAGGTTCGACCAACGCCACAGTTACAACAGCACCGACGGGGATGTAGTTGGCCAAGGTCTGAGTTTAGATGATGAAACAACATCCGTGCAAAACCACCTTCCAGCCCGCAAGCCTGCTCGAGACCTCGCAACGAAATGTACCGAGTTGAAACGTGCGTGAGGATATGCTGCTGCGGGTAGGCCATTGAGATTTCGGATACTTTGCCTAATGACAAAAAGGCCGCGTTACCACCGCACGATAGGTGAAGTCAAGTCACAACCTAGATCAGATGTACTGGCCGAGACACGAAATCCGTGGGATCAAGACAGATTGTGCTTAGAGTCTCAGCATACTCTGTCCTTGGGATGTATGGTACCTCGCCGGAAAGCTGGACTCACATGCTGATATCCCGGATGATCTTCGAGAAGAGCTCGGAGACCTTGATGCTGAGGCGGAAAGGGCGATTTCCTCCAAGCGTACGTCTCGAGCTATCTCACCTGCGGGCCCTGTGCCGGTTACGATCAATAACAACTTTCTTAACCATCAACGCGCGGCTCAACGTCAACAGCTACAGCCTCTGCGATGGCGCGGAGATCTTCTGACCTGCGAACTATGGCCACTCTCCGCAAGCCTTTGATCGGCAGGTGAAAGCCGTTTTCTGCACATCGTAAAACATAGGCGATCAGCGCCGTCACTTCTTGTGGTGTCAGAATTCTATTGGGCGATGGCCTTCTTTCGCCTTTGCTACAGTACGTATCGTAGATCTTCGAGACCAGGCTCAATAGGTCGCCCGATCCTCAGGATGCGCGGTGTCCTTCGACCGCACCGGGATCTTCAAGACCGAATACTCAAACCTCCGATCGACATATTTCAACACCTCCGGATCCATGTTATTAGTGTTAACCCCCATCTCATACTCTCCCCCGTCAGTAGGGCGAGGCCGAAGCGGCCACCAATAGCATCTACACGGCATGAGGTCTCAATCAATCTCGTGGAAGAGAGATCGCTCGACTTACACGCATCCACAATTGTCGCAGAAGTTGAAAGAAAGCTCTCGGTCTCCCCAGATGTACTGCTTGGTTATCGTGCCTGGCTTCGTTTCGATCTCGACCTCGTCTGGATGGTAGTAGCCCCATGCGGCGCCGTAGCGCCTGCATATGGTGCATTGGCAGAAATTGCTATATTCGGGCAGGCGTGGAACTGTGACTGTGATGGCGCCGCAGTGGCAGCTGGAGCGGATTGGAGTGTTTTCGGTTGCCATCTTTTAGTCCGTTCGTACCAGATCCAAGCGGTGTGGTGAAGAGATGTTGCAACTTGGACTCGTCGAAGGTTGTCTGGTTGATCAGAACGAACAACCGGAAACGATTTATATACCGTAACGTTTCATTCCAATTGCCCGGAGAGTGGTGGTGGAAAGATCAATCATCTGGTGGTGCTCATGAAGTCACCGTTGGCGGTCTCTGTGGCTTCTCAATAGCTCGGGCGCTTAGAGCAACACCGTCGTTAGCATACACGAGATAGTCCAGGCAACCACCAGGCAGGCTTGTATTAGTCCGTTTCATACATGCCGTTATTCCGTATGGGGCCAAGACTTGCATTTCTTCATTAGTCCATATTGGACGCCCCTATCTCGCCTTACGACTGAGTGCCTTGCGGTCACAGACTATTATACTGTAAAGAACATTCTCTATAGAGCCGGGCGAACTGTGTCCGGCCTCATTCTGTGCCCCGGTGCAACTGCCGACTTACTTTGCTATCGGGTGTCGCTACACACCTGAATCTTGGAAACCTGGAGCTCTTCATCACAATCAACCTCACGCTCCACTGAGATTCATTGCACTGACCAGACAGGATGAGGGGAGCCGTGTCTAGCCACGTTTTCCCCGAGTAAGTTTGGCTCGCTCCAGCATCGGTCAATTGACTGCTGACCGTTCCAGACTAGGTGGGAAAACAATTGTGAAGGTGGTTATTGGACAGTCTCCAGAGGTGACATATTGGCTTCACGAGGAGGTCCTGACGAGCGTCTCGGAGCATGCCAGGTCCGCCGTCTCGCGTTCTATCTTGGAAGATAATCAGCGCACGGTGGAACTTCCCGAGGAAGACGCGACGATTTTCGAGATGTTCGTCAAGTATCTGTATACTCGATCAGTGGACACTACATCCGTCCAGGACAGCCTTCAGCTCTATCTCCTCGCCGAGCGAATGCAAGCCCCCAAGCTGAAGGATGAACTATACCCTAGCCTCTCTATGTCTCCAGACCTTTTCACCTCGACGCAGATTTTGTCTGTTCTCGATACAGCTGCCCGGGACGACCCCCTTCGCGAGTCTTGCATTAGACGCGTTTGTCGAGACATTCGTTCCTCAGCACGTCCGTTTGCAGACGTAGAGCTCGCCAGAGTCCTATGTGAGAAGCATGCCGCAGAAATTCTCGCGTTTCTTATGGACAGATACGACGACATAATCTTGCAGGGGTTGGCGAAGGAGGAGACGGAAGGGAAGCCAGCTGCAGAGGGAAATGCAGCCACACTGTTAAAGCCAGCGACCAAGAGTGATACTGTGTGGATGCGGCAAGAGTTTCAGAGCAGCGCATCGCCTTTTATCACTGGCAAAGTCGAGCCATGCTCAGTCAACTCTCTCACTCACGTTACTGACACGTCCCTCGTAAGTCTAGACGCCCTCTTCATCTGATTCTGTACTGACAATCTCCAGCTTCTGCACACCTCTCATCTGACAGTCACCTCGGGAAGCGCGAAGAATGACAATAACTCTGCCTCCAAACCATCGATCTTTTCCCTGCCACTTGCGGCTCCCTCTTGGACTTCCACCCCAATTAAGTTCGATAGTGGTGTAACCACAGCGGCTTCTGGCGACGGCCCTGCCAAACCACCGCTCTTTCCCCTGCCTCCTCGTTGGACTCCGAGCCCAATAAAATTCGACAGCGACTTGACCACAGCTGCTTCTGGTAATGCCAGCGCGGCTCCGGAACTTGCTGTTGCACAGTCGGAGTGACCAAGGCGAGCACCTGGTGTATATATATCCCTTGGAGCCTTTCGCACTCGAGCGATATCAGCGATTTCGGCACCACCCAGTCCGCCTTGAGTTCTCATTATTTCAATGTATCATACAACATGTCTTTTTGGACTCGATTTGCTTCTTGGCCCTCGGAATACGTTGAAGATCCATCTGGATTTTCGGGGAGGCGTTGCGAAATCAGTGTTAGGTGAGGGCTTGTTCGAGTCAAGGGAATTGTGGCTTGACAGAAGCTGTAGAAACACAGTCTTACACGCTATCTCCATGATTGGCGTTATATAATCTTTAAACTCATACCAGTCAATGGTCTATCCCTGGGCGCCACAGAAATGCGAGCAAGCGTCTCAGTCGCAGTCCATGAAATCCGCTTCAAAGTCCCCAATCTGTTGTGCCCCAGTGCACATCCTCTCACCACTGCACATTGTTTGGCGGTGCAACAGCCGGCGGTGCTTCACTAGTCACATATGCCTTGCTCAAGCCACCATCAACCACGAACTCGGTCGCATTGACGAAGCTGCTCTCATCGCTCGCCAAAAATAGCACTGCTTGAGCCTGCTCGATAGCTTCACCAAACCGTCCCATAGGGAAGTGCACCTCGCGCCTATGTCGTTTCTGCAGATCATCGCCAAGCCAATCTTGTAACAAGGGAGTGTTCAACGGGCCAGGGCACAGCGAGTTGAACCGGATGTTCTCTCTGGCATGCACGATGGCTAGTTCTCGTGTCATGGCCAAGACTGCACCTTTCGACGCCGTGTACGCCAATTGAGGTGTCGCGGCGCCCATCAACGCCACGAAGCTGGCCACATTGATGACAGATCCTTTGGTCTTCTTGTTCCTTCGCATGGACAATACCGCATGCTTGCTTCCATACCACACGCCCTTGACGTTGATCTTGTGCGTCAGGTCCCAGATGTCCTCGGGGGTGTTGATGGCATCGTCGTCCTTGGCGTGCATAATCCCGGCGTTGTTGAATATGATATCGATTCCACCATGCTTGTCTTGGGACTCGATCGCCGCTTGGACATCAGACTCCTTCGAGACGTCGCATTTGATGGTTTCTAAGCGCGGGTGGTTGGGCACGAGTTCCTTGACTTTTGCCAGCGCCTTTGCCAGGGCCGGTTCTGAGATGTCTGCCAGAAGGACAGCCGCGCCTTCTTTGGCGAATAGAACCGTGGTCTCAAGGCCAATGCCACCTGCTGCTCCGGTAATGACGGCGGTTTTGCCCGCCAGGCGACCAGGTCGTGACTCTGTAGCCATCTCAAAGGGGTCTCTCTGACCGGACCTGACGTGTGAGTGAGTGGGCGGTGAGAGAGAGGTGAGAGCCAGAGGCAAAAGAGTGGTGACTAGGGAATCAACACCCTTTCACTGATTTTTGAAGTGAACTAGTACAATGGGTGCTGGCAGTGTCACACGGGCACACAATGCAACGGGAAATAATATCGATCGAGTCACTCGAATATCATGGAAAACAGAGCCCGGCCCTTATCTAATCAAACATGGTCTTCTCCGAAGCAACCCGCCATGGCCCATCCATACCAAACTCTTGGATGCCGCCTGTCCAATGGGCGATTTTCTAGGCTTGAGCTGCATCTTCTTGTTGATCGCAAGCACATGAGCTCCTGCCCTGTGAGAAGCTCGAGTCGGCTGCAGTATCCGGCCCGTTGTCGGAGACGGGCAGGTACAAGCGTCATTGATTCATTCCAAGGATGCAGCTACCAGCCTTGCATTATTTCAAACCTGGTACGAGTACTTGTGTACCTCGTACGCAGTGGTTCATTCCATTTGGCCTTCGGCCCCTCGACCCCGAGATGCCTTAAGCCTATCGCTTCGAGGGTGAGCTTATCAGCTCAGCCTCCGCTGCACATCCAAGCCCCGAATCAAGCACCTTCTATGTAACACCAATCATTGCCCCGCTTTGTGTAAGAGGGTTCGCAGCTTGCTCTTGTGAGCTCTTTGCTCCTTGTTCTTCGTTCTTCGGTCCTCGGTCCTAGCCTTTGATCCTCATTCTGCCGTCCTTTGTCTCACCGTTTCAGCTATGGCCAACAAGGAGATCCTCACTCTTGACGACCTGGAGACTGAGTTGGCGACCGATAACAAGGTCAAGCTCGCAGGCATTGATATTGATGGCACGCGCTCATTCAGCTTTTCTCTAGGCCCCTGCTGACTCGCGCAGGCATGCTCCGGGGCAAGTTGGTCTCCAAGAAGAAGTTCCTTTCCGTTGCCAAAGATGGCTTTGGCTTCTGCAGCGTGGTGTTCGGCTGGGATATGCACGACCTGACCTACTTCCGCGAACTCAGGATCAGCAATAAAGAGAATGGATACAAGGATCTGGTTGCAAAGATAGATCTCTCCAGCTACCGTCGCATACCTTGGGAGGGCGATGTCCCTTTCTTTCTGGTCAGCTTCTACGATCCCGACACAGACAAGCCGATCTCCGCGTGTCCGAGGAGTGTTCTGCGTACCGTCGTCGGGAAGTTACACGACGCAGGGTACGGAGCCATGGCCGGTGCTGAGTACGAGTTCTTCACATACCGGGCTCCAAAAGACGAAACAACACAGACCACTCACAAGACCTCTTCCACAACAGCTTCCTTCCTCCAGAACAACCCCGTCGACGCGCTGCAGCATTTGACTCAGGGGATGTTCGGCTACTCCTTGACCGACCCCATACACAACCAAGATTGGTTCTATAGCGTCTTTGAAACTTGCGAGAAGTTCAGGTGTAACGTCGAGGGCTGGCACACAGAATCGGGTCCCGGTGTATTTGAAGCAGCTCTGGAGTTTGGAGAGGTCACCCAAATGGCGGACCGAGCAAGCCTGTTCAAGTACGTGGTGAAGGCGATGGGCAGCAAGCACGGCATCACACCCACGTTCATGGCAAAGCCGAAGCAAGGCTTACCCGGCAACAGTGGGCACATGCATTGCTCGATTGTTGACAAATCGGGAAAGAACTTGTTCTACCGTGGCGAGAAAGACCCCAACCCACCATACAAAGACCTGGAGTACGTGTCGGATCTAGGGCGACATTTCCTTGCGGGACTTTTAGATGGTCTTGCAGACGTCATGCCCATTATCGCACCCACGATCAATTCTTACAAGCGGCTGGTGGAGAATTTCTGGGCCCCTGTCACAGTGTCTTGGGGTCTGGAACATCGCGCCGCATCTATCCGCTTAATCGCTCCTCCGATAGCTTCGGCCAAGTCGACAAGGTTTGAAATCAGAGTCTGCGGTGCGGATGCCAATGCATCCTTGGTCCTGGCAACCATTGTTGGCCTCGGCTGGAGAGGTATCGAGAAGAAGCTGGAGATTAAGCTACCACCACTGGGCAAGGGCGAAGAA
Organism: Capronia americana; assembly: GCA_016110215.1. Lineage (NCBI taxonomy): Eukaryota > Fungi > Ascomycota > Eurotiomycetes > Chaetothyriales > Herpotrichiellaceae > Capronia > Capronia americana. The sequence goes on from JADWQD010000016.1 coordinate 188,800, forward strand.
GTCGGAGGTCTCGCCGACAAAGGCGAGCGATTGCCCAAGAACCTCAAAGATAGCACGGCACGATTTATGGCCAAAGATAGCGTCGCGCGGGAAATATTTGGAGACGAGTTTGTTGAGCACTATGGCGGTACACGAGAGCACGAGTTACGACTATGGGACGAGGCAGTTACGGATTGGGAGGTAAGAAGGTACATTGAGACTGTATGAGATGATACCCATTCACGATCGAGCATTGAGAGCAACTGATATGCGAGCTGTGCGAAAACACACTGCGAGTACATCGTCCGACAGCACTGAGGCCAGCGGTGACAAGAGCCAGGCCGGCTGGGATAACGAGCACCAGCAGATCTCATTCACAGGTTATGAGTCCTGATATTCTGATCGGCTCAAATCCCGGGATATATCGGAGGGAACCGTGTCTTTCAAATAAACGGAACAGCGCTCGACGTCGCCACGGTGCGCGCTGACCAAATCCCGAAGCATCGAATCGATAAGACGCTGACCAGTTCAGCCCACGAACAGCAGATCCAAGGCAACAGCATGGATGAAAAGGGTGACACTGCAATGAAATCACCCCCAGCGCGGAAACGTTCTGGCAGACTCCTGTCGACTTTAGCCTCAAGATGATATTTCTAACAATAGGACCCGATTTCATCTTTGTTCACCAGTATTATTCTGACAGCAAGTGCCGAATATGCGATGGTTAAGACTCTGCTTTGTCACAATGAGCTGCTCCAGAATAATCATGTTTGGTCTCTTTGTGCCAGACCTGTCGAGGTTCACCAGCCCATTGCACCTTCGAGGCCTATTCTCTTTGTATACACATCCATTGTGTCTATTGTGTCCAGAATTGGAACCGTCTAGGACAATGACCGATTATCAGTGCAAGTGCTGCTATTCCTGTCGCTCGTGGTATGTGCTTCGGGTTGCACAAATGTTTCCCATGTTCCAGTTGTGTCCTGGTGTTTTTATGTTTTGTTTTCATCCGTTAAACCGAGGGCTTTGCATTCGATTACACCATCTCTAACAAGGAATTCACCTATTGGCTTCGTGATGAGTTCACAAGCACAGAACAGTGGCAATCTGGGAAGGGGAATGAGGACGAAGAAGCCAACAGCCAAGGGCCAGGCATATGCAAGTACATTCTCAAGGAGAGGCGCTGCACATGGTATTACTCCGTCTCATATCGCAGTCCAAGGTACTACTCAGGCTCAGGTCCCTGCTCAAGCCGCTACTCAGTCACAAGTTCCTACTCAAGCGCAAACAGGCCGTCGTATCACCAGATCCCAAACAAGAACCCAAGCTGGATTGCGTGCCCCGACCAATGTTGCCAACAGCACGCAAGGCCAGACCAACGCGGCCGCCAATGGTACTCAGCTTGCACCTGAAGTATCAACGAGGAAGCGTGCCAGGCAGGCTACAATCTTAAAGGCCAAAATTGACGGGCTGATGATAAAGATCTACGAGGAAATTCGCCGTGCGGCCATTGACAAGCTATCTTCGCACAAAGATGAGATCTACGCGGTAAGAGAGTTCCTCTTTCAAGCTCGATTGCGTCGCTTCTTCGATCTTCAGCCAGAAAGCAAACGGGAAGTTTTACTAGTAAGTCTCGAAGAATACGATGTACACCATCCCCGAGGTGGCTCGGTCGCAAATGACGCGAGAAGGGCCCTTCTTTTTCCAGAACCGGACAGACTGACCGAGTTCTTCGACGATCCCAAGCTCCTTCTTTTGACCTTCTGCGCACATTCTGCGAGCTTTAGAGAGGCCATACGACGCAGCGACGCCCAAAGCAGAGAGGAAGGAGCGCCCGCGTGGAGTGTCATCTATCCGGTGCTCAAGTCCTGTGCGTCAAGCCTGGAGTTGTTTGCGCGATCGTTTGATTTCAACTGGGAAAAGAATCTGCGGGCATTTGAAAAGCATTTTGACACGATCTTGAAGTATGTATATAGTGATGAGCAGAGAAGACACCGCCGTAATCCTGGAGGCCTCGGGGGCCTCGGGGGCATAGATCAATCGAATTTTGGGATTGACGATGGAGATCTCGCCGAGATCCACCGAATTCCAGACGAAGAGGAGAGCTACATCCATCACCACTGGGCCTTGCCCTCCGAAGACAAGCAGCCCGCGGTCCGGCCGACGATCAAGTACACCGTGACGGGCGACATGTGGAGGACGCCGTTCGTGAACGACTTTTACGCCGTCGTCGACCGACCCAGAATCCGGAGAAAAGGCAAGAAAGCGAAATTACCGGTCACGCTCCCACCTGGCTCCGAGCAAACGCTGAAACAACTGGACATTACCAAATCCGTTATCCTTGATATGGGGAACCATCCCTGGCCCCTCGGGGCGTCTTCCAACGTCCTCGGAAGGCCTGACTTCTGCGGTGCCCCCGGGCACAAATGCATCGCCTGCGGTGTGGAGGCGCCCGACTCAGTCAACCCGCCCAACGCGAACGCGGAAGACGGTAGCGACGCAGAGGAGTCCTCCGCGGCGGGACAACCGCAAACAGAGCCCGAGCACGCACCGTCTCCAGAACGCCCCTACCCCTGCCATTGTACGCTCAAGGAGCTGATGGCGGTGAAGAACAACAAGAAGACCATCTTCACGCAGGCCGACTCCCTCCTGGTCGAACTCTTCACAACGCACGACAAAGGCCGGGGCATCCGCTCCCTCCAACGCATCCCCAGGGGCACCTTCATCGGCCAGTACATCGGCGAGACCTACCCGGAGCGGGACCTGGACACCGGATCGGAAATCTACCGGTACGGCGGGCCCGAAGGCAACGTCTACCACTTCAGCGTGCCGTTGGGCGCGCCACCTCCGCCACGAACCCCCGACCGCCGGCCCCACTTCACCGTCGACTCGGCGCACCTGGGCAACTGGACGCGGTTCATGAACCACCACTGCAGTCCGAACGTGCGGTTCCAGACGGTCAACCTGGGCCAGGTGTGGACCACCGTCGTCCGCACGGTCAAGGAGATCAAGTTCCGCGAGGAGATCACGGCGGACTACGGGCCCGATTACTTCTACCATCAGGGGTTGGATTGTCGGTGCGGCCACGCCCGGTGTAAGTACAGCAACGTGACTGGTGAACAACGAGCCAACAGTCGGAAGCGGGCGCGGGATGGAGACGACGAGCATTCGCAGAGTGAAAATGGCGACGGCGGGGAAGAGGAAGATGAAGATGAAGAACAGCAGAAGACAGAGAGGAAGAGGAAGAGGCCGAGAACTGTCGCCAAGAAAGGGTCAAGGACCAAGGCCCCGACGAAGGGGCGGGATGTGGATGTGAGGCCCACGGGAAAGAGTAAAGGTAAGGGTAAGGCAGCCAAGAAAGGCGGAAAGAGGCGATGAAGGTTGACGTTGCAGTTGAATCTGAAAATGAAGCGACCGTGGTGTTGAGAGATATGTATTACTATGTATTGTATTTGTATTATATTGCGTTGTATTATAAGGTACAGTTGTTCCCGAAAGTGGTCAATATTGCGGACACATTGCGATTCTTTTCTTTCGACGCTAAAGAACCCACATATTACCGTATTTAGTCTAGCTCATGCTCGCTTTCAACTTGGTATATTTCATGTATCTTTACTAGCAAATATAGTGTGAATGTACATAATATCAAGAAAGTTGACCTCTTTGCAAGTTTTGGTGGGGAGCGCCAAGACAATTGTCACCACCTACTGCGGATGGGATAGCGCCTTAGGCGGGATCATTCTCACTGCCAATATAATCACGTGATAAAATTGATTGGTTGGTCGAGACATTGTCCGCTGGACAAACTTCGAGTCAAATCCGCGCTTCAGCCTAATCGAGCAGGCCTCTAACATTCGTCTGGACTGCCTACGCATGGACCAGTTTTGCAAATGCCCTATTTCAGCGATGTGAGATTCGCGGAATCCTTCCTCCCACGTACGCTCCGGCCGAACCTCGACCTCGAGCCCATTCTGATTATAACCTGGCGCAGCCCAGTTCGAATGACCACATCACACATCAAGCCGCAACCAGCAATCAAGCACTCTTAAGGGATGCTGGCTGTTGTTGTTCTTATCTGCCCAATATATCTCTTCAACGGGGTTTACGCGATGCGTCTTTTGAAATTCGACAGTCGTGGTGAACTTACCTTGACCAAGAATTTCGGCAAGAACATTCCATGCTACGCAATACTTTCCCATACCTGGGGAGTTGATGATGAGGAGATTACTTTCAAAGATCTAGAAAATGGATCTAGTAAGAGCAAGGCTGGTTATAAGAAGATTCGGTTTTGTGGCGAGCAGGCTCATAAGGATGGCCTACAATATTTCTGGGTGGATACATGCTGCATTGATAAATCAAGTAGCGCAGAGCTTCAAGAAGCTATCACCTCTATGTTTCGCTGGTACCGTGATGCAGCGAAGTGCTATGTGTACCTATCAGACGTTACAGTTCATGAACGCGACAGTGACCAGACTGAGCGGCCGTGGGAACCAGCATTTCGGAAAAGCAGATGGTTCACACGAGGCTGGACACTTCAAGAACTCCTTGCTCCGAAATCGGTCGAATTCTTTTCACGAGAAGAAGAGCTCCTAGGTGAAAAAAAGACACTGAAGCAGCAGATTCACGAGATAACGGACATTCCTATCGCGGCTCTTTGCGGAGCACCTTTGTCTGAATTCGGTGTTGATGAGCGGCTACGATGGGCAGGGAATCGCAAAACCCGACGAGAAGAGGATAAGGCTTATTGTCTTTTGGGAATTTTCAACGTCTTTATGCCTCTCATATATGGTGAGGGAGAAAACGCTTTCGTCCGGCTAAAAGCAGAAATCGATGGGTCTTCGAGGAGTAAGTAGTCCACTCACCACCAGTGTTTTCCTGCTTGCCAGATCTTTACCCTCGCCTTAATCTCTTTACAATACTAACAAAATCCTATAGAATTGCTAAATCTGCCCAAGACTACGCTTAACTTAGCCAAATACGACGAGGCGGCAAAGAAGAGCCTCAGCGATCTACAAGCCACTGATCCAGAGGATTCGACAATTCTTCAAGAATGGCGGGATAGTGATCATGCTAACAATCTGGCCGATGACATCCTGACAGAAATAAAGCAAGAGGTACAGGGACTGATGGCTGTCCTGTGCTCAATGAGTCAAGCTCAGGAGCGGATTATCGCGAAAGCGCTGCACGATAGGATGACATATCCAGTAACCTCCCCAGCAGGACCGAAAAGACATCTTCAGTATCGCGGATGCAGAAGGCGAGTCTGCAAGAACAAGTCACCAGGCAAGCAGAAGCAGTCTACCCCTTCTCATTCTTCGCTGCCTGGCTCTTTTCCTGCAGATTATCTGTGTTCCGAAGTCTCGTGCACTTCGATAGCAAGCACCTCAATGTCCCATCCCAGGATTGATACATCTTGCTGCATGGCGGACGCTAGTCGTGCATTCTGGGCCATGTTACTTACAGTGCTCTATGCCAATCCGCAATCACGAAAGCTAGCTGGTCGATTGTGGATGGGTTTACAAGCTGACCCGGTCCTTGCCTTACTTTGTCTAATGTGTGTTGTGTTAGTTCAGCGATGTCTGCTTCATGTCCCAAAGCATATCTCGCTGTTATCTGACAACAGCATTGCATTTGAGGATGTCTTCGGCATCGAAATCCGTGTGCCGTATCGACAGTGCGAGCAATACGAGCTCTTTCACGGCTTTCTCGAATATTACTTTCGACAGAAACCTGGTCTCCAGCGAGTCATGCAGAAGCGATATCGACTACTTCTAGGCAATGCTCGCGGCCAGATAATTGAGCGCTCGACGTGGACCGAGATGGTCAGACCAAATACACGCCTGACTATGGCTATATTGCTGGCCTCCCCTCAGAGCCAATGCGCGAAATGCCTTGGAGAGCTTGAGCCTTGTAGCCAAGGCCAGATCCGCATCTGGTAAGTGGTTAAATTGTTGATCGTGGGTCCTTTGACTGACCATGCTTAGCTTTCCTTGCAATCAAGAGTATAGTGTCGAAACTCTGTCCGCCCCCAACCACCAGAGGTCTTCCTCAACGAAAGCAATCGACTACCAGATCAGTGAAACGGAGCAGCTGGATTTACCTCTCCGCCATCCCACCGAATCGCACGAAGTAGAGGTCGCTGCTTCTCTACTGGAGCAAGCAAGTAACATGACGTCGCAGAGCAACTCAGGCCAGGCAATTGAGGCACCAACTCAGGAGATCATTGCCACCAACAATCCCCATACGAGGAGTGATGGAGCCGCAACTGATACACCACATAGATCGAGGCCTCCGGCAAAACAGAAGCCCGGGTCGGTACTCGAGCTGGAGTTGAAGCTGTTCAAAAACATGACTATTCGCATTGTTCCCCAAGTAACCCCTCTCAGACCTATGTTGCCACGAGACAGGGAGGAAGACATTGATCATCTCTCCACAACTGTGAATACCAGCGAGCTTTCGCCGGAAGAGTGGTCCGAACGACTACTGCTAGAAGACACAGGTTTTACATCTACAATCGGCCAACTGGGTCTGCGGCAAAAAGATGATTCCGAGCTGGAGCCACTTCACGTGCGTGACGACATGTCCATCGTCGCTGAACCAACTCGCCATGTCGATTACCTCAGCCACGACTGGGACGAAAGAGAATTAGTACTTTCCTGGCGATATGTCGTGAAAAGAAGGCAGACAATGCAAAACTCAACGAGACTCGAGAATGCTGCGTGGCGCTTCTGGGCGCAGAAACGAGATGCCTTGAATACCGTGAGTCCCGAAACTTTAAACTGGTTGAAAGATTGCGACGTCACATGGCTTTATGGCCCATTGCAATGAGAATCTCGCGGCCCTGGAGAGAATAGCAGGAGGGCATCTTCAGCCACCCGGCTCACACGGCCAGCCGAGCACGAAGCGCCAGGGTTTTCAGGAGCTCGTTCGTCTTTTGCGTTTGCCGACGTGCCCACTCCCTCAGAATGCAAACACGTTCTCTTTGACGAGGAAGTCAGACAAGTACAAGCTATCGATTCTGAGGAAGATGACGGGCCCGAAGAAGAAGATGACGCGATCTTCGACACAGACGAAGACGACGACTGTGGGTTAATGATGGCGCCGTCTCTCCCAATAGTCCGAGGCAGTGGTCAAACCTTTTCTCGCGATAACTTAAGCATCGAGTTGAAGACAATTGTTCCGTTACCATCAACCACACTCAAGTACAGGACCGATACCCCAGAGCCACCAGAGATACCCAACTTCCGTATTGGACTCTGGCCCAATTGACGGGGAAGTCATTCCTCGGCCGGCCCCGCCTCCATACCGCCAGGTAGCTGTCCAGTTAGGCAGCTAGAGTGTCAGGTAGTCAGAGAACCAATAAATCACAATGGGACCTCAGGAACCTTTGAGACATGATAGGTGTAGGACGTAATATTGCCTTGGACGCCCAAGACACTGGCTACAGCAACGCGTCGGATAAGTGTCGTTGGCGGGTTGTCGCTTTTGCATGACGAACATAGTATTCCGACTGGGAACCGAAACGTGCCACAAAATGTGCATCAGATCAACGTCTTTACAAGCAAGCACCGACATGTTACCGTGGATGAGGCGCTAGTGTGCCTCGCTGTGATGGGTTGTGCTACGTTCAACGCTAGACTATATCTAGAGTAGCAATTCTACTAGCGTCGAAGGGAAAACAATTGCAATGTGTCCGCGACACGGACCAGCTTCGGGAAGCACTGTATGTTATTTCTCGTCTGTCTGCGTCCTGTGTCATGCATGTGGGAGCGGACCTTCCTCGCGCTGGGAGACTAGGCAATAAACATTCGACGGATTCGCTACAGGATAAGGATTTCAGTTCAGATTCACTCTTTCGGGCAGGTCCCCCGTTTCAGGAAGTCGAAACTTGCTGTTCTTCCTCGTTGATACGGTGCTGCCCGGTCTGATGTAAGATCGCCAAGGTGCGTAGATCAGTATTAAGACAATTATGAGTAATTGGCACGCCAGGACTCGGAATTGACGCTCGTGGCACTGTACTAGTACGAGTGCGAGGTATGTCAGGAGTACAAGTTTCTTGCGGAGAATAGAGAGTCAGAAATTCCACACTCTTTCTTTCAGCCTCACGGGCCAGCGTGGTCCCGCGTGGTCCCCGCCTGGGCAGCTGACGGTACCTACTCGTATCTATAGAGTAGAACTTGCTTTTACCGTGCATGCTGTATCTTCAAGCGGCCACATCCCGCCGCCGCGGAGACGGTGGCACCAAGATGGACGAAGGAAGCGGGCTTACACAACGAGAGGAGCCCGACGCGAGCCAAGCAATTTGAGTGAAAATTGGGAAAATGTTTACTCGGCACTCGTAATTATATCTAGATTTGATTTCCCCGTCCTTCGAGTCGGATGATTCCGTCCGATACGAGGACATTTGTCCAAGTCCAGCCAGCTATGTAGTCATACATAGTACGGGGTGGTATTGGGGCCTTTCCAAGGAATTCAATCCTTGTCGACCCCTGCGCGATGCTTTTGTCGGTTGCTCGCAAACACGGTATGTACCATGTGTGTATGGTATGGTATACTAACTAGTTCGTAGGGGTATTGTCAGGGTGCCCCTTCGCACTCGCATCCTAGGGTGGCACTGTGGTTCTACATATTCCACGGATCAAGCCTCCTCGAGCTCGTGCGGTGCTTTTTGCCTTTCGTCCGCATGCTTTGCTTACAGAGTATCTTCGTTTGTGCTGATTTGCGAAGATGCGCATCAAATGTCTGAAGTGTCAACCGTCCTATTCGGCCTAATCGCTGACGCGGCGCGGGCAGACTCCGTCGGTCAACTAGTCAGGGGTTACATACACAATTAGCATTTATACTCCATACTGCGTACGGAGTACATATCTACATGCATACATATCTACATCCATCATCCGCAGATTGAGGTGAACTCGGGCTTAAACACATCACGACCCTCAGTCCGGCTCAACCCATTACGATCACCCCCAATCTGGCGCAACCAATAATGTCCGATTCAACGACCAAGGTCTCGGCCAACACCGTCGAGGTCAACGGGTATCAATTCTCGTATCGCGAGAGCGGGCACGGCGAGCCCCTCGTCCTCGTGCACGGGCATATCAGCGACCAGCGCGCCTGGGACGAGCTCGAGCCCAAGCTCGCGACCCGGTTCCACGTGTACAACTACAGCCGACGGTTCGCTTGGCCGAACGAACCCATCAAGGACGACGAACGGTGTCCCTGGGAGCAGGACGCCCTGGACCTGGCGGGCTTGATCGAAACCTTGGGCATCGGCCCCGTGCACGTGCTGGCCAATTCCTCGGGCGCCGTCATCTCGCTGTACACGGCGAAGACAAAGCCGCAGCTGTTCCGGACGCTGATGGTCGAGGAGCCCCCCCTTGTGGGCCTCTTCCTGCCATCCCTGCCCCCGTCTCTCCAGTCGCTGCTCTCCTTCCTCGTCTGGCATCCCATCACGTTCTGGCCCGTCATGCACTTTGGCGTCACGACGACCGGGCCCGTCATCGCGCTCTGCAAGCAAGGGAAGTACGAGGAGGCGACCGACAAGTTCAGCAGCGACGTCATCAACGCCAAATACTGGCCTCGGCTGCAGCGGAATCCGGACCGCAAGCGCCAGGTCGAGGATAACGCCAAGTGGCTGTGCCAGTTCTTCAGATATAGCACCATGCCGAAGTACGGGGCGGGGGATGCGCAGCGGCTGGCGGTGCCGACGCTGGTCATGGCCGGGAAGGAGAGCACGGCCCACCAGCGATACACGGCCGCCGAGCTGTACAGGCTTATCGGCGCCGCGAGGAAGGAGATCGCCTATATCGACGATGCCGCCCATCTGATGCATGAAGACAATCCGGAGCGCGTGTTCGACGAAGTGGTGAAGTTCGTGTTTGATGATACGGCGAAGTGAGGGAATAGGGGACAGGCTGCCGAAGTGTTAAATGCAGGCAAGCAAGCGTTCGCAATGTGATGTTATGTTTTCTCCGATGGCTTACGACAAAGATTCTTGAATCCTTCTGCAACAGCATAACTAGCGGGACGGGGACATGCTGTCCTTTAGCAAAACAGCCTGCACAAGACCGCTAGAGCCACGATGTCCGCGCCAATGATAGGATTCGATCATCGTTTTGCCTCGATGGCGACAACTGAGAAGCGGACTGTGCATGTTACTTTTCGTTAGTTCTCACTAGATGCCGTCGTTGCGGAGTTTGAAGTTAACGTCAAGATCCCATCGAATGCGCGGTTGTTGACCATGTCCCGCCAGTACAATAGTCTTCCTCCCATAGGGAAAAAGCACCGTGGTCCTCAGAAGCAAATTCCCTCGCGAGTTTTGCCACCTGGGCAGGATTTCCAGTTGCATTTTTGTAATGCTCGTGCCAGAGCCCCCACGCGGTGGTACCCAGAGATAACTCAGCCCAATACTTAGCCCCTACCTGTTATATTCATCACGGTCATGGAGCAGCAGTGCAATCCGTATTGTACTTAACCGTAGACTCCGGCCCGTTCAGCCATATCCGATGTCGAGGGATATTGAATTGCGTGCGTAGGTTCGACACTTCTTGAGGTCGCGGTAGTCAGGTTGAACGGTATCCTGGTTGTGTGCTTGTAAAAAATCCAATATCAGGCAGATGCTGTAGCGCAGATCGCTGAGATCTTCGTCGAGGTTTGAAAGGACGCTCCTCCGAACAGGGTATGATGTTTGACGGCTTTAGGTAGCAACGTTGCGCCTGGTGCCTCCTGTGGGTATTTGCAGGAACTTGTTGCTCTTACATTGAAGTTCGCCAAGGACCTGGAGCTTGTCAACGACCTGACTATGTCCAAGTCCTAATTCTTAAGAGAGAGAGAGAAATGCACAAGCGAATTGATGATGGTGAGACCCAAAGCTGACGAGGCTGACGAGGCTGCTCGAAATCGAGGAGATTCATCATCTCGGGCTTGTGATACTCGGTTCAGCCCGCCATGTCCATGCGACAGCCAATGTTCCAGTTAAACAGCCCGAATCAAAACAAATCTCGAGCACTGGATAATGTTTCGCGCTTTGTAGGCAGCCGTCCACTGATCACGACCAAACTTCGAGAACAGATGTACTTGATGAGCAGGCCGACATTCGCCTTGACAGACATTTCAATGTTCTGCTGTCTAACACCGTAATTGAATTCATAGGCAGCGTGTGGGATTGAGAATATACTCGGAAGTGTGGGCGCAAGGTGGGCGAGTCCGCTGACTAAGCGAGGCTGCAGGCTAGCCTTGCGTGTTGGATTTCATGTCAATCTGCAATCTTTTCTGGCCTAGAAGATATCCTTTTGCCCACGCACCAATGCTCGAGGTATGAGCCTCCAATGTCCGTACAGGAACATTCCATACTCCGCATGGCGACTGGACGTGCTCCGGACCTTGTTCCAATTTCCCGAGAAGGCTCGTCGCAGAACCTACGTCCATACCGCACGACCGAATCGTTCAATCTGCCGACGCAACTACAGCGATTCACAGACTCCTACCCAAAGAACCCAGGTCCTTGACGTTCAAAATGAAGCGCACACAGAATCATCAACTGCAGGCAAGAAGAGCAGGGGGAATGCAGGACCATCGCCGCCTTTCAACCCCTACAGCGACGCCGGACTTCAGGCGGTTAAGGACTTGCTCGCGGAGCTCCAAGCCGTGAGCAAGAAAGTTCATCACGGCGATGCAGACAAGAAGTGTGGGACGGACTTCAAGCCAGTGGTTTTTGAACCTCCAGCAGAGCCAGGAACGAAAAGGAAGACGTACAAGAGAATTGCCGTCGACACGTCGACGAAACACAGGCCACCAATCTCCAAATCGCCTGTCGTACGCTGGGTGGAAAAGGCAGAGAGTCGACGGACAGAAGAAAAAATACACCCTTCATATCACCACATTCGAGGGCTGAAGAATAACCCCTGGGCAGAGATCCTAGCGAGCCCTATTCGGGCATGTCAAGGCAGCGGTGCAAGACTCCCTGTGGACCTGTTGCTGGACCTTGGATATGTCAAAAATCCCAAAGATGATAAAATATACCTTTTGCCGACAAGGCTTGCCGATGTGGACGCTCTGGACGCGAAAATGGCCAGCGAGTTAAGGGCAAGCCAGCGACTACCTGCAGTGGTTGCGCCTCAGGTAGAACAACCCAGCAAGGACGTTGAAGAGACAGGGAGGAATAGTCCAGGAAAACCAACTCCCCGAGACAATGCTCCCTCGGAAACGCGAAAACCTCCCCAACCACAGAGTCGCCTGTTTCCGAATCACACCTTTCTCGCGTACATAACAGCTGGATTGACCCGCCCGGTGAAGAAGAATTTCAAGTCTCCCTCAGCCACCGGCCGCGAGAGTTTACCTGGTGAGATCGGCAAACTCGTCCATTTCGAAGCCCGCGAGGCCTTCTCAACGGCACAGCACTACCTGCAGAACAAACAACGTTTCGTCAGCGGCCATTCCGGCACGCGTGATACTCCCTCCTCTAACCCGGAAAAGGGTACTTTCAACCTGAACAAACTGCAATGGCAAGTTGAACTGCCGTCACGCATCGTGCACATCATGCGACGACGTATTCTGGTCGCTTTGAACGCGCTTGCGAGGTCCGAGTCTGCCGCAAAGAGTCAAGACGCGCTGCCCGGGAGACCCTCGGGCGTCATCCCACTCCTCTTCCCGAAGCACGGCACCCTCAACGGCGACGAGCTACGGCCCCAAGGGTCCACAGCTGAAGTGAACTACTCGCCGACCACGGAAACGGCCAACAGTGTCTCAAAGATCCGAAGAGTTGGAAGCATGACCACAAGAGCAGAAGTGACCACACCAAGCGAAACAGCCTCGTCGACCAGCCCGTCTCACGACCCATCACCTCAATCATCTCAACCGTCATCTCCATCCTTTGCTGCTGCTGCCCCCACAGAATCGACATACCACAGGCTAGGCCACCACGAATGGCTCCCAGGAAGTATATTCCTGCACGTCGGCGCCCGCGACATTTCATCGCTTCTCTTGTCGACGTCGTCGGCCTCATCGCTCCCCGCCCTACCGACAGACAACCCTCTCCTCCCACCAATGCTCCAGGTAATGGACATGCACCGCTTCCCCGTTTTCTCCCTCAATCGCCTCTTCTCTCACACCCCCGTGGCCCCAAGCGCGCAGCACACCGACGAGTTAAAAGAGTTACTCGCCCGCCCGATCTTTCAGCCCACGCACGCGAAACACGCGGACCCCAATCGCGAAGGTGACAACTTGCTGTTCGTCCGCTCACTCCAAGGCCCCGCGAAGACGGTGATCGAAGAAGTGTGGCGCCTCTGGCGTTATTTAGGCGGCGAGAACATGGACGTATCGTTCTTTGAGGGCCACGATATCGACGCCGGGGCCTAGGTCGAGAATTGAACTGAGCAAAGCTAGGACAGGGACCCACTGGGACGATGAGGTTGGCGAATCTCCAATAGCGGCAGCGCAGTGAGCGTTCGACGCCGGCTCCTCGATTGTTGACATGTTTGCCTTGTCGTCATGATTGTACAGTAATGCCCTATCGTAGCATACCCTACCCTTCCTTACATGGACATGTAATGTACAGAGTGTGAGAGTACGTGATGGACTGTGTTAACAATGTACAATGTATATTCTCAGACTCTCCGACTGCGAGACGGTAACACGCCTTCGAGATGATTTGTGGAACGTGAAGATGCAGACGCTGCGTTCACAAAATGTAGATTTAAATGGACGGATGGGTTACGATCTGCTGTAACTTGACTTGACTTGCCTACTGCCCGGATCCCGCGAATGCCAGATCCAAATCCAAATCGCGCTTTAGAACAAGTCAATCCGGCCGGTACACTATGCTATGCTATACACCCAACTTGGACGGTTGCATGCCATTCCCATGATGTGTTCATACAAATCATTAGAACCCTCATTACCCTCCTCCGACACTCTGATCAAAGCAGAGACGATGCTCCTGGGTGCTCTTCAGCCACTCACCGACGCTGGTGAAATGCGCCTGCAATCGAGACATTGTCGCCGCGATCGACGCCCGCTCCTCTTTTATCCTGGCTACGCCGGAGCCTAGCGGATATGATACTGAAATAAATCTGGCACAACCCACACGACAATGAACATGTTGTGTCCCCACGTGGTCTGTCTGTCAGATGAGCCAGTAGCTCGGCGTCACCGACTGCTCATACATAGATGTCAATTCTGCGTCAAAAAGACCCTGAACATCATTCACAAGATCTCCTCTGAGCTGAGTTGCCTGGTCCAGGAGTGTTGTCGCCGACAGCGCTCGCCTGAATGCCATCGACCAATTCAGGCCCCTAGCCGACTCGATACGCGTCGTAGATGACTATCATGAGTTAGTCAATCACGGGTTCCTTGGTTCACTCGAAACAAAACTTACTTTCTCCGATTCTTCGACTGCCGCTGGCCGTCCACAGGCAGGTATTTAAAAAGGCATACCTCTCATCACCAGTCTCGAATTCGACTGTCATGCGAAACTTGTACTGACCGGCTGGCACAGTGTCCGCCACTGTAGGGTCACTAAGTCGTTCGAGGACGTCTTTCGGACCAGTACGCCAGCCTTTGTGTTTTGCTGTGATGTACGCGGGAGGATCATCGTTGGTCTGGAGAAGGTAGCTGGCATTGCTGTGTGTTGCGAGGTCTTTCACGACGAGTTGGCTGTCCTGCCCGCCAGGCTGCAGACTCGCTGGTTAAAATACCTCAGGTGGGTAGGATGGAGGTGAACTCACAATGACAATTCCCTTTCCCCATCGTCCAGCCCACTGCCCACCTACGATACTGACCCAGTCACGGTGGCCAAATAGTGCCGACCCCACACCAATCTTGGGATTGACCTTGATGCTCATACGGAAATCAAGCTCGAGAGTCGGAGCCGGCAATGCCAGTGATCGCGCAACATCCCCTTCATCGAATCTGTGAAGCAGGTTATTTGCAGGTATGGACTCCTTCATGACATTCTGATAGGTCGCGCATTCGAGGAGATGCTGGCGTTGCCTCGATGTGTTCTTGGCTCTGATCTGGTTGCAATAGATGCATTGCACCGACAAGCACTTGTCCTCCTCTTTGGCCCGGAATTCGACAAATGCAGCATGTACATCGTCGAGAGGTGGTGCAGGGAGGCTGGATCCCGGGGTGCTCTTGGGTGTCTTGGGTGGCTTCGGTGTCTGTCGCTGAGTCGGAGTCGTGGTGGCACCTTGCGGGGGCATCGAGGTACCATTTGTCAACCCTGGGATGGGCGTGCCGCCGGAGGGTATGCTGTTGCTCAAGGGGGCATTGGATGTATGGGAGATGGACGGCGTGCGGAATCCATTGGGAGGGCCGATGCGATCATCACCAGAGGAATCTGGCCGAGGGGCGTTGGGATTGTTCTGGAGGCCAGGGCACTCGAGGAGATGCTGCTTCTGGCGTGAAGTGTTCTTTGCGCGGATCTGTTGGCAATAGATGCATTGAACCGACATGCACTTGTCGTCCTCTGTGTGGAGACCGAGTCAGTCAGCGGCTCCTTGTCACTCGTCACAGTACAGTATGTTGTATGTCGATACGCGTGTACAGTGTACAGTACAGTCAATACTGGAAGTGACGATACCGACGTACCTTTGGCCTTGAACTCGACAAAAGCCGCGTGGACATCCTGATCGACAGTACGGCCCATGGTCGTGGAATGATAGTCAATACTAGTGACAGCCGGTTGTGGCCAGAGAGAGCGAGTGCAATTCTGACCGTGCGCGTCGCGGGTGGTCTGCTGAAGAAGAGCCTCCTTACCAACAGGTGGGTGTGCGCGGGTACGTTTGGGTTGTCAGGGTGGTTCAGGGAGGCGCCTCTGACGAGTCATGACTGCGGATCCACTACGAACCGCGCTAGTAAGTTTACAGGTCTCAGGCCATCAGCATCAGCTCACTCCCACCTCAATCCCACCTCACTGGTAGGACTCCTCGTGGACGCGAGCTGGACTCTTCGATCATTCTCTCATGTTCACTACATCGATGTTGCAACTGCCAGGGAAGGGAACCACCCTTGAAAATTTTTTAGAACCTGTCCCAATATTCTGTTGCATCTTCTGGTTCTCGCAGGTCTGCTCCAACCTGGCTTCAGGTATCCGCAGGGCTTCTACAGAGTTGTCTACCTATTTCCCAAGGATGGCATGCTCCACGAAACGGTCAGCTTGGTTCCTAAAGGCTGGCATGAATTTAAAGTAATTCATGTTGGAGCCGGCAACTTTTGCAGAAGCAGTGGTCAGAAAGGTATTGAAAGGCGAAAGCGCTCAGTAGACGCTGCCTACTAGTTACGGGTTTGTTCTATCGATGAAAGCATGGTCCAGATGGATGCAAGAAAAATGCCCGGGGCGAGCGCGCCCAAATGATACAAAATCGTAAGTGACTGCAAGTCGACGAGACGTGAGACAAGCAGTTTCCTCCCGGCCAAAATCAAGATACCTCTTATGTAGCGAGACCTTGTTGTCTGGAAATGATCTAGCGCGATTGCCATTTTGTCATGTCTCTCATCAGTCTTCTTTAGAACCTAAATGCATATCCTCTGGAGATGGCTCTGCATCTGACATGGTAACAAGTCTTCAACTGCTTCATGGCTCGAAGGTGTCCCTGCGCCGACAGTGTGTCGTCGACCTTTGAGAGCATCCAGAAGAGTCTGTGGAATACGTCCCTGCAGTAGACGTCTATTCTCGCAATTCCATTCTCAGCGTGCTGTCGCACCCAGATTGAGCCGTAGTTTGGTGGTCCATCTGGGCTCCACAAACCACTTGACCCTAGGTAGTGTCGTGTCCACTTCTCCAGTGTGTCTTCACTGCGTTCGTGCTGGTTGCAAGCGCATACACCGCTCGCAATTGACGTTGCAAGAGTGAGGGCATTCCGGGGTGAGTCTCAGAGGCCGAGTGACGAGGCTGCCATCGAAAGCGGCACCAGCACCTGTGAGCATCTGCGAAGTAGTTACACCACGGGGCGAGAAAGAAGACTCATACGTGCTATTCTCTTCCACGCCGAAGTTGGCTCTCGGGCTTTCAGAGAGTCCCTCAATGATCATCAGAGTTGAATCATTTTCCTCCTCGAAGAGAAAGGCCCTGTCGGGCAAAGAGAAAAAGTCAGACCACGGGATGTCCTCCTCGGTGTTGAGGAAATCACCGAGACTCGAGCGCGGTAGATCTAGATTAAGTGTTAGTTGCTTCTCACTTCTGGAGTGTTTCGTCTTTACCCGTGGGGAATGATGACTGGGCCATACTTTGCCCTTGATAGATCTGGCGATTACTTTCATTGCGAGGATGGACTTCCCTACAATGGCAGTTGTTGCAGCCGCACCCGCAATCAGGATCATGCTGTTGCCCAAGAGTCCCTGGAGACTCGGGGTCTCGGCTCCCGGACCACATGATCGATTGGTGTCCAAAGGGTGAGCCAGGGGCAACTGTAAAGTCATCTCTGCAGACTTGCTGCTCCAATGGTATCGTAGCCGGCATTGTCGAGCTAAAGGGTTCGTTTTCCCTTGATCCAGATGGGCTGGCAGCACGCGAATGATCCGCCGGGTCGTGTACGGCATCAGACAAGAGTTGGCAGTCGGCCTCCGCCGGCTTGCGTGTTCCTTCCTCGAAGTGCGGAAACTGTTGGGCCGGCAGAAGGAGAGGTATCCTTGTCGCTTCCTCAATCGATACCTTCAGCGATGCCGCAGAGACCATGAATGCTTGCACAGTTCCCGGATGCCCAGCAACAACATGACCGAGCAGCTCCCGACGCAACGGGTCGATTATCCACATACCGCAATCACCATAGTCTGGCCATACTCTTAGTATTCTTCCCCTGGTAGCGGTCAACGGTCACTCACCAATTTCAGAGCCAAGTCGGACTGCATATACCCTGGCGAATTGCTTTGCGCCGGGCAGGCGGATGTATTCTGGAGCTCCGCTGACGTATGCTTCCTCAAGGCTTCCACCGACACCTCTGATAGCGCTAGCCTCAGTCGACTCCAAGGGCTGCTGCCTCACGCCTGCGATGAGCCTGGCCGCACAATCTGTGTTTTCCTTCGAGGGTGGAGCGGAAAGTTGTTCGACCAGCGTCGACTCGTTGTCCAGGCTGATGAGAGCCCAATCGAGACTGTCATCCGCAGTCCCAGAAGACATGAATCTCACACAACCCAGGAGTCGTCCTGAATTCGCGGCCAGTACCTGAGTCGATCTCATTGTTATAGATTCTTGAGGTGAACCTTGCTGGGTGAGCTTTGCCAGCAAAAAAAGTCTGGAGATCCTACTCACCGATGCTTTCCACAGACATTGCGTCACTGTCGAAGGAGTCGCCTGATTCTCCATCGGGATCATCGTCGTCCAGAAATCTGAAATAGGTAGGTCCGTCTTCTTCATCAATTTCCGCCTCTTCGTCGTCCGGGGCAGCATTTTTCTGCACAGCATGCGCAACGGTGAGGCCGTGGGCAGACCCATTCAGGTATACTACACCGCCAATGACAGCCCTCCGCATCAGTATTTGGGTCTCTTCATCCACTGCATAGATTGGTGCCCCATAGAGCGAGTTACTCGCTTCCGAGGTGTAGACTTCGAGTGGTAATAAGGGCTCGGTCCTCGCCAGGTTTCGGCCTAATCTCCTGGGCCGGGGAGAATTGCGAACCTCGACCAGTCGAAATCCTGGGTATTTCGAGGTGAATCTCAACCACCACTGCTCATGCTGTAGTGCCACCATTGCCCGCTGGCAGTAGACTTTGCTTTCGCAGCTAATTGCTATACATGGCCTGGCAGTTGACGCCTTTCGCCCCACCATATAGCAGCCGACAGAGTGGACTAAGTGCGCCTTTCGCTCTCCTTCGAAAAAGTCGTCGCGCGAGCTGAGAAAATGATGAAGCGTCTCGTCAATCTCCAGATAGGCAGCTAGCGCAGGTCCTTTGACGCCCCACCACTTATATGGTAGAATCCTATCCTGAAAACGGTCGTGGAGGATTTGAAAGCAGCGAGAGGCATCAATGGATTCTTCCGGGTTCGGCCAGTGTAGTTTTCGTAGCGGCGAACCCGAGATCATGATGTGCTGTGGAGCAATGATCTTGACTTTGGACATAATGATAAATGGCGGTCACTCTGCTTTCCAGAGGGGTCGGACCGAGTCATCCGCTGTCGACAAGCGCGTGGCTCGGAGCATAACTGTAAGAGCACAATGCGTGAGAGATTGAATGTCCGCAGTATGGAGGTAGAGGACGACGGGCCTCGACTCTTCGAAATAAAGGCCGCGAGTCGAGCTCGGTGGTTAGGCTGCGCCACGACTAGCTGCATCTGTGGCTGCGGCTCAGAAGAAGCTTCAGCTGCCAATACGAGCTCTGGGAGGGCGCAGCAATCGCATCCAGGCAACACTGATGATTGCTTCAGCCTCAAAGTATATCTAGATGCTGGTAAGTAGCGGACGGGAATATGAGAAACGACGCAGAGGTTGAGGCCCGTCTCCTTAACCCCCTGGACCCAATAGCGCGCCTTAGAGATGGCCATCCCGACCGAGAAACAGGAGATTGAGATATTTCGGAAGGCTGAATTGCTTCGAACAACATCAGTGAACACTGTGTGCCGATCATGGATGTTAGACGAAGTCTGGGGCATCAAGTCATCGGCTAATCACATATCTGCTTTCGATTTCTACTTCGAGCATTATGAACATTACTGCTCGGCCATCGAAGAGTCGCTTTGCTGGCTCACCCACAGCAATGCTATCGGCGCCGTCCAAAGAATGCTGACCCAGCGCCGCGAATCTTGCGTGGATGAGCTTCTGAGATTGGTCCCGCCGGGCACTGTCAACAAGACCTTGGCTGTGGACAAATGGATGGCACTCGTCGCAGACTCTCTGCTCTTCATGGACATAACGAATTGGCTTCCCAACGAGACACTTCGGGAAATGATTGATCGATCGGTCGCTGTAAGATCTGTGCAAGACGACTCCTTCCGATTACCAAGATCATTCAACGCGCGGACGATCACAAAGGTTGCTGGGATTAACGTTCAATGGACAACCCGGCTGACTTCTCACCTGGAGGTATCCGGTAACGACTGCGACGTCGCGGTGTTCCACTGTGGAACAGTGCTTGAGCTCTATCAGCGATCGAAGCATTCGCACATCTTCCCGGACGGTTTTCTGTCTGAGACTCACAAGACGATGTCGTTGCTGCTACCAAAGTCAGATACACTCGTACGAAAGTGGCTCCTGAGTGAGCAAAAACAGCTTGGGCTTGATGGCTCAGTCCTTACCTGCCCATATCTTCGAGCGTCAGAAAGGAACATCCGTTGCTTCGACTATTACCGAGAACGCCTGATCATCTTGAAAGAAGTTTTCGAAGAGCATGAACCCCGTGGCATCCGGCAGTTTTGGCGCGACGACCGGAAGCCAGTACAGTGGTGGACCTTTTGGATTGCCATCATCGTCTTCGTGCTGACATTGATCGGTTGTGTCGAGGGGGCTTTGCAAGTATACAAAGCGTTTAACCCGGGGGGTGATTCGATCTCTGCGTTAGGATGTGAAAGGAGATCATAAGAAAAGCTTCGAATTGTCGAATAATTGCTGATCCAAGCAATTCGAGGCTCGCGTCGTGGACAACATCAATTTGAGCGTTTAGCTTCTTCGCGAGCGTACACAGTACTCCGCTCTGTATGTCTCCTGTGAGTTCAGTCAAGCCTTGACGGCACTGCTAAACGAAGATCTCAATCAGGCGGACTCTACCCACTTGTCGGCCGATAGGGCATGAAACTGCATGTGCTCGGCATTGCTTAAGCATGCAATAACGGGGACGTTCCGCTCTCCCCTACGCCGCTTAGCTAAGGCATGCTTACCAGCCTTTCAGGTACAAAGAGCCTATTAACTTTGCCAGCGTCATCCCCGTTCCGAGCACGACTGTTCTGCTGAACACCGTACAAATCAGAAAGGGACAGTGTAGTCCATAATCGAAGTGCTCATAATCCACACTTCGACAGTTTGCAGGAGGAAAGCAAGCGGAGGCGAAGAACCGCATCGAATGCCACGAGGCGGTAAATGCTTCGAGATATAAGAGCGGCGACGGCGACTATAATATCCATATCAGCACTTGCCATACTTCTGCTGGCAATCGGACTACATCCACGCTCCCCATTTCATCAACAGAATTTCGACGACCTGGCTTCTTCTCGACTATCAAACCCCCTGAGACTGCTGTCAAGCCTGATCAAGCCATATTCAACCAACTCAACCATGGCCAAAAGAACGCCAGTGTATTTCGTGTCTCATGGCGTAAGTCTGGGCCACTGCTCCTGCTAGTGCAAGACTGACAAATGTGGATAGGGTCCCAACACAATGTACGAGATCAACCACCCCGTGTACCCCCAACTCCAAAGCATCGGCAAGGAAATTACAAACAAAGTCAAGCCCTCAGCGGTCGTAGTGTTTTCCGCCCACTGGCAAGCCGGACGCCCCAACACGATCGAAGTCAATGTCGCCGAAGAAGAGCCTTTGCTCTACGACTATTATGGCTTCCCACGCCACTATTACATGGAGAAATTTCCAAACAAGGGCTCCACGAAAGTCGCTCAACGAGTCATTGATGTCCTGGGAGAGAATGGGATTCGCACGGAGAAGACGGAAAGAGGGCTCGACCATGGAGTCTTCGTGCCCTTCAAAGTCATGTTCGACCCGGAAAAGAATCCTCTGACAGTTCCCATCGTGCAAGTTAGTTTGTTTGACGACGAAACAGACGCTGCAGCACATATTAAACTCGGTCGCGCGGTGGAGAAACTCAGGGAGGAGAACATCCTCATTATCTGCTCGGGAATGAGCGTACACAACCTCCGTCATTTCATGATGCTAGGCAGAGGAACAGATCGAACAATGCCCTACGCCGTGACGTTTGACGAAGCCCTGAAAGTCGCGACGGAGACGAAACCGGGCGAGCAGAGGGATGAGAATATGATTGAATTGCTGGAGAGGCCGGATGCGAGACAAGCCCATCCGACATTTGAGCATTTGTTGCCCATCCACATCGCGGTCGGGGCGGCTGGTAGCGACCAGGGCAAGCAGTTGTGGACGCTTGCGGAGGCCAGTATGGGATGGGCGCAATATCGGTTCGGAGAGCTTGCGGCATAGGGTAACCTGGCAAATATGGAAAAATTGTCGGTTGTCGTCCTTTTAGCATGCAGTCGTATGTACAATTGTATTCATCTTCGCTCGCCCGCTTGTTCAGGTACGACAGCATAGCTCTTCTGCCGCAATTTTTTGTTCCCTTTTCAAGCAGGTTGAGTATCGTACACGGGGTTCTCGGAGAACAAGCTCATGAAGCGCCTTCGTCACTCTTCACTAGGGTCGTGACCTTGTCTTCAATTTCCTTGTCTGAGAGGCCTGTGGTAGCTTGTGAGAACAGACTCAAGGATGACCTAGCAGAGGCAAGCTTACCTGCTAATGACTCTGACTTCTCCTTGCCGAATCCTGTTTGATCGACTCATCAGCATTCCAGCGCAACCGTCATGTGTTCACGAAATTCGTACCATATCTCGCCCACACTTTTGGTTCGACGCCCGTAGCTTCTCGTATTAAGATGGGGATGCTGGGGTTGTGGTGCTTCATGGTAGGGTACGCTCGTCTCAGGAATGACCTAAGTCGACCGTCAGTAGTTTGCACCGCCTGAGGATCCTGGAACTGGTAGACAGACCTGCAAGCATCACTTCCCTGACCTGAATTGCTGAGGTGGAATCGGAGCTCTCTCAGGCCTTGACCGAAAGCATACTTGGTCGCCATGGCGGCCTGTCAGAAAAGAACGGAACAGCGTGTATTCAGAATGTCACAGCGCACCGCCTCGTTATGTAACAGTTGGGAGCGACTTCGATGTTAATGCAGTTGCGGTTATTGGAGCAGCAAATGCGGATGCATCAAGCCCGATCAAGCTTGATGGTATCAACACCATCACTGGCTGAAATACTGATGTCACCTTGGCGTAATTTTCGAACGCAGGACAAAGAATTTGAGTAGGGCAGGCATCGCTTCTCCGTATCTGCCCCGTCAGACTAAAATCATAGGCGCTTTCGGCGTTGAACCAACGGAGATTGTGAAAACGATTTACCGGGGGATTTGGCCTGAACTTCTCCTCATCGCCAATTCAAGTCAACCTCAACGACCCTGACTCACTTTCCACCATCAATTCTGTTTCTCTTTGCCGCCGCTGTCATCTACAGGCGACACTCTCCACTCCTTCTACGCTCTCTCGTTACCGGGTTATCGTGTCCAGTTGCGCCCTTGCACTCGCATTCGACTGACTCATATCAATTGGGGGGGTCGCGATTATGTCCGCTCGATTCGGTCTGCGCTTCGCGCAGCAAACTGCCCGCCAGCCATTCGCGTCGCGGACACCCTTCCAGTTTCGACAAGCCTTTAAACGATGGCAAGGAACGGCCGCCAACCCGGCTGTCGAGGGCGCCCCAGCGCAACATCAGAGCCTGTTCCAGCGACTGTGGACTAGTGAGGTCGGGATAAAGACTGTGCATTTCTGGTAAGGACACTGGCTATGACAAGATTCGGGACTTTGGGCTCTCAAGATGCAATGGGCTGCAAGTTTCCATATTCTATGCGGGATCATCAGGGTTGACATATGTGTGATTGACTAGGGCTCCTATCATGAAATGGGGTGTCGTCCTCGCTGGTGCTTCGGACTTCCTGCGTCCTGCCGAGAAGCTGTCTCTGACGCAAAACGCCGCTCTTATGGCTACTGGTTCTATCTGGACGAGGTGGTGCTTCGTCATTCGACCCAAAAACATGCTGTGAGTCCCACACCATTCTCATCTGAATCCTGTCGCAAAGTACCTGGAGCTCTATTGCTAGGACTCAGCAAATAAGGTGATCTGCCATGAAGTCATGCTGATGGTACGTCAATATATAGCCTCGCGGCAGTGAACTTCTGCCTGTTCCTCGTCGGCACCATCCAATGTACGCGTATCTTGATGTATCAGGCATCGCAGAAGGGCAACGAGACCGAAGCATTGAAGGCGATGGAGACGGACATTGTTGACTCGGCGAAGAGCATCGAGAAGAAAGTCGAGGCAAAATTGTAAAGCGACGAGTGAAGTGACTTGGACGGGACCTGGAATCAGGGCCGAAGCTTGGCTATGCGAACTCGGATCATGAGCTGTCTCTGGGCCAAGTGCTGTGCAGGCAGAGACTACTATTACCTTTAGACTTTCAAAACACGACACATTGGTCGCAACCATCTCTGCGATGGATGTTGCTGGCTTCCTCTGGAGAGACTTCTTGTATGGAAGCAATCGCATCTCGCTTCCGCACGCGAGTCAGATGCCATGTCTTGGAGGGTACTATTTGAGGCAAATATTGACCTATTGGGCATCAGAGTGCTAATTCTTTTTTATCTGTGACTGTCGGAATCTCGACCAGATATTCGGCAGACCGCGCGGACCGCACAGACAGCACTCACGGGAGCGTGCCGTGCAGGAGATTCATTCCAACATGAACCATGAGCAGAAACTCGCAACGACCTCGTTCGTACCAGGACTCTTCGTGTCTGTGATAAGGCGTCGTAGTCGGTTAGTAACAGCTTCAGAAGCAATCTACTGGGCTTGTACATAGTTGAAGCTCAAACGGCGGAGGCCACCGATTCGGCATATCTCGCAAACCCAGCCTTGTTGAAGGTGATTGGCGTCCGGCGATGATACGTACCGAAAATGAGGTCACGATATGTACTGTAAATGTCGATTCTTCTGCACGTCATGCGCTTATGGCTTCAATACCTTGCGCCACCAGAGTCCAATTGCTATCTCTGCTTCCATCTTGTTTATGTCCTCAGCAGTCATGTGGTGTTCTCATGGTGTGCTTGCTGTTTGCCTTTGTTTCGCGGTCCGAGCTAACTTGCACTGTCATGGATCAAGTGACCATCCCGGGCTCGTCATGCATAACCTGATTTGATCGTCCTCGGTGCCCCGATGGGATTTGTATGGACGGAACATTGACCCACGCTTCTCCGGCAATGCAGGACAAAAAGCCCAGGCTGACGACTCGGGATGCTCGCCTTGTCGCTTAGGGGGCATTTCCAGGACACCCACAGTGAGATAAATCTACGATAAGGCCTTGGTCTTGGCTCATCGTCATGCGCCGATCGGAGATTTGGCATCGTACGATACAGATTGTTTAGTGGCGATCGAAGAAGACCAACGTCAAACAGAATATGGGCGACCGGACGGCAAATCTGTCTTGCGCCACCTCCACCACCTTCTTTGTTCTGGCTGCTCCCTCGCGCATCTATTTATTGTGTACGGATCTTTGTCCCCGCTCACTTCTGCAGAGAATATCCTCGGCTCGTACATTATTCCAACGTTGGCAACCAAGACCCAAGTATCTGTGACGTAGTCTCCACTTCTGTGCATATCATACTTCAAAGTGCTGCACCCCAGACTTTCAGTACTCTGTACTCGCGCTCTCCAAGTTATCTGCGTGCCCGTTGCGACAACCAAAAGAGACATTGGGCCCTGCATTTGGCCAACATCCGTACCTCTCAAAAGCATATCGGACCAGATCAGATCAGATCAGATCAGTCACCTCTAGCGTGTCGCCACGATGAACTCAGCAATGATTCGGTTCCCAACATTTCGGTCTACCCATACTGCCGACGACAAGCCTACTGCGCAAGATTCTTTGCGCGAGATCCTCAGGAAAGCGTCTCAGAGTTCTTCAACGACTACACCGTCATCGTCGCCATCTCGCTTACGACCCGAACCTGTCGGCCTTCAGCACCACGAGGAGAAGGCCAGGACCAATTCCATCTCGACAACATCGACCGGCACGAGTTCGCGATGGTCGACCTCGACCTTGAGTCCGAGGAGGAGTCAATCCTCGTCGAACAGCCACGAAGAGAAGTGGAATTTCAACTTCTTCACCGGTCGGTAGCGAAGAGCCGGAGAGGTCGACTTGAGGCAGAAGCGTACAATCAGCGTCAGGGTTTATGGTTCAAGGAAGGAAGCGGCCTCGTCTGCCGCAGGGCTCAGCGCAGGTTTGCGAAGCAGTTCAGAACTCAACGGCCGCACCAGTCATACCACACTTCGTCGCCATTGCCTCCTCCGGCTGCTTGGGCCCAGCTAGTACATCAACACCAGGCCTTAACGGCTCGACTACGATGCATATCGACGACTCAAATCAACTCAGATCACTTCTTTTCACGACGGACAGCACCTTACTATGCACGACATAGGACCGTGGGAACGCACCTGGTCGGCGGCTAGATCTGGGACCCTAGGTCCTAGCTTTATACCGAAACCTCACTGTCCCGTCAATCCCATAACTACACGCGAAAAAGAAGACCGAAGAAATGGGTGCGTGAGTTGTTGACTCACAGCCCCTTTCTTCAAACGGACGTCTCCTCCATCCTTCCTCCACATATGCTACCCAAGCTATTGCTGGGTGCTAGGGGCGAATACGAATGCGAATGCGAACGTCAAGTGCTGACATGCCATTAATCAACATTAGGATCAGGCGTGGAGACACCTGTGGTCCCAATCTGCTCTGCCCTGCTTTGATCCCAATACGACGCGGCGAGGCGGGCTACCCGCAGAGACTAGGCAACTTACGAGGACTCGAGGACATCATATGTAATAGGAACGGGACATAAGAAGAACACCAGACAAGAAGGACAAGAAGATATAGGAAGGATAAGAAGGACAAGAAGGACAAGAAGCGACCAGACGGGCCAGAAGGGATAAGAAGAAGAGGTACCTAGTTATCGAGAGCTTTATAATCCCCTCGACCATGTATCATATATCATTGCCGCAGTATCGAGCAGCATCACCAGGCAGGCCCCCGAGCAGACACAGGAATCTGTGCCTCGAATCAGCCTCGCAGAGCTTGGAACGTTTGTTGTTTTACTCACTCCCTACGCCACATGCGTGAAGGATATATATTCAAGTCCGTCGATAATAAAAGTTCATTAAGTGCGTCGTCGATACATATGCATCGGTCCTCCCCATTTTGGGATGATCCCCTTTTCGTCGATGATCCCATTCCTTGACTCCAGGGCATATTTTCCCAAAAGACCCGCAAAAAGAGGCATCTGCCGGAAGAACCTTCGCCAGCTACGAAATCGGCTTGTTCCTCAAGCTGACCCTGCTAGAGCCTCATGCTTGATGTGTTGAAGCTGGGAAGAAGGGCAGTAGGAATCGAGTATCCCACTTCTACATTACCACGCACTCCCCATCACTCTGCCTGTTCACGTTCGATCGTGACATGCGAGTCTTTTGCTGCTTTGGACCGCCTCTTTTCAGCTCTTCAAGTCTTTCTCGTGCTTTGGCAAAGTTTTGTGCTGCAGGAATTTGTTAATCCTTTCTTCATCTAGAATCGAGATGGGATATACTCACAAGCTGCCCTATAATACCACCGTTTGGCCTCCTCAACGTCCACCGCCGTGCCGATACCCACCTCATTGAAATACCCCATTGCGTACTCTGCCTTCGCAAGGCCAGAGCTCGCGGCTTTCCTCGCCCAAAGGAATGCCTCGGTGTCACTTTGCGTAAGCAACGGCTCCGAGCCAGTCAAGTACCACCCACTCAGCGCCAACTCAGATTGATGTTCTCCTTGAGCTGCGGCGCGAGTGTACCAGGCAATGCTTTGTCTTGCATCGATCGGGCACCCGATTAGTCCGTATTCATAGGCCGATCCGAGACGGAACTGCGAGTATTTGTAGCCCAATTCCGCGGCTTGCTGGAATAATTGGAGCGCATATCTTTCGTCACGGAGGATGTTGTCCGGCGGCGTCGCCGACTCATACAGCAGACCGAGCTCGTGTAGCGCGTGCGGATTGTCCTTGTCTGCACGCTCAGCCGCTCTCTTCAACCACGAGACTGCTTCGCGGGGGTTCTTCTGCTGACTGAGTAGTCCTTTCAGGAGGATCATACCCATTTTGTACATGGCCGGTGTGTCACCTAATGTTGCAGCTCGCTTGTACCATTGCATCGCTTTGAGTGGATCACGTCGAGTTCCACCGCCCTCTTCAGATCCCAACTCGCAGCACACGGCCACTCGATACGCGCTCTGAGGATGGTTTAGCTTCGCCGCCGATTGATACAGGGTAAAGGCCTCCTTAGCATCCACCGCAAGTCCCAACATCCCCTGTCCGTAACAGTCTGCCAGGTAGAACATTGCGTCTGGGTAGCTGGCAGACACCAGTTTCTTGATCAACTTGTGCGCGTCGAAAATGTATTTCTCGCGGTTCTTTTGCGCCGTTTTCGCGTCCGCTGTCCCATTCTCGTCCGAGAGCACCTTTGCGGCTTCTACCATCTTCTTGGCGAGCTTCAGACCAAGAGCGTGATCGCCTGGGGTACTGCTGTACATTTGCCGGAGACTATTCAGCTCTTGAAGGGTGACCGGCGCAGGCGATTCCGAAATATCACGCCTCTGAGGAGTTTGTGCAGGTGCCGATTGACTAGACTGGTAACTATTACCGTTGCTCAGTCCACTTCTGACCGGTGTCGGATGAGCTGGAAGAGCATCCGGATTAGTCTCGGCATTCGGCGTTGGGCCATAATGTCGAACTGGAACTGGATGTGCAGAATTGATTCCATTTGACTTAGGAAGTCCCTGGTCGTTGGGGCCTTGGGGAGTCTGTCGAATGAGTGGATCTTGCCCGTAAGGCTGGCGAAATTGCTGGTTCTGGTTGTAACTATCTTGCGAGGCCTTGCGCATAGGAGTTCCTTGCGCATAGGGTTGCTGGTATTGGGTGTTCTGCCCTGGTTGACCGAAGCCTTGCTCAAACGGTACGGGTACAGCAGGCGCCGAGGGAGCTCGGATCGTGTAATCTTGATCATATGGATTCATCACCTCGTAGCTTTGCTGCGGTGGCCGTTGCGCATTGCTTGTATGCGGTCGCTGGGGATAGTTATCCTGGCTGAACGAACGGTACGGTTGACCGTTATTGGGCAGTGGTGGCCGCGAAGCGTCGTTCTCCATCGACAGCTTCATCCCATTCCGGCTGGCAGCACGGGGTGGATAATGCGATCCGGGTATTTCTTGGGGCTGACTCTCCCCGTACCCGCTCGGAGCTGCCCGTGAGCTGGGAATATGCTCATTACGGCCTCCTTGATACATGGCCGCTTGCGGAGGATATCCATTCCTAGCAGCATTCGTAGGCCGGGTACTCGCCGGTAGATCAAAGGAGAATTCAGCCAGAGGAGAAGTGGTTTGGTTCGGTGGCGACTGTTGCAATCCTCTGGTATCAATTTGCTCTGGCTTTCCTGGGAAAGCAGCGGGAGTTTGATAGGTCGGTCTTCGATAGACGTTTTGGTCAAAAGAGGGTTTCTGGCCCGCAATGAAGTTGGCCTCCGACTTCTCGGTGACATTGGTCGGGATGGCGTCGAAGTTCGGAAGACCGCTGCTTTCCCTCTGATTGTAGCCTGTGGAGTTGGCAGGCGGTTGACCGCGATACGAATCGGCACGGTAGTCTTGCTGGGGTGCTTGCTGATATTGATCTCCCGCAGCCATACGGTCTACGGGTGAGATATGTGCTTTCGATTGGGGAATATAATCAGAGGCATATCCTTCATCAAAGGTACGGTTGCGGTGTAGCTGTTCTTGAGCTTGGTAATTCTCATGACTCCTGTAATTTCCTTGGGAGTTATAGTCCTCCCGCGCCCTGTTTGGAGCTGGGGCCGGAGTTGGACCAAATTGAGGTCGATCTTGTCTCACTTGTGGCTGCTGATTCGGAGGCGGGGGACCACGTGAAGGACCTTCTGGCCCTGACGGGCGCATACGTGGACTGTCTATCCTCTCCTGAGGTCGAGGTATTGGCTGTTGCTGAAAATGAATGTCCGGCGAGTTTCTTCCACGTGGCATTGGGTAACCCTGAGGCGGCGGAGGCCGGCCCATATCTGGGCGACGATCATGCGAAGTACTTGGTCGCGCAACCTCTTTTCTATTGATCTTGGGAGTCTGTAGCCTTGGTGGGGCCCCCCCGCTATCATGGCGCTCGTTCATATTCATGCTTGCCATTGCGTGATCGAGGCTGGCGTGTCTCTCGTGTCTCTCGTGTCTGTGCTCCCTTTCTGCAGGCTTCTTTTTCCCCAGATCAGTAAAGGCACCAAAGGGATTGTCCCAGGCAAGGTTCTTGGGGGATGCCGGTTCAGTCAGAATACGATCGCG
Source organism: Capronia americana (assembly GCA_016110215.1). NCBI lineage: Eukaryota > Fungi > Ascomycota > Eurotiomycetes > Chaetothyriales > Herpotrichiellaceae > Capronia > Capronia americana. Next base: position 218,901 of record JADWQD010000016.1, read on the forward strand.
AGCTAAAGGTTGTTAGCAGCAGGTATCAATCGACTTGAGGCAGGACTCTTACGTTTGGGTCGCTTCTGGGGCGTCGAAGCTTGTGACCACTGGTCCCTTAGTGGCTTTGAGCCTTCAGAGTAGGCGTGACCAGTCGGTGGCGGCCTGCCTTGTCCATTAGTGCGGTACCGCTCATCATACTGATATTGGCGATCCTGGGGTGGTGGGCCTTGATCGTAACGATCCCGCCGAGGCCGAGCAGAACCGTTCCCTATCTCGTAGTGTGGTTCCTCATAACCTCCTCCTTGCCGAGTATACGGATCTTGACCTTGCCATTGCGCATTTCCGTCGTTTCGTGGCGGTGCTGGTGCAGAACCTGGCCCGTAACCATTGCCGCTCTGCGGGTAGTCGTCATAGCCCTGATAACCCTGGTTGTATGACACTTGTCCTCGCCCAATCTCTTGCCCTTGAGTCTGGTAATCTCTGCCGTCGTGTTGGTAATGAGGTCCTTGGTTCTGCGGCCACTGCTGGCCATATTGATTGCCCGCCATCATCATGAAGATCAAATGTGCGGTGCAACTTGATCAGGCCCTCCGCAGCCGCCAGTCGTTCGCGCGCCTGCGCGGGAGATTGTGGATATGGTCGCCAACTGCGTGGTGCGAACAAAGAGGCCGCGACGAGAGCTCAGTCAGGTTGCGATGCAAGTAAAAATGGCAATGCCATCCATGACCCGTTTCGCAAGATGACTGATTGGGAAGTGAGACGTAAACTGGAGAACTGGAGCCACGATCACCGGACGACGGTCCCGTCAGTTTGTTGGCAGAAGATTCGGACTTGGGACGGTGCCTACAGGCCTTCGGGGTTCGATGTGCTGCTGGTTGACAAGAAAGGTACAAGTCAATGTCAAGTGAGCAAGTGTCAATTCTGAGAAGCGACCGAGTGCTGTACTCTAGGCCGGCGTCGACCTTCTCCGATTGGGGGGTTTAATTGGGCGCTGCTGGGAACGGCACCAGGCCTGCTTAAAATGCGGGAGGGGGCTAGTTAGGTGGCGCTGATGGCCCGTCCTGCCCGCTTCGCCTAAACCGTTCAAACGCAGACTTCCTTGCGGGCAATCTAACGTAATCTTCAAGATATTTTTGCCAGAGGTAACACCGCGGATCCAGCGCAATGAAATGGACTGATTAGTGTGTCCTACCAATCATAGAGTCAACGGGATCTGGCAGCAAAAATGGCTTTCAACGTCTCGTTGGGTTACCAGTGTCCGTGCTAGGTCGTCGTTGACCTGCAGACAAAGAGAACCGCGCCATGTCAGGCACATGCCCATGATTCGCCGCAACCAGAACCCTTTGTGGTCCGTTGGTTTTTAGGATCAACCGCTAAGACGAAGCTTCCAGGCTTGACGCGTGGTGGCCGAGCCAATTTGCTGTGCATCAGAGCCTACAAAGCCACACACGTCCGCGTAAACTGCTGCTCTCCACGGACTGGTCCAGGCAGCCTGCCACAGGAACTTCTGGAAGGACGGCCTCAGTCTTGCTTGGCTGGAGGGCTACGCAACCATGATACGATGGAGCGAATACCCGTGGTCCTCGCGCCTTCGTCTTTCCGGGCGGTCTGGGCGCGGCATACCAGCAAATAGTCGCCTTCATAAAGCCATGAGGATTATCCAGCCGTAAACTAAAACGAAACGCGTGTCAGGTTAGGAGCCGTTGTGGCTGGGAAAGCGATTTGGGCGAAAGATGGACGCCTGCGCCACATCTCATCAACGCTTATCGAGATTTCCCAGTCGATCAAACAGCGACCGTCTCACGCTTCCAGTGGTCATCCTGGTCAAATTCCATCGGATGGTCTTGTGACGTTTGAGATGAGCAAGGCTGGACCTCGTTCTACTATGTCGATACGACGAATGCACGTCCGGCTCACGACTTCCCGGTTGCAGAAGACAACTCATGCTACATTCCGTACTCCCACAGCTCAATTCCTCTCATCGCCGCAAATCCTTTACAGTTCTTGTCGCCCATCGACCCGAATCACACATTTGACACTCTTCACACTCTTTCAAACCGACTTTCGAGACCATCTCAGTTCGATACAGTAAACCTTGGCATCCGCACCCAACCGATCTCCTTAATGGCTAACCACAGATATCTGGATGTTCCCAAAGTGTTCAGCCTGGTACACCTTCAACAAACCCTTAGTGGTTAACGCTAGCACATGAACCAGCGCCTGAGCACCGACAATAGCCGAGTTCTGCGTCGGCGGAAGCAACTCATCGAACATGATGTTTTCTTCCTGTGTGTCTGGTAGCTCTTCTGCCGCCATCTGTTCCTGTGCAAACCCAGCTTTCTCCTGGATCTTCGTGTTCACGAAAGCGAGGAAATTATACGCTTCATTCTCCAAAGTCGCGGCTACCCATTGACTTTGCGCGGCTGTTTGCGTATCAACGGTTGCGGAAGGCCCGTATAGTTCGAAGTCCGGGTCTAGACCTGCACCGAGCTGGGCGTCCAGATCTGCGAATTCATCCTCGTTGCTCGTGAGACGCGAATGCTCCGCGGCGCCTTGGCTGCTGTGTCTCGGCAGAGACGGCCTACCTCTTCCGAAGAGTGGACTTGCGGAGGTGAGGCGCGATCCTCGTCTGCTCAGCGCCGGCATTGATCCGAGCTCCATCCCACCTGGGAGACCTCCAAGACTAGAACTCAGTCTTGGTATGAGACCGCTGCCTGGTGGGCGTATTGAGCTTTGTCGAGATCCGCCTGCAGACAAGTTCCATGGCATACCAGATGAATGATCCGGTAGAGAAGGAGGGGCATGTCGACCAACTTCCGCTTCAATCTCAAAGTTGTCGTCCAGGATCATGAGCCCGTCTTGGTCGACAAGTTGATGCACATCGCCATCCGCGCTGGCTACAACGTCTTCGCCAGATGTTGTCCTTGCTCTGACCCGTCTTTCCTCCTGTTCTTGCTCCTCGGTCACTGAACTAGTGCGTGATCTCTTCGTTCCCCGGTCAGGGCCCTTCAACATGTCCCACAGCGACTGACCACTGAAAATGGCGAGTGGATGTGAGTCTCTCTCAGCCCCGAACGTAGATGCTACATTGCCCAGGCCTTGTAGGAAAACCCAGAACTCGGCATTCTTCTTGGCTTTGGAAACTGAAAACTGTCTCTGTCTGGTACGCAAAGCTAAGGCCATGTTTGCGAGGTAGTTCTGGTTCCAATCATTGAGGGCTCGGTTGGTTAACTCCGTCTCTCGATCTGGCTGGATTGCTTTGGTGGTTCTTCCTGGTCGCTGCGGCGCCTCCGCCGTCTCAGAGGACTCTTCAGTCGGATGGACAGAGGAGCTGGCTTGTATGCCTTGTTGCGCTTCCTCGTCGTCAGGCTCTGGAGTCAGAGGAATCTGTGGAGCTGCTGGCAGAAGCGAGGGTTCTTCGTCACCAAATATCACCATATCGTCGTCAAAGTTGGCCATTGGCTCATCCTCTCCTGCCGCAGGCAGATGCTCTGTGCCGGCTCGGCCGCGAACTCTGGGTTCGCTCCCCGGTTGTTGCTGCGCTTCGATAGGTGGAAGTTCATGCTCATCAATAAGATCGCCCGACATAGCTGGGCGGAGGAAGCCATCATCGTCGACCTCGAACACAGGATCATCGATAATGGCGGGTTCATCCCCGAAGATAGAAGGAAGGCGATCGGCTCGGCTGCCGGTTTTCGCTATGGAGCTCGTGCCTGCGCCCGACACGATGTCAAAGCCACCGATACCAGCCGCTGGGGTGCTGAGGGAGGGGATGTTAAGAGCCAGTTCGTCCGCCTCTTCATCGGCATGCAAGCTACTCTGGCTTGAGGGCAAACTAAGCATGGACGATCCGGTTCTCGACAGGCTGGAGCCCTCGGAGGAGAGGCCAAATGCAGCGAGGTCGAAATTGATGTCAATGTCTGGCATAAAGTACGGGTCTTCAGCGAGGTTGAGATGTTCCGGCCTGGTATTTCCGTGAGCCTGTATTCAGGAGGTCTGGCTGATAACAATCACTGACCTCGTCTTACCCACATCGGGATCCAGCTCCATCTCTTGGAGAACGACCCTGGTCCTCATATTGTCCCTCAGATTCGTCACGTCCGTCAAGACGTACCCGCACTGTTGCTGGAATACACGAGAGACACCGAACAACAAGCTGCCTTGCAATCTCAACGCCAGAGGCACCTCCGGCTCGGTGATGGTTTTGCATGCTTTGAGGAGATCAACGTCGAGAATGGCGCGGCGCGTGATCTTCTTCAGGTTTGATTTGGAGCCCAGTGTTGCCACCAGCCTGGGAATGTTTCGACGCGTACATGGTTAGTTTGATGTCATGAGCGGTAGTATGAGGAGAAGTGAACGGTGAACAAGACAAGAGAGAAAACACGACAGTGCAGAGAGTAGGTAGGCAGGTTATTGCAAAGCAAATGCCGAAGGTTGAAGCGAAGGCAGACTCACCAGATCGTCGCAACACCATATTGACGATTGGTCAGAACTACAGCAGACAACTTGTTAGCATGGTGGTCGCCAACGTTCACACGGCACGGCGGGCAGGAGTCACTCACTCTCGTGGCTGTAGAACATTTTTGCTCGGACGAACAAGACCGGTGGGCGCCAGTCAACCGCGACCTGGGTCCAGATAATCGCCCAGATCTCGAGCGTGGAATAAGAGTGAGAACAGGGTTAGCAGGTTCGAGTGGCGGGAATGGAGGTAATGGTAGGGTAGGCAAAAGGACTACGGGGGGTGTGGCAGAAACGCGTGCGCGAGGGTGAGTGAAATGAAATGCCAACCTGGTCCTTCCGTTAATCAGAGACGAGGGAGAGATTCTTTCCAGTCGCGCTTTGCAGCGGATAGGAACTTGTCACGCATAGATGCAAAGGTTTGGGTATGAACCGATTCTTTCGAATTTTCGTTTCCACCCCTGCTCGCTCGGTGCGTCTCAACTCATGTTATTGAGAGGATTTCCTTAACACAGCTTGCCTCACCTTGACCATGCGAGGTTGTCGTGTAGCAAGCGCCATATACTGTGACCTTTCCTTTTTCTGCTTCTCCTCAGCATAGACTTAACCCGGCATGAGAAGAATGAACATGTCAGACAGAACAGAACTTGCCACGGAGGTGTTGTCGCTGGCTGCGTACAGGGACACTGCGATAGGGTTATGGTAATTCATTCGAGAAATTGGTCTCATTAACGCTGTAAAATGTACTTTTCCTTCCATGGCCCTGGCACATGCGGCATTCATGGACTTCAGACATTCTAGCGTCTATTGAAACCATCTACCGCCAGCCCTGACACCAGCTCAATCAAGCGGAATGCCCTCAAACTCTCCATATCCCAGCGCCAAGTTCATGTTTTCTGCGCTAGATGTCAGCAGAAGCCCCGAGATGGCACTGAAAGTAACTTACGAAGACATTGTGTGGCTGCGCCCTTCAATAAGTTATCAATGGTCGCACAAACCACCACCCTCTTTCCACTGCTGTGCACAGCGAAACCCCCAACCTCGACGCCGTGTCTGTTCGCAATGTTCTTCACGGAAGGTGCCTCGCCAATGATCTTCAGCAGCTTCTCTCCTGCATAACGATCTTGGTACAGATTCCGAACGTCGCGAGACTTCATCTCCTGCTTGAGAGGAATGTTAATGGTGTGATGGATACCCTGGAACCAAACGGCGACGTGCGGGATGAATGCCACGGAAGTTCCTAGTTGAGTGGAGATTTCACGTTCGTGGATGTGGTCTGTCAAGCTGTACGCTACAATGTTGTCTTTGAGGTTGTTGACATCGTTCTTGGGTGACGGCTTTGTGCCTGCCCCTGAATATCCAGAAACACCGAAGACCGTGGGTTCGCCACCGAGATAGGGGACCAAGGGAGCAATGCCCAGCTGAGCGGCGGTTGCATAGCATCCAGGGTTGGAGATTCTGGTGGCTCTGGCAATTGCTGAGCGGTCAACCAGTTCTGGGAGACCATATGTCCAGTTAGGGTCGAATCTGTAGTCAGCGCTCAGATCGATCACGACGCTGTTCTTGCCCACTTGGTCAATGGCATCTACAAAAGGCTTGCACACGCCATTTGGGAGAGCCATGACCCAGCAGTCGACAGCTCCGTTCTCCTCCATCTGTCGAACATCTTCGACGCTCAAATTTTCATAGATGATTTCGCGCTTGTTGTAGCCCTCGAGCTTCTTGCCTGCAAGCTCTCGTGACGAAACGTGTCGGAGATCCATGTTGGGATGGCGATTGAGCAGATCGACCAGAGCTTTACCAGTGTAGCCCCGAGCTCCGATGAGGGCTACCCTCGAAGGCTTACTGTTCGAGCTGTTCTTGGCACCAAGCGGTGGGTTGGGGTTCGTCGTAGTGGCATAAGTGCGGATGGCAAGGGCTGGCTTGGTGACATACTTTGCCTGGCGTGCGGCTCGTAGTGGATTAGCTGAAGTCGAATATGATCGTGTTTGAGCCATTCCCTTAGAAGCGGCACGTGTAATGTTTGAGGCGCCTTTCCTAGCAGCGTCCGCCACCTCAGAGGCGGCTCGCGCGGCACGATGCAGCCTCGACTCAAGATTGATATCACCGAACATCTGTCGTCCGTGCTTGGTGAATTCCACCATCAGGTCCTTGACCTCGTCGCTTGTCTCAAGGCCGTACCAGAAAAGCACCTCGCCATCCTTGGACAAGCTCCCGTCGGCCTTATCGAAGAACCATGTCAAGTTCTCGTCATCCTCTTTGACAGTCCACATCAATTTGGGGTAATCTTTCTTGATCGCAGAGAAAATGTTGTCGGCGACGTTAGTCAGCCAACCGTCTCGGGTGATGGTCAGTGTAGCAAGCTGAGCCAGGGCCGTCTCCCTGCTGGGCGGCAAAACAAGAGCAAAAGCCTTCATGGGCTCGTCAAAGTAGGCCTTGAATTCGCGCTCTTGGAGGTGGCTGATGTATCGATCCACAACTGCTTTAGCGTCGAGTCCAGCACGGTCGCGGATGAGGACTTCCTTGAGCTGCTCAATGTCCTTGAATTGGTCAATCGAAGTGTTGACATGGACCTTGTTTCCGCGCCGGATCAAAGTGCCGGCGCCCGAGTCCGTAAACAACTCTTTCTGCAGATCAGCCGGATGGATGATAGCGACGCTGGAGCTCCGGGGGAGGTCCATGAGAAGGTCCTTCATCTCCTTGATCTTCAGTCTGGTGCCGTGCCGAACCCACCATTGCTGCATGAGATTATCATACTCTTCGTCCAAGTTGATGGCGGAAATCTTCTGCTTGGTGTCACCATTGAACAAACCACCTTTCTCGGAAAGATAGACAATCTTCAAAGGCTGGAGTGCCCGAGCTAGCTCGCCGGCAGCTACATCTGCGTTGACGTTGAGGACTTGGCCCTCTGATGATTCAGCCATCGATGTGAGGATCGGAAGGCATCCTGCCTGAATGGCTGCCTCGATAGGCTTCTTGTCGACATGAGTAATCTTACCCACCAGGTTGTATTTCTCCTTGTCAAGGTAGTCTGCGGTGAAGACGCCAGATGTGATTGGTCTTGCTCGGACTCCTAAGCGCTCCAGTTCTTCGACCAGCCGGAGATTCTCTTCCAGGAACAGCGCTCGTGCGATACCCAGCGTCTTGGGGTCCGTGACTCGGATGCCCTCCTCAAAGTGCGGTTCGACTCCCGAGTCCTCGAGGATCTTGTTCAGCTGCGGCCCCGCCCCGTGGACGACGACAGGATATAGACCGACATGATTCAAGAATGCCAGAGCAGAGGACAAGGTTTGGAGATGCTCGGTCAAAATAGCACCGCCAACCTTGATGACTGCGAACTGCTGCGACGAGACCGAGCTGAAGTGTGATAGATATTGCTGCACCTCTCTTTTGGAGCCGATGTTGCTCAATAGCTGCACGACCGTCGACCGCGTAGAAGCATAGCCTTGTGAGGGAGAAGAATACGGTCGGCGAGCAGAGGTCTGCTGGAGGGCAAGAGGGGTGTATGAAGGTCTGGCGACCCGAAGAGCTCGACAACGCAAGGACGAGGAAGCCGCTCGTCGGGTTACTGCACGCGCAGTAGCAGCTCCCAATGCCGACATAGCTCCCTCAGCACATGCGGCAGCTGATGAGGACTACGGGGTCGAGTAGGAGACGATGACGTTCGTCGTTTGGCACCGCAGCGTCTCAAAGTCGTGCTCAAGAAATTCGGAGGGGAGGTGGGAAACGGGAAGCAAACGGACAGTCCCAACCACAGTTCTATCGTCTGAACGCCAGGAATAATATGCCCAGAAGGAACAAAACAAAAATCTGCACAGCGTGCTTCTCGACTCAAAATTTTCTGCTCGTCTATGGCGCAGATAGCAAAAATGTTTTGCGGGGTTTGAAGTCGTCAGTGGAAGAGCCAACCACAACCCCAAACTTTGGAGTCCACCAGCCAGAAAACAGCCTGTGCGGTGATCCTCCGATGTGCGGTGGCGGACCTCTACTCCCTATCAGTGCTCCACCGATTCTCGGGCTAGGCGTTGACGTGAGAAGAAAAAAAATACTGAAAATTCTCCAGTGAGTGTACCTTAGTTTTCATGCACGATGAACGCATGTTACTGGCCCTGCCCCCTGCCGTGACTATCTCATCTCGATTCGAGAGCTTCAACGATAAGGGTTGCCGTGCGTATAACATCCAGATGTGACGAGGGTACAGGGCTGATGTAGAACGGGATGCGCAATCGACACAGGACAGACATTGATAGCCAAGGCACGAATCACCACAAGCTGCTCACTACAATCGTCAATTCCTCGTAATGATGACCTGCATCAGGTTCCATGGTTAAAGAGCTGGATCTGTAGCCTCAGAAGTGTCGTCAGCAACACGGAGAAGGAGACACGTTGGTAACCCCAGGAAATGGTTGAAGCATGATCCATTGCATTGACTGAACGCCGGGTGATAGAGCAAGAAAGGCCCAATGCGCATTATTGTAACAGGAATAGCCCATCCGATCCATCATCCATCAGCAAAGCGCGCTTGAATAGGTGTTGTTCAACTGTTGGTACCAAGACTTGAAGAGCTTCTCTAGCTTCGCTCTCGCTTTTGCTGTCGTTGTCGTTGCCAATCGTTTCTCCACTGCTGGGAAGACTTTGCTGATCGTAACATTCCAAGTATAGAGCAATCGGTTTCGAAGGCGGACGTCGAGTGCTTATCGGGTAGCCACGACTACGATCAAGTCAGCACACCGCATCATCGTTCAAAGATATGGGTATAGCGTACCAGCTGGGACGATAATGACAATGAGAAGCACGATGATACCGACAATTATACACATGCGCATCTTCATATCCTTCCACCACATCTGTTTCCGGACTCGGTTTGCGCCCCTCCGGAATCCCTGGGCGGAGACGGCGAGGTTGTCGGTCTTGTCTTGAAGAGAGTCTAGTCGCTCGCCTCTCTGTGACACTTTGTTGATGTTTTCACGCATAACCCCGACGGTATCATCGATTTGCTGTAGGAGACTTCAGGTTAGCTGTCGCTCTCAAAGAGGAGGCAAGGGCGGTATGGTCGCGCGGAGTAGCACAAAGTCATCTCCCTGCGATGGTGGCTTTGATGGAGGCATTGGCAATCCACGGCGGATACATTGCAATGTCACCCATGGACTTCCGAGGAGGAATTCCATCTGCGACAGTTCAGGCTGCAGAATCGTCCGCCGCCGCCGATTCCAGCTTCTTCCCATTGTGCTTGTAAGAAAGAGCGGGTTGACCTACCGCTTGTAGAGCAGCCGTTCTCTGGTTTCCAGCTTGTTGCGCACCACCTCCCTGGCCACCTTGCGGGATGTAGGGATCGTAGGGCGCTTCTCGGTCCGACATGTTGAGATAGGTGTAAGCAAAGGCTGAGTGAATGGGTCCGGAAAAGGAGGCGATTCAGCGATTGAGCTGCGAATGCACTATCTCGGAGGCAGTAATGTTGTTGGATTGGGGGATTGATGGTTCTGAGAATGTATGCTGCGTGGTTGCGTGTTGGATTGGGCGAGAATGGTTGATGGGAAAGATAGGTTGAGATGGTGGTTGGAAGAGTTGCTGACGACGGCTGGTAAGTTGGCGCTTTGACCTGCAACAAGCCCCAGTCTGAGGACGACAGGCCACCGCGGCTGGTTCTGAGACGAGCAGCAGCGCCACCAAATGCGAGTCTGTTTCAGATCACGTGATACACCAAGGATCAGCGCTCACTCTGCTGTCACTTTGCTGTCACTGGAATAATCTATAATTAAATATTAAGTATGGAGTATCAAGATCCCTTTTTTCAGATCGAGCAGGATGGATGGACATATTAATCCTCCATCACGACCTTTAGAGACGCAATCCACCCTCGGACCCCGTGGATAGATAAGGCCGACGCTTCCCAAGTACCGCTGACAGATCTTCCCGCCTCCCATCTCTAGGCCTCAGCATGTTTGAAGAGGCTGTGCTCTGGGCAAGCGAGGGTAACACGACAACCATTCAGCGCTGATGCTTAGAACGGAATCAGTTGCAGGTGCTCGGCTTCTCGGTTCCTCCATGCGTGCATTAATAGCGCACTCGCTGCATGTTGCTCGTCATTTCGTTGCTCTCGTCCGGTGCCCCGTTCGCAAGTTATCGATCGTCTCAACTTATGAGAGGAGACATACGGCCGATACTCAAACTGGTCCATCCTTCGCATCTTGCTAATCCATTGACTAGGCATTGCCCTGCAGCGGCAGAACGCGCGCAAAAGGAGGGATTCAGTCCAAGTTACAAGATGGGCCGCGTTCGCCAATCAGGGCCTGCCAAGCACATCGTACATAGAAATGTCGTGCATCATCGATGTCCTTTGTAGATTCGCGACCGCGATTGTACCTGCCGTCCAATCCTCGACGACTTTCCCAGCCATTGTCAGAGGCTATTTGACTTTAATTTATCTGTCGCGCGATGTTCACTTGATACGGTCGTAGCAACACACCGCGAGGGACAGCAGCGGATCTGCTCCTAGCCGGCTACGGAGCGCTGGACTGATCGAAGCACAAGATGGGTTCCCGGGGGTGGATGTACACGAAGATGGCTGGCATGTACGATTTTCCTCTTCTCGTTCATGTTAGGCGTCTGGACTAAACCATTACAGCTTCACAATATGCTGTGTCGGCGGACCCGCGCTGATGTACTACGTGACTCCCGCCGAAGGCGAAGTCTTCAAACGCTTCAATCCGGACCTGCAAAAACGCAATCTCGAACTCCGCGAACAGCGCCTCAAGAACAACGAAGAATTCGTCTCCAAGCTGATCGAGTACTCGAAGTCGGATAAACCGATATGGGTCGTTGCAGCGGAGGAGGAGAAGAGAGAGAAGGCCGAGAGAGCGAGCAGAGCGGCGGACGAGCGGGCGGATAGGGAGAGGATAAGGGAGGAGATGAGGAGGGCTCAGGCGGAGGGAAGATAATGTGACAGGCACTGCTGTGGAAGCACATGGTTAGAACCAAACCAAAACAGCCGAGACGTACGGAAGCAGCGGTTTGCATCAGCCGAGCACCATGGTCGACTGAGTCGCACACAAAAATTGATGGGTATTGATCACATTGGATGCTCAACACCTGGACTGCCGCCTGAACGCCATTTGTTTGGCACAGTCAAGCAGAAAGAACGTCTTACGCGGGACATGCCAGCTCCCACCTCCAAAAGTGCCCACCAGCAATTTCTGCAATATCCTCAAACGCCAGCCCTTTCGACAATCTGTCGCCGAACAACCTACAAGCCAATCTGCCTGCGGCCTGGAGCACCCCGACGCCGTGCTGATGCCAATCATCTATCCATGCGTTGCGAGCCTGCTTGAGGTCTCGAGCCATGTTGAGTGCTTTGGAATGCAGAAACTCAACTCTAAAGTATGATCCACCATGCGCCTCCAACAATGAAGAAAATGAGCAGAACAGTCAAGATGCCTGCTCCCGCTTTATCAGCCGCAGTAACCTCGTGCTTGTGCAAATCCCCAGGACCAATGGGACTTGAGGTGCCAGCATTGGGGTTGCCCTGACTCGTTCCTCCTGACCCTTCCGTGACAGGCCCAGTGACCTCGGTAATCAGATTCGACTGAATGACCTCTAGGGCGCACATTTGTTGACCAACTCCGGTGTTGCCATCGAATATGGGGCCTTTCCACCACTTTGATCCACAGGACGTACCATTTTCACCACCGGTGCAGGTTGCTGCCGCTGCGGCGGCCGATTGCTCCATGATGGGTTTCAGTAAGGGATAGGTGAAAGGAGCTCTGACGATAGTCGCTGCTAACCACCGAGCAAGGTAGGCCTTGAACGAGCGTTGGTCCACGTTGCAGGTATCAGAGCCATCAGGGTTGACACCCTCACATGCCGCCTCCTTCATGATGTTCCCTTCGAGGAAAACGCTCAGTCTGGCGATGATTCCATTGATATGGTCCGCCCAGACCTGAGCGCCATTAGTCTGTTCGGAAAGGTCAGTCCTCCCATGTTTCCCTATCGAAGAGCGGGACCACTTACATAATTGTACATATTGGCAGCCCCGACGAGAAAGGTGCCGGCGTTGTAAGTCCACTGGATATGGTCGAGCTCGGTGCAATTGAGGTTGTCGTCACTTCCGTCGAAGAAGTTGTACTGCTGATCTCGCAATCCGACAGCCGTGACCCAATCCCACATACGCTCAGCCCAGTCGGCATATGTCTGGTTACCAGTATAAACAGCCAATCGAGCGCCCATGTTGAAGAAGCAGCCATTGGAGATGGTGTTCTTGTAGTTGTACCCATTGTTGAAGGCGAAGATCTGCCACTTCAGCCCACCTCCGCAGGACATTGTATCCCAGCGAGCTGCCTGTGTGTTGAAAACAGCCTGTGCCAAAGCGAGCCACTGTGGTTGGTCGGCGGGTGGATTTGGGAAGACATTCTCCGCGGCAGAGAGGGCGGCCATCCCCCAGAAGGCTTGATCGTCGTTTCCTTCGGTCTTGGTTTGGTTTGGAGGCATGAAATCATTGTCTGGACCAACTTGATGAAGCATGGCCTGGGTCGTGATTTCGTTGAAGGAGTCATCACCGGTAAAGTACCAATAGTCGATCAAGGCTCCGAACATGGCACCAGCTTCCCACCAGTAGTACGGTGCAGGCAGATTTCCGGGAACATCTCCAGGGCGGTACCCGGTATAGTATGTCACCATCTCATCTGCAATTATCTTTGCGGCGCTCTTTATCGAGTCGGAACTCGACAGGTCGAGGTCTATTGCTAGCGCATTTTGAGTAAAGAGTAGAGTCGACAAGGCGAGTTGCAGCAGAGGTCTTCTTCGGAAGGGTCTCATTGTTCTTCATGCGGTAGGATTAGCAGCGAGGGTACGAGCTTCGACGGCCAACGAGCCCGCTCAAATCGCCGTTTGTCTCGTGATAAATCACGGTGGTTCTCGAAGTACTCGCGCTCGCAACAGTCTTGGTCTTGGGACGGTGATGAGCTTTGGTTAGGATTGGTTCGGTTAACGTGGGGGCGATCTAAATCCCTGCCCCAGATCTCGTATCCGCGATGACGTGCGGGCGCCGTTAGGTGGAGTGACAGGCAGTTGAATGGAAAATAACGAGTGGCAGGTTCTGCACAATGAGTTGAAAAGTGAAAGAACCGACGACAGCGACGTGGAGTGAGGACTGGGTGAAGGGGATGCAGTCACAGAGGCGAAGTGGATTTTCTTTGATTCTTGTGTCCTTGTTCTGTCTCGAAAGGTCTCATGCAAGTCCGGGAATGCAAGGCACTGCGCAACGCAGCACAAACGCCACGGCTGTGACGGGATGTGGCGGAAGACCTCACAGTCTAGCTTGCAGGAGTGGGGATGGCAACTGGCTGTATGACGCCTAGGCTTGCAGAGGGAATTCCAAACTTGCTCTGCACAAGCGCTATGGAATGCATGTAGGCGGCATGTCACTTGCCTATTCCCTTTCCTTTGATAAGGACAAACGATTAGCTAGCCGGCCCTTTGATTATGCATCTAGCTGGGCGCACTCGATAGGCAAGTGGTAGCACTAGCCCTGTACAGATGCACCCTTGAAGCGAGCTGGAAGTTCTCTTTCTCGTTTCTCGGGGGGCTGGCTTTCTCAACCAGGGCTGCCAAGGTCATGTCCAAAGACCCAGCCACGTGCCCAGCAGGTCATCCCGATGTCCGCGTCACCACTTTCTTAACTGCGATCTCTCGTCACCACTTCTTCATACAACGCCTCTGCGAGGAGGTGACAAAAATTATAGGTGTTCAGTTTTCAAGTCAAGTGGATGGGTGACAGCATTAATCTATGTTCCCTTCCCTTGCGACGATTTAATCTACCAGCATAGGTCCCTTGCTTCGCACTTGACAGAAGCCCGACGTCGACTACGTCTCGGTGTCAACTCTGTCTCATCACTATTATAGGTTCACAACCGCCCCCAATATAGCATGGCCAAGCTTGCAATATCCGTGACCCGTTCCACAACTGGCGGCAAGCAGTTAGGATGACACAAACAAGTGGATTTTCGGGACGACAGGCCAAACCCCAAGCCTCATCGACCTGCTCTGGGCACCGCTTTCACTCCTGGACTCGAGTTAAGGCTTCTTCCTCGGAACAGCCTCCTTGGAGCCAAGCTATCTACGCTGGATGGCTCGGTATTGAAGATTGAAGATTGCGTACAGTTCGCTTGGTATTCCTACCAGGAGGTGAGCCTGATCCCAATGCTTAGACTGCGCCTGCACGGCGTGGTGACACCGTCTGAGATCTTGTGTCACCGCTCGTCACGCAGGGAAGCGTGGCAGCAAATTGCAAGGAGACCGACATCAACCTCAGACATGCATCTACAGCTTCTCTTCTGAACAGTAGCCAGCTCATAACACAATGCGAACGGCTCTCCTGGAATCCGAATTCGATGAACATCGCTTCGGTGCTAAGTAGCTGTTGTCCCACACCCTTTGATTTTCCCCCGTACTCTACGGATCTCATCTAGAAAGTAACGACGAACTTCGCGACTGCACCCAGCAGAGGTAGGAGCAAAGGGTTTTGAGAGGAAGGTAACGACCACCACGTATGATTCTTACATGGCAGATACATGAGATGACCCGATGTTCAACGCTCTTTCTCCTTTCACCTAACCAGCGGAAAGAGGTCGAGTCCAGGGAAACCGAGCCGAGACCATGTGGAGGTCGCGCGGAGGAAGGGATACGGTGCGATCCTGCGAGAATAAATTAGATGGTCTCTCGCTCGTGCGTATTCCTATCAACGCGAAGCGGCCGACGTCCTCATCCACGAAGCCTATGTTCGAGCCGGGTCGAGACTATAAACTCAACCCACATATGGACTACTGCTCGATAATTATGGGATCGGATCGAACTTCGAGTGGTAAGCTTAGCACACTTGCACTCAGAATGTCAGCGGCATCAGGTCGAAAGGAACAGACATGCAAATTGGGCTTCAACTCCAGCGGTAGTAATGTAGGCTGGTTGCGAAGCATGACAAGCCAGTGAAGAGGTGCACAATGGCGATGGAATGAGAAATTCATTCTGAAAGTGCAGGAATACCGTAGCACAGCTGCAGGGCTTGCCTGCAGGTTGACTTCGTCAACCTCCTCGACCTGGCCACATTGTCCACCCACCAGAGCAGAGACTCGCAATCCAAGCATGCAGCCTTCATGAGGCGTATCTCCACGCTAATATCTGTCTTCCTGCAAAGTCGTTGTGCCGCACTGCCACCACCACACGACCCAACGCAGTAGTCATCAGAGCGTCCATTGAATGGGACACTCTTACCCTCTCTTTCCGCTTCATGGCCCAGCCTCGCCCTTCTTGTTCATCTTCAACAACTTCAAGATCTCACTATCCTTGTCCCCGATGACGGCACGCCCCTCGTTCCAATCCACCGTTACGGGCCGGATAAACAACCCTCCATCCTCTTTGACCTTCCTCATCGCATCACTCTCGCTGGCCGCTCCTTGGACCAGCTCCCCGGCCTTCCCACTGCCCACGTATTCGAAGATGCTCCTGAGCTGATCGGGCGTGGGTGCGGCCTCGGTGACTTCCAGCTCGAACGGATCCGTGCGCGTGACGGTCTGGTTCTGATGGGAGTGGTCGGACGCCTGGTCTTCCGTGGCACTCTGCGAGGCCTGCGCGGACGCCTGCTTCAGGAGGGTTTGGGCCCGGATGCTGGCTTGGACGGACGGTTTGTGGAAGAGGGTAATCACGTCGAGGGTTTTGCCCTGCAGCGGGTCAGTTCTGTTCGACTTGCAAACCTGGAGGGTACAGGCGGCAGAAGCTTCCATACTGTGCGGAACATGTTGGAGATGAAACCTTTCATAGGCTTGGGCTGCCACATTCAGAAAGGGTGGATCGGTATCAGTGCGAGTATCGAGGCCGGAGGAAAGGGAAGGGCTTCAACGTCGATATAAAGTATGCAGTCTACGAGTACGAGTGCTTGGGTACGGACAGTGACAAGGTCAGCCCACAGCTTGCACGTAACTCGCTGCGCAATGGCGATCGCTTTGAAGCTTGCGACGATCAATCGCGAGTCTCCAACTACGTCATTGGCCGCTACGATCTCCGCTTTGGTGCCAACGGTCCATTCGTTCAGCTTGTTCTTTCTTCCTGAACCTGGGTTCAAATATTGGCCTGGACGAAGGGAAGAACACGTCGAGGACCATTTCCTACGAGGTACGGAGTCCTGTAGTGGTGTGACTGTGTCGATCAATCACCACGCGTATCACCGTTCTTTCGATCCTTGCCATGTGTTGATGTGCTTTTCCTTCGCTGGTTATCTAGACACGACCCCATCCCACCTGTTCATATGAGACCGCTGAGCCTTGTGTGATATTCCAAAGACCCACTACCCTCATATATCCTCTGTCGGCTGGAGAAAATGTAAGGGAGAGGGCAAAAGGTCTCACCCTCATTTCATGCCCAGGGAAGCAGCTCGCCGACCGCTCGAGTTGATTTTCCACGAAGTCAAGATCACCCCGCTAAGAGATCCGAATCGCATTGATTGCATTGTCCTGCTCCGATATCACTGTGTTTAGAGGAAATAATCTTCTGTAATCAAGCCGGGCAACTCTTCGTACGTGCTCAGATTGATGTTACCTGCAGTGGGGACATCGATGCGCGATCTGCTTGAAGTTTCCGGCGCAGTCACGTATGTAGGTCTGGAGCCTGTAACATACCATTGCTGCTTACCTTCTCGTCTTGGTTTCCGATATTCGCTTATGCCGCCACTTCGCTGTTTGGGCATCGGTCCAGAAAACCTTGGTCGAAGTTGGCAGAGTCGTAGCGACCAGACAGTTGCGTCTCCGTCGTCGAGAAACCTAATGCTATATGCGCCAGTCGAGTCACACATGTATATGGCTGGCCAAGGCCGGATTTGAAAGAGGTCGATTCTCCCGAACGGCCTGATAGTACGGGTCTCTCGCTGTGGTGAGTTTCGAGATGGCGACAGGCTTCGTGCCTTCCGAATCGACAATGATCCGAACATCGATGCTCTGTCGCCAGAGCTTTTCGGCAGCCCCTTGGCCTGCGGTTGTCTCTTTGGCGCGCAAGTCGATATGCATGTTGTCCATATTGTTCATGTAGGAGAGCATATAAGCCACGTCCGCACGGAGCACAAGAGTCCAGTTAGTAGCGGTGATAATGTAGCAGAGATGCCGGCAAACGGGCTACCGCGTTGGACCAGAAATGGCGGTCACTGAAGTTTGTTTGGATTCAGTTCTCGCTCACCCTGTGTCGAGCGTCCAGATCCTTCCAAGAAGATAGGTAGCGATAGCGAATGATTGAACGCCCATGAAGTACAAACTTGGCTGGCGCCAGGTCGTGTGTAGGTGGCGCAATTATGAAGGAGCGCCAGTGGAGTTTCCGACTGGTGATGGCATTTGAGCAACTCTGCTAGGCGAACAACGCCGGGAGGTTCGCATCTCTCGACGGATATTAGCGATCTGGGGCTCCTGCCTACCTCACAGAGCGAGGGTTAGACATGGGACGAGTATAATATGGTACGTACTACGATGGTGAAGACGACGCAGAGAGAGACTGTCTTGCCTTTGGACCGACTGCCGGAGCGTGCCAAGTTCTGCGCAATTCCAACGAGATCTGTCGTCCTTACCTGTGTAGGTACATACTGGACTTGCCAGCCTACGCTCGCCTGCGCCTGAGTCTAGCCTGATGTGAGTGATCGTTTTCTCTCACGAATTCTGTCACCGCTCAACGCTCTGTCGAATGGTATCCACGCTCACAGCTGGTGCCTCTGTCCGCAAATGCAACACTGGGGCGGCTTGCTTCTTTCTTGTTGCCAAGGGGGGTGCCACGTGGTGTGAGCTACGTTAGTACCTTGCATAGATGACTGTTCTTAACCTTATATGAGAGAGAGACGTCCTGCCTGACTCTGTTCGTGGCCGAGGGAAACATTACTGTCGTGGTAGATTCATTTGCCACCTGGTTATGAGAATGACATTTTGATTGTCGATGTCAAGCCATCTTGGTCATGGCCTCGGTTTCAAGCTGCAATCAAGCCAAACCGCGGCACCTAGGTCTGCTTGACCTGCCGCCAGAAGTACGCTACGAGATTTACAGGCAACTGTTCTGCCATAAGCCGTCGCCCATCACGCTGGGCATTCAAGACTTCTTCACCAGATGGGCGTCGTTTTCACCGTTCGATGAGTCGCAAGAGCCGACCTTCCACACGGCGCTTTTCCGGGTGAACAAGGCCATCTCGCGCGACGCGCTGCAGTACGCATACTCGTCCAACTCGTTCAGGTTCGACAAGGACATCGAGACCTTCTCCAAGCTCGGGCCTATTGCGCTTGCGTCGATCAAGACTCTTCGCGTCTACAAGAACGCTTGGTTAAACAGTTCTTATGCCACGGCCTTTTGGCAAACGATCAATCAGTCCTGCTCGGGTCTCGAGTGTCTGATAGTCGAGGCGGCGTCGCACGTCCTCCTCAGCGCAATACCCTATCTGAAGGACTTCATGGCGTCAATTCCTGTTCGCCAGCCTAAACCAAGGCTGATCTTAGATCTCGCCGTACTCGACCGGCATTTTTCGTTTGACTTTCCAGACCGCGAATATCAATCAGCTCGGCAAGATCTGCGTGAGAACATGGGAGACAGTGAATGGAATTCGTGGCAAACACACTATACATATGTGATGCGACTGCCCAAGCACGTCAAGGAGATTAGATTTGTTCTGGATACTGGCCCGGGCGCGTTCCTAGCGTTGGACGAGACCTTGAGAGAAGCCACTGACCTGTTCTTCGTCAAATCCGACGACATTCCACCAGTCGCTAGAGACCTCTTTGGAGGTCGGGGGAAGCGCCACTGCTTCGTCTGGCAAGAGACAAGCGTCTAGGTGAACAAGCACTGAAATGAGATGCATCTATTGAGCTGAAAATACATTGAATTCCGTGGCTCTTCCACACAGAACAAACTCTGCAAAATGGCTATGGCTTGTATACCATGTAGAGATAAAGGTCAAACAAGACGGCCGCTGGGTCATGGTGCAGTAGCTGAACATGATCAGATACCGCTGGCGGTAACGATGCGGCTTCGTCGGCAATGCAAAGTTGAGAGCAGAGTGTATCGTCTGGGAGGGGACTTTTATTGCACTTGAACCGGGGTTTTGATCCATGCTCTATCGACGTTTCGGTCAACCATCATGATGACACTGTCTTTCTTTGGAAACACCATCACAGGCCAGAAACTGCTTTGCAATTCGAAGCAGAAGTATCGGAAGAGTCCTCAGTCTCCACTTATGTCGGATGAGACCAGATGTCACTACTCAGCATAAGAGTGGATTATAAGGAATTCCAGCATATGAGATGGGCTGAAGAAGACACAACATCACTGTTACCGCTCAGCATAGGCTTGAGCAGGCAAGATGACAGGCCTCATGGGACAGGAAGGCACAGGGCTGACACTTGCTGAGAGGTCCAAACAAGGCTGGAGGTGGCGCCTGGATGACCAGGATTTCTCGCCTCATCGGCACCTTTAGCATGACGGGATGAGATCGGGGATGGGAATCAGGTGAGGATTGAGGAAAAGGGGCGCTTCAGCCCAGGAGGGTGTTCGATTTTAGCCTTCAAGCCACCGGGGGTCATAAGGTTTAGGTCAACGCACACTTTGCGACCTCATGCTTTGGATGTTGTTGAGCTCCAGTTCCAACCTCATGTCTTGATGGAAGTGGGGATCAGTTGATCTGTCGACGGGTGCTGATTGATGATCAGTGCCTGTCCGCAGGAGATACTACGTACATAGCGAGGTCGGCGTAGGAACATGGCCGTCTGTCCGGCTCCTGAGTTTACAGGTTGGGAAAGCATGGAGTTACCCAAACCGATCGCACGACAGGGGTGGTGAGAAAACGGCGGGATACCGCTATGTCAGAACCAGGGGACCGGAGCTTTGACATTCCCATGTGAGACGTTGAAGGCGCCCTGGACCTTTCCCCCCGAAGCCTGACAATCTGATGTTCGTCAGTCCGCATGCAAATACCCGAAACATATGTTGAGGGACAGCCATCCAGCCTGGCCGAGAAAGCCGAGATTACAGGTATCCAGAAGAGGATGATTTTCACGTCAACCATGGGCATCTCGGCGTGTCGAGACAACAAAAAAAAGGGGGCGGTTACAAATGGTCAAGGAGACTCGGTTCACGGCGTACGGAGTATGACCCTGGATCTCTCTCGATTTCGAGGTCCAGATAGAGACAGAAGAAGAAACAAACAAGACACGGTCAGGCCACTCCTATGTCAATTGTGCATGATACGAAGTCAGCGCGCGAATTTGCTCGTTGGCATGTTTGAAGGTGGTTCGCGGATGGAAAGAGGCCCGCAGATCGGTTGTCACAATTTCCGACACAAGGTTTGATACGAGGTCTGGGTCTGGGCTCAGCTTCGAAGAGGCTGAAAGTCTGCAGCGTTTCAAGTCAACATGAGAACGGCAGGACATGAGATTGTTGAGCGCGAAATGTCAATAAGGCTGGGTAAGATGGAGAACGATGATAATAAGGGGACTGGTGCATTCGGATGCTGCAGGAAGAACCACCCCCGGTGCCACCAATAGCGCACTCCCAAGCCCAATGAGCCTTCCGGAGCGGAGCAGCCCCAAAAGCCCCGGCAAGCGGCTGTCAGCCCAAAGCCTGGGAACGCGATCTGCAGGGGCACGTTGGGCGATGCTTTAACCAGCATGGTGCCTCGCCTAGGGACGCCGGCCATTGGCCACCCCCCTAGAGACTTGTTCTCTGCCTGCCCCTCCCTCCCAGTTAGTGTCGGCAGAGCCTGGGCATTGTTCTTGCCGCGTGACAACCCCAAGTCCGAAATTGCTCTGCCGTGAGGCCTCAAAGTTTGACGTAAAGTGCTGACTGAGGTCAAATCGCAAAGGCGAATCGCATGGGCTGTGAGGCCACGCGACAACCAAGACACCCCGAAACAGTGAGGGTGATAACCGTCGGGTACTGAACTCGCCCTTTTGCAACAAATTCTGCAGATGAGCGCCGGGAAGAGCAACGGCGATCATCAGGGGAAAATAGAGTTGGTAAAGTCCATGAGCGTGACGCCGCCTACGACCATCACACGAGGTCCAGTGTACACTACCACTCGTATAATGCCTAATTTTCAGCCGGCCAGGTGCAGGCACAGACTTTACTCACACAGCGGAAGCATGGCTTTGTCCCATAAGAGGCTACCCTTTTTTTGCGTCGATGCATCCATGCGTCCAAAGCGTGGCAGCCTCATCACTGAACCGATCTACCTAAGCCATGAGGAAGGATGTCGATTCATGGTGGCGGTTTCCGCAGCACATCGTGGCTGGCTGAACCCCAGGAAGAGCACAATGGCTAGTCACAATGGGGTTGGGATGAATGTGTTTGGATCCTGCGTGCGTCGAGGCATGTGAGGATTCGAGCAACAAGCAAACGCCCAACAGGTGTGGAGACTCCACCAGAAGCGTCTGCAAGCTTGTGAGCAAACGACGGCGTTCGAACAAATGAGGTGGCAGCCACATGGCTCTGGAGATTGCTTTGATCGGGCTCACGTCGCTTAAAGGAGAACGACCAAATGGGAGATTCCGCTAAAGATGTGTGTGGCAAGACTTAGCCCGAAGCTAGATGATGGGTTCTTTTTTGCCAGGGTATACTGGGTACGAGTACTGGAGGACGGAGTGGGGTTGGGAAAGGTGACTGCGCTTGAACTGAACTGACTTGCCTGCTCTTTGCCCCGGAGTTATCGAACCCCTTATTCTCTGTCGTGTGTGGTGCGCAATCCATCGCTCTGGCCGCCCATAGATGAACGTGGCTGCTCTGATTATGTAGGGTGAAGAGCATGGCCTGGAAAATTTCGCGCAGCATAACCTCTCTAACAAGGAAGGCAGAATGATATCTCATGGTGGGGAGAACCCTCATTGTGGGTAAGTAGCGGGATAGGCGTCACTCCGTATCAGTCTATCAGACAAGACCTCGGATGAAGAGAAAGTTGATGGATACTACGTACTCCGTAGTTCTTAGGTGGTCACCAATGCCGGAAAGGATCCGACACCATGGCTCATGTTCTTTGACTTTGCTCGTGGCCGCGATGGGTCCACTTGAAACGCTCTGATCAATGGTGAGCCCGTGAGGGTGGGGAGTGATACTATGGTGCCAACATCAATCAAGATTTATTCCTTTTTCCTGTCTCGTCTGTCCCCCTCCACACTGAGTTTAGTCAGATATACACTGAGGGGCATGAGATCGGTAAACAGACTAGCTCCGTGGCCTCTCGCCTATATTCGAGACTAAGTGGTCATGGTGTGGGCTGGGTGATTCCCTAGACGCCTTGATGGTCAGTTACCGCCTGGACTCAAGACGGCATGATGTGTACTTTGTACACCGCGCTTTGTGTACGTTGGATGATGCGAACCACCAGACTATAACCAGAGACCAGGGCCAGGGGGTCTGAAACACCCCAGGAGAGTAGAAATGGTCATTCGACACCATTTTAGGATGGTGGGCACCAAATGAACGCCGAACACGAGTCAATATTACAGGGGAAGTCGGGGTCTGGAGAATGGGAAAATCTGCAAAGTATTCGTGATTGAACATGGCTGGTCGCCCAATCAATGGTAAGCAAAAAGAGTGCACGCAGATCGGGACATCGAGACACCAGAGATAGTACCCCCGATCCCAAGGTTCACCGAAGTATGGCTGACCTTGACCATGGTGATTTGTCTGAATCGCTGTATGCTCATGCTACTGTGGTACGTGTGGGTACCCAATTCTGGCACGCAGTCATCATGGAGGTGAGGTGTAGGTGAGGTGTAAGTGAGCTGTGGTTCACAATGAACAAGATGACTTCAAGTAGAGGGACACAACCACATGACAGTACCAGGTAGTGTGGGATCATGGCAATCGGAACCGTGAGTCCGAACTTTTCTTTTTGTCCTTTCCTATACTTGTGTACTTCCCTTCTCTTTCTGCCTGTCCCGTTCCTCGGTTACAGGACGTACCGTGTAGTACTTGACAAGTCCTAGAAAGACAATTCGTACCGGGAAAGGCGACTGGCAGAGGTTCTCCCTATTCTCCGGTCAGCTTCAAAATAATCATCGTCGTGGACCAGCTGCCAGTGTCTACGGAATTTGCGATCCCCAGCGCTTGACAGACCCCACCAGCAGCGCTCTCAGTAGTCAGTGCCGGTAGTGCATCTTGTTCCCGTCACAAATGGGTCCAAGCTTGTTCCAGCATAGTCGTGCCTCAGCATCCAATTTCTTGCAGTCCATTTTCGGCGTCGAACTTTAGCCGCAGCGCTCGGTCCAGACTGCTTTCTTCAACGACGGGAACTGAGACCTACCGACTGGGTCCCATGTCGACACACCTTTACTCTGTACTATTTGGTCATGGTGAAAAAGTCATCTGAGAGAGTTCAGACATCCCCCTGCCTTCGCCCTTAGCCGTTTTCGTGGCCGCCCACCTCCCTGCCTTGGAACTCCCCATCTCTGCATGTCCAGATGGGAGACTCCACCACCCACACCAGCGCATCCTAGCAATCAGCAATCAGCTGGTGCCAATGCTGCTCACAGTCAAGCCTATCCCGTTCAGAGTTTACTGCCTCGCATCCACCCCATCCCAAAGCCCGTCAAGCCTGCAGCCCGCAACCAAGTGCTATCGCGCCCATGCCCATCACATCCTAGCACCTCCTGTCTCCGGTGTCCATTTTCGACCAGCTCTCGTCTTTTTAGGCGAAGCAGGCGACAGGCCCGTCCAGCCAGCCGTCGGCCAGCTGCCCGCTAAGAGCGCCATGTGCTGCCCCGACCAAAAGGATCGCGACTCTGGGACTCTTTGAATCTTTGAAATCGTCTCGCAACCGCTCTTTTCGCAGCCTGATGTGAAGTCCTCGACCAATCTCTCCGTCTACGTGCGCGACCGCAGCCTCAAGGAGCCTGTGAAAAGACTGGAAACGACTTCTTCTGCACTCTATTCCGCTTGTCCATTATCGACCTACACGGACATAGTAATCTGAGTCGGCGCAGATCTCTTGCCCGATCATCGACAGGACGAGGGCCGGTTGAGACAGCAGCCCCACGACCACTGAGAAGGCCCGAAGACACCCAGCCCCAGCCAGAAGCCGATCTTCATTCAGTATCAATCCACCCTCATACACAGACTTGCATCGCGCCAGGTCGTTGTTGTGGAACAGACACTTTTGGAGATACATGTCAACAAGCGTCCATACTTTGAGTAGCAACACTCCCTTCAGACCAAACGCGGGTATATCCAACAGTAGGGGTGGAAAACACGCCCGGCCCGACCAGAGCTGAAATACTCGGCGAACCACAACAACAATCATTCTCGACAACGAAGCGCCGGCTGAATTTCTCTCTGGGACCTCGCAGTCTGCGGTTGCCCATTCTCATTCAATCACTACAAGCGATCGCGCACGGAACACTCCCATACAGTCACTCTGGCGTCGGTAGCAATTCCCCTTCCAATGGGGACATCCCTCGATGGCCTCAATGCACCTTCCGGCCTGAGCCAGCGCAGGCAAGCGGCGACGGCCTTCAGTCTTGAACTCCCACCGCCGGCAACTCTTCAATTCAACCCGTTGATATCAAGCCAGAAATTTCTTCCTCTTTCCGGCATCAATACATCTCATGCTGGACCTCCGCCGGTCAGTGTGGGCCAGCTTCTGACGCCTCCGTCCCATTCAGCGTCCGAGTCGAGCGCGGCCTCCTCTTCCATCCCCACTGGAACCACTCCGAACAGCGCAGCAGTGCCAGTCTTGCCCTACACGCCAACGTTATTCGGAACGGGTACTACACCGACTGGGTATCATACGGGCTTCACGCCCCCTTCATGGCAAAATGGCTCGCTCATGTCGGCACGATCGATGTTTTCACCGATGACAGGTGCACCGCTCAGGACCAGCACAAGCTCTCCCACTGCTGGGGGAGCCTCCGCGTTGCCGCCGCCCCCCTATGACATGCACGCAGTCCAGCCTTATGGCGGCCCCTTGCAGCTTTCTCCTCCTACCAGTGCCACCCACCCAAACGGCCAGCATAATATCATACCACCATTGCAACACGGGATTCGACCGTCCAGTCAGCAATCACCCATAACGCCAGGCGACGTGAGCAGGCCGGCTTCTAATCCCACTCTTTACACGACCATACCGACGACGGCGCATCCACACCACCCCGGCTACCATTATTCAACATCAACTCCCGTGTCACAGAGCCCTCACCTGCATTCGCTATCCGCACCCCGTGCCTCCCCGACTCTGCATCAAGGGCACGGCCCGCCTCAACCTCCATTCATTCGCCCCCCACCACCCTCGTACTCGTTGCCGGGGATGCCTGGACCTGTCATGTCAAATGTGCATAGCCCTGGCGCCCAAATGACGATGTTGGGTAACATGCAAGCCAATATGTTGCCCATGTCGTTCAACAGTGGTTATGCTGCAAATCCACAAGCTATGTACGGCCAGCCACGGACAAATACCCCTCAACAGCAGCCCACGCATGATCGTCCGTTTAAGTGTGATCAGTGTCCGCAGAGCTTCAACCGCAACCATGATCTGAAGCGGCACAAAAGGATTCACCTTGCTGTGAAGCCATTCCCTTGCAACCATTGCGATAAGAGCTTCTCTCGCAAGGACGCGCTCAAGGTAAGTTGGGTCAGTCGGCTTTGTTCGCGAGTATACTGACTCTCCTCACAGCGACACATCCTGGTCAAAGGATGCGGTAATGGGAACCCCGCGGAAGCAACGAGAGAGGAAAATGTCAAATCCGAATCCGGAAGTGACGGCGTCAATGACAGTCCAACGGCTGCAACAGCAGCGTGATCCAAAAGCACCGTATTTCTTTAATCAACCCCTGCTTCACTTCTTTTATCAGCGATTGTACAATACTACGGCGGGGCACTGGCCTTACAGGGTTCTCTTTTACTCGGCTTATGACTTGATGGATGGCAGCCTCCAGCGACAGGCGAAATGAGACGGATAACTTTGACGGATTCTATTGCTAGGAATGTGCATTTCTGAGATACCACTTTGTTCAGATACCCATTGGAAGGGCATGGCATCACAGGACTATGTTGATAGTGGTTACGACTGGGCGCTTGGTACGTGCTGAGATGGCAGAATCGGAGGCCAGGATGAGCGTTCTCGACAATTTCCGATGGATTTATACAGTCTTAATGAAGATGTTGCGTGCTCGTCAGCTCTTGGTTCTTCTACGATATCGGCGGTGATCCCGCCGCAATGAACAAAGCCAGCCTCAGAGCGGCAATGTGTTTTTTAGGTCTGAACCAGTGGTAAAAGATTACTCTACCAGCTGTGCTTCAGAGGAGGGCGACTAGCATGAAGTCTGAAGGAAGTTTGCCTCCACGAATGATCCCTGCAGCCATGCGACGGTGGCTGAAATGGGCTTGATCATGGCGTCAGCCTCGCTTGCGGATGAGGCGCACGGATCTTGCGGCCTTTTCAGCCTCGGCACCAGCCAACAGAGGCGGGGTAGATGGTCACGTGGGAATGCTGGGAAGGCGCACCCACCTGCAGGCACCAATCCATGAATCCCCCGCCTGTCAGGTAGAAACCTTGCGTCTTTCCAATTTCGCTTCCTTTCGAGTCGTGCTTCTCGGGCGCTACGCCTCCGCTCTTGTGTTCTCTCAACACTCTGTTGGCGAGAGCAGTGCTGTTGGAGACTTCCCGTATCACACTTTCGTGTCGAACAAAAGAGCATTTTTGTACGTCCGAGAGGCTGCCATCGCACGAGCAAGGCTCAAACAGCATTTGCCATACCCAGATTGATCTGTGGCCTGTCTCCTTTTTTCTCGTACTCTTAGCAAAGCATTGCTGTTACCCAGGCTATGCAGGCCAGAGGGGATTTGCTTCCACGAAGCTGTCCAGAGTCTGTTACAGTATTGCAGCAATTGCATCCTGGGAGCCAATCATACTGGACGAGCGAATCGAGGCAAGAACTGGTTCCAGATGACTGTGTCCATGCCTGAACCGTGCACTTTCTGGACCAATAGACGGAGAGGGCAAGTCGCATCTCGTATCACTTGAAATTGTTGCTGTCCGTCGTGGCTGCTTGCGGGGTGACTTTGCTTTATGCGCTTTGGCGGTGCTGTACCGCATACACTTGGTAGCATGTACGTACAAGTACTCGGTAGTACGGCTGCCACGTTTGCAGGTCAAGTATGCACTACTGCAAGCTACAACCCTGCAAGCAGGTGGACATGACAGCTTTCTCAGCTCTCATTGATCGATCGCCACATCCATGTCCACAGCGAGTCTCTCAGATCGATCGTCATACCTAGATCTCTCCAGTCACGGCGTTTGTTTCCATCCCTCTCCGTCACCGCGACGATGCCTGCATCACCATGCAAATCATGCTCAGCGTCGGAATCAGAACTTTGACCAACCCATTGCTTCGCCCACCAGCCACCATCCACCAACAGGATCAAATCCATCGTATCACTACAGTCGACTCTATCTAGTCAAAGTTTATTCCAGATCTTACACGATCTCGTCCGGATCTCAGTGATGTTGCGCAAAGGATAAGGACCACCGGGACCACCACCTTCATCATTCATTGGCCCAATGTTGGTCGTGATGCGGTCGGAGGCGCGAAGTGTATCTTTGTTGCATCTGCAACACTATCAGTCGTCGGGTCCACTTGTGTGAGAGATACTTTGATGCTATTCTTTTCGGGATGTAGCTATCCATGATCGAGTGACTGGTCGCCGACCATCCCCTCCTGTCACCTTGTGAACGTTTTTGACACTTTGGCTTTTGAAGTGGCGCTTGCCACCCCATGGTTTTTGTTGGATGTCAATCTTTTGTTTAAAGGACATGGCAAAGACCCCAGGGAGTTTCTCTCGAGGGCGAAAAGCTCGAAATCCTCAATAAAATCTACGTTGCGGAAACAGTGCAACGCACACCGAAGGTTCATCTGGCCAGTTGCGAGTATTCCACCACTCTTTGGCCAGTACATACCGCACATTAGCTTCCGTGGTCGAAATACTCTCAAATCTGGACACTGGTGTGATGACAGGCCAACGCGTGCTCATCTACTTGCTACGGCGAGACCTACGACTCCCCGACAACCCAGTCTTCCATGAAATCCACAGGCTGTCGCAACAGTCCAAAAAATCATTCACCCATGTCTTGCCAGTGTACATTTTTCCTGCTCAGCAGATAGAGGTGTCAGGGTTTCTCGCCGACTCCGACTCAAGGTCACCATATCCAGAAGCCCGTTCAGAGATTGGCAGATTCTGGAGATGTGGACCGCACAGAGCGAAGTTCCTCGCAGAGTCAGTTTGGGAGATGAAGACCCAGCTTGAGAAGGCAGGAAGTGGCCTCCTCATCCGAGTGGGTCTGCTCGGTCGCGTCATAGAAGACCTCCTGCGGCAATTTGAACAGCCAGAGGAAGAAACTTCCGTGACGGCGATTTGGATGACCGAGGAGGAGGGCGTCGAGGAAAAGAGGGAGGAGCGCGACGTGAGAAAGGCAGCTGAGAAGTTTGGAGTTGACTTCAGGCTATGGCTGGACGAGAAATATTTCATTGATGAGTATGCATCGTGCGGCGACCTGCGTATCAAGAGGCTAACGGGACTGCAGCCGAGACGTACCCTTTGACAAACCTATAGATCTCCCAGATGTTTTCACAAGTTACCGAAAATCAGTGGAACCGCTGAGGGATGCACCACGAAAGACTGTGCCAACACCATCATCATTGCCGCCGATGCCATCTCCTCTTCCATCAAAGACACGTCCGTTCTTGATACCTGACACTTACGAAGGGTTGGAGTCGGCACTGATGAGGCCTCTCAAGAACAATCCTCCGCTTTCGAAGCCGCCATCATTCCCGTCCTCAGGCGTCAAAACTGCTCACCCCTACCAAGGTGGTACGTCTGGCGGACTGAAACGCGTGCAATCGCTTATCGGATCTGGCGCTATGACCCGATACAAAGATACCCGCAACGGCTTGCTTGGGACAGACTTCTCCACAAAGCTCTCGGCTTGGCTGGCACTGGGATGCATCACCGCCCGCCAGATACATTTCCAACTTCTTGACTTTGAGAACGGCCGAGATGACCAGTACAAAAACACCGAAGGGTACGGCAAAGGCGAGAACAATGGTACCGCCGCTGTTCGCTTTGAACTCTTGTGGCGAGACTACATGAGGCTGTGTACGCGGAAATTCGGCTCTCGCCTGTTCCGGCTTGGGGGTTTTCGGAATGATACATCGTACCCGTGGAAGGCGCCAGGAAGCGGTCCCGAGGTGGCCAAGATGCTCGACAGATTCCTACGGGGAACGACAGGGACATCCCTCATCGACGCGAGTCAGCGCGAACTCTTCCTCACAGGTTACACCAGCAACAGGGCACGACAGAATGTGGCCAGCTACCTGGCCAAGCATCTGGGCATAAACTGGAAATTAGGGGCCGAATGGTACGAATGTATGTTGATTGACTACGACGTCAGTTCAAATTGGGGCAACTGGCAATACGTCGCCGGAGTGGGTAACGACCCAAGAGGGGAGGCAAGAGTGTTCAACCCTATCAAGCAAGCCTGTGACTATGACCCACAGGGAGAATACTGCAAGGCCTGGGTGGAGGAGCTGCGTGGACTTGATGACCCGCAGGAAATTTTCCAGCCATGGAAGGTCAGTAACGAAAGCAGAGCCGAATTGGGGCTTGCGGGCCTCGAGACGGTAGATCATCCGTTGAAGAGGATCGACTTTAAAGTCGGGGGATGGGCGAGACACGGTAGCGGAGGTGGTCGGTATGGAGGGAGTAGCAAAGGGAATACCAATGACGGAGTCGAGGGCGGACGAGGGCGAGGTGGAGGTAGCTTTGGTGCAAGAGGAGCATATCGAGGACAAAGGAAAGGCAATCGAGGTCGCGGGTATGGTCGGCAGGGCATTATGGACAAAGCTGCTGGTCACACAGTGGCCAATGGAAACCGGCATTGAGGGCAAGGAGTACAGAACAGACGTGGATTTAGGGCAGACATCTGGTACGGATCTGAATATTGCTTGACGATACCGGTGGCCACTACTGTGGTCGACTGTTGGCGTCGCAGAGACGATGCGCTGACATCTTCTTTCCCTATGCCCAGTGTACTGAACACCAGCCCTGCAGAGGGAATGGTCCCAGTATCCGGCCTCATCACGTCCCCTCGATGCAGCGGGAATCCTCCTGGTGAGCAGACCGGGAGACCTTGAGAAATGACTCGGATGCATTCGGCCATATGTGACACGTCGATTGTAGCCGTGATGCAGTCCGCCTGTTGAAAGAATCCAGCAAGTTTGCAAGGATGGCAGGAGGATTCAAATAGTAGCGGCCTGAATCTTGGCCCCTCACCTTGCGAATCTCCGTCGGCCGTTAAAGGCTGTACTCGTATATTTCCCAGCACGGCTTTACGCTGCTGGTGCCCCCCAAAGCGAAGTAGTATGAATGTTCGTTCAGTCAGATTCCCCCCTCCCTCCCTATGCGGTCAGTCGGCCGGCAGCTTGGGGACATGAGTTCCCTCGGCAATACGGGTAGCGTAGTGTGTAGACGGGAGAAGCGAAATCAGAACTGTCCTAGGGAGGTGCCCGCAGGATTGAGAGTGACGCTCAGAATCGGTGAGAAGGAACAACCAAGAGCCCGCCGGGGGATTTACCTAACTAGTCGCTGGTCAGCAAGTGCGAAAGGGGAAAGCGGAAACACTGTTGGATTGCTGCCAATGGAGGATGGTCTGGATGGTCCGCTATATGATGGGGATAGAGCCAGCACCATGAACACAATGCCGAAGCGAGGGTGCATAAGGAGGGCCTTGGTTTGTGCTCACCTTGCTTCGAGTCGAGGGATCGTCGTGTTCCGCGTGCGTATCCCGTATTTGTACTGTGTATGTGCCCAGTGAGAGAACCGTATCACTGAGCGCGTGTCTGGGGGAAGACAACCAAATCTCGATGCCGCACACACATGCCTCGGCATCTTCACGTTGCACAGGGTACTCGGTATTCATGTCGGAGTGTCCTCCCAATCTGGCTTCTGGACATGGCGAAAGCGCACTGAAGACACTGCCATTGGGCGCGTGGCTGGGCGTGTCATCCGCCGAATCCTTTGTGTGTGTCTGTTCCCCGCCGCCTCCACCGTTTGGAAGACCAGGCAGATGACAAAAGGACAAGCCCGGATTCGAGGCTATTCCGGGTCGAGTTTCAGGACTTGTGCATCCTACAGGCAGCGTCAGCTTCCTTTGGCCGCCTCGGATTTACTGACAGAACAAGGGTTGCACTACGAGTACATGTACATAGTAGAGCCCTCGCCACACGCTCTAGATCCAGCATCTCAGCTTCTTCCGCACTGAATTATCTATTCGATCACTCCGTCGGTGCAGCGTCTCGCTTGCCACTGCCTATTGTCATCGTTGGACGGGTGCTGAAAACGGTCTGCTTAATCATTGGTTACGCAGCGCCGTCACGCTTGATGCGAGTACTCTGACATCGCGATCCGAACAACAACTACTTACTTATACAGACATTGGCCGGCTGTTGCTCACATCGGTCTCCGCGATCTTCTCAATCAGACAGTGTGAGCCATGGCAGCCATGTCGATTCCTCATGTGCCCATCCCGGTCATCTTGATCGCCATTGTTGCCATCTACGCCATCCAGCGGATCTTCTATGAAATGACCACTGGTGCTCGGAGGCGCCAAATGATCAGAGACAATGGATGCGAGGAAATCCCATGGTACCCTCACAAGGGCATCCTGGGCAAACTGTACGGCATAGATCTGATCAAGGACATGATCGCGTCTGGCAAACAAGGGCGGATGCACGAAGCCACCCGAATCAGAAACTTCGGAGACGGCAAAAAGACGCTCAAGCTTAGGCTGTTAAATAACAACGGTCAGCACATTGGATCTGTTTGGCTTTATCGTCACTGACCCGGGGGCGCAGTGATCTCTACCATTGAACCCGAGAACATCAAGACGATCCTGGCCACCAAGTTCCAGGACTACTCTCTGGGCAACAGGCGAAAGGAGGTGTTCCTGCCCGTTTTCGGCCATGGGATCTTTGCAAACGACGGCGCCGCTTGGGAGAGATCGCGCTCCATGGTGCGGCCCAACTTCACCCGTCAACAGGTGGCCGATCTGGACATGTTCGAAACGCACATGTCTCACCTGATCGACTCGATTCCCCGTGATGGCTCTACCGTGGACTTGCAAGATTTGTTCTTCGGCTTGACCATGGATTCCGCCACGGAATTTCTGTTCGGCAAATCGACAAACACCCTTGCGCCGGGCTTGGAGACCAAGTCGGCAAATGAGTTCGTAAAGGCCTTCGTATACGTCACTGAAGGTGCGTTATCCCCCCTTCATTTGAGGTGTCCCGCTCCATTGGCTGACAGATGGATTCTACAGCTTGTGCGCAGAACTTCCGCTCCGGCGGTCTCGCCAAATACATTCCCGACTCGAAGTGGCGGAAGAGCGTCAAGATTATGCACAAGTTCGCGGACGAGGTCATTCAGGAGGCCATCGATGACTTGAGGACCGGCAAGCAAAATCCAAACGGCCGCTATGTCTTCCTGCACGCCTTGCTCCGCCAAACCCAAGACCCCTATGCGCTCCGCTCGGAATTGCTCAACATCCTCCTCGCGGGCCGCGACACCACGGCTGGATTGTTGTCCAACACATGGCACGTCCTGTCCAAGCGTCCGGACGTGTGGGCCAAGTTGAAGGCCGAGGTCGATGAACTGGGCGGGGAGAAGCCGGATTACACGACGATCAAAGAGATGAAGTATCTGAAGTGGACACTCAACGAATCACTCCGGATCATGCCCGTCGTCCCTGCCAACAGCCGGGAGGCCATGTGCGACACGATCTTACCCCTGGGCGGCGGAGTGGATGGCAAAGCGCCTGCGCTGGTACGAAAGGGAGAGGTAGTGGGGTACTCCCCGTGGTCGAGTAAGTCCAATGCTATTTACCCCCGTCATCTTTTGCAGCGCCACGCTAACGACAGTCCAGTGCACCGCCGCGAAGACTTTTACGGACCCGATGCATTGGAATTCAAGCCAGAGAGATGGGAGAACTTGCGGCCCGGGTGGGAATACCTGCCCTTCAACGGAGGGCCTCGGATCTGCGTGGGCCAGCAATATGCGCTGATGGAAGCATCCTATGCGACAATCAGATTGATTCAGACGTTCCCCCGGATCGAGAGTCGCGACAACGAGGAATGGCGCGAATGGATGACCGTCACGCTTGCCAGCGGCACAGGAGCCAAGGTGGCGCTTTTCGAAAAGTGATGCTGAGCAGTGATGGGATGTGTACTGGACCGTGCCTCCATCCACCCTCCTGGGAACTAATTACGGTAATCGGTCACGATGTTATGACACCACACACCGCACCGCGCAAAGGTGGACATGGTGTA
Source organism: Capronia americana (assembly GCA_016110215.1). Taxonomy (NCBI): domain Eukaryota; kingdom Fungi; phylum Ascomycota; class Eurotiomycetes; order Chaetothyriales; family Herpotrichiellaceae; genus Capronia; species Capronia americana. The sequence goes on from JADWQD010000016.1 coordinate 252,710, forward strand.
CGTATTTTGTATTTGTAGAAAATTCACCACAGCAGCTCCTTTTTCTCACATTGCAGCCCCTGTTACATACGCTGGGGGGTCCTGTACTTGACTTGACGCGATTGACACCAGGCAAGCATTGCGACCTCGTCGACGTAAAATAGTGAAGGGTTGTGCCGATCTGCTGGATGTGCTGGTTGACACCCGAAACATAGGTGTCGAAGACACTTCCGAACGGACAGGCGTATTCGGTTAACAATGCACGGGCCAAGCCATCAATGACGAGACGAAGACTCGCCAGACCGGATCAGACTATGAGTAGACAAGGCGAGTCGACGTCGAAACAGATCGGAAGTGAAGGGAGGGGAAGGAAATGAACATGTCCGTGTCCAAGCGCAAGGCATACTTCACAGTCCCTTCGACATCGCGCGGCAAGGCTGATGGATGGAACCTTTGACGAACTTGACGCGATGGTTTCGAGTTCCCGTAGACGCAAAAGACCGTGACTTACTTATACAAGCACTACTGTACCCCGTATTCGGGCTCAAGTTTACGAGTACTCGAAGTACGGGGGGAGACAGGCAGGCTAAATCCGACAGCGTGGCACAGTCGCTACATACTGTACCCAGTCACCAGTTATGTACAGTAATAGTAGTAGTTATTCACGCGGTCTCTATTCTTGATTCTTATGTGGGGGAGTCTCTGTCTCAGTCAGTCTCAGTCTCCGAGTCTGCCTCGCCGATGCTGAATGCTCGCACGCCCAAGGCTCAACCATCGATCGCTCAACCAATGGGTGCCTTTCCCAACACCCTCTGAATGCAACATTGTCCCAGCATTTTCGACTGTCTCGTAGCATCCCTGTTTCTGGAAGGAATTGTCCGAGCTTCTACGAGTACGAGCACGGGGGTGTTTTATTTTTTTCTGTTCTCATGCAGCCTGACTTACATAGGATAGTACTTGACGTGAGCGTGAGCGGGTACCATCGTGGCGGCACCTACGACCGAGGTAAGGATCCATATCTAAGGGGCTGTGCATGAGCTGGCGACTCAACTAAAACGTAACCCCGGACTGTTCTGTTCACATGAGGCCCCCCGATGACGAAGTTCGGACGTCTCTCCGCATGATCAACCCGTCTAGCCCCGTCATGATTTGTGCTTCACAGTTAACTCACTTAGCGACGTCCCGCCCGGCTGAACGCCCGTCAGAGCCAGAGCCAGAACCGGCAGATGGTGATGCCCTGGATGCCCCTGTCCTTTGCCCCGGCTTTCAGTGACGGCCGAGGACGTCGACTCGATGGCCGACTCTCCACCATTCGCTTGGACGCTTGTCGCCCTGTCGCATGTGTCCAACATTCAGCTCTAAATGGGCAAGGGTTAACTAAGTGTCTCTACGGGCGTCCGCTAGCGACACGTTGTTGAGCGCCGGCTGACTTGGGGGTTGTTTGTTAACGACTCGTTCTGTGCTTCGAGGCGTGAGGCGCACTTCTTCCTCCTCGTTGCCGTTGTCGTAGTCATTCTCTCTGCCTCATCTTCGCATGCGTTCTGCTGTCGTCCCTCACCGCTGGGCACAATCTCTTCCGCAGCGTTTGGGATCTTTCGCTGGCTTCAGACTCAGCGACTCCACAAGATCCTACCAGACCGCTCGACCTTGCCCACAGCATCGCTCGGCAACTTGATCGAGGAAACCGGCCGCGTGCGAGGTTCAGGCTCAGGCTCAGGTTCGGGTCCAGAGTTCCACGAGACTGGTGATTGACTAGCCCGTCGAACAACAAGAGTCGGAAACGACGTGGGACGAGCTACCCACCACTCCGTCGTCCTCTGCAGAACAGGCACTCACCGCCACCTAAAAACGTTGCTGCTCGAACTCGAACTCCCCGTCGCGCTTAAAGCTCCCTTTCGTCGCCTCGACGAAATGACGGAATTGCGCATATAGCTGAGTATCGGTATGGCTCCCAGATTCGACCTGCAGCGGCGTAATGACACCGACGATGGCAATTGGCGCACCTTTGCTTCCGACGAGGATTTCATCCTGGAGGGCTGGTCCGAGGGGTTTATGGTCGGCGCGCTCGTCATCATGGCTTGCATCACCATTGCGAACATGAGGAGGAAGGTCCTTTTACACAAGTTGATTTTGGTCGAGGTAAGTTGAAAAATCGCCCGGCGGGGACGAATACCATGTCTGCATACATGCGGGCGCCGGTCCGAGAACAAGGACAAAGACATATGTGAGGCTGACACATCCAAATCCTTCAGCAACTTGCAGCACTGTCACATGGTAAGAGATGCCGAGCGTGGACCAGCGGTTCCCTCTCCCTTGGAGACATGCGTACGGCACAGTGGTGCGTGACATGCTAACTGCTTGATAGGCACGTTCTGCTTCTTCGGCTTCAGGGGCTACGGCTGGTATTTGTCGTCGACGGCCATGTTCCTGTACTTGTCGTGGATCATTCACAATATCGTGGCGTGGATGAAGATCAAGCCCTTCTTCATGGACTCGAGAAGCATGTTCAAGCCTGAGACCGGCAAATGGGTACGCAGGATCTATTTGGGCACGTTGGCTCTGACGGTGCCGTTCATCTGCTGGCAAATCGCCAACAATTACCGATTCTTCAACAACATCAACGACTACTATGTCAGCGTTCGTCCGTACGAACCCCTGATGAGGGATCCTTGGTGGGTCTTTACATGTCTGACGCTATTTCATGTCATCAATTCCGTCTACGGCACCGGGGTCTTCGAGTTGATCAAACGCTCACCTCGTTTTGCGATCCTGTTGATCGCCATTTGTTTGGCCTTGGTCTTCACGGCCGTGGACATTGCGGCCAGCATCCATAACTTTACTGGCAGCACCGACGGGTATGTCGCATGCTATTCTCTTCCAGCCATTACTGACCGGAGGTTAGAATCAATCCTTGGTGGAAAATCAGTCTCGTCTTCAAGTGCCTCACAGATACAATCATGCTCGACGATTTCAAGACTGAACTCAAACGCCTCAATGTGAAGCGCATGAGAAAGGAAGAATTGAGGAGGCACAGCTTCGCTCTGGTCGACGACCTCCACGATCCCAAGGACGGCGACGACAACCACATGGAGTTTACTGACGCGCTCAACACCAATCCCCTTCGATTTCAGACGATGCAGAATCTGGACAACAGCCCAGATCATAGTCCGATGGGCCGTCCGAGGCAGGATTCGGTGACTGACTCGCAAGGGAATGAGAAGGAATCGGTCGGGAAAGCGGGCAAGAAGATCTCCAAATTGCCGGGTCTGAAGGACTTTGCCTTCGCCTCTGGAGGTCGAAAGAAAGCTAGATTCCAAGATCCTGAGAAGGACGCGCGACACGAGGCCTCTCGGCCTCCTACTCAACCACAGGCGTCGGATCGGTTGGCCGATATGCGACGAAGCCTCGGCGTGATCGACTACCATAACCGCTGACGGAGTTGGAGCTCTGCGTGCGTCAGCAAGCCCTACACGAGTCTTTATGTGCCCATGAAGTTACGATCTTACCTCTTGTACCATTAGAGTGTTCGTGAATCCAAAACTGGGTGACCTGTTCTTTTAGCTAGGCGCTCCGGCGAATCTGGATTTCATCTGGCTTTTGCGCTGTTGGCGGGTTTGGATTTTGCATCTTCATTGCCTTCGGTGGTTGGGTCACTGCGGTCGCGATGGATGCTCCTTCTCTGTCGGCTTGGTCAGTCACAGCAATTGCCTTCGCACCATGGGGGTCTGTCCTGCTTGGAAGGAGCAGTCTTGCCGGCTGCCTTCCGACCGTGGATGAAGGACCCAGATATCTTTCATCCTCCTCCGCCGTCGTCAATCTGTCTGGATCAACATCTGTTTGTACCGCATTGATACCCGTCTCAGTCGTTCATTGCTTCACTGTATCAGCAGCTTCAACCCGGTCAGCAGAGTGTATATTCCGGCGGTCTCGGTCGATCTGCAGCCTATTGACCTTCACTGAAGCATCACCGAAAATGGCTTCCCACTCGAGATTCCAATCACCTTTCTTCGGAGGCAGTGACAACAAGACCTCCCACTCAGACAGTGTTCCGCATTACAACTCTGTTGTCGACCTCGAGCTCGGAACGGAAGAACTGATGCGTCCGCTTCCAGAGTACAGTTTGGTACAAGGGGAAGGTTTCCAGCTTTTCGGACTCTGCTAACTGTGTGCATAGGCCACGCCGTTTCCACCAGCACACGACTTGCAAGTCGACGGCGCGATCGGGACTCCCCACCTCGAGATGCGCGATCTTTCGGCTCGCGGACACCACTCAGAAGACAGCATAAAGCAACGAAAAGAGATCTCTGTGAGGAAGCGCTGGCGAGCCTTGCTCATATCCATGGGTTGGCTTTTGCTCATTCTCGCTTCTGTCGCCTGCGTGGTGCGAATATGTATATTGGTTCGGCGTCGCGAAGTCATGAGCACGGTTGAGGCCACGTTTTGGTTCCTTGTCCAGTTTGCTTGTTATTTTTTCCCACTGGCTCGGCTGGTTGTTCTAGGCGTCAGTATTGCTGGTCCTAATGCCTCCCGTGGTCGGCGACTCTGCGGTCACACTGTTGCCCTCTTGTCTTTGGCGATAGCAATCGGAGTGCCTCTTGGATTTCTCTAGGAAGGAATGCGCCGGGGCTTTCTGATCAGGGATCAGTGACTCCCGAGATGCGTTGCAGGAACCGGTGGTGTTTTCTTTTGCGTCTCTTGAAAGGATGGCTGAAGGGACCGAAACGTCGAAATCCTGTGTTGCGCGAGAGGCAGGCCCGATGACAATATTGCGTCCAACGCTGTAGTGGAATGGGATTGATCAGACACAGTGAAGCCTTAGCTTATCTTTAATCCCTCTGCGTTGACAATGCTATACCATCAGGATCAGGATCCGTCTGCTTTCGTGTCCCGGAAGCGCATGTGTGTAAGAAAGAAGTGTCGCTATTGCTTTCGCTCTCGTCGAGCACGAGCTTGAGCCCAAGCCCCAAGCATGTGGCTGGTCTGGTCTGGATCTGAATCTCTGAACATCGTCGTGATACCTAACCTTCTTCCCTTCTAGACAGCCAACCCGCTCTCGTCGACACCATCATGCCAGAGGTACCTCGTACTGCTCTCCACTATACCTCTTTTCTCCCCTCATGTGCTATACATACCAATCTATCTATCCGTCCGTCCATCCATCCATCTTCCATCCATAGGCTTCCCCAACCAATTCTCTGAGAAGACTGTACACACAAACAGGCAGCAAAACCATTAAAGAAACTGAGTAGGCACGCATTTGAATGCAATGAGTGCGGGGGCCGGGCCCAGGGGAAGTTCGCAAAGACACCGTCGACTACGTAGCATGTACATCTACATGTCCATCTCCATGTCCATATCCAGAATATACGTACCGCGCTGTTCAAGGATTTTATGCGGCGTGGCTCCGTCCGGAGTACTGCCACGGTTGCGGGCTAACCTGGACTTATTGTTTCAGCCGTTGGCGTGTCGTTCGCTCTCGAGTATGGCACTGCGATAATTCGGTCTCAAACCCGCTGGAGATTCCGTCAAGGTATCCGGAGATGATTTTGAATGCCAAGTCGTGCACAGAAATGTAGGGCGCGGTCTACAGGACGATGGTGGAGAAGTACAGGCAGGTAGAAACGACATTAGCGAAAGGAAATCTACTGGAAAAGGCTTGTTGGAATGCATGTCATTCAATGGTGCTAGCTCAACTAAAAGAGAGTTACCATCTGCTAGCCGTAGAGATAGGCTCGTGGCTGCAGGATGGTCGGCAGTCGAAGACCGACTCAAGCGCACCCTCTGTGAAGAGGCATGGATGAGAAGTGCCCGTGTGGACTGTCATTGAATCGAAAATGAAATGAGCTGAACTGAATTGAGATCTCCTGGCCATTCTGATTTTCCCGCCATTTTTCTAAGGAAAAGAAGCAATACTGAAAAACCAAGGAGATGTTGGCCCGTTTAATAGGGCTTCGTCTTTTGTTTCCGAAGCAGAGACTTCAACTGCCTTGAAAAGCTCCGAAGTTCGTGTTGCATGTTGATTGCACTTTGCCAGCCGTTGAGGGTCGGCGCAGTCGCAGTCACAGTCGGTCTGGAGTCATCGCTGTTGCGCTGTGAACAAGTTGCCTGCTGGTCGTGCACCGATGTGTGGATCAGTGAATGAGTGTGCAGAAGACCGTGTCGATGTTGCTGTGGCTGACTTAGATGTACCACATGGCAAAGACAATGCCGTTGACGTTGAACAGGGGCATCAATGGCTTGACCTCAGACTCGGAAGGTTCCGAGCTGCGGCTGGGAGCCTGCTGCTTGAAACCAGCACCACCTTGTGGCCCAGCTGATGCAGGCAGATCTTCATGAGCCTTTGCACGATTGGAGGCCAGATGGGCGTAGTACACTGCTGGATGCAAGGACACAGAGGTCGTCGAGCGCATGTACTGATAACAATGCTCGTAGATCATGTTCTGAAGCTGCTCCGGCTTGTGATTCAACTCATCGTAGAGGACAGAGTAGTGCACCGGTCGAGATGTGCCTTGCAATGCGATATGAGAGTAGAGATAGAAATCAAACTCATCAGGCGTGGTAACGTCTCTCTCGATCAGCGTGCCGGGAAGAGGATTGCCATTGTTGTCAGCGCCAGCTTTCTCAGGGAAAGCCCGGACATGGTGGCGTTTGGACGCGATGATGACAGTCATCTTGCCATTGAAATCCTCGGCAACCTCTTTGAGGACTGCTTTGATGTGCGGGACTTCCTGACGGATGACATGTTCGAACTGACCTTCGGAAACGCCATCTCGGATGTAGTAGATGTGCTGAGGCGCACGGCCGCCACCAACACTGGTCAACCACTGGCGAACAAGAGGCTTGAGCATATTGATCCAGTTCGCCTCTGAAATCATCTCGACGCGATAACCGTTGGTCTGACAAGCAGCAGCATAGCGGCCACCGAATCGATCGAATGAGACGGTAATGGCAGCCATAGACGCTTGTTGACTGCCAGGAGAGGCATGAGAGACATCGGCGCCAATGATCATCGTGGGGGCGGAGAATGCCTTGAAGCCGCTCGAGGAGTGAGGCACAACTTGAGAAGTGGTACCACCCAACTTGGCGTTGACCTTCATCAGTACATTTGAGTAGTACTGGGGGTTGCCCTTCTGTACTTGCTCAATCTGCATCACTTGAGAGACGACACCAAATCGACAATCACAAGACTTCTTGATTCGGAGGTAGTTGAAAGAGTTCTTATCCTGAACGAGGAAGACGAGAAGTTGAGGTCGACGCTTGAATTTGTTGCCGGTCTCCTGGTGCAAGTTTGCCACTGCAGCGCCAGTGTCGCTGGGAAGCATCATAGTGTGGGGCGGGGCGTTTGCAACTTGCCCACCGTGGTTGCGGTAGGCTCGGGCGAAGTCGAGGGCGAACTGATCGATCTGAGCCTTCTCGACGCGGCGCTTGCCGGGAAAGACCCCAATGCCCCAAGAGACAAGTTCCTGAGGATTGCCGGTGAGGAAGCGCTTTCCTTTGAGATCCCAGCGACCACGGGTCCCAGGTTGCTCAATACGGTTCTGGCCAAACTTGATACCTGGAGCTGGTAGCACTCGAGCCTGGGTGCGGATCTGCTGATTGTTGATGCGAAGATTGTATCCTTTCAGATAATTGTCGCCCTCCCAGTTCAACCAACCCTTTCCTTCATTGATAGCCTCGAGTCGAGTGCGGGGGCGAGAGACAGCAAACTTGATCATGTTGCTGGTCTGATATTCGTCAAGCTTCGAAGCGTAACGTTGGCCTTCGATGATTTGCAGGAATTCCATAGGGTAGAGAACGTTCTTCTTGGTCATTTCTACCAGTGGGAGATTAGGGTATTGTAGGGTGAGGTTGTACTTGCGTCGGAAGTACTGAGCAACAGAAATTCTCTCGCCGGTAGGCTTTTTGGTGCTCGGATCCTTCCAATCAAGCATCTCTTGATTGGCGTTGTTGACTGAGAATCGGACAATCTTCCACTCTTTGTTGGGTAATGGATTGCCTTTGTACACAGCCTTAACCTCAACACCTTTGAAGGCACGCTGAACAGCCTTGTGTAAGGCGTTAGGCTCACGGGAACCGTTGGTCTGCGAAGGGCGCATCTGAGCAGCGATCGAATTGACGTCGGTGAATTCTCGCCACTTGGTGACCATAGCGGATGTCAGGGAAGTTGGACGCCAGAAACAAGTATTCGCGACGTCAAGGTTGATGATGAGCTTCTGACCTTCAGCAAGGCGCATTGATTGATAAATACCGCGACAAGCCTCGATACCGCCTCCAAGGTCTTTTCGCTGACCCTGTCTCTTGAAAAGAGAACGTTTGATGGGAATGAATTGTGGATTCTGGGATGGGCCTTCACGGAGTAGGTGGTCCAAGAAGATGATAGCCTCAGCAACGGTCGAGGACATCTGGACCTTTCGCTCTAGGAAGCTCTGAATGATATTCGGACTGAGTTCGCGTGTCTTCTTGATGTGTAGGCGGAAAGAGTTGCGACCATCTCGGGAAGGGCGGCCTTCTTCGGCGTCAAGGTCGACCATGGCGCGAATCTCACCGTGGTCTTTGAGCGACCAAGCGAGACGATTGCCATCCCAGATCATCTGAGGACCAGTCTTCTCCTTGCGAGTCTTGGAGTCCCAGACTTTACGGTTGACAATTCGCTTCTCTGCGCCGGTGCCAATGACAACGTCGTACTGGTATATCTTGAGTGTAGGATATTCGGTGACTTTGAATGCATTGACGTTCATCGGAACTGCTTGACCAGTTGTATTGAAGCCGGGGCGCTTGGTGAACTGGGTTGGCACAGTGTACTGTTCAGTATCGTCAGTACCAGGGCCACGGATATTCCGGAAATATGGGATGTAGGTAGGAGCGGCATTTGCTCCAGGGGACGGGTTCGCGGATCCTGCTTGAGCTGGGGAATATGTGCCAGAAACCGAACGAGAACGAGCAGGAGATTGAGTGATGGGGCCGGTTGGAGAACCACCGCCAGAAATTGGACGAGAACGAGGCGGAGATTGAGTAATGGGGTCGGTTGGAGAACCACCGCGAGAGGATGGAGGAGACATCTTGCCCAATATTTCTCGCTGTGGAAAGTCTTGGTAGGAGATCTGTGCGAACAAGGCCACAAAGAAGAGGGGAGTTGGGGGTATAAGTAGGTCGGAGATCGAGCAGGAAAAGCCATTGTGCCTTGGTGAAGATGGGGAAGAGGGAATGGGATGACTGTGCCACTAAGACAGAGCGGCTGACAGTTCAGGGCACAAGATGTAGAAGTCGCATTGAAGGAGGGAGACGTGAAGGGCAGATTCAAATGAGCTTCACCATGAGAGCATGGCGGACGACTGTGGATACGGAAGAAGTAGGGCACTGGAAGAGGAGTGACAATTGATGGGAAGTCGGAGCGGGAAGAGGGGGCTTAAGAGTCATAGGAATGCGAGATGGGATGGTCGTGTCAAGACAATGAAGACAGGCCGTGGATGGGGGTGACAAGAGATATGTGATGCAGTTGAGAAATTGAAGGAGCGTGACTCACCAACTGGTCGATGTTGTAGAATGAAGGAGGCAAGTCCACATTGCGCATCTGATCGGTGAAGCGTGCCGGACGATCACGAGCTGGATCTCCCAGAAGAGCGGCGGCTTGAGGCTGAGACGGTTCACCAGATTGACTGCTGCGACGGCTACTGCTGGTCGGTGCTTGTGGTTCAGAGCCTCCAGCTGGGGCACCGGGACTACCGGCACCAGACGCAGCCGAGGGAGCTGTCGATCCAGCGCCACGACCGGCAGTGCCAGGACCGGACTGCGAAGCACTGCCTCGAGAAGCAGGGCCATCGAAAGCACCGGCTTGCCGTCGGTCTCCGCGGCGAGAAGCGGTTTCTGCTGGCTGCTGACCTCCAGTCGCACGGCCAGCGCCACGCTTGCGCGCAGAGCTAGACATGTTGACAAGAAGATTGAATCTATGGACAGCGGAGTTAGTGTGAGATCTTGAGAAGAAGGGGAAGGATCCAACTTGAGTGGTTGGCGCTCAATTGAAGAATCAAGCTGAGATGAAGCTTGACGATGAAAGCAGTAAGGAAGATGTGAGGTTGTAAGATGATGAAGAGATGAGATGATGGGAAGGAAGTTTGGAAGATGAAGGAGACGAGATGATCAAGATATCTCTGATCACACGTGTGTTTGAAGGAAAATTCGGAAAAGTGTTTGTTGCTTTGTTGTGAAGTGAAACAGGAAAGAAAGGCAGGCGGGAGGTGTACGCAGTGTGAGGGCAGGATCGACTGAGGCTTTGAAACCAAGTTCCAGGCTCAAAAGAAGGCACTTTGGGCAGGTGCAGAGGAGACACAAGAGTTTCTGATTGCTTACGCTGAAGGTTGAGATGTTGCTTGATTCCAGTCAGGCTGAAAGTTGAGGTTGGCGGAGTTGAAGCCCTCTCATGAAAGAGTGAATCGCAGTGTGGCCACAGCGACGTCTCTCGAGGAGCAACGGGGTGTTTGAACTGATCAGGTCCAAGGAGGAGTGATTGATGCTGGATCAACCAAGAGAAGAGAGGAGATGAGGGATGATGGAGAGAGAAGATGGTCAAAACGTCGGAAAAGAAGGAGATATTTGTAGTCGAGCGTCGGCGGCGCGCATGGTCGAGGCCTTGGCGACCGCGACGGTGACAGTGACAGTGACGACAACAATGATGTCGTTGACGCTGAAATCACCGTCTCGGCGTCGCCGTCGTCACGGCACACGTGCTGTTGGCTATTGTGTGAGGCTCAATTGAGCGCTGGCGGTGAGGTTGAAGAAGTCAGGCTGAGAACGAGTTGATTGATTTAGACAAAGACAGCGGGATTGTCGCACTACGCTACATCGACACTAGGCCCTAGAGGCAGCGAATCACCGGCAACCTACAGGGCGTCCAACAACAGACCCAGCAGAATCCATGGAACCAACCCGGCCTCTCGAAGATTCCCCCCTGAGTGCAAACGGTACAGCTACACTACCTCATGGAACTTGTGTCGAGAAGGAATCGCACACTGAGAAGAGCAGGCTTGTGGGGTTTGTGGAACTACACTACTACACTTCGACAGCGCACAGGGAGGTCACGACGTGCTAAGAAGTAGTCGACGGTCAAACACCCGAGGACGTGGCAGAAGAGTGAAGCAAAATTCAATAGCAATGAGGCCGATCTGAGTGAAGACTGGCAGAGCTTCTGACAACCTGAAGATTCTGGAAAACCCTTAAATCCTGTGTGTGCAGGATGATTCCCCAACTGGCCATCCTTGAGAACACCTTATGTCATGGATACAGAATGCTCTCCACCCCTGTTTCGCTGAAGACCGAAGACTGCTGTCCCCCAATAATATCGAGCATCACGCCTCCTCCCAGTGCCTTCCAACGCCAGGGACATGCTTTTAAATTAGCCAAGGCTAGATTTCACACCTTGCTACGCGTATCGAAAGGGTGCTAGTATCAAGTCAGTAAACTGCTCACGCACGGTGAGTCTCGAATGCACTTACCCGCTCCGTATTGGCCTTGTGTAACATTTGGCGGCGGCGGGAAGCCCTGCGGCGGCATGGGTGGATATGGTGGCCAGCCAGGTTGGGTTTGTGAAGGCGGCGGCTGGTGGGCTTGGCTGGGGATTGCCGATGGCGCTGGCAATTTGATGTCGCGGATCAACTCCATCATCTTCACCGCGTCAAATCGAGTTTCGACATAGGTTGAGGCTTTTGGCAGTATGCTCAGCATATAAGCAATCCCCGGAGGCAGCGGTTGAGGAACTGGAGGGAACGAAGGCAGCGGAGCAGGCGCGTTCGCCTGGCGCTGCTGCTGCTGCTGATTCATGCGGCGACCGGCAGCTCCTTTCAGGGGGGATTCGCCACGCGCGAGTTTCCGCGGCCCACCGCTATCTTCCAAATCGTCTGGGTATGGTCGTTTGGGAGAATGTGTTGTGATGGCATCAATGACTTTCTGGATGGGAGAGTTCACCGCTTCGATCGATGTTTCCACAGACGGGAGGACGAGGGAGTGCAAGGGGCGCATCTGTTGGGGTGAAATGATGGGATGGATATGCATGGTGTCGAACAACGGAGTGCTGTACCGACTGGAGAAGAGCTTGAGCGTCGGGTCTTCCGGGAAATGTTTCTTCATCCTCTCTTCGAGAGCCTGAACCTGAGCCAATTCGCCGTACTTGGATTCATAATTGTGCATGAACGCAAAAAGCGGTTTGGCCTTCGCCGTCTGTTCACGATCTTCGTGCGCAAGGAGTCGTTTGACAGTGGTCTCGAAGACTGCTCGTGCATTTGTGACATCTTGGATATCAAAGAGATGTTGGATATACTGAAGCGGCAAGTAGTCATCCTCAGGAAACAGCTTCATGCCACGCTCAAGGATCTTTGTGCCAGCAGGATCTCGGTAGCATTGCCACTCGATGCGTGCCGATTCCACGTAGAAGTCGCTCGTGAGTTTACCCCGTTTGCGTGCTTCGGTGAATATAAGCCGAAACCCCTGCGGACCCTTTTCTCCCGGGGGTCCTTTGCCCTGGACTCGTCGCGTCGAGCGCATCAGCGCAAGCCATGCATGTGAGACCATCCGACTGAGGACGCCCGTTTGCGCTTGAGCCCCTCTCTTGATCGCCGCGATCTGGTTATCGAGAGCAGCTTTCTTGGCTGTGACATTCGCGGCGTTGATATCGTCGTCCTGGTCGCCATCTCCTTCTTCGCTGCTAGCGGCGGCAAGTTCTATCTTCTGCACATCCTGCTTTTCACGTGCAGATACCTTTCTGATCAATTCGTACAGCGCATCGAGTAATTTGTCGTACGGTTCGCGAATCTTTTTCATTCGTTCTTTGGCGCCGGGGTCAGCGCTTTCATCGTTTTGGGTCGAGGCCTCAATACGGTCTGCAAGTTTGAACGCTAGAAGTGGTGATTCAGGGTTGGCCGCAATGCCATGATTGAGAAGCTTCATCCCGTCATTTTCAAGGCCGTTGCTCAAACAGAAGTCGACCGCGTCGTACCACATTTCTGGCCAGAACTGTAGTGCCATGAGAGCCTGCTTATATGTGAAGAGAATGCGACTCCGGTACAGAGCAAGATCTTCATCCTTGAGAACGAGGTTGTCTTCCTTCTCCCATTCAATCCACTGCTTCCAGAGAGCAACTTGCTGCATATACTCTGCGTGACCTTCAAAGCCAGCTGCTGGTGGCAGACGTGGTTTTGAGGTTCGCTTGAGGTCTCTCGTCAAGTTCTGCAGTTGAGTGTATGCAGTTCTCGCGGTCATATAGACAGGGGATTTCTCCTGGAGATACTTTCGGCCCTGTGGAGATGTTAGCGCAGCTTCCCAAGCATGACAGACGAATATGCATACATTGACTTTACTCAACCCTGTCTCAAATGCATCATACTCTTTCCACAGAGCCGTTGTCGCTGCCGTGGGAACAGCAATTGCTTTTTGATAGGCCGCGCGAAGAGTATCAACCTTTGCTCCATCTTGCCAACCAGTACCACCGACGGTCCCTGGCCCGGTCTTCAGGAAGTTGATATAGTCCTGCCATAACGGACCCGACTCTTTGTCCATACCGATGGTCTTGAGAGCGAAAGAAAAGGATTCGTTGATGATGCCATAGGATCTGGCAACATCACCCGTCTGCATGCTATTCCGTCGGCGTATATAGTTGATGTACAGTGACCACAGAGGAACGTCAAGGACTTCCAGGAGGGATCGATTGAAGAGGGTCTCCATGGGGCGCATGCGATCGTGCTCCTCCTCAAACTTCACATAGGCGCACCATTGATCAGCCTGCTATCGGTCAGTAATCATTCTGCAAGACGCAGGCAGGTCGGCACGTACAGCGAAGGGAAAGACTCTCAGGTAGTCCTCGTACACTCGACGGGCGTCTTCTTGCTTGTTCCGATTCTTGAATTCGTCGATTAGTTCAAGATAGGCATCAATATCACCACGAGGGTCATCTTTGATGCGATCTTCCAGAATTCCAACCACATCATGAGCAAGTCGAGACTTGGGCAAGCCTGGAGCAACAAAGCCGTTCACATGAGGACGAGGTGGAGAAGTCGGAGCTGGAAGATCAGGGACAGTGTGAGAAGGTGTCGCAGTTGCTGCGCGCGGAGCATGCAGGTCAATACTGGCACCTGGGGCAGGAGTGGAAGAAGAAAGGTCAGCGTCAGCAGGACTACCAGTGGCCTGGACAGGAGCAGGAGTGATTCCATTTTCTTTTTCTGGTGACTGGGAACTTCTATCAAGCGAGGTGGGGATTTGGTTTGCAGAGTCATCAGCAGGTGTTGGGACATCGAAGTCCATGCCCACAGAGGGATCATAGACATCAGCTTCATCCTTCTCGTCTTGCGTGCCTTCCTCATCCTCAGGGTCATCATCAACTTCAAACCCGCCGACTATGCGAGGCTTGGATTGCGCAGGCACGGACTGGGTCATGGCTGGTTGGGAAGCAGGAAGAGGATAAAGATTGGACTGTATTGGCGAGAGTATGGGATCCTGTTGATTATCGACCGAACTCTGCTCCGAGGTCGGAAATGGCTGTGAGAACGCTGCGCTCGACTGATCGTTGCCAGCGGCACTTCCGTTGTTGAAATATGACAACTGCGCAGCGTCTTCAGATGGTGAAAGCACCTCTCGATCTGGGGTGGCCATAATGGCGGCGGCTAGCCTGTGCGCCCTGGCAAAGTCGAGGATGGAGGAGAGAAGAGGGACTCTGATAGTGTCAGCGTTGATGGCTCTTCTGATCCTGTTTGATGTGGACAGACCGATGTTGATGTTGCGACAGAACCTGTGATGTCTTGTCGTGAGAACGATGTCATAGTCTAGAAATTTGTAAGGTCTAAGAAGATGAAAGTGACATATCACGAAGAGAGAGGGGAATGCCAAATTCTGTTTGATGGCTGCACAGGAGGGGCAGTTGTGAAATTGCTCGCGTGCAGATGAAGGTCGAATGAACTCATTGTTCGAGATTCAGTCATCGCGAAGATCGAGAGCACCTCGGAAAAACTACGCCTATTTCCATCTCTCTCCCGACAGACAAGCCCCATAAAGCGGCGTCCAACCTCACAAGGGAAGTATGTAAAAGCAGCGACAGGTATAGTCAAATTGGGTAGTCAATTAAGACGCGACTTCTCGCGCCGTAGATATTCCTTCATCCCACCCTGCAGACCACCAGTCTCTCCATCGCGAGGAACCCTTTACGGATCGCATCGGCGACGCAACTTTATTGTCACAATTCTAGTTGTCGTACACGGCCTACGGACACCGTCACGCGCCGCAACCATGTCGGTGGTCTCTCTCCTCGGTGTCAAGGTGCTTAACAACCCAGCGGCATTCAACGCGCCCTACAAGTTCGAGATCACGTTCGAATGCCTAGAGCAATTGCGCGAAGGTAAGGTTTTTTGCAATTGTAAAGCGCACAAATACAAATGCGCGCCGACTCTCCCCCCTCTACTGCAGATCGACTGACCGCCCAAAACGCACAGATCTAGAATGGAAACTCACCTACGTCGGCTCCGCCACGTCTGCAGAACATGACCAAGAGCTCGACTCGCTGCTCGTCGGCCCTATCCCCATCGGTGTCAACAAATTTATATTTGAAGCCGATCCTCCCAACACTCAGCGCCTGCCTTCGTCTGAGATCCTTGGCGTGACTGTCATTCTTCTGACCTGCTCGTACGATGGAAGAGAATTCGTCCGCGTGGGTTACTACGTCAACAATGAGTACGACGATGAGATCTTGAATGCCGACCCGCCTGCCAAACCCGTCATTGAGAAAATCCGACGCAACGTGCTCGCTGAGAAGCCCCGAGTTACCAGATTCGCGATCAAGTGGTATGATGATTACCGAAATCGGCTTACCAACGCAATGCACAATGGCTAACGTGGTCCAATCTACATTGACAGGGACTCCGAAGAATCAGCACCGGCCGAATATCCTCCCGACCAGCCCGAAGCCGACACCCTTGACGACGATGGCGCAGCCTACGGGGCGGAAGAAGCAGAATTGCAAGCCGCACTCGAGAAGGAACTCGAAGATACCGAAGCCAAGATGGTCAAGGGCACCGACGACGTCGAAGACAAGGAAATGACAGATGGCAACAAAGTCAAGGACGAGGACGAAGTCAGCGAGGCTGGTAGCGAGGATCTCGAGCAAGAAAGCAGCGATGAAGATGACGATGAGGAGGAAGGCGAAGACGAAGAAGGTGCCGAGGGAGAGGACACTGAAATGGCGGATGGCGAAGACAAGCCTACTGCGTCCACCGGCACTGCTACTACAAATGCTGAGGCGAACGGCGAGCAGAAAGGCGCGGAGTCGAAGCCGGAGGTCATGGTCCATTAGAGCGGGAGTCCCACGGCGCTAGCGAAGAGTGGACTAATTTTCATCGGCCAGGTCTAGCTTTGAACACGGCGGTTTTGAACAGACAGCAAGGCGTTAGGCGTACGCGGCATTGATCGGCTGGTTCCAGAATGGCGGTGATGTGCCAGGTATGCACAGCATACGGGCCGAGAGCAGAGCACGGCAGGCGTTGATGACAGCGAGCATGGCATAGTTTTTTTCCTGCGAGAACACGATACGACCTGTACCAGCATTGGTGGTGTCTACGGTGGGTTGGAGACGAGTACCCCTGCCTGGATGGCGGCACCGAACTAGACATACACATGCGCAGACTAATGGCTGAGATGAATTGTTTCTTACCCAAGTTCTGCACTTGCTCTCAACCCATTCTTCAGACACCTGAATAAACAGCAGTCACATTCCTGCCGCACTCGACCCTCTGCTCCATCCGAACCCTCCGCCCCTTGACGTTGACGTCCTTCATCGGCGTCAAATGAAGTCTGTGCTCCTCTCTCCTCCCTGCTTCCACCTCACTCGCCATGTCCAACGGCTTGATGTACACCGGGGTCGCGTTGTTGTTCCTCTTGCCTGTACCCAACTGATAGAATTCATTCCCTCCCCACAAGAGCACATCAGACCCCCAATTTGTATCGTCCTCGGAGGATTTCTCACTCGCGTTGAGATAGGTTACGTTGTCTAGAACGGCGGAGGCGTGGGTGCTGCCGACGGAGATCTGGGACATGCGGATAGGGATTACTTTGCGGGTTTTCTCATCGTATTCGAACAATCCCGAAAGTGCGGGGATCTTCGTCGGTGTTCCTTGAATATGTGTCCATCTCCCGTTTCCCAACGTTCCCTTGATGCCTGTGCCGCATGTCCAGGTGTCTGCGGTGATCTTGCCCAGGTTGGAGATGGAAGATCGGTCTTCGTCGGGGCCGACGACGCGGGTGGCCTCGACGGTGAAAAAGCTGTTTTGGCCGCCGGCGGCGATGGATGTGACACGGGGGGTTTGGTTTGTTCCTTGGTATAGGCGGCTTGTGGGTAAAAGAGAGGGTGCATCGATGAAGGGTGCTTCGGGGTTATAATCGAAGCCGAGTTGGCCGGAAGAGTTGTCTCCGAACGCGAAGACCCGGCCTTCTTTGTCGAGAACGAGAGAGTGATGGTCTCCCGTGGCGAGTTTGGTGATGTCGAAGCCCTTCAACGTGGTGAGTTCGTGGCACATGTCGTAGCGGCCTTCGGGGCGGGTGAGCCATGTTACTCCAGGGACGCCGAGTTGGCCACGACTAGGGAAATCCTCTGTCCCAGAGGCGGCGGAGAAGACTCGACCGGATGATGTGAGAAGGAGGACGTGTTCTAGACCGCCGCTGATGGCGGTCACCTTCTCGCGCGTTCCCAAGTTTTTAGGTTCCAGCTTTCTGTAGCTGATTGCGGAGGTCGAGCTCCAGAACGGGATCCAGGAACTCTCGGTCTGCTTGCGTCCGCTTTCTTGGTCCGCTTTCGAGACAGGGATGGAGTAGACTGTTCCGTTTTTGCCCAGGCCGATGATTCGATCTCTGGATATGGCAATCGACGTTAGATTCTTGCCTTTCAGGGTGACTGTCGGCTGGCGGGTGTCCTCTGAATATGCATTGCCCCATTGTACGAGATCACCGTTCTCCAGCACTGCGGCCCCGAAGGTCCTATCAAGCTTGATGTCTCGCAGCAGGACATTGTCAAACCAGCTTAGCCTTCGCGGTGTCTTGATATACGTCTCGTTCGACTCGGGAGCGGCGACTCGACCAGTGTTCGATCCCCAAACGTAGACACCTGGATTCTCCCAGCTCTTCTTGACTTGTAGATGTTGTGAGCTGATGAGATCCCTATTCTCTTCCTTTGACGCCCCTTCCTTCTTCTTTGGCTTCTCAATCAGCAGTTCTGGGGCATCCTGAGCGGGGGCTTCTGCTTGCGCAGGAGCAGGCGACCTGGTACCGATATAGATCAGAGCGAGGGCCGCCGCTGCTACAAGAAGCTTGGTACCCGAGCGTTTCACTCCCCGCCGAGGAGGGAGAGATGCTGGATTCGTAGCTTTCTGCGAGACGTGCCTGGTGTTAGGGAAGTGTCTGCACGGCTTTGAATGGACCAGTGAAGCCCGCTGCGAGCGTGCCAAAGTTCGTAGTGTCGAGGTCGGAATGCTCCTTGACATGGCTGCTTGCTTGCTTCAGTCTGTCAAACGCCGCCGTTCCCTCTCACATTCTCCTCTGAACCTTTATCTGCGATAACAGCGAGATACGCGCGCCAAAATTCAAGTGATCATAGAGAGAGGCGGGCACGTATTCGGGAAATCAAGGACGTCATGAGGGCATGCGACAGCCTCGTCCATCTGGAAGCCTTTTCATTGGCGGACTGGCCGAATTTGCTCAGCCTTCTCTGCGCTCACCCTCAATGC
The DNA here is from genome assembly GCA_016110215.1 of Capronia americana. Classification (NCBI taxonomy): domain Eukaryota; kingdom Fungi; phylum Ascomycota; class Eurotiomycetes; order Chaetothyriales; family Herpotrichiellaceae; genus Capronia; species Capronia americana. The sequence goes on from JADWQD010000016.1 coordinate 271,435, forward strand.
AATGTGGCATTCTCACCATTTCCCCAGAAGCGACTGCTATTTATGCGTGGATGGCGACCCTGCTAGAGCGACACGTTGAGAGCTGGCACGTACGAAACCCGGCTGCCTTACAGCATGGCAGAGATCACAGAGTCGGTCGAGACGGGAAAGAAAGATGCCACGTTAGCCCAGCTCGAGGAAGCCGACACTGAATTGGCCTTGTACAAGCTGTCTGGAGCGATCGACGACGCACTGCTGGACGCCAGCCTCGATGAATACCAACAATATGTCGACCAACTCGACGCCGCCCGCTCGCATCTAGACACCCTCCTTGAGTCCACCGCGGCAACCCTCTCCGAACTGTCCTCCATCTCCGCCGCATTCAAGTCCATCGACTCGCAGACAAAATCCTTCCAAGCCCAATCCGCCTCTATTCGCGAAGAACAGCACAGAAATGAACTCATCGCGCGGGACATTGCCGACAACCTACGGTACTATGAGCCCTTGGAACGCATTACTCGGCGGCTTAATGCGCCCCAGGCTGGCAATTTTGTCAGGAGCCAGGATTTCTCAGACATGCTAGTCACGTTGGACGAGTGTATCGATTACATGCAGACGCATCCTGCACACAAGGAAGCCGAGAGCTACAGGTCGAGATATAAGCTGCTCCTTACGCGGGCACTGACGCTGGTGCGCAATACCTTCATGGCCGGGGTGCGGGAAACCACGACCGAGGTCGCAGGACGCATTGCCGCGAAGCAGCTGAACGACACGACCATGTCCGCCCTCTTGTATGCAAAGTTCCGGGTCGGAGCGGCCGAGATGAAGGAGCTCGGGCTGGAAATCCAGAAACGAGCCAGCCCGCCTGCCGACGCCGAGCCAGGCACCGAGGGAGAATACCAGAGCCTGATGAACGAGTTGCACGCCAGTTTCGCCGCCTGTCGAGGCAGATTGATCCTGCCGATCGTGCACAAGCGACTCGCCGAGACAGCTCAATTGCCGCATTCGAAGGACCTGGTACAGTTTGCCAGAGCGGCCATCAGCTACATCCGCGGGATATGCCTCGACGAGTTCGAGCTGTGGGCAGAATGGTTCCACGGCTACCATGGGCTCTACGACTTCCTCGAGTCGTTATGCGAACCGCTGTACGACCACCTCCGGCCACGCATCATCCACGAGAACAAGCTCGCGAAGCTCTGCTCGCTTGTCACGCTGCTCCAAACCCGGTACCTGCACGACGAAGAGGAAGACGGCGCCCCGGACCTCAACCAGCTCGACTTCTCTATCCTGATCCAGCCGGCTCTCGAAGACGCACAGACTCGCCTCGTCTTCCGCGCCCTCGCCATCCTCCGCGAGGAGATCGAGATGTTCAAACCCAAAACCGAAGATCTCGACTATCCGCGCCTGACGTCCGCGCCACCCGTCTCCGCGACCAAGGCACCTCTCTCTGGCCGCCGCGGCTCGCGCGACCCGCTGACCTCCCTTCCCAAAACACCCATCACCGACCTAGACGAAGACTCCGCCGACGAAGGCCCCTTCTCCTGGACGTTGTCCGCCTCACGCCGCTCCGCCCTCAAACACAGCTACCCGACGCTCTCGCGCTCGATCCGCCTCCTCTCCCGCATCTACAGGCTAGTGAACTCGTCTGTGTTCGACGACCTCGCGCATCAAATCGTCCATCAAACGACCATGTCGCTCGTGTCGGCGTCGAGCCAAATCTCGACGAAATCATCGCCCGCGGACGGTCAACTCTTCCTGCTCAAACACCTGCTCCTCCTCAAGTCGCAGATCGTGGCCTTCGACATCGAGTACGTCACCCCAGATGTCAGTTTCGACTTCTCCGGCGTGGCGTCCACCTTCTGGGAACTACGCGAGCGTGGCGGCCTGTTCAACCCCGCCACGTGGATGAAACTGTTCAGCTCGGGCGGGCTGCTGCCCAAGGTGGTCGAGAACATGCTCGACGCGAAGCAAGAGCTCGACGGACGACTCAGGCAAGTTATTAATGAGTTCACGGCCGGCTTCGCGAGGTTGATGTGTAAAGAATTACCTCGCGCGGTGGAGAAAGTGGGCAACAAGAAAGCGGACAGGGAAACCGTCCTGGCCGAAGCGGTGAGCAAGACCCGGAAGACGGTCGAGGAGGAGATCCCCATCCTGCGGGCCAAATTGGAACAGTATCTCGATGATCATCGCACGAGGGAGACGCTGGTGGCCGCGGTGGAGGACCAAGTTGTGCAGATTTACGAAGGCTTTTTCGACGATTACGCTGCGCACTTGGCCGGTGCGAAGGGCCGGAACGGCAAGGTCAACGGGTCGGCCACTCCGATCTCGCGCAAGGGCAAGGGCCCCGAGGATGCGGTGTGGGATACCGACACCTTCGCCGAGTGGGCGGAGGGGCTATTCAATGTGGCGTTGCCGAATGTGGAGGACGAGGAAGACGGAAGGGGGAGCCATGCTGCCAGCAGGAGTCTGTCCAGGAGTCGGAGTTCTTAGACGGGATTCTGCACCCCAGTTCTGACGTCAAGGTGAATGCAACTATGGGCAAGGGTAATGATGAATGATGCGTGACGATGAGAACGATCTGCGAATGGACCATATTTCCAGCTAGCTCTTGCCTTCTTCGTGGCGTTCTCGTCCAATGAGTACTCGTCAGTCTCTCGATATCTGTTTCGTCTTCTCTCCGAATTCCCTCGGTCTACTCATCGATATGCTGCACGTGCTGGAAAAGGGTATCACGTATGTTTTTGGCGGGGACGTGTAGGTACTCATTGAATCGGCGCCGGTGGCCTTGTGAGCTGGCGGTGGGTGGACCGCGTGGTTGTTTTCTTCTCCCGCCGAAATAGCAAGGCCTTTTATTCGCCTTGGTACCAATAAACAAGGGCAACATTCAACCATGCTCATAGCCCGCTTCTGGCTTCCCACCGAGATTCACCTTCCCTCTTCCCTGGCCCCTCTGGAGCTTCTGTGCTCGTTCGATCCAAGTCCTTGCGGCCTCGGTTATGCCTCCCGACATTGCGCATTCACGAGTCAGCAACTGGTCGACCTTGTCTCGTAGCGTGGGTTCTGGTCTGACGGTGGCGTTGCCGGGGTTTGACTCTCTCTGCCCGTTAACCTCGTGGCTCTGTGACTTCGCTTGCGCGACAAAATCGTTGATGGTGCTGAAAGTCCTCTTCCTGTTCCCCACGATGCCGATGTTCCTCGTACTTGGGATTCGCATGAGTGTCAGCTCGACCTCACAGCCCACTTCTTGTGCCAGGGCAACGACTTTCTTGGTCAAGCACGCGTACATCGACTTGTCATCCTGATGATTTGCAGCCTTGATCTTCGCTGCCCGGAGAGCTCGGAGATCTCCATGTGCGGGTTGATGTTCACTACCGTTGATGCTTGATGCAGAAGCAGACGAGGCGATATCTTTCGGCGAATAACGATGCTTTGCGCCGCTCAGAGCATGAGAGCAGCATGGGATGGCGAGGAACGGGAGTGGCGAATTTGGACACGAGAGAGCCGCGAGCAGTGGTGTCCAGGGTGTGAGTTCGTCAGCGTGGTTGGCGATGATGAACGTGCCAGGCTTGAAAAGCCCATTTGGGAGTCCATTGAAAACATTGTTGAAGAGCCCGTTGTGGATCTTCATGCCGGCTTCGAGGAGGCGGCCGGTGCTGAGGTCGGCGGGCGCGTGATCCAAGAATGGCTGCGGCACGCAGACCATGACGTCCAGATAGTCTTCCATTCCCAGGACTTGCCAGGTCGCGCGACGACGGGCATCGAACCCACGTCCGCGGTAGCCTTCCTTGATCAACACGTAAGTGAGCACGCCGTTTCCGCAAGCGAAGTCGATGAAGCCCGGAAACGTTCCAGGCTGATACAGTTGCTTCCAGAGCTCGATGACAAAGGCGGCGATGGATAGATCCTCGAAGACATGCTTGGACGGTTCAGTCTTCTCGACCCAGCGGGTAATGAGGTCATGCGCGTACTGTTGTTTGAGGCGAGTGTAGGTATCTTGGACGACATGTTGGGCAAGAATAGTGTCCTTCAGAGCAGCAGGTGCCAGAGACAATTCTGCTGCTGTTCGCTCCTCGCCACATTGTTCTCCCTTCTCACAATGCTTCGGCGTCGTGTCCTTGGAGAGTCTGACGAACGTTTGAAGTAGAGAGATCAAAGTGCGATGCAAACGAGTTGGCAACGGATCTGACGTCTCGGAGAAAGGCAAAAGGTGGACAGAGAGCGTCGACTCACTCGCCTTGTGCTTGTGCTCGTAGACATATGCTAGCGAGTTGACCGGTGGATGATACCATGGCATTTCAGCTTCTCCTTCGACCTGTGGGACATAGAGCACAACATAACCAGAGATGTCTGGGTTCTCAGCAAATCTGTAGATGTAACACCACTGCTCAAGAGGACGATCGACTTGAGGCTTTCGAGGGATGAGTCTCCTTAGCACTCGCCGCTGGAGAAGGGCACCTTCGATAACAGGAGCCATTTTGACAGCCTGAATGTCGCCTTCCGCGGCCGTGTCACTGACACCGATACAACTTCCAAGCTGACATTGCTTCTCTTTTTCAGACACCGTCTTCAACTGATGTGCGCTGTCCCAGAGGATGTCAGCCCGGAAGAGGTGGGTTGAGTTCAGATTCGGATGCTCGAGCAACAGATCTGTCACCTGTAAAAACCTTTCGACGGTGAAGGTGCACTGTAATTCATATTCCGGCGCCGTCTTCCACCCTTCGTCGGCAGTCTTCAGTCCCGATGAAAGCATTATATACTGGGGACTTTATGGGTAGTACATTCGTTACGGTCACAGGCCGCGGTCAAGTTGCTTTTTGCCAAGAGCAACACCGGTTCGTGCAGTGGTTTACCACGACGCGAACCAACCATTCGGAAAGATACCTATCCAGAGGACAAAAAGATTCTGCCGCAGTAAAAAGAAACTCCAAAAACGATAGGACGCCCTGGGAGAGGCTCGAACTCTCAACCTTGAGATAAACTGCTTTTGAAAAGCGTAAAAGTCTCACGCGCTGACCAATTGTGCCACCAGGGCTTGCGAACAAATCTCAACCGTCGATTTTGGCCGAATTTTGGGGCGGTTCATTATATGATCAGGCAGTATTATGGAGCCGCGGTTACTTGGTGGAATGAGTCACCGTATTAAACTTACGTAAATACCTCGTACGGGAAAATATTTGTTCGAGTGGGGAGTTGGCAAGCATCATCAGCCTTGCCTTTGTCCTGTTTGTCTACATTCATTGACGACCCGCAGTCTGCAGGTGAGCATCCATTAACTACATTAGATTCCAGGGCATCAGTATCTTCACGCGGTGATAAACTCGGGAAGGGATAATTTCCACATCCCACATGGAAAATAACAGAATGGCAGCTCAACATCGAACTTCCCAGTGATAAGGTTTCCACGGCCCAGCATGAGTATTGATATTTAGCGTGCGATGCAAGGACGGCAAGTTCACCACTATTATGAAAGGGATCAGGACTTTTAGTACCAATGTTACCCCGTAGTCTTTTGGTAGGAATCTGTATTCAACGAGATTAACTTGTGGTGATTGGTCGGTCTATCGTGTCTGCAGGATTGGCTCTGAGGGCTTACACTATTGCTGAAAGAGCTCGAACTCATCGCAAGGAGGCCGAAAACCCGCGAAACGTTCGTGAGTGGTTGACGCCGACACGAGAATGGTCGGCACTAGAATACCTAGGCGTCAATATCCTAATACGGCATAAACCACTACCAAACAGATCCTAGACCTTCGAAGTAATGCCACTGCTCGACCTAACAACTAACGAACTGGCTAGCTTACCGAGATGTATCTTCGGCGAGATCCGGGGCTATCCCATTACAAACCTGGGAGAGAGACAAGTGAAAGGCAAGTGAAACTACACAAAGGCCGACTGATAGGGACCGTCGGACGGCATCGCTCGAACCGGAGTCCATAAGCTGATGTGTGGAAAGCGACTTTGCGCCTCATATGCCATCTCCTTGACGAGATTGGATTTGTGCTAAGCTCAAGCTCTATGGTTGCTAATCTTCTCGTTGCAATAGCGCATGCTTCCACCAGCATCCTTCAACTGCGCATGCACTCACTTGCATTCTTCAACAGCTCGTTGCATACGCCTGCGACCTTGTCGCCCAGGTCAACTGCTCACGTTTCACCATCTGTTCTGTCGTACCGCGCTGCCTTGGACAATTCCCAGTATCATGGTTGACAAGTCCTCTCAAGCTTCGTGTCATTTGTCAGACCTTGAAATATCGCGAGTCATCGGCCCACAGTATCAATCTTACTCAGAGTAAGACACCGGCTGAGCGCATCATCATTTGATCAGCGCACCTCTTCCCACTTAACACAGAACGATGACATTGCCGTTGTAACGGAATACACCATCTTGACGGGGTTCTTGGCTTCATCAAGCTTGACTCGATCACCATTCTCGTCTCTCACCCACATCACTTCCTTCATCTTATCCTTGAGGTTGAACGCACATTTGTGGCTGTTGGTGTAGAAATGGTTGATGATGACGAGTTTGTAACACTTCATCTCTGTGAGAGCTCTCAAGAAGCGGCGATCGTATTGAGTGACCATGGCGCGACCGGCAAACTGCAGAGCAAGAGTCTTGAGAGTGGCGTTAGACCCGATGAGGCGGAAGATCTCGTGCAGCTGAGGGTCTTCGACGAATCTGCGCTCTGTAATTTGTCCAGGAAGGCTTCTTGTGCGATTGTCTGGGGCATCCGTGAGCTGGAACGAGATGTGTTGGAGGTGGCTGATCTACATAAATCTGTTAGTCCACACCCGTAGCACTCTAGATGTCACTTCTTGTGGAGGCGAAGTCTCAGAGAGGACTTATGACTTACGTTGACAGGACCAATGTCTTGGAGGAATCGGCGGATGTCCTTGTAGCCAATCTCTTTCCAGACCTTGTCATGATATGTTCCTCGAGTCCTAGTGTCACGAGTGAAGTGGAATGAATTTTCGCCGTAGAGAATTTCTCTGCCTTCCTTGTAGACCTGCTTGCATGTTCGCAGGAAATGGGCTGACAGGGAGGTATCGCTCTTTCCAAACTCGATTGCCTTGTCAGACTTGAAGAGGTGTCCGTAGACTGGCAGGCGCAGCTCGATGGGAAGTTTGAAAAATCCTTCCTCGGACTGAGAGATGGTGGTCTCCTTCGAGTTGTCCACGATAGAAGCAGCCTCCTCATCTGGGGACGCAGCCGGCAACGTTAAATTGGCCATGCCCGCGTTGTTGAGGAGATCTGTCAAGTTGTGGGTGGCGAGTGTTTTAGCTTCACCGTTGGCGGTGAACTGGATGGACCTTTCAATTTGTTAGACCAGAATGGGACTGCATGACTGAGTGAAGTTTCATTCACTGCGCAGAGGGCACACTCACAACTCTGGAGCACCTTCATCCTTCTTTTTCGTCACCAACGCCTTGGCATTATTGCGACGCGAGGCTGCCCAGAGGCCGTCATCATCCGACTCTACCGCAGTCACCTCTTCATTGCGGACATATTCATTGTCAGAGAGATCTGCAACAGTCAATGGCGGAGGTGCGTCGAGGATGGTCGAGCGTTTCGGCTTTGCTTTCTGCCCATTGTCGCTCTTTCTCTTGCGCTTCTTGGGACCCTTCACCGCATAGTCGGAGTGATCAGAGTCATGGTCAGACTGCGCGACAGCAAAAACACCTTCGAAAGAATTGTCGATTATGTCATCGCGACCTGAACCGTCTTTGACCGCGTGTGAAGTTCCACCAGTACTCGCGCTGCTAGAGGTCGCGGCGATCTTGGCTCTCTTTCTAGTGGTGGGCGCCATGGCGACGACGTGACCTAACGTGACGGTGAGTTGATTTGTTGACGTGTTGGCAAACTTATATCTAGCTGAATAAGGAGGTTCGACTTACTAGGTGTTGTCTTCACGACGATGTCAGAGGCCCTGACAAACAATTGGTTACCTGCACAGGGACAGGACAGATCAAGGCAGTGATGAGGATGGTTTAAGGGAGAAAGAAAGTAGTTCGGGTCGCGAAGGGCTGAGACCGATAAGAGTTGAAGGCAGGAAGGAGGCACCTCGTCTTCACCAAAACGCTTGGCGGACGTCGTATAGCAGCCACGTGACAGGTTTGTGACTGGGGAAATGCATTGTATGCCTCTGAACTGCCTTGTTAAAGCAGCGGGGAGAGGATGGTGTTGTGCAGAGTTGCAGAAGTCAGCCAGTTGCCCCACAGGCCAGCGACAACCAGGCCTATTGTCGACGATGGGAACTAACAAAGCGATGCGAGCAGCTCTGGGACAGGAAGGGTAGCTGTGATCACAAAGGAAAATTCGGTGGCAATCACGGCCCAAGAGGCAGCTAGCCAGCGAGGCATAGAGAGTCGGATTCAGTTGATTGGTGTAATAAGGATACTCAAGAAGATCATCGATACTCAGCTTGTGAGACTTCTGCTCTCCACAGTTCCATGCAATCAATCATCAGATGGACAGGGGGCAGGTCCCCAGAGCCCGGGACAAAGCCCTCAAGTCATTCAGATCCGGCACACAAAAGCCATAAGCGCATCGACAATTTGGTTTGCAATCGCAGAACTAAGGCACACCGGCCAAGTCTTCTTGATTGTGGACTTTTCAGGAGATTTTAACAACATTTCCAATCAGCCCTTTCAAATTGTCCTTCAAGGTGGTGCTTGGCCCAGGACATCTCAGCACCGCCCACAGACCTCCAGCCCGAGGGTAGGAGCGCGGGAGCTGTGATTGACGCATGGGTTCTCTTCATCTTGGATTTAGTTGTGAAGAGGAGAAAGCTAAGATGGAAAGAAGGCGAGTCGACGTTAAAAGTTTAGGCTCGCGTCACCTTCCTCGTCAGACTTTGCGGAGTAATTGGACGCCGGTCAAGCCTCCGCATCCATTGGACTTCATTCCTTGACCTGACGCCACTCTGAGGAGGCATGAAGACTACATTATCAGTCCATCCAGCTCTTGAGTTGCAGGCTTCTCTTGCTTCAACGAGGTAGAAAGCCTGATCCGCCATGTGCAGCTAAGCTGGGTGATATCGCAATTCCTTGAGCGATATTTCGAACAAGCTCACACCGAGATCCTTGAATCATTAAGATCTTCGACCTCCGCACACTCTTTTTCTCTGCCCTGAAATCCTGTACTGCTCGATTGAACATGGCGCGTTCAATGCTCACGAGGCGGATATGGTCGTCATCACTTTCCAGGAAGCCGTCTGTATGCCTTTCGTGCAGAGCATCCGTCAGAAGGCTTTCTTCCTCCCCACCACAGAGTTCTTCCCAAACAGAAGCACAAAACAAGGTAAACTCCCTTCAGCTTGGAATGGAAGTCATCTTCTTACACAAGCGGTTAGCTCTTGGGCGAGCACCTCAAAGAAGCAGATCCAGAGATTTACCAGATTCTGCAAAGGGAAATCCGGCGACAAAGGCATTTCATCAACCTCATCCCATCAGAGAACTTCACGTCCCAGGCCGTGCTTGATGCTCTCGGGAGCGTGATGCAAAGTAGGATGATCACTTCTTGTACAAGCTCGCCTCATATTCACATTGATGCAGATAAATACTCCGAGGGTTATCCCGGAGCACGCTACTACGGCGGCAACGAACATATCGATGAGTCAGAAACACTATGTCAGAAGCGAGCTCTCGAGACGTATCGCCTGGATCCTCAGGAATGGGGAGTCAATGTTCAGCGTTAGTGATAGGAACCTCTACCTCTTTACGAGTGATGCTGACCAACCAAGCGCTATCTGGCTCTCCAGCAAATCTGTACGCCTATTCGGCTCTCCTCAACACCCACGACCGGATAATGGGTCTTGACCTCCCGCACGGCGGTCACCTGTCTCATGGCTACCAGACACCAACCAAGAAAATTTCCATGATCTCGAAGTACTTCGAGACCTTCCCGTACCGTCTGGATGAGTCCACCGGCCTAATCGACTACGACAAGCTGCAAGAAAATGCCCTGCTGTATCGACCTAAAGTTATTATTGCCGGCACTTCTGCTTATAGCAGGCTCATCGACTATGAACGGATGCGCTCGATTGCCGATCAAGCAGGTGCCTACCTTTTGTCCGACATGGCTCACATCTCTGGACTGGTTGCTGCGGACGTGATACCGTCGCCATTCCAGTATTCTGACGTTGTGACCACCACAACCCACAAGTCCCTACGTGGACCCCGTGGAGCAATGATCTTCTACCGTAAGGGGGTCCGCCGAACGACCAAAAAGGGCGAGAAGGAAATGTACGACCTCGAAGGCCCCATTAATGCGTCTGTGTTCCCGGGTCATCAGGGAGGCCCGCATAACCACACCATCACGGCTCTGGCGGTGGCGTTAAAACAGGCCCAATCGAAAGAATTCAAGGAGTACCAAAAGACTGTCCTTGTAAACGCGAAGGCTTTGGCCGAGAGATTGGGCAACTCTGCGTATACTGGCGGTTTAGGCTATAATATTGTCAGTGGCGGGACAGACAACCATTTGGTCCTTGTGGACCTGAAGTCCAAGGATATTGATGGCGCTCGCGTTGAGCGTGTGCTTGAACTCTGCGGGGTGGCCGCCAACAAGAACACCGTCCCAGGCGACAAATCGGCTCTCAAACCTGGTGGGCTGAGGATGGGTTCACCCGCGATGACAACACGCGGGTTTCAACCAAGCGACTTCGCACGCGTCGCCGAGATAGTGGATCGCGCCGTGTCGATCGCCATCAAGGTTGACAAGAGTGCAAGGTCAGATGCAGAGGCAAAGGGTAAAAAGAACCCGCGGGCCGTGAAAAGCTTCTTGGAGTTTTTGAAGGACGGGACGGAGGTACCGGAGATCTTGACCTTGAGGCAGGAGGTCGAGGACTGGGTTGGCACTTTTCCGGAGCCGTGGGTGACGGAAGTGGCAACGAGTTGAAGAACATTGATACGAGGTACAGACTGTGGGAATCGACAGACGGGGATCATGATGAGGGCTGGGATTTGCAATCAACACTCTTGTCCCAGTCGAAGGACCGAAAATTTTCAACACACGCAAGCCTAATGTTTCCGCGGGCGTCAGGTCATCACAACGGTGGCTTCAAGATGTTATGAGGGCGTCTGTTGGCGAGCAATAGTAAGCTTCTGTAGTAGGGTAAGCGAAGCTCCAATAGCCAAATGGAGAAGTCACTTTCGCAGAATTACCCAGCAAGTCCTCGTTGCTTCCTCTTCCGGATCGAGGAGGAGTGGCTTTCGCTTCATATCTGCTGCCATCACATGTTTGGCGAAGATATTTTTGGGGCCATCACTACCGAGTATGCCTACACAACATATGAGTTCGAATCGACACTCGGCGAGCCTGGATCAAAGAAATTGTGAGCTCACGTGCCCAGGGGCGTATGGGGTTGATCGGAAGTTGTGGCCCATGTTTCACCGATAGCCAGACGGAGAGCTCTCCTTCAAGCAACCCCACCCAGGTGCGCCTCAGACCACTGCAACCGTTGGGTTTCAGACTCGTGGTTGTTCCTCACCGCACCTTGGTCGCTGTACAAGGATGCAAGGCGGAAGAAGCGGTGGTAGCAGAGCCCAGATCGAAGCTGTACGAGTACACGCTACAGTAATTGCCTGTCGACTGCTCTGGGTTTCGGTGCCACCTGCTGTTCTGCCTTCTCATGTTGTCCTTTTTGGCATACTAGTAGTGGATGAGGACTGTGGACCGCGCATGTTTGATCGACAGGAGAGTGAGCGGAGCTACCTTGTCCGGAGGCTTCTTCATCTGGCTGCTTGCTCTTCCTGGGTTTGGAAAAATCGATAACCCATGCGCCATGTGGACGACATGCCTGTCTTGAACAAGCCTCGCATCGTGGCCGTGGTTCCGACTCCTTACTACACCGACCTCAACTCCGGACACGGAGGGAAAGAATCGTTGCCTTCTCTTGTGGGGTGCTACTGTTCTTTGCCATGCTATGATGTTCGCCACGCTGAGAAATAGGGGAATATTGATTACGATATTTGTTGTTCTCGCTGTCTTGGGCATGCGAGGATGGGCCCTCAGGAGACGGAACCAGCAAGATGTGATTTCTCCTTGGCCAAAGCACCACAGTGGTTCTGATCAACCCTGCCCTTTGCGGTTGGTAGTAGTCCGATCCAGAGAATCAGTGTCCACAGAGTATATCCGCATGTTCGCCTACTATTTTCAGCACCTCGTGGCTATCCTGGACCCGGGCAATGGTAGGAGGACCGGCCTTTCTGATACGAAGCTCGTATCCTGTGTATGCCAATAACTGCTCTCACTGATGGTCATCCTTTCAGATAGTCGACCACAGATCTGTGGACTGCAAGTCATGCGCGAAACCGCAGATCGAGCCGTGATCAGTGCCAATTGTAACTCTAGCCTTTCCAATCAAATGCTCAAACAGCCGGCTGGATGCAGAGGACAGGATCAGGGGAGGAAGCGAACCGAAAGAGGGAAGGTGCCGAAAGCCCAGGAGGGCAAGTGTGCCGTTCGCTAAAATCCCCGATTCGCTTTTCCCCTGAAGACAATTTTAGCCGCTCATTTCCGCAGGCGCCAGATCCGCACCTTCGAAGCTTCCCCTCCACTTTTGCCTTTCCCAAGCACACTCCATAGTCCAACGGGACCACCTGCATGCGTCATTCGCGTTTCCTACACAGTATACGAGGTACTCCATACGGAGTACACAATAGCCACATGCACTTGAGCGGCACGCACGAATTGATGGTGGTTCGAGGCGTGCACAGCTGCTACCGGCCAAGGTCGACTGAATAGAGCCCAAGGCCTGGCGAGGGCAGTACTTCTGTTCAGACAGTCTCGACTGTCACCATGCTTGTCGAGCTAGAAGAGATGGGATCATACTGGGCTCACAGATTGACTGGTAGTAGTTGATTTTACTCGACCTCGACCTCACCATGCAATTAAGCCATCTAGGAATATCTCGGTTAACGTAGCGGACATGGTTACGCGAGAACAACTCCTCTCCTATTGCCACCAACCGAGTCCTCCGTCGGCACAATCGGATGAAAGTCGCACTGCTCGAGGCCACAGAGCAATTGCCTGCGCATTTCTGGCATACTCGGGGCTACAGTACTCAATCACCATCTTTCAAACACATCGTCTTCCACCACTTTTGTCTGTCCAAGGTTCATCTGAGGCTCAACAAATAACGTGCATGATGACGGTCTTTCCGCCTCGAAACTCACCTGGGCGCCCCCAGGCTCCGATGAGACAGGTTCAAGGTTGACCAAGGCCGTGGCACTTTTCGCCGCCACAATCTCGGATGAAGTTGACGACAAGCCAATGGCAGGTGTCCCGGGCTTGATGAGGCTGCCCTAAGCGCGCCATGTGGACGCCGCTATTGTGTCGGCGACTCAGACAGACCCGCCGCTACCCCTGACAGAGGAAAATGCTCCCTCCACCACGCAACCCACCCATGACCATCACCAAGTTGGGTATCGACGCTACAATGGATACCCTAATTTCCCATACACTCTCCCATGGGTCAACACAGCTGTATATGAGGCCAGCTTCTTCGCACCGATGGCCTACCTTCTCTTCTCTCTCCATCCCACGATCAAAACTCCAACTTCCAGTCGCTCGTTAGCAACCAAAACGCCGGTCTTTGTGCCACCCACATTCGTTTTTACGACAACCCCTAACAACCTCAAATCGAAACCCTAGTTCTCTAATCCAGAAACTACCCCATCCATCAAAATGAAGGTCGCCGCTGCCGTCGCTGCTGTTGCAGCTTTCGCCTCCACCGCCTCTGCTGGTGTTGCCACCTGGTCCGACTGGAGCTCCTCGACCACCACGACCACCACCACTCCTGCCAAGGCCACCACCACCTCCTCGTACTACTGGGGTGACTGGACCACCTCCAGCGAGGCCACCACCACCACCACCGTCAAGAGCGTCGAGGAGTCTAGCACTCACACCTGGGCTGACTGGACCTCCAGCGCCCCCGTCAGCTATACGACCACCGTTGTGAGTGCTATCACGACCTACGTTCCCTGGGCAACGTCGTTCAACCACGCTGGCAAGACCTATGAGATCTCAGCAGCCACGACCTTGACCATCACTGATTGCCCATGCACCATTTCTGTTCCTGTCTACACCGAGACCTCCACTTCTTGCAGGTATTTGAACCAAGCTGACTGTTTTGCCTTTTCGCAGACTGATACTTCCAGCACCACCGAGGCCTCCTGGTCTGACTGGACCACCTCTACCGCCGTGGCCGCCGCCACCACCTACACCTCAGTTGCTGCTGAGAGCACCGCTGCCTGGTCCAGCTACGCCCCGTCCAGCACCGTTGCCGCTGTCGCCACCTACACTGGTGCCGCCAACGCCCTGGTTGCCAACGTTGGCGCTGGTCTTGCTGGTGTTGGTGCCATCGCTGCTTTCCTCCTGTAAATTGGAGGTATTGGTTTGCTATGACTTGGGATGGTCGATTGGCAAGACTAGCCTCGACTTGAACATCATGGCCGTGCATTTGCATTCTCAGCAAGGACCTTGGGTGGAATCGACGGCCAGCCAGGACGACTGTGCGACAGGCCATGACCAAATGGAGCATGGCGATATTGGCAACACGTGCAGTCGCCGCATTGTACAGAGGAGCTGGCCGATCGAACGAAGTGGTTCATACAATGTACAGTACCGTGCATAGGACAATGACAATCCGCCCTCAGCCTGGGTGCTAAACATTTAATGAATGGATTTTCTGGATAGCATTGCATTCCACACTTGTGAGACGGAAAGTGTTTGAACACTCGTCATAATCCCGCTCTCGAGCCATGCTCTGTCAAGAGACAAAGCTTGCCAGTTGAAGCTGACAGTAGTCTGGTTCCTGCATTCGCACGTCGCCAAATCTTTAAACTTGATTGTTGCGTGGCACAGTAGGATGAGAGACTCTTTGGCCGCCAAATGGCATCGAGCCGTTCCAGACAGCAGTCAGTGACATCTTTCGACTGGCTGTCAGCAGCTCTTCTTTTTGTCACAGAAGGAGATGCTGACTTCCACGTCAGGACAACGCCCTAAAACTCGGGGTGTGAGTGTCGCGGAGAAGGCCAGCAAGGGTAAAACGTGACTGTCGGGCTTCGCTCGGGGCTCATGCCACTGCTTGGTAATGTAGCCAGCTTCGATGGCTTCCGTTCCAAGGCCTCGTTTCCGTCTTGGGAGCCATCAAGACGGCCGCGAAATGGCCACCGAAGCATCCCCGACGTCCGGATCCGGGGGTCTCCAGCGTTCAGCATCCAGCCTCGGCCATCCCCAGCTTCTCATCTCCACAATTGGTGACGGTCGTATGATGCCAGCTCCGCTTGACCGACCGACTTCGCTTGCCCTGCCGCGAGCAGCTCCAGAAGGTACGCAGTGCTGTGTATTCTGTCTGCAGGAGCCCGTCCCTGGTGTCCTTGCTATCTTTACTGCAGGAGCTCCAGTTTTTCGAACTTGTCTGCGACTGGACCGCATGGACGCGTCTGCGAGGCTAGTCGGAAAGAATGCCAAATCCATAGGATTGCATGTCTACCAGTGATCAATTGCATCAGGATCGGTATAAGAGCTCTTGACTCCACCTTCGAACAGCACGAACCGGCTGTGAACGCGCTTGAGCTGCTGGTTTCCGGCCTTGCCAGTGTATACAACTTTGTCCCTGGTTGAATTGCTGTCGACTACCGAGTATACCAGACCGAAACGTTACCACCGTCACAGTTCCACTCTCTCCCCCTCCCACGATGGCACCGCATAACACCGTCCAAGACGCCGTGCAGCATGCTTCCATCTCCAATCCCGAGCAGTTCTGGGATAAGCACGCCAAAGAGCTCTATTGGCACAAGCCGTACAGCTCGGTCCTGCGGCAACGCACCAAGAAATTGAAAGACGGGACGACACATCCACACTGGTCGTGGTTTCCCGACGGCGAGATCAGCACCACCTACAACTGCCTCGACCGGCACGTGCAGGCCGGCAATGGCGACAAGATCGCCATGATCTGGGACTCGCCCGTGAGCGGGTCGAAGGAGAAATACACCTACAGCCAGATGCTGGAAGAGGTGGAAGTCCTAGCGGGCGTGCTGCGCGAAGAGGGCGTCAAAAAGGGCGACGTGGTGCTCATCTACATGCCCATGATCCCCGCTGCCATCTTTGGCATGTTGGCGGCCGTCCGGCTGGGCGCCCTGCACGCCGTCGTGTTCGGCGGCTTCGCGGCCGCCAGTCTGGCGCAGAGAATCGAGGACGCGAAACCAAAAGTCATTCTGACCGCGAGTTGTGCGATCGAGGGCGCAAAGGGACCCCTGGAATACCGGCCCTTCGTGGAAGGTGCTATCGAGCAGAGCAAATTCAAGCCGCCCAAGACGATCATCTGGCAACGCGACATCAGACGGTGGGACCCCGTCAAGAAAGATCAGGGCCAGCGAAACTGGCAGCGTCTCGTCAAGAGCGCGCGGAATCGCGGCGTCAAGGCCGAGGCTGTCCCCGTGGGCAGCACCGATGGCCTATACATCATCTACACGAGTGGCACGACGGGCCTCCCCAAGGGGGTGCTCCGTGAGGCTGGGGGCCACGCGGTCGGTCTGAACTTGAGCATCAAATACCTGTTCGACGTCAAGGGGCCGGGAGACGTCATCTTCACGGGAAGCGACATCGGTTGGGTCGTCGGGCACTCGTACATCGTCTATGCGCCGCTCTTGGCCGGGGCGACGACCGTCCTGTACGAGGGCAAACCCATCGGGACGCCCGACGCCGGCGCGTTCTGGCGCATCATCGAAGAGTATAAAGTCACGACCCTGTTCACTGCGCCCACGGCACTCCGGGCCATCCGGAAGGAAGATCCCAAAGACGAACTGTTCAAGCAACGCGGCGAGAAGGATCTCTTGAGGCATTGGCGCGGGCTGTTCCTGGCGGGCGAACGATCCGAGCCCTCTATCATCACGCACTACCAGGAATTGATCGGCAAATACGCCGCCCCCGACGCGAGGGTCATCGACCACTGGTGGTCCAGCGAGAGCGGTAGCCCCATGACCGGACTGGCCCTACGGCCTGCCATCGGCCATGACCCGGCCAGCCGCGAAGAGCACAAAGCATTGGCCATCAAGCCCGGCAGTGCAGGAAAGCCAATGCCTGGCTGGGACGTCCGCATCGTCGACGACGAGGGCAACGAGGTCAAGCAGGGCAACATGGGCAATATTGTGCTGGGAATCCCGCTGGCACCGACAGGCTTCACGACCTTGTTCAACGATGACGCCCGCTTCTACAAGGGATACCTGAAGCGGTTCCAGGGCAAGTGGATAGATACCGGCGACGCCGGCATGATCGACCAGGAAGGCTACGTCCACGTCATGAGCCGGTCCGACGACATCATCAACGTGGCGGCCCATCGATTCAGCACAGGTATGTTTGTCATGCATCCTCACTCCCCCATTTTTTTGCGTGCGTGCGTGCTTGCCTAGCGTAGCGTTTGAGCTTTGAGCTTGACGTTTGAGCCTCTACACCCGCGATACCTTGCCATGAACCCACTCGCTGACTTTACGTACGTTACCAGGCGCCATCGAACAAGCCATCACATCACACTCATCCGTCGCCGAGGCCTGCGTCGTGGGCATCCCCGACGCCATGAAGGGACACCTGCCCTTTGCGTTCGTCATCCCCGCGGCCAGCACGGAGGCCGACCTCCCCGCCACGCCGAGCAAGGAGTTCTTCACGTCGATCAACAACATTGTGCGCCAGCAGATCGGGGCCATCGCCTCGCTGGGCGGCATCATCCAGGGCAAGGGCATGATCCCCAAGACGAGAAGCGGCAAGACCTTGAGGCGCGTGCTGAGGGAACTGGTCGAGAACGCCGTCGAGGGGAACTACGACAAGGAAGTCACCGTGCCCGCCACGGTCGAGGATAAAGAGGTCGTCGAGGTCGCCAGGCAGAAGATCAAGGAGTGGTGTGAGGAGAGGAAGAAACAACAGGGCACCTCGAAGCCGAAGCTGTAGGCGATCAAATGGGGGGTGGGGTGCATGCCACTGAGTTTGCTCGTCCTTTTCTTTCTGAGAGCAGGCAGAATGTGCATTATCATACTATACACACAATATACTCCGTCTGTACGAAGTGGATGAAATTGCATAATAATTCCGAATATGAGATGCTGCCTTTTCCGCCTACGAGTACGAGGTACGAAGTGTATATATGTACATGTCTACCTACAGTACCAATCCATGTACGGTACGTGCGTATTCACTTCTTCTGAACTGTTCCTATACAGTCGGGCAGGAAGGAAGGCGTCGAGACATGCGCGTGCAGTATATGCAGGATTACATATATATATCCCGCGCAAGGGAAGGCACAGATACATATTCAGATCAGACATGCCTCTCGTCCTTTTCGACTTGCTTTGCCTTTTATCAATGCCGGTGCCAGTGCTGGTGCTAACGTCTACGTCTATGTCTACGCTGTGGTCGTCTCGTTGCAGTACGTAGTAACGATGCTGGCCCATGAAGAACGGCTTATACGGTGAGAAGTCAGAACTGACGAGAATAACAACACACGGTAGAGTTGCGTGACATTTTCGGACTGCGTATTCTGGACACTCACGGTTGCCAGGGAAGGGCGTCCAATTGGGATTGTAAAGGGCGTACAGGACTAAAGGACGCAAAGGACGAAAGAGAAAGACTTCGCGCGGGTGGATATACAAGATGGAGACACACTAAACAATTCAAGTCGTCTTGGACACTTTTTATCTACTCGCTGCTTCCTGACACCCCCCTGCTCAACGCTCAACGTTCAATGCTCAATGCTCGATATCGTCCCAACTTCGACCCTGGACGGCATTCAACTCGTCCATCGACATGACCTTCCCGGTCGTGAAGTAGCCGGCATGGATCTTGGCGTCGATCTCCACTCTCGAGTCCTCGGGGATCATGTCGTCCGGGATGGGCACCCTCTCTAGGATGGGGATGCCTTGGTCGACAATGGCGTCGTGCTTCATGTTCGACATGCTCAACATGCGGTCGATCTTGGTGATGCCCAGCCAATGCAGGATGTCCGGCATGAGTGCCTGGAACCGCATGTCCTTGACCCCGGCAATGTTCTCGGTGCGCTTAAAGTACTCGCTCGCTCGGTCGGCGCCGCGTTTCCGCGCATTGTAGACGAGGTACTTTGTGACTTCGCCGAGCGCGCGCCCTTCTTTGCGGAAGTAGATGACCACGCCGGAGCCGCCCTTCTGGGCTTCCTTGACGGCCTCTTCGATCCCGAAGATCAGGTACGGCCGACAGGTGCAGATGTCGGAGCCGAAGACGTCGCTGCCGTTGCACTCGTCGTGGACCCGCAGCGCCAGGCGGACGTTGGGGTCGGCCATTTTCGCCGGGTCGCCGAAGCAGTAGACCGTCAGCCCGCCGATGGGCGGCATGAACACCTTGATGTCGTTCCGCGTGACGAGCTCCGGGTACGAACCGCCCGTGTGCTCGAACAGTGCGCGGCGGAGGGCCGATTCTTCGATCCCGAACCGTTCCGCCACGCCGGGGAGGTACCAGACCGGCTCGACGGCAAACTTGGTCACGTTCAGTTCACCCGTTTCGTTCAAGCAGATCCGGCCATCGGGTCTCAACCGGCCGGCTTTCACGGATTGTTCCAATTCGGGGATCTTCATGTGCGCCCGTGTCACGGCAATGGTGGGTCGAATGTCCACGTCCTGGGATTGGATCAGGTCCTTGTATAGCCAAGGCGCCAGATGACCGAATGGATCCATGGCAACGATCTTCTTCTTGTCGCCCCATGCTGGGAAAGGCCCGATCGCCGCGGCTGGTTCGGTGTTGGTGAAGTCGGGTTTGTGCTCGAGATCGAGGTTGTTGGAAGCGACCGCGAGGGCGTGGTAAATGCTGTACGAGCCACCATGGGCGCCGATGGCGTTGCGGCGACGGATCGTGTTGTGATGCCGAGAAACCACGACCGGCCCACGCTTTGTTGGGTCGGGGTCTCCCCATTCCATTGGGATGGGGTCGATCCCGGATTGGCCTGGATACGTGGTCAGGATGATACGTGAGGTGATAGAGGACTTCCTCGTGCCAGATGTGGGTGACGATGGTGCCCGGAGAGTGGCGTCCGTGGGAGGAGAAGCCGCCCCCGCCGCCGACTTGCTGAGCTGGATGGGATCCAGGCTGGGCGAATCCTTGTTGCTTGGTCTCGGGCCAGGTGCCGGCCTGAGCTGGTTGATCGAGTTCGACGTATCGACTTTGCTCTGGAGGGCTTCGACGTTGACTGCCAGGTTTGCCTGGTCGGTCTGGATCGTCTTCAGGGTGGAGAGGATCTCTGACAGGACGAGCTCGGTCGTCATCCCGTTGGTGGGTTGTGACGCAGCCATGGTGAAGACAAAGGACCAACAAATCTCAGGAGACACCTCAACAGACAGAGATATATATACGATGACG
This sequence comes from Capronia americana, assembly GCA_016110215.1. NCBI lineage: Eukaryota > Fungi > Ascomycota > Eurotiomycetes > Chaetothyriales > Herpotrichiellaceae > Capronia > Capronia americana. Next base: position 291,787 of record JADWQD010000016.1, read on the forward strand.
AACTCCGCCCAAGTTAGCAATTCTCGACCGTTTCTGTGTATCTATGCCGACGAATACCAAGGCTCCACGATGTTGGTACGCCCAGCGCTGACACTGCCGTGAGATCTAGATGTTGCGTCTGCCACAGGTGTTTAAAACAAAGGATGGGTTTACAAAGGAACGGTTGAGTGTACAGAGTAAGACCGGATAAAAATATTGAGAAGGACCAATCTATCGATGAGGTGGCATCGTGGCGAGAGTGACAGTAGCAAGCTTGTTGATGTGCCCCTCGTCGCTGCTGGGCCAGCCGTTGTCTGATTGGCCGTCCAGCATTCGGGGGATACCGACGGCGATAAGATAAGCTTCGCGCGGCGCACGTGACTTGAATGTGCTTATGTAATGTGCGCCACTGCTGCGCACCGATGATCTGCCCCAGTAGACGACGTCCCTCCATCACTCTTCCAGGAGCGAACATTCTCAATAATCCCGAACCTCTCTCCCTTGACCATAACCCGCTCAACCGTGAGATTGTTGGAATCATAATGGTGTGTATTTCAAAAGAATTCCGGTAACGTCTATATCTGACAAGCCGCTTGCAGGGCAAGCGCAAGAAGTCCTCACGCAAGCCGCAAGGCCCAAGAAAGGTTGGTTGCCATTCCGAACTTGCAGTTGTTCACATCGGTCTCAGAATGCCAGGGCCCTGAACTGACGCTCTTGCTTCAACATACAGCGCGAACCGCTTGCCTCGACCTTCACCTGCCTCTTCTGCAACCACGAGAAAGCGATCCAAGTGAAACTGGACAAGAAAGCCGGCGTCGGCAACCTCCACTGCAAAGTCTGCAACCAGAAATATCAGACGGGGATCAACTACTTATCGGCCGCTGTGGACGTGTACTCCGACTGGGTCGATGCTTGTGAGGAGGTTGCGAAGGAAGCTGCGGACCGGGAGGCGGAGGATGCCAAGTTTAGTAGCTACGCTACCGGCACTGGAGCCGCAAGGGCAGGAGTCCCCGCGGGCGGTGGCGGCGGAGCCGATGATGATGAGGAGGAGGACGATGCAGACTATGGAGGGGATTGAATTCCTTCAACGGGCGGGTGGAGAGGGCGATTGCGGGACGAAATTCATAGCATGGCGTTCGGTGGCGGGCTTTTGTACGACTACGGACAGCAAGAGACATCGTAAAGGAACTCGCATGGCAGGCGGATCTCACTCAGGGTGCTTGAAGGATTGGCACCAAAAAATATAAGCACGAGCTATGATGGGCCGAGCTTGAAAGTAGACGGAGACGATCTTGTGGGCGAAAACAATGGACTTACACATACCTTACGAATCATCCTGCAGCTAGTGCGTACGAGATATTTGATATTTTGTGCCATTGCTCTACTACATCGGTCTTTGGTTGTTGCGGCGACAATGCTATGGCTAGATAGAAAGAGAAGACATCCACTTGTCACTACGAAGGCCGGTCTTCACCTGGCAATTTCCTCGTCGGTGCTGTTGTTGCATTATGAGGTCTAACCGGATTTCCACATCCCGTCGCTGTAGCTATGACCGGATTTGTGTGCACTTCGCAGGACGAGAGGGGATGACGGCCAAGGACGTTAAGACTGAGATATGGACGACATACAGGTACTCGCTTTTACCGCTTGCAACGGGTACCTGGAACTCATGGAAGAAACTGGCCAACGCCAATACACCTGTATAGAAAATCTGCTACATCAGATAACGATAGATTCGTGTCATCCTCCCTTCAATCTATATCTGGAATTGACTCGTTCTCACCAGTCAAGCTGGGCACGTAGCGATGTGCATGTACGCCAGCGAAACTTGGGGATCTGCAAGACTCTGTATACCGTCAAGGCTCACCGATGCGGCCAGGCCCACCGAGTTAAAGGTTCACACACATATGGACTTGCGGAACAGGATCACCGGGGGAGATGGGAAGATAAGTGGTCAACGCGAGTATTGATGCGTAAATTCGGATGGCGAGATTGTCTCGGGTGGCCTTGGTGAGAACAATGGCGAGATTGATACGGACCTTGCCCATGCCGTGCCGAAACGACAGTGTGAAGGAGATTTGAGCGTGTGCTGCCCACCAACCTACCCTGGGCCCCTTTGAGGTCTCGCATAAAATAAATTGCCTGGGTCAAACATCAACATGGGGATAAAGCCCATGATGTGACGAGAGACCCAGGTTAATGACGGAATCGTCTTGCTCCTTCAGCTGCCCTGTTTTCATGATTGCTCGTCCGAGCCCAAGAGAACCCTCCACGTCCGTATGCTAGGACAGCATTGGATGGTCAGGGAGCGTCCTGGATCTCGACTGAACCAACCTTTGACACGTATGAGGCGAGTCATGCACTGTGTGCTCACACTCAAACGCACATCCGGTACCACGTCGTCGAGGTCCAATATCACAGGTTGCGGTTACGACGACGTCATGGCTGTGGTCAAATGTCTCGGAGTCTGGAGGCTTGGGTGTTTGGTGCCGTGGACTTCTTTGTTAGGAGTAAACCATCTGGCGCGCGCAAGTGTCGAATGTTGCCAATCTCAACGGATCGAGACGCCATCGACACCGGGTCTTGCCATTGTCCGTCGACACGGACAGGGTCTGGCACTCAGTGACGGCGAACGGGGCGGAAATCCATGCCTTCGGAAGCCAGAGCGCTCTCGATGCAAGGGATCAGGAGCGAAGGAAGACCGACGCCCTGATCGTCCCTGAGTGGAACGGCGTCTTTTGTCGTCTTGACTTCTTGACTTCGTAAATTGATCGTCCCGGAGAGTATGTCGTCTCGACCTGATCCCTAGATCGTGGAATGCTTTCGAGTTTCAGACTCGTCGACCCTGATGGATACACTGCGGTAGAAGCATCGGTAGTGGTCAGAGGTTGATTTCAGCTTGTGATGAAGTTGACTCAAACCTTGGGAACTTTGGGGAGTTCCAGGACCCAGTCATGGCAAGTCTCTTTCGTCTTATTGGAGTCCCCCGTCACGGATCATATCGGATCAGCGAGATGAAGGGAGCAATGGGACGAAAGCCCACACCTCGTATAACGATAGTGTGCTGACCTGACATGCGTACCACTTCATGTAAGGGGTTTGATTGTTGGGCCGGAGAAGCCTGAATCTGACAATGCAAGACATTGTTGCCTTGCGATTGTTTCGCGACGCGTTGCCACGTTGTGGTCCCTCTCTCTCCCCTTCTCAAGGCTTGTCCAATGTATTGGACTACATCTCGTTTTGATGCAGCGTATGCAACTGTGATATGCATGATCAGGGGAAGGCTGTTCCGTCCACTTGCCGACAGTAGCTTGGATGAATCACAGCCAATCGAGCGCGGCGGTCTGTGATAATTCGAAACACGGCGTTCACCAGCTCTTGAGCAGCGGGTGCTTGTCCCGATATTTGTGGCTGCCTTCGTACTTTCTTTTCCCCTTGTCAGAGGACCTTTGCCGTTTTCGGACCGGGGTTATCGTTGTTGCTGCTTCGGCTAAGCGAGGTGCCACAGTGAGCCCCCGACGGCGATCTTGTGGTCATTTCTTTCAATGGTTGGGTATACGAGTAGGTCGACTTCGTTCAGGTGCAGTGCTTCCTGCACAGGCGATCGATGCAAGATCGTCGAACCTGCAGTGAGCAGGGCATCGCATCGGATGCAGTGCAATGCAACGCCGGAAGAGGAGGCTGGACATCGCAGGCGTGGAAGGTGTCTAGTCCTGAGCTGGCTCGGGACAAAAAGGCGTCATGAAAAAGCAATACACGCTGTGGATTCCTCGCCCAAACAAGCAAAAATGATGGCTGGGAGAACAGCAAGGCATCCCGTCTTCAAAGTTCTAGATACAGGCGCGACGGGGGGATTGGCGCTGGTCTAGCGATCCGTGCGACCACGGAGCCGTGGCTGCAAGAGAATAATTGGTCACTTCAGGCCACACCTGGTTGGAGCCAGGGCTTCCTCCACAAATCATGCATTGCCAACGCAGCAGATGTTGGGATGTGGGCGGCAAGGCGGTGGTGGATTCTGAGCTGGCCTCCGACAAATCTTCGACCCTGGCTTTTCTTTCATTCAAACCGTTCCGGAAAGGGAGGGTGATTTCTAAGAAAAAAGTAAATTCATGTGAAGACCCATTTTGACAGCGCGCGGATATGCACGCCGCCATGTACGGACTCGGTAGGCAATGATCAAGACAGCTCCGAGTCATTCTACGCCGCGTATTCCTGCGATGACAGGTGACTTGCGGACCATGACACCCGAGGCCGTCCTGCAGCCCAGGCGAGATGAGCGAGAGGCTGAAAATGGGAAGCCATTCAACGTGGTTGCATATGCCACATTACGGACCTCACGACGGAGTGCTACGCCGTGCATGACATCCCGATGTCCAGAGCGAGTCGGCTTGAGCAGACGGCCCAAGGGAGACCGCTGGAAAGACGTGATCAAGCTTCACAGAAATCGGGTTGGCTCGTCGCCGACGCATTGCGGCCTCAGGAAGCTGTTGATCTTGCAGCCTGCACACCTCTGGTTGGCATGTGCAGAGATTCGAGCTGCAATGCGACCTTAATTCTAGCGGATACAGATGCACAGCGGGAACTGCCCCGGGTGCATCCCCGCATGCACGCAAGATGAAGCTCTTTACCAGCAACAGGACACCTGTGTGGCTAAAGTCGCGACCACTTCAGTCCTTACCACAACCATGGAATGCCCCGAATTCCCTCCCAGACTGTGTGTGATTAATGCCTCACGGGTAGTAGAGGCTTTTAAGATCATTTCAAAGATGGCGCGGATCTCCATGTGAGAAGGGCGGACCTTCTTTCCGAGCGATCTCTCGAAGAGGAAGTACGTAGTGCAAATGGACGAACTCGTCTTCAGGTTCATAATTGTTATGTACTATGTCAAGAAGATCCTGACCGGCCTCCAAACATTTCCGAGACTGCTAGAACGGGGAGCAACGGTTGTGGAAGCCGTCATTCTCCCTGATGTTGAAACATTGCCAGTCCTTGCATTGATTATCGATAATGCCCCAAGGCGACGTCGATACGATGCCTCAAGCAATGCGTCTGTCCGGCACTTGCGCGACACAGCTCGTCAACCAGCAGGCGGTTGGCCATGCGCATGACGCGCAGCAGGCGGACCAGGCTAGCCCTGAAACTTGTGGTGACTGAGGGTCTAAAGCTGCGCTTGCCAGCCACAAGCTGACAGATGATGCCATCAGCTCCGAGACTGGTTTCGGAATGGGCTCATGGGCATCGCGGGAAGACCAGCAAGAACAATACCTGGTAGCACAGTGCGTCTGAGACTGACTCACCTCGGATGCTTCTGCTTGTACAGAACCGGGTGGGATATGCTCGTACCAGGACTGCTTAGAAGGTCGAGTCATCAACAGACTTTTCAGTCCGGACTCAGCTGTGCTCCCATCAACGTCCATCTCTTACTGGCGCCCCAAGCTGATTACCGCCGTACCTCACTTTAGCGCCAAAGAGACCCAGTCAGATTCCCCAATCTGGAGTTCGTCAAGAGGAAAATCAAAGTCTGTGTGCTGCCTTAACCGAGGCCAAGATGGTCTCGCGGCACGATACCGCGAACTTTTGAGCAAGGGCCTGGGTTTGACGTGTCTTTGGTCCAGCGACGGAGTCGGGGCCAGAAAAGCTGCGACGCGAGAGCTAACTGATCGCGGATGGAGCGCAGATGGCGGCTTGTGCACATCTGGCGAGCATCCGCAAGTCAGCGACAAGGAGCAGGGGAGCAGAAATTCTGTGACCAGGGTATCAGGGGTGGCCTTGCCGGTCACTTATCACCGGTTCTGCCCTCACTAAGAGTGGGCGCCATCTCTTTCCGTTCCGGACTAAGCGCGACTCCCAGGAAGGGACATGCTACTGTTGGTTGGTGCCACCTGGAAATCGTCCGACCCTGTGGCACAAGCCGTTTCGTTGAGGCCGACCAAATTAGAATCCAGACCGAGGATTTGAATGGGCAATGGTCGAGTAACGTCGTGACGAGAATAATGCGACGCGGGAGGAACCAATGCTTGTGACATAGCTGAGGTCGCACTGATTGAGATTCAAGAGCGAGGTGAGGAAAGACGCGGCTGTGGATGTGAGTTGTGGGCGCAAGCGGCAGTGCCTGGAGGGTGGCTGGCGTCCATGGGCCTCGGGCTAGAGGAAACAAGGCCCAACATCCACCATCCGGGCCTGGCCTCGGAGTGATGGGATAAAGATGTTGGAAGGCGACTTTGCGCGGGCGTGGTTGGGGCGCGCGTTCCTTGGGGGCTGATCGTGATAAGGTCGAAGATTCTCCGACCCTGCAACTGATAGGCATGCCATGGGCGGTACGGGGTGGATGCCAGGTGGTCAGGATGGATTCGCGGTCGTGGTTCTAGTCCGGCTCGGTGGCTTGAAAGACATCCAATTGACCGTCGCTTGGTGGGCCTGTGCTGACTGACTGGATGGCTGGGAGCTTGATGTGCTTCACCTCTTCACAGCATGTCTCTGGGGAGCCGGAAGAAAGTTGTTTACGGATAGGTTGTACTTTCCTTCCTTCGTAAGGTGAATTCTACTGTGCCCTGGTCATGACTTGAAGCGCGAAGGACGAGAGAACAAGAAGAGACCGAGGTCACACAATCCCACCACGCAGGACAAATGGAAAAATGTTCTTGATGAACAACGCCATTTCAGAGGATCGCGCAAGGTTTCCTCGTAGGGGTCTTGTTTAGGATTATCCATTCTCAACAATTCCTCAGCGGAAATCGTAATTGACCATCCCAGGCCTCCTGTAGATGCCGCTGAGAGATTGAGGAGGACGTCTAGTTCTGAGAGTCTGGCTGAGGCTCTTCTCCGTAGTTCGGTTACCTGGACTTTACTTGTATACAACCACAGTAGCATCCATGTCCTTGATAACTAGCGTACGAGGTAAGGTGAGCACTTGCCGCCGTACACAGTTCGCACTCCGAGAAGTCCGTATGCTTTTTGGCGAATCCTTCCTGACTGGGAATATTCCTTTGCGGGACGATATGGCAAGTGGCAGGAAGCTCTCGGCTTGTCCATATCCTCCTGTCGAACATAGCTCCATGGGCTCCCACGCGATAGTTGGCCAGGGCGCAACTTTATCGATTCGTAGCCGGACGTCGTCCGTCAATGGTGATGGTCCTCACGTCGTTTCGAGATTAACTCGGCCACGGAGGATGAGGGAAAGCCAGCCGTTTCCCGCCTGTGATTGGCACCCTGCGTCCGCCCGCCGTGGGTCTTTGTTCGACCTTGGATGGAGGGTCAGAGGCAAGTCGCGAGTTGCGGGATCGCTGGCAGCGTGGCCTGTGTGTGGACCGTGGGCACTGGGCAAAAGGCCACGGCTGGAAGTGGAACCCCGCTGGGTTTTTAGAAGGAGTAGTGGGCCAACTGGAAGGACTTCCCCCTAGGCAGGTCAAGGAACAATCTGGTGCCAATCACAGCGTGTGGCCAGCGGATGATGGGCCAGGCCAATGGGCCAGTTAGCGGGCAGCTTATCTTGGAGGGGAAAGGATCAATGGCTGATGAGCTGGGGTGCTGGGAGCGAGCCCACTGAACAGCGGCATCGGCTTCGCTCTGGGCTTCTGGCTTTTCTCTGCAACGAGACCCCGGCACCTCCATCCACTGCCCACCACCACCACCACCCTCCTCCTCTGGCCCTTCTGCCTTTTCTGCTCTAATGCACCACCTGCACACCTTCCTGTCCTCCCGCTCGGCTACTGCACACCGTCTGCATCCTACCTGCTTCTCAAACCTCGTTGCCTCTTTCTCCAGATCTCCATTGAACGCTTCTTCCTGCATATCCCAATCCAATTGTACGTGGTCCTCCAGTCGATAGTTATGGCCTAATTGCGCATTACGGTCGTTGTCTATGTTCGTCTTGTTTTGAGAAGCCTTCCCCAGCTATTTGGTACGTGCGAAAATCTACCGTCAGTCGCTGAGAAAAGGTCCGCTGCCAATGCTCAGTAGTTCGCACAAAATCTTACCAAGCTGCTACTTTCTGGCTGATCTTGCTGCACGCTTCATGTGCCTGCATGCTGCACCACCTCCATCATGAGCCATTGCTAACGTCTTGCTCGACTGCGCAGTTTGCGACCCATTGACGCTTCTCATTGTTGTGTTCTTTCCGCGCTGGAAGTCCAACCAGAGTAGCAACCAACAACCTGAGGCAGACAACGGGCTCATTTTGGAACCCGGGCCATTGCACCCAACTGCACACGCATTAGCCCGCCTCATCCACAATTCGGTCTTCTTCGTTGAAGAATAGATTGCTGGACTTGGGTTGCATTTGGATCGCTCGAGACGACGACAAGGCTTGACACGACGCAGTAGTCAATCGCGCTATCCGGCCCCCACGGAGTAAACAGGGTGTCGACGTTGGACTTCAACCCCATTCAAGCCGGGTGCCGTTGCAAGTTGGGAACAACATTCCTGTCCGGGCTCGTTAGTCTGTTGATCACGGATTCGCGGCTGCGGAAGAGCGCTTAAGAGGTGGTCCATATTGCTAGATTTCGGTCCCCCAGTACGCCCTTCAATCGAGAAGACTCGTCCCCTCGACGAGTTGTCGCCGTGCGAAGGAAGCAGCCATCAGGTCACGAACTCCAAGTTTCAGAGGGGAGGTTGTTGTCCTTTGCTTTAAGTGTGGCTTGGGCGGAGAATTAATATCTTGACAACCTCGACTGACTGACAACATCGGCCAAAATGAACCAAACTCAGTCGTACATGGAGATGCATCCTGGCTCTCACATATCGTCGGGGCCGTCATACACGCATGCTGCTCCTACCGCGCCTTTGGGACATTATCAGCAGTATCCCCAACCCCCCCCTCCTGCGACCTCCCATTATGGGCCATCTCCGACATATGGTACTTATGGCTATCCAAATGGTGTCACTTCTCCACAGTCTGTAACTGGCCCGGTACCGCAACAAGTTCAGTCTCAAATCACTTCGCTGCCTGGTAAGTTTGACGTGACCGAGCGAGAAAGGGTGCCTTTTTACTGAGATGGTGAGCAGCAATCATGACTGGAGGTCCCAATTCTCAGCATTCGTATGTGTCTCAGACGCCAACTCTACCTGCCCCCAATCAAGGGTACCCCCAACCACAACAACCATTCGATACTACCGGCCAGATTGCCCCTCCAGGGATGAAACCAAGAGTCACGGCGACGCTTTGGGAAGATGAAGGCAGCTTGTGCTTTCAAGTCGAGGCCAAGGGTGTTTGTGTGGCCCGCCGTGAAGGTACGGCGACTAGAAATACAACCCTCAGAACCTGCTCGGTGCTTACTTGCTTGATAGATAACCACTTCATCAACGGCACGAAGCTTCTTAATGTCGCGGGAATGACGCGAGGACGTCGTGATGGCATCTTGAAATCTGAGAAGACTCGACACGTGGTAAAGATCGGACCTATGCACCTGAAGGGTGTCTGGTAAGTCTCTCGCTCACCTTCTGCGGGACTGCTTTTCCTGACCTTGTTCAGGATCCCCTTCGAACGTGCTCTGGACTTCGCCAACAAGGAAAAGATTACGGACCTCCTCTATCCACTTTTTGTACATAACATCGGCGGCTTGTTGTACAACCCCGAGAATGCGCCTCGAACAAATGCGGTTGTACAGGCGACGGAGCGTCGTCGCATGGATAGTGTCGATTCCAGTCGTCCCTCTCAGCCGTCCTCAGCACCAGCACTTCAACACCACAACAGTATGCCAGGTCCTGGTCAGGCTCCGCCAACACCTCACTCGATTGCTCCACACCCAAACGCACCTCGTCCGGGCATCGATCGCGCCCACACATTCCCTACTCCCCCTACGAGCGCATCCAGCGTGTTGGGCATGAGTAATCAAGGTAACTCATATGATTGGGGCAATCAGAACTTGACGAACGGTGCCGGTGCTCAGCCTCTGTCCATTGATACTGGTATGAACGCCCGATCCATGCCCACCACGCCTGCCAATACTCCTCCTGGAACATCGGGCCAGGGCATGCAGTCATATCAAGGCCAAGCAGGTTATGAGAGCTCGAAGCATTATTATAGCACCACGCCAAGCTCCCAAACTGGATACGCGCAGCATGCAGATGGTAACAGATATGGCCAGCCTATGCCTCCCATGCAATATGGAAAGACTGACATGGGCCCTCCAATCGCCCCAGGAAGCAACAATGCAGGTGCAGATGGTCACGAACCGAAGCCTGACGCCTATTCTACTCAGGGTCATCCGTCTCAACATGAAAGCGACCATCCGGACAGTGGTTACATGAGCGCGAATGCCTCAGCATATGGTGCCAACAGACAATACTCGTACGGTACCACCGGCGAGCATCCGCACATGTCACCTGAGCAAATGTCAGGTTCTCCAACACATCAAGCTGGCTCAGGGCATGCAACACCCCGGACCATGCCTTCAGGTCAGCCACAATGGACAGGCGATTACAACACGCCACCGCGACCGCCTACATCGAGCAATGTATATAATGTGATGGGTGGCCGGACACCACAGGGAGCGCCTACGGACAACTACGGGAATCCGGCGTACTCCGGCGCAGGTCATCCCACAGGTGTGCCTTCGGCAAAACGAGGACGAGAGGATGACGACCAAGACCGCCCAAGCAGCCGAGATTATGATGGTTACGATTCGAAACGACGAAAGACGGGACGACAAGATACATTCGGTATGCCTCTCAACGCGCCTCCTCACATGCAAGCCATCAAGACCGGCGGACAGCGATAGAATCATGAATATCCTGCTTGGGACGAATTTTTAGCTTTGTGGCCGACACATACGGCGGTTGGAGAAACGACTTGCACCTTCCCATGGCTAAACCTCCGACATAATGGCCGCGTCACGATATACCTTCCAAAAGCGATTACGAGATTATGACGGCCTTCGAGCCAAAAAGATCAAAGACTTGACGAACGGAACAAGCGTGTATGGTTTGCTTCCCGACTTTAACGACCCTAACGAAACGATTCTTTTTTTCCAGCGCTCGCAAATGGCGCAACTTCACGATTGTTCTTGCGATTTAGGCCAGTGGGTCAGGGTAACGTATGGGCTTAGATGATTTGTGCTTCTTGTTTTGTACGAGGGAATGATATATGCGCGGACGGATTATGATTCGGGATGGCTACGATTCTTGAGGCGCATGATATGTCTCTTGGCTGCTGGATACGAGAGCAAGACTACATGTGGTCCATGGACCTTGTCAATGACACGACATTGTATAAGTGAGAGTCCATCTTATTCATGTAATGAGGGAACCTTGCTCAGTGTGCAGTATCATCAATGTCTCCCGCCGAAGGATCGATGGCTCCAGGCCTCTCGATCGTGGAATTTTCACTCATGACATGTTAAATACAACAAAAGCTTATTCATAATCGTCGTCGCGTTCTAAGACCAAGTAAAATCGACGGCAGATTAATATTGCTATATGAACGTTTGATTGATCTTTTGGTGTGGGTGCGATCAGAATTGCAGCGCATTTGGCGTTTGTGTGTCTCTCTACCCCTCCAAGGCCCCATTGGTCCAAGATAATTAGCGCACAATTCGAGGTCTTGGCAGTAGTGCGACCGAAATCTGAACAAAGCCGTGGGACGTCCACAGGCCAACCCTCATCCATCGTCGTCGACCATCTCACCGTTCCCGCATCAAGATGTAAGTCACAGTCAGTTATTGAGTGGCAATGCTCAACGTTTCCCGTCTTCTGGCCTAGCGCCTGCATTGAGGCCGCGGAGGAATCAGGAAGTCGTCGGCTTCAAGTGCGAGAAGAATCTGAAGCTGATACGCCTCGTCTCCAGGGTGAACCTTCGAACTCAGAAGCGCCTTGCGGCGTCTGTTGTCGGCTGCGGCAAGCGCAAGATCTGGCTCGATCCTAACGAAGTCAACGAAATCTCCAACGCAAACTCCCGGCAGACAATCCGAAAATTGGTTAGCGATGGCCTCATCATCCGCAAGCCAGTTGCCATGCACTCGCGGGCCCGTGCCCGAGAGTTGAACGCCGCACGAAGAATTGGCAGACATCGAGGCTTCGGTAAGAGAAAGGGTACAAAGGATGCGAGAATGCCTAGGTATGAATAAATCGAGTCTGCGATGCACGGCTATTCGAGGAGGAGCACTTTACTGATGGGTATTGTTTTATACAGCCAAGTCCTCTGGATGAGACGCCTTCGTGTTCTCCGACGTCTTCTTGTCAAGTATCGTGCTGCCGGCAAGATTGACAAGCACCTCTACCACGAGCTGTACCAATTGAGCAAGGGTAACACATTCAAGCACAAGCGTGCCCTGGTCGAGCATGTATGACACCCAACTTGTATTCCTGGCGTCGTTTGAATACTCACAACCCATGACAGATCCACAAGGCCAAGGCCGAGAAGCAACGTGAGAGAGTCCTCAAGGAAGAAATGGATGCCAAACGTGCGAAGACCAAGGCTGCCCGTGAGAGGAGACAGGAGCGCATCCAGTCCAAGAGAAATGCCTTGGCTGGTGAGGCTGAGGAAGAGACCAAGGCTGAGTAGCTTGTTGCACAATCGGGGGAGTTGGCGACATGAGGTGATTCGTGATGCTGTGGACGACGATGGTCAGCTGGGAATGTCTATGGAAGAAACCAATGATGAGCCCGTTGGTGCGAGGACATGCATAGCTGGGTGGACGACCTCGACCATTTCAAAAGAGCAAATATGCTCTTCGGCCAGCATAGACCACCATCGAGTGGATCGTGACTTTCAATCGGCGCCACGATCAAGCCAGGAAGAAATGCATGTAAAAGGTGTTTTCTTCCAACCAAAATCCGCGACAATACAAACTGCCAGTCTTCCCTTGTCCCCTCGTAGTTGAGTTCTCGCCAAACTAGATACGATAGAGCCCCTGCACTTTACCACTGATGAAGCCATGATATTGCTACCCTTGGAAGGCCATAAACCCGGAGAGGATGCTGCTGCATGAGAGTCGGCGCTCCGGCAGCACAACCTCCTCAACCTCTTCTGGCTAGCCGTCATCATCGCCTAATTGCCTGGCCTTTTCCTTCCCGGACGCAGGTGCTTGCATCACACCAGCGTTAGAGCGCCTGCAACCCCTATGCATGATACCCTGCCACAGGCGCAACAACTCACAGGCTTCCGTCAAGACGGCGGGAAGTCTGAGCGCGTACCCGCTGCAACGCTAGGTGTGACAAGTCATTTTCCAGATACACAAAGCGCCCACAGACTGTTGCGCTCTCTTGGGGACGATGCTAAGCCTTGTCGATTGATCCAACACAGAACTCTGCGTCGGCCTCGACCTAGCAGGTAATCCATCCCGCTTTACCCTGCTCTGCAGATCTTGAAGACGAATGAAGGGTCATTGTGTACCGACTATATACAGACAGCCGCCGTTGACTCTGGTAGCAATCTTGGTCACGCGCCTTACTTGGCATCTCAATCATTGGACTACGTACTGGACGAGAACCCGGTCGCTCCTCATCCTGTGAATGGTCTGACTTCATTCTTGAAGTCGGTTCAGATCCAGCAACATCCCGCACTCCCTCTAGAGGCTGACGGGGCTCGAGCACGCGAACACGCCCAGCGTTAGTGCTGCAACCCATGCTGAGAGCTTCCAGAAACCCGAGCGCCAAGGATGTTCGGTGGTAGTTGGGGAGCTGTAGGTGAGTACGTTGTGACTTATAGTTTATTTTTGTCGTCGTCAAGTCCCTATTGCTCCTGCCTGTGGTACAGAAGCCTGGACTATTTGCAGAGAGGAGACGAAGCCATCTATCTGGGCTGGGGCAATCGCACAACAAACCCAGACCCGCGTTTCTGGCTTGGAACGCCCTTCATCCCGGCCTTGGTCTACGTGGCCGCCGACAGGCAACGCCATCTACAGACTGCGCCGTGGGTGTACATGACGGACAGACCGACAACTCACGCCTACCCAAGCCCTCCCCCACCCCGTGTCTCTGAGCATTCATCGATTAGGCAATATCTAATCTATGGCAATAGCTCCTGGCGGAGAGACCTTAGTTGATAGAGAGCGCAATCCGCCCCCCAGGCCGATCCCGTTAGAGTTCCCGAACTACGTCCCACCACGGTGTGAATCCCCGTTGAGTCAGAAACACATCAAGACCGTTTGCCGGAGTCTTGCGTCCATTCGTCGGCTCGCAGACATTCAAGACTCCGATCTTGCACACCTCAACCTTCAGCTCGACCAAGATGTGCGCCTCGCAGATCTGATCCCCAACCAGCGGTTCGAAGCTCGTCCGCTTCTATACGATGCCGACCTCACAGCCATGCTTGCGGAACTCGAAGTTGACAATGAAGACGCATACCGGGAGATCCTCCGCTTGCCGCCACTAGAGGGCCGAAAGAAACCTCGCCTAGCCTACTCGAGGAACTTCTTTGCCAGCCTGGAGGATATGAGTCGCTATTGGGACGACAGCAAGGACAACTACTACGAGGTTGAGTCGAGCCAAGCAGAAGATCCAGGCAAAGCTGTCGAGAATGCTGTCGACAAGTCGAACGAAGCTGTGAAGCCCAGTGAAGTCGGAATGCCAGGGATGTCTCACCCTAAGCAGAATTTACAACAGAGCAACGAACAGACGGCCTACAGCGGCCCTTCTAGCCATCAAATTACCACAGAAACTACGGAACTCCCTGCTCGGCCGAAAATGAAGCAGGTGTACAAAGGGAATCGATTAGGCAATGGCGAGCAAATGACTGCAGGTACACGGGTCGGAGCACTGCGAAACCTCCTCAAAATGGCCGTGCACAAATTCAACTGTCGGGATTACGACGTCAGTCCACGGGAGAAGTTGCGGATTCAGAACATTAATGTCCCGGCTGCGTCATACAATTTCTGCGTCGCAAAGTTGCCAGCCGATCCGAAACTCGCAAGATCGAGGATGGTGGAAGGGCCGCTTATGGCTGTGCATTGTAGGAACGAAGTCCGGTTTAAATCGAGAGAAGGTCTTCTCAGTCCGACCAGTGATTTTGTGGGGGAGAAATTTGATCTCTTTCGCGAAATTGGTGGTATGTTGATGCTTGCGAAACAAAGAGCGCGAGAAGGGCAGACACTGTCCAAGGAGCCAAGAGAGGATCAGTGGTGGGCTATCAAAAGCCGGTGGGGTGGAGGCGAGATGAAATGGGGTCAGCTTGCCAGCGAAGTCTTTGAAGACGACGATCCTAGCTGGAGTGTCGAAGAAAGACGGCTACAGCTGGAAAAGCGAGAGAAGGAAGAAGAGGAGCGAAGGAAAGCAGAAGCAGCGGCCGCGGCCGACCTGAACAATCTCAAACCCGAGGATCTGATTTCAGGCCCGCTGACACCCGGCAGCGAGCGACCCAAAAAGAAGAAGAAAAGTGGCGCAGAGGCTGGTGCCTCGAAAGATAGGACCGAGTACAAAGATGGAAGGAGGTTGGTGTACGTTGCTCCGTTACGGCGGAAGTGGTATCAGGAATGGCTGAAAATCCGACCGAATGGACCTTGCTGGGATGAAAAGATCATCTATCGGACAGTCGGCAAGGTCGCTGAAGGTGAAGGAAACGTCGGCTGGGACGATGTCTACATGATCTCCGGTGCCAATCACCACGCCTGCATCCTGAGGATGAGCGTCCACGACAACTACCTCGAATGGCTGGAGACGGGGAAAGCTAGCGGTGCGAACGGAGAAGGCACGCCCGGAAATTCGGGCTCGCGACCAGACCATATGCTCTATGTGAGTCGAAGCCCGTGGTTTGATCTCTTCGAGGTCGAGCAGCGAAAAGAGCTTCTGACAGGGATATGGCGGATATTGAGCTGGATGAACAGATATGAAGTGCCGAAAGAAGAAATAGAGAAGATGGAAGAGCTCAAGCAGCAGCAGGAACAGCAATTGCACGGAGACCACGAGATGGAAGTCTGATGAGCGACGTGCCGGAGAGCCCCCAGTATACAGTCGGAACAAGTGAGAACCCCAGACGTTGAAGGCAGATCGAGGACGAACTTCCTGAGCCCGTTGCAATCAAACTGGCACTGTCGGACACGCACTATCGCCTTGCTCTCACGCCACCAAGAATGCAACTCGGTGCCGTGAGCGCTTCGTATTACCTTTCTTACCTATTTGGCTGCTTGAGACAACCGCGACTGCCTCTGTCAGCCCACCTACAGCCTACAGCCGGGTGCGAGGCTAGACACAACGGAGACGGACCAATAGAATGCGCTGAATCACGGACAAGGCTGTCTTGAAAACGTCATTTCGGTGTTCAAGGCTTTTGATCCCCACCCAAATTTTTGTCCCGCAGTCTTGCGAGGAGTCATTGTTTCATTCCACTCTACTGTGCACTCTCCTACAGCTCTCCCCAAGCGACCATCACTGTTCCTAGCGTGCATCATGCCTCCCTCGAACCTTACCGAAAGCATTCGCATACCCAGCAGTGGCGCCAACGGCAATCAGCCTCGCCGAGAAGTCTCTCGCAGCCTGTCCATGTCCACCTCCCCGGACCACCACCGCAAGGTCTCCTTCGGCGTTGCAGACAGCCAGAGCTACGGTACCTCGCCAAATCTTAAAAGAGTGACAACCGGACCTCAACCGAAACAGCTGAAACCGTTCCGAGAACAAGACATCAAGATTTTGTTGCTGGAAAATGTCAACCAGACTGGGAGGGATATCCTCAAGGGCCAGGGCTATCAAGTGGAATTCATGAAGAGTTCTCTACCGGAGGATCAGTTGATCGAGAAGATAAAGTATGTTGCGATCCTAAACACTCCTCCTTTCTGCCCATTGTCGACCGACATGATGAGATATTCGGATGTAAATTCACAGACCTGTTCTGAAAGCGCAAGCTGTGTGGATATTTCCGTTGCCTTCCTTCTGATCCCAAGTTCCATTTAATACCCTTACTGCGCATATCCGTTCCCAGGAAGAGAGGATTCTAACCACCATTTCCGGCTTAGAGACGTACATGTCATAGGAATCCGCTCCAAGACCAAACTCACCTCCCGCGTCCTCAGCCACGCAAAGAACCTCATCGTGATCGGCTGCTTCTGCATTGGCACCAACCAAGTGGACTTGAAATACGCTGCTTCACATGGAATCTGCGTATTCAATTCGCCCTTTTCAAACTCTCGCTCCGTCGCCGAATTGGTTATATGTGAAGTCATCGCTCTCGCACGGCAAATAGGGGACAGAAGTAGCGAGTTGCACGCGGGCACATGGAACAAAGTGTCTAACAAGTGCTGGGAGATTCGCGGCAAGACCCTCGGCATAATCGGGTACGGACACATCGGATCACAGCTGTCCGTCCTTGCCGAAGCAATGGGGATGGATGTGATCTACTACGACATTGTCAACCTCATGGCGATGGGCACGGCCCGCCAAGTGCCCACGCTGGAAATACTCCTCCAAAAAGCCGATTTCGTGACGTGCCACGTGCCCGAACTGCCCGAGACAATGAACATGATCGGGGCGAATGAGCTCGAGACCATGAAATCCGGGTCCTACCTAATCAACGCGTCGAGAGGCAGCGTCGTCGACATCCCCGCCCTCATCGACGCCATGCGCGCAGGCCACATCGCCGGCGCCGCCCTGGACGTCTATCCCTCCGAACCGGCCGGCAACGGCGACTACTTCACCAACGACCTGAACCCGTGGGCCGAGGACCTGCGCTCACTCAAGAACCTGATCCTGACGCCCCACATCGGCGGGTCCACGGAAGAGGCACAATCGGCCATCGGAATCGAGGTCGCGGAATCGCTCGTCCGCTACGTCAACGAGGGCGTCACCACGGGGGCGGTCAACATGCCGGAAGTGGCCCTGCGGTCGTTGACCATGGACGAGCCGAACCACGCGCGCGTCATCTTCATCCACCAGAACGTGCCGGGAGTGTTGAAGCGGGTGAATCAGATCCTCGGGGATCACAACGTCGACAAGCAGATGACGGATAGCAGAGGGGAGGTGGCGTATCTGATGGCGGATATCAGTAACGTCAGGGAGGAGGAGATTGCCGAGTTGTACGGCGAGTTGGAGAGGGTGAAGGAGCGGATTCTTACGAGGATTCTGTATTAGCGGTTACCGGGTAGATGTGGCCGGTGCGGGCCTGAACCGAAAAAATCTGAAAGGGAAGACAAGGGTTTGGTTGTTGGCTCACTAGGCTTCGATTCCAGAAAAAGAACAAGCATACTCGGACAACCAAGAGGCAAAAGGCATGGTGGGGGGGGTGTTTGTGGCTAGACCTATCATGACGATGACACGACCCAGCTTTCAACAGCTACACATGGGGGCATTTCACCGGAGCAAGACATGGATACGGAGCATAGAACGGTCGGCGGCTTCAGGAAATCTCAAAGGTTCAACAGTGACAGGATAGGGAGGATGCAAAAGCTTTGGAACTCGATTATATAACGGCCGGGTAAACCTGTGGTTGCTCCCTCAAGGGGGTCTCTCTTCTCATCATGTTCTGCGAAGTGCAAAGCCGGCCTTTTTCACCATATCGTGATCGAGGCCCTTCCACTTCGATGCTAGGGATCGCTTCTGCGATTGATATACTTCTGGAAAACGAAATGAGCCCGATATCTCATAAAGACCTACTAGATCCCCAGTCCCCGAGGGCTCCCTCGATCCGTTACTTTCGGCCAGGGCTGGCCGCCACAGGGACTTCACAGCTGTATCAAGGATGTAACCAAATCTCATCACATCCTTTCCAGGAAATCAATTCATTGCTTACACTAGAGAGGTTGAAACCATCCTTTGAAGCCACTAGGCAAGCTCAGATCAGACGATCACAAAGTGAAATAACGGTCGCCAAAATCGCCTAAACCGGGCACAATATAACTGCACAGAGTAAGCGTCAGGCTCCTGGTCATGGACAATGTTTACTCACTTCTGTTCGTCGAGGCCCTGATCCACGAAAGCGGTGATGACCCTCACCTTGGGAACCTTCTTGGCGAAATTCTCAATGCCTTCAGGGCTGGCAATCAAGTTCAGGAAGAGGATACGGTCTTCGGGGACACCCTTGCTCTTCAGCACCTCGACCGCCATGATGGCACTACCACCAGTTGCCAGCATAGGGTCCAACAGCAGCACCCATCGGTTGTGGATATCAGAAGGCAGCTTATCGTAGAAGAGCTTTGGCTTGCTTGTCTCCTCGTTGCGTTGGATGAGGATCTTGCCTATCCGCACGGAACGACAGCATTCTCTTAGACCTTGCTCCATCGACTCGCCTGCTCGCATGATGGAGACGCCGCAGATCTTGCCCTCAAACTTGACACCCACATAGTCCTTGCCAACCGGCGACGTAACTGTGTGGGCGACCACTGGTAGGTGATTGAGACCTTCTTCAACCAATAGGCGGATGATTCGATTGGAGTAGAAGATGAAGTCGGCTCGTTGCGTGTCTTTGTCTCGGATCATGCTTGAGCAGGCATGTCAGTCAACCTCATCTTGCAAAGTGTCCCCGTCTTAGACCTACGTCAGGAGAGCAATGAGCTGAGGGGTCTGTGGGAGAACGTGGACATTTTCCTGCTGCACGGTTTTCGACACAGTGGCTGTGGGTTTCTCTTCTTCGGGACGATAAGAAGGCCCGACGCCCAATGCGGGCGATTGAACACCGTTGGTACGAGGGATCGATGCCATTTCCTGAACACAGCTCTCACATGCAGCTTATTGTGGGAAATTCGTTGGTGGGTGCTCGCGTGACCTTGGAAGGGTAGTCTGCAGGTTGCCCTCAGGTCTTGCAGATGTCCCGAAGACGATAAAGGGCCGTGGTAGTCTTGGTTTTGGCGGTATGTAGAGAAGTGAGACAGTGTTACAAGGTCAGCGACGCCATGGAGGGTTTGTTAAAAGAGCAGCTCTCTTCGTCCAATGCTGCGATCACCGTTCTGCTCTCGTCAAAGACTGGTGAAAGCTGAGCTGCGGTGGTGGGTGCGCGCATGTTCTGGGGAAAGTGCCAAAATCAATTCTTTGGTTAAGATCGGTTAGGTAAGGACGCCCGGGAGCTTAACTAGAAGGCCAGATCAGCTAGGGTCTAGGCATGTGCGGTGTATCACTGACTGTTGGTGACCGGTTTGTTTATGCCTGACATCACCCCGCATGTCAAGATCAATAAAACACCAGGGGGCCAGACTCTCCCAAACTTTGGAGGCGCAGACTCGACACGCAGTCGCATCTTTCAACGACAGCTCGCTTTCATTTTTTGAACTGGTTGGGCTTGACCTTGTTGTCACCCTGCTTGCTCAAGCAGGCCAACGTTCACAGCTATGTGATAAAATGAAAGTCTCATCTCTACTTTTGCGCGTTGCTCGAGAAACACATAACAGACGAGCAACCATTTCACCGCCCAACAAGCATCAAGTCTAGAAAGACTCAACAGCCTTTCCAAACCGCCCCATAGGAACCGTGATGGAATTCCCAGTGGTACGCCGGAAAGTGAATACATATGGGAAGGGCGCGCGGAAGGTTCGAGTTCATAACCTTTTCGACATCGGAACGCAACCATTGTTCGAAGGAACGGAATCAACCGAGCACCATGCGCCTGAGCAACCTGCACCCAGTCATGCTGCCAACGTATCTCGGTATGGCGATAGAACCCAGACAAAAGCCACCACGGCACATGGGACAGACGAGACACAGGAAGACGCCATTGCGACCAGGCCGCCAACACGAACCCCGAATGAGCCCTCCGCCGTGTTCGACATTCAGTCTTCGGAGGACGACTCAGTCAAGCTCAAACCAGAGCGCCTTTTGAAGAAGAGGAAGATGGCCACTGTTAATTCAAGCCAGTCTGATGGGTTTGCAAGAGCGACGAGTGATCCGAAAGTCACAACGCACAAGGCCAAAGGTTCACAAAACTCGGGGAAGAATGGCAAACCGAGAATGCTGCAACACAAATCGGCAAATGCTAAAGGCATGGCTGGGAGTTCGAAGCCGGACAAACCACCGCCTATATCCAGAAGACCCGGTAAAACTTGCACAAATGGCATAGCAAGGCAGGGACCAGGGAGCAAACCACCGTCTTCAAGCGGTGTTGCAGTATCGAAAACATTGTTATCCAGAGAACTTCGAACGAGCAGCGGCTCCTCTGCAGAGCTCTCCGACACCTCAAATCACTCGGGAGTATCTGGACGAAGCACTCCGAAGAGAAAGAGAGCTGGTTCAAATGGAGGCCTTGCCTCACCCACTCCTAGTGATCTTCATCTGACTTCTTTGCGACTGACCCCTGGCTCTGGTTCGCAGAGATCGCATCTTTCATCCGAGGATGAAAAGATGACAGACGCTCCCATTCCCACTGCGCCGATGTGTCGCGCAAGACTGATTGATCGGCTGGACGCTCCTCGGGCACAGAATGCCGGGAATTTGTCGAAGCCGGCACCGACCCTCCCAAAGGAAGTATCACAACGATTCAATCAGCCTGCTGCTGACACCGCACCGTCCCAAAATTCAACCTCCCGAGCGCTTGGGAACCAAACGTCCAGTCAAGTCGTTGCCCCTTCGGGTCGTCCACGAGCCACTTATGCGAAGCAAAGGTCGTATCTGAGCGATATGGTCGATAGCCTGGACAGCGACCTTTCCGCATCTACTAGTCAGATATCCTCCCAGCAGAATTATTCGCAGGCGTTGTCCTTCACGAGCGGGATAACGCCGATGGAGATGGACCTAGAAGATAGCGACGAAGCTGACACCGTCAGTCGGATCAAAAGCATTCACGAGTTGCGTCGCGGTGGAGCAGTCAGGAAATTTGACATGGAGCTTCAGACCATTCTCGAAGACATCGAATCACCAACAAAGGCGCTACGGATCACAGGGCTATTACAGCTTGCGGATAAACTGCACGAACACACGTTCCTGCGGCATTTCCAAGACTCCGGCAACTTTCAACGCTTGATAGACCGTGTCAACAACAGCCTGGACGAAGTCAGTGCCTTATTTGTGGCATTAATTTTCCAGTCTGTGATTTCGACCGAGAGCTCATCACCGAGAGTTTTGTTACTGGTATTGGATGCTCTCTACAGGCTACCTCCACACTTTCTCTCGGAGACACGGTCAGTGTCGAGGCTTGCGAAAGACCGAAGTCAGAACCTCTCCAAGCTGTTGGCCAACGACATCGCCGGCTTTGAAAAGAGACAGGCAAAGATTTCGGGACAACCCCCCTTGAATGTGGACAGAATCCTTCTTGGTGCTATCGAGTCTGCTCAGCGCAAACTTATTAGCCTCAAAGAGCCGCTGCCTAGACTGCCACCGACACTGATGAGTGAGGTGCTCTCCCTGTTCACAAAGCCGCGAGGGGAAACCGCTGCAGGCACAACGCCCAGACAAATTGAGACCGTCCGACTCTTGCTTTCCTTTCTGGAGATTGCTTGCGCAAACCACGAATTGGCTGGCTCTCGCCTTCCGACTCTTCGGCTTCACGAACTGGGTCAAGCTGTGGCTGGCACCATGAGAGAAGCTCGCGGCTCTCACCCAGAGGTGGAGCACTCGTGTCTTCGCCTGATCGTCAGTCTGAGTAATAATGATGCAGAAGTCTGTGATGCCTTCAGCAAGGGCACTCTGATTGGCGCTGTTTTTCACGTGGTTGACGAGCACTTCTTGACCCTCGCCGGGCTTGCAGCTCTTGAGAAAGAGTTCAACAGCTCCAGACTTGAATCCGTAATTCTCGCTGTTGGCTGCCTCCTCAATCTCGCCGAATGTGCGGATGCCGCCAGAGAAACGATGCTGGTTCAGGACCCAAGTGGAAAGAGCCTTGTCCATAAACTTATCGACATATTTAACAGCCATGTCGATCAAGCCACTGAGGTACGCGTTACTGTCAAAATTCCCTGGGTGGATTGCTAACAACGACAGGCCATGACCATGGACCAAACGCAGATACTTGTCGCCTTTGGTTACATATCCGCATTGCTGTGCACACTGTGCCTCAACCCTACCGCCTACAGAAGAATATCTAAACATATCAAGGGGGAGGGACTATCACAGCTGTTCGGCGCTGCGGACACATTCCTACAGCATCTGCAAACAGTCGAAGCGGCCCTCGAGGACGGGGAAGGCTCGTCAGTAGGGTTTACTGCGCGCTTCACCACAGTGCTCGAAGCTGTCAAGAAGCAAGATGTATGATTTCTTCCTTTCCAAGGAGACCGACTCCTCACGAAGATAGACGTTGGGTAAAGGGCAGCATTGGAAATGTCAAAGTAGAGCATGGCGTTGCGTCAAGTCCCTTCAGCACATTGCGGATATCCCTGAACATTTCCCGCTAGATACGGCGTCGAGAGCTACAATGGGCTGGTTCGAGTAGACGAAATGATCCCGGGCACGTCCCGCCAATACGACAGATTCCTGCAGCTCGGTCTCCTGCTCCACGGGCGAGCGCGGGCTATGGAGGTCTGCTACATGTACCTCGTGCATCCCCGGACACCAAGTCAGCCGTGCTGCAAATGGAAGCGTAGGCGCCTTCCAGATCATGTGCGGAAGGAATGACGATTGGCTGCGGGGGCAGCAAGATCATCCGGTCCAAGGTTCGAGGTCGCGACAATTCCCCGCCAAACAATTGTCGAGCTCCTTCATGGCCTGAGTTCCTTCCGATCGTCACCAAGATGCCATCACGCTTTGCGCCGCAAAGTGTCGGTGAAGTTGACCATCGCCGGTTCCTGCCTGAACATCTGCTGTATCGGGTTGCGGCCTGAGCTGCCAGGACTGAGGCCAGTACGAGGGTGGCCCGTTCACATGTGCTTCCAACAAAAATATCTCACTACACAGACACTCGCATCTCGTAACACTTTGTACTTGTAACTCCGCAGCAAGCCGTCATTCTTGAGTTCTTATTACATACTGATTTCCTCTATTTGGTTCCGGCCCGTCACTGGATTTCTCCTAGGGCCCTGCCCTCTGTCGCTTCGAGTTCTCTACCGAAGATCATTTCTTACTTCACTTTTCCTTACCATACGCTTTGCGCTAGGAGACGGCTTCCCGAACCATTTTTCTGGGATCCAAGATCTAGAGCCGCATTTCGGGACCAGGCAACCTCCACCTTCAATATCCGACGACTACTGTACCAAACATGGCTCCTTCAGTCAAGCAGAGAAAGATTGCCATCCTGGGCAGTCGATCTGTCGGTGAGCACTCCATTCCCAGCGATGGCTATACACGGCATATGGCACGTCAAACGGCGGGATCAAGGACTGACATCGACCACCGGAGCACAGGTAAATCCTCATTGACCGTCCAATATTGCGAGGGCCACTTCGTCGAAAGCTATTATCCCACGATAGAGAACACGTTCAGCCACGAGATCGTCTACAAAGGCCAGACATTCCTGACAGAAATTATCGACACCGCAGGTCAGGTTCGACACACCCAGAGAAGGCAGTCCGCGCCAGTATCGACTGACAAAAGGACTACAGGATGAATACAGTCTATTGAACTCGAAATTATACATCGGTATTCATGGGTACCTCATCGTCTATTCGGTAGCCTCGAGGCAGTCTTTCGAGATGGTTAGGATAATTCGAGACAAACTCCTCAACCATCTGGTAGGCGCCACCGTCGGAGTTGCGCAGGTGATACCGGAATCGCGCTAACAGGTCACTGCAGGGCGCTGACTCCGTCCCCATCATGATCGTTGGCAACAAGAATGACGTTGACGCAAAGAAACAACGGAAAATATCGGCTGAGGAAGGTCAGAAGCTCGGCCAAGAACTCAACTGCGGTTGGATTGAAACCAGCGCACGAAACAATACCAATGTCGCGAAAGCATTCGAGTTGATGATCGCCGAGATCGAGAAGTCGCAAGAGCCTGACAAGCCTGCCGGGGGCGGTAAATGCACAGTGATGTGAAGAAGAGCTGTCGTACGCCATGGCGGCGAGAGGGTTTAGAAGCGAATCAAAGCCCACAGACAGTTGGGCTTCGGGTCGGCAAAGCGACCGTCCCCATCTCCTCTGACATGTCGGGAGGGGTTCGGGTGATCTGATCTGGTGAAAGTGGCGTTGACATATCTTGGTTCCCCGGGTGATTGATGCTCATGTCAGGATAGATTCAAGCGGTGTTCGTGTTTTCAACGGAGCTCGGGTTGGAAGTTTGCTGTTGCTGGCGTTCAGCTGTTCATGAACAAGTGTACTGCTCCGTGTATGGCGGTGGCTTCATGTGGTGGAGCTGCTGCTCCCTGGATGCAATGATTAGAGAAGAGAAAGAAATTGGTTATGCTATTGTGACTGGTGATGATATCGCTGGCGTAGGCGCATTTCGGAGTGACTCACGAGGCTCCGAACCTCTGCGGGGTGAAGGGGCAGAAATTATGTGTGAAGGTAGGGGGTTTGGTCAGTTTCACCTGCACCACACGTGCTGTTGACAGAACACTCGTAATCCCACGACACAGCTAGACTCGCTGCCCTTCTGCTCTCTACTCTCCTCCCACGCTCCTGTGTCACAATGATAGACGTACAAGACCTCATCGCCGAGAGGTAGGTCGGGCTCGCAACCTCGATGTTTTGTTGGCTCACCTTTCTCGCAGAGGTGGGGACCCCCAGAAGGTGAAAGACAGCCTGCAGAAGAGATACACCTCGACAGAAGTTGTTGACGAGGTCATTGCATTGTGGCAAGATGCGTATCAAAGTCCGTCGTCTCCCTCTTCGCCGATGTGTCCTCACTCAGTCCTCCTGCAGCGCGATACAAAGCCAGCCAAGTGGGCGCAAAGATCAACGCAGTACAGAAAGAGATTGGCCAGCTGAAGAAGGTCGGTAACGCAACCTTACCCACACTCTACGATCTGTGACTGATGGAATCATGCTACTAGGCAAAACAAGATGCAGACCACCTCCTGCAACAAAAAGCTGAGCTGGAGAAAGAGAAGAAGCAGGTCGAAGACAAAGCCACAGAGAAGGAGAAGCTGAGAGACCGCAAATGCAAGCTGATCGGCAACTACGTGCACGAGTCCGTGCCGGTAAATGACAACGAGGTCAGTAGAACGCTCCCGCATCCATAGCCCAGGGCAAATTCTCACGCACCTGACTAGGACTTTAACGAGGTCGTGAAGAAGTGGGCGCCCGAGGGCTTCACGGAAGAAAAACGCGACTGCCTCTCTCACCACGAAGTCATGACCCGCGCAGAGATCTATGATGGCGAACGAGGCGTCAAACTGGTCGGCCATCGGGGTTATTTCCTGAAGAAATGGGGTGTGCTACTCAACCAGGCCCTCATCAACTACGGATTGCACTTCCTCGTCGCCAAGGGTTACGATCCGCTTCAGCCGCCATATTTCATGAAGGCCGAGTATATGGCCAAGACGGCACAGCTGGAGCAGTTCGACGAGGAACTGTACAAGGTCATTGAGGATAAGGATGCAGAGGACAAATTCCTCATTGCAACCAGCGAGCAGCCTATCTCGGCCATGTTTGCTGAGGAGTGGATGACACCGCAGGATTTACCCAAGAAGTTCGCCGGCTACTCGTCGTGTTTTCGGAAGGAAGCCGGTGCGCATGGACGAGATGCCTGGGGCCTTTACCGGATACACCAGTTCGAAAAGGTGACATGTCTGAACTATGAGTAGTGGTGCAACTGCTAATGATTGGGTCCAGATCGAGCAGTTCCTCTTCACCAAGCCCGAAGATTCATGGCAAGCCCTCGAAGACATGAAGTCCACTGCCGAAGAATTCTACCAGTCTCTGAAGCTACCTTACCGAGTCATCGTCATCGTCTCCGGGGCTCTCAACAACGCAGCAGCGAAGAAGTACGACCTGGAGGCGTGGTTTCCGTACCAAGGCGAATACAAGGAACTTGTCTCCTGCTCCAATTGCACCGACTACCAGACTCGAGAACTTGAGATTCGGTACGGCCAGAAGAAAGGCGCTATTGATTCTAGAAAGACGTATGTGCATGCTCTGAATGGGACATTATGCGCCACGGAACGGACACTCTGCTGCCTACTAGAAAACTACCAGAAGGAAGATGGCTTCGAGGTGCCCGAGGTGTTGAGACGATACATGCCGCCTGGCACACCCGATATTATTCCATACACGAAGGAGTTGCCCAAGGATACGGTAACGGGGAAGGCCAAGCAGCCGGCGAAGCCCAAGCCGGACGGAGGTGCCCCTACCGGTGGACCAAAACGTGAGATGCCGGCAGCGGACAGTGTAGCCGACAAGATGAAGGACAGCTTGAAGGTATAAGCGTGACAGGTAGCAAAGATGTCGGCAATGAGACGATGAGACATGAGGGCATGGCAAATCTAAGCACTTGCATTCCGACGGTAGCACTCAATGGAAGGTCACGACCATCAATACCAGAATCTAGAACGACGGAAGCCGGGCAAAATACGAGAACCCAAAGCGGACTCCGCGCCAAAGACAATAGACGAGCGTAACACAGACCATGCTCTTTGACGCAATCACTATTTCTTCTTTTCTGCACATACATACGTAAAGATTGGTACCTCAGCACCTTAGGTGAAGGGACCGTGTGTTGGTGGTGAGGGACGTAGGGGAAGGGTGACTAAGCGGGGTTTGAAATCTTGGCAGCCTGATCACGTGGTCCCACGAACTGATGATTTTCAACTCCGACTTCATGCGGCCAACCCAAAGAATCCACCTGCCCATTCTCTTTCACGCAACCCTTCCAACATCCACCATCCTGCGACCTGACGACTCGTCGCAATCATGGCTGTTGGCAAGAACAAGCGCCTCTCTAAAGGCAAGAAAGGCCTCAAGTCAGTGACTCGGTCGTGCGAATCGGTTGGTCGATGCTAACACACCATGGCAGGAAGAGAACTCAAGACCCTTTCACCCGCAAAGATTGGTACTCGATCAAGGCTCCCTCAACCTTCAACCAGCGAGAGTACGTGTTCCTGGGACCTCCATGAATTTTTGATAGGCGAAAAGAGATGTTTAAAATTAGAGCCACCACTCGTTGAAAAGAGAATCAAACACTGACATGAATTTTCCGGCCAACAGTGTGGGCAAAACCCTCGTCAACCGCACGACCGGTCTGAAGTCCGCCAACGACGCCCTCAAAGGCCGCATTTTCGAGGTCTCGCTCGCGGACCTACAGAACGACGAAGATCACGCCTTCCGCAAGGTCAAACTCCGGGTCGACGAGGTGCAGGGCAAGAACTGCCTGACCAACTTCCACGGCCTGGACTTCACATCCGACAAGCTGCGATCGCTGGTTCGGAAGTGGCAGACGCTGATTGAGGCGAACGTCACGGTCAAGACGACGGATGACTACCTGTTGCGGTTGTTTGCCATTGCCTTCACCAAGAGACGGCCCAACCAGATCAAGAAGACCACCTACGCCGCTTCGTCCCAGATTCGCGCCATCCGCAAGAAGATGACGGAGATCATCCAACGCGAAGCCACCTCCGTCACGCTCGCGCAGCTGACCGGCAAGCTGATCCCCGAGGTCATTGGACGGGAGATTGAGAAGTCTACGCAGGGCATCTATCCGTTGCAGAACGTGCATATTCGGAAGGTCAAGTTGTTGAAGGCCCCAAAATTCGACCTCGGCGCGCTGTTGGGCTTGCATGGCGAGAGTGGCGAGGACGATCAGGGCCGTAAGGTCGAGAGGGAGTTCAAGGAGCCGGCACCGTTGGAGAGCGTGTAGATTTGATCAGAAAATCAGATCAGATCAGAGAGGGCAGGATCAATGGCTGCCCATCATGTCGAGGCATGAGTTGGGGCCTTGATCCATCGAGACAGGACAGATAGAAGTGGTGAAGGAAGGAGCGCGAGAACCTTCGTCCAGGTCAAGCAAGCCAGAGGCATGTTCATTGCGGCGTCTTGTCACCCAATGCCAGATACAACGTCGAGCAAGCCATTTTCGGTCTGGGGGGCTGAAGGGTGGGGGTCTGACCCTTCAGCAATGTTGACGACGCCGTCGACTGCGCTGAAGTCGAAAAACGGAAACGATGTACGTACCCGCATGCTAGATCGTGGCACGGGCATAGCATTGTAGCATTGCAAAAGAACAATTGAAACCTGCAAGTCAAGTTGGAGCGAGAGCGGAAGCGGCGAGCCTATCGTCTCGTCGTCGTCGTCGCTCGTCTGCAGTAGTGCCACGTCCCCTCGAGAAGAGTATTTGTCTTTATCTATGCTGGCGCTGCTTCCTCACCTTGGAGGTGTTGCAAGAGGGATGGCGGCCGCATTCTATGCTATAGTACAGTAGTATCTATGCTGGCGCTATCTGTCGTTGCTTGGCCCGTACCCCTTCCCGCTTTACATGTTATATGTGCCTCGGTGTTGCAACCTCTTAGTAGGGCAGCTGGCTGCTAACCTCTCTGTGTCCCAAACTCTCCCCCCTCGTTTACGCCACTAGGGCAGAAGGTCACTGCTCATCGACGACCCTGCTCACCCACTCGGCCACGCCCTTGCGGAACTCCTCGAACCGCTCGCTCATGACCCAATGCCCACAGTCCACGTCGAGCAGCTCGAAGCGCGGGAAAAAAGCCCCAATCACGGGCAAGGCCTCGTCGGCGACGTAGTGGCTCTTGGTGCCCCTCACGACCAAGGTCGGGCCCTTGTACTGGTGTGCTTGGGGATCCTTGAACGGGAAATCCGCCATGTTGGACAGGTTCTTCGCCAGCGTGGCGACGGGGATGCGGAAGCGCAGCCGCATCTGCGTCTCCTTCTCCGTCCCCGCCTCCGTGCCGTGAGATTGTTGTTCGTGGCTCCTGCTCGCGTGGCCGTGGCCGTGCACCTGCGTCCTGACCAGATTGGTGAGCAGAAACTGCCGGATCGCCAGGTCAGGCTCGTATTTCTGGAGGATGACGTCCGCGTCGGCCTGGCTCCGGACGGGCGGGCGGTGCTCCTCGATCTCGCGCATCGCGTGCACGTACTTGGCAAAGTTGCTCGTGAGCGCGGCGTCGACGGGCGCGTTGTCCACGGGCACGAGGGCCGAGTAGTCGGCCGGCCGGCGCAGGGCCATGGTCATGGCGACTTTGGCGCCCATCGAGTGCCCGATCAGCGTGGGGCGGGGGATCTGGTGCCGCTGCACAAAGTGTTCCACGTCGCGCGCCATGGCCGTGTACGTGTGCACGGGCGAGTGCGGGCTCGAGCCGTGGTTGCGCAGGTCGAGGTTGTACACCGGCCGGGAGAGGTCTTTGGCTAGGGTTCTGCCGGACACAAAAAAATGTATCAGAGATCAAGGGCGTAGTGGTAGCTGGGGTGTGCATTTGAGGGTGAAATTTGGGGTGGGCTTGCTTACTTACTCATGGTGCGGTTGTTGCGCTGCGACCCGAAGAGACCGTGCATGATGATGATCGGACCGGGACCCTTCATGCTGGTCTCCTCGGGAGGGTCGTGGCGTGAGAAGGCCAGCTCGACGACGTCGTCGCCGTGCGCCTTGTCATGGCGGACGAGGAGTGTGCGGGAGCTGGATAGCTGTCGGCGTCGAGGGAGCACGGGAATGGGCGGCACGACACGCTTGGGGAGACGGGGTCCGCGCATTGCCCTTCCGGCGTGATGGCTAGGGATTGAGCAAAATTCACGGTTTGGACGACGGCGCGAGATCTGTGTGCTACTTGTGGGTAGCTGTTTCGTACAACTTATTGTAAAAAGGATGGTTGATGGAAGAGAAGTAGAGGGTATCTTTTAGAGAGTCCCGGAGGAAATAATGTACAGGTACTACAAAAAAAGCAGCGAAAGGCTGCGTGATGACGTCGGGGCCTTCAATCCAAGCCTTGCGATCCCGGAGCACGGCGCCCAGTCGGGGCCGCCCATTACTACCCGGTACGGCGCCTGACAGATTCGCGCGTCTTCCCCTTGGCCCATTCTTCGTCCGCCTCGTCGTCGGCGAGCTCGTCCTCGATGTCCTGGGCGTCTCTTTCAAACGGGTTGAATTCCATGTCCAAGTCCGCTCCAAGCTCTCTCCGGTCGATTTCCAGCCTCCGGTCGCGGACCCGAGCCGCCTCCTCCGGGGTAAGTACCAGGTTGGTCAAGCCCAGCGCTTGTTGGACGTCACCCATGGTCAGACGTGCTTTCCGCCGTGCCTTTGCGCCGCCCTTTTCGACCTCGTCGCGCAATCGGTACCCATTCCTGTCGGTCATTAGTTCCAGGAATCTCTCTCGCACGCCCCTCAGTGCTGCAATGATCTCGTCGGCAATCAACTCCTTGAAAGCACGCATGCTGACGTTGGCGTTGTCTTTGGCTATGTATTCACTGCGTTCCCGTGACTCGGTGACGTGCTTCAGGATCTCCACCAGATTGGAGACCCCTGGCCGCCGTTCAGGGTCGAAGGAGATACCAGGTTCCGAATCGGTTACGGCGCCTCTGATTTTGGCATGGATCTCCTCGGGGCTGTCTGTGATGAGAACCCGAGATTTTGGATCCGGGTCGGATTTGGACATCTTCTGCTCGGGTCGCTTTAGGGACATGATTCTCTTTGCCGGAGCTAGCTCGGGTCAGCAAAGTTAGCGAGCAGGAACGGGTCAGGGAGATCTTACATATTACTGGCCATGGTAGCCGAAATACCGTCTGGTTGACGTGGGAGTTGAAGCCTCGAGCCAGCGTGCGCGTGAACTCGATATGCTGGAGTTGGTCTTCCCCAACGGGAACAATGGAGGGCCTGGTCAACGTCAACGAGTGCCACGTCTGATGGCAAGAAATCGGAACTCACTGGTAGAGGAGGATGTCAGCCGCTTGGAGCACAGGGTAGGAAAACAATCCAAGTTTGAGTTTCGCCGTTGCCTCGTCACTGTCGAGGTTGGCGTTCTCAGGCAAGTTCAATTTGCTCTGCACAGGCCGGTGTTAGTACCCCATACTCGATCGCTTCACGAGCGACGTTTGCACACCTTCCATTGAGTCATCCGAGACAGATATCCGGTAGATGCGATAGTGCTCAAGATCCACATCAACGACGTATGTTGCGGAACCTGCCATTTCGTGTGAGCCACGTACACCGTGAACCAGATAAACAACGCACTCACATCGGATTGGAAGAACAGGGTCGTGTTCGTGTTATTGTTCAAGCCAAGGGCCAGGAGAGATGCATAAGACTCCTCCCTCAGACGAGAGCGCTCCGAGCCTGGAACATCCGAGGTCAAAGCATGCAAGTCCACGACCGCGAAGTATTGCTGGTAGTGGTGGTCCAGAGAAAACTTGGGGTTGGTTGCTTGATCGTGGAGCTGTTTCCATTGCCGCAAGGCGCCGAGATAGTTTCCTAAGTGCGGTACCCCCGTGGGCTGAATCCCGGAAAAGGATCGCCTTATTGTCGACGACGGCGACACTCGTGCCCATTGGGTGTCTAGAGAATTATCGGGCTCGGCCTCAGCCTCGATCTCCCCATCAGAAGCGTTTTGGTCGTCTCGTGCCGGCGACTGAGACTGCTTCGCATAGTCCAACGGCAACCTCTTGAAATTTCTAGGCCCGAGGATGCGGCTGTTGTTGCGAGATTGACCCCTGCAGGGCTTGCACGTCCTTGTCGACAAAGGTCGGAGGCTGGGTGGCATTTCATTCAGCAAAGGAGTGTACGCGCACCCAAAGTACGCCAATGACGGGCGGCTGATAGAATTGATGGTCGAGGTCACGGAGGCGATGTTGCTGAAGGAAGTTTGAGAGGAATGAGAAATACGAAATACAGGCCAAGACCGACGTTACAGCGGCATCGCCGTAATATTACCGTCACGAACACGTGCAGTACGGGGCACCTCGTCCCACCTGTAATCACTCTCTACTCACTTGACCGTGCTTGCTCACTGTCGTGCCATCACTCTACTGTCTGTCCACCTCCTCCTCTCCTCTATACCTTGGCCCATCTCCGCTTGATCAGGTCAGCCGCTTTCTCGCCAATGCCGTATCTGCTACGTGTCAGCTCCAATCCAAGGCGATCCGGAGTCGACATCCTTACGCTGGCATTTGGGTGTGGCCGCCATGCAATGTAGGCATGATGCTCGTGTCGGCCACGCTGAGGCCCTTGACGCCACGGACCAGAAGCTGCTCATCCAGCACTGCCATCTTGTCGTCCGCTCGCCCCATCTTGCAAGTACCCGCGGCATGGTAGCAGGTGGTGGCCTCCTGCTTGACGTGAGGGATCCAGTCTTCGCGTTTTGTGTAAGCATGGTGCGTCAAATCTGTACCTTGGTCAGTGTGGTGCTCTGATTCTCTCGCCTTCTCGTCATACCCGATGGCCATGATCCTTTCACAATCTCTTCCCCGGCGATTTTATTCAGGTTCATGGCGATCTCGTTTCCAAGCCTGCAACCCTCTGTGAGGACCACCAGGTCGAGCGGGTCGGAGAGGTAATTGCAGTCCACAACAGGGTTCTCAAGCGGATCTGTGGATTTCAACGTGACGGTGCCTTTGGAGCGCGGTGAAAAAAGCTCTGTGATTATTGCAAAGGCATGCTTTTTGTCTGCAGGGAGCTCGTCAACTTGTGACACTGGCATGTCACTGCGCGGACACTCACCGATGGGATATTTGTCGTATTGCTTCGGCCCACCATACAGCTTGTCAAAGTCAGCAGGCCACTTTGCCT
The DNA here is from genome assembly GCA_016110215.1 of Capronia americana. Classification (NCBI taxonomy): domain Eukaryota; kingdom Fungi; phylum Ascomycota; class Eurotiomycetes; order Chaetothyriales; family Herpotrichiellaceae; genus Capronia; species Capronia americana. The sequence continues at coordinate 325,139 of JADWQD010000016.1, forward strand.
TGGGGCGACGGCATTCGACGACCTACCTCGGTGGTGAAAAACTCGACATTCGGCTGTTTGGGGGTCAAGCCCATGGGATCACGGCCGACTTCCCTCTTGGCTTCCCGCCACAATGGGTCATCCTTCAGACGCTCATCGAGTCTCGCAAATGCCATTGCGCCGAAGGGAAACGTGGAGAGAATGCCTTCCTTCTTCTCCTTGTACAGCATATAAGCTGCCATTGCGCCGTCGCCATGGTACCTGCAATACGGTCAGAAGAGTCTCTGCAGACAACGGAGCTTTTGTACACAAGATGGTCGTTTGTCAAGCCTTCCTTGGTCACCTCATAGAATGCGAAGACAATCTGCGCCAAGTCAGCGGATGGAAGCTGTCTACGGCTGAAAGTCGCTCACCAGATGGTCCAGTAAGTTCTTGCCTACTCCCGGGGAATCCACAAGACAATCAATGCCTAACTGTTCCAGCTCTGCTTTCGGACCAATTCCCGAACGGAGGAGGACAGCAGGAGAGCAATATGCGCCTTGAGAAGTTAGTCACGTCCAGCGAAAGGACGGCCGGCTGAAGCGTTTACCTCCCGAGACAATTATCTCCTTCCTGGCCTTTACTGTCCTCTTCGCGCCGGTCTTGTCGACAAGCACCACACTGGTGGCCTGTAACTGGCCATTTCTCTCTTCAAAGTTGATCTTGTCGACAACAGTCTCCACAGCCAGATCGATGTTATTTTTATGGTAGTCATTTGTCACGAAATCGGCTCCGGTGGTTCTGATGCCTTTGTGGACTTCGCAAAGAGTTAGTGCAACTCCTCCAACAACTTGTTGCATAAAGCATACCGGTGCGAACAGCATGTCCACTGCCATGGGAGGTCTCGCCATTGCTAAACATGTCAGGCACTAAGGGAAGACCTTTATCTTCCATACTCTTCAACAGCATTTCCGAAATGGGTGCAAGGTCGTGCGGCTCGGTGTGCAGTGGCCCATCATAGCCGTGTGCCTTCTCGTCTGCTTTGAACCATGGCTTGGTATGGAATGTCTCTGCCTGTCTATCGTCAGCCGGCGACAACGATTTTTGAGTCGATGCTGCAGACCTTGCGCATGTACTCGAAGAATTCTTCGCCAGACCATCCTGGAAGACTGAATAAGTGAGCAAGGATGCCGCCGGGAAGAAGGACGATTCTTACTTCCAGTCGTCATAGTCCTGCTTGCTGCCCCGAACGCACAACGTCCCGTTGACGCCACTGGACCCGCCCAGGAACTTCCCTCGACTGAGCTTCACTTGTCTACCGTCGATACCTTTCATAGGCGGAGTGACGAGATTCCAGTCTAATTCGGAGTCAAAGTTCTTCGACCAACCACCAACCATGTGGACATTCTCGAGATCCTTATTGTGAGGACCTGCCTCGACAAGAAGAATCCGAGAATTGTCCTCTTCAGCAAGCCTGCCCGCCACAACACAGCCTGCTGTGCCTCCGCCACTGTGATGGCTCAGTATTGGCGAAGAAGAGGCTGTCAGGCAACCTACCAGACTATGAAATCGTAAGCGTCCTGTTCGAGTATCCGACCGGGTGACATGATTGCGAGCTTGATCCAAGTTAAGTCAATCGAGGGAAAGAATATGGTAGACCAAGGTCTGATGTCTACATGCTATGCCTTTATACAATGGCGGAATGGCGCCTCTCTCTCTCTCTAGGATCCTTGTCGCCGCTATGGGATTACCCCACGCAACTCCGATCCCACGTAAAACGGTTGACTGGTTGGTTCGAGGCCGCCCACCTTGATCGTATATGCTGAGTCGACCACAGTGCAGGTCTCATTGGACGAAGCGGACGGCCACCCCGCAAAATCGAACGCCTACTCCGGGGCCCCCAGCAGAGTGGAGCTGGTATCGCGGAACAATTCCCTCTCTGAACAGCGTCTCGCGACGTATTGGTTTCACATGATCAAGGTAGTGTCCGCTTGCAACGCGAGAGATATACAGTGGTAGCGCTGATGTCCTGCCTGTTGTTGGGGTGCCTGTTGATCCCGTTCATGATATTGGAATCATAGGCCCAATCAGGAGTATGCCAACAGGATCTGCCGACCGCTGTGGTTGCTGCTTAGGGTAGTCAAGGTGGCCAATGACCGGCGCCTCGCCGGCCTGTGGAGTCAAGATTCTCGTTATATCAGACCAGACCATCGAATGAGAGGTCGAGCTTGCTATTACAATACCACAGCTGACGCAATTGCCGACCAGGCTATACAGTCAGCGCAGTCATGCATTGCTACACAATGATAGAGGAGCGCCCAAGGGGATTACAGATTCTCGTGCGACGCTTGAAGGACCGGGAACGGTAAAAGCACTTGGCGCGAGTCGCCGAGAGAAGAAGAGCACAAACTGGCTTTTACTCTTTAAGGGGTATATACAGCTTCGGGCACCGGAACACCTTTTTTTCGCTGCTGCTCCCATTTGACGCTGTCAACGTACAGTCCGACTAAAAGCGGAAAGCGACAACGATCCCCGTCCTCCCTGTCGAGCGTCGTACTGTGGTCATACGCGAAAGTGCCGTCCCTATCTGTATCAACAATAGTGACCAGAAAGGCTGCGGTCGACTCGACCGACACGTGTAAGGCTACAATATCTAGCAGAATCATGACATACGCGTTTTCATGCCCTTCGACCCGGCGCTTCGCCGGTTTCCCGCTGTGTCCGAACACCGCGGAGAAGAGCAGCATCGCAAGATAAGACTGCTGAAACGACCATGCGTTGCTGATGTGAGGAGTCCAACGACCAGGACAAGGGGAAAGGGAATCCAACAAGCTCGACAGAACAGAATAGACACCGACATGATGAAGCCATCAGCTTCAAGTTCAGCCTCTCCTCGAATACTACCGCTGATACCATCATCATTACGTGTCATTATCATGGCGGTGGATTGTGCTCTCTGACCATATGAGACCTAGGATGATGAACTCCGGCCCCTATTGCCTTCATATCCTCCGGTGGGACGAACAGAAAGAGAACGCGCAGGCTTTTCTACGAATCCGAGTCCGATCTTTGGACCCGGACGCCCCTGTCTCCAACGCCATGGCAGGGAGTTCCATATCTGTCCGATCGGCATCAGCCATCACACACGCGCCTGGACCGGTCAGACGTGCTTTTCATGGCTACACCATACGGACGGCACAAAATTTGTAGGAGGCGTTCAGAATGAAGTGCCCGCCCCATGCCAGCTTGATTTCTGCGCTGAAGCAACCGTCTACGGAGGAGAGTCATTCACAGCCTGTTCTGACCAGGGAAGTGTGGCCTTTGCATCGACTCGACGAGACTGACCTTCGACTCTGGAGCTGAATGTGATGGCGGTCATGATGATTGCAATACGTGAGTGTCCCGGGCTGGATGTACGTGGGCCTTAAGAGCGAGTAGGCGATTGATCTGGACCTGATCCTACTCGCACAGGTATATGATAGAGGAAGCGCAAGTGTAAGTGTAAGTGCCGTCTGTCCGGGGTCTGTATGTATATGTACAGTATGTACAGTATTCTTCGTACCGATGAGAAGATGTCCAAGGACAGCAAATACCCAAGAACAGTATATACCCAAGGACAGCATATACCCAAGTTCCTTTAGATACCTAGATATACAGTAAACTACCGAGTGGCGAGCCAGTGCTGTACATCTACAACTACCTAGTATACAATGCTATACCGAGTGACATGCCCTACTACTCCGCACGTATGCCCTACCACTACACCGTGCCATGCTCTGCACCGTTATGGCTCATCCAGTCTAGTTAAGTGTATGACTCGGGAAGACGAGCCATCTACCTCGTACAGTAACGTGATTTCTCGAGAGACTGACTACATGTGGCCCGCGATTCTCGAAAAGGCCATTTACTGTGTGCCAGGTAGTGTCTGCCTGTCTCTGCCTCCCTTCTTTCCCCTACATAGCTGTCGGGTTCTCTCCTCTCTCTGCTCCCCTTCTCGTCTGCTCTTGCATGGCACTCGTATTCATCACTGTATGATGTAGTGCGTGGCTGTATATTCCATTCATACTCCATATACAGTTGTGGTACGTAGTATACAGAGTGTCAATCGGATGAAGTGCCCTCGGGATTCTATTCCATTCCAGTCTCTCTCGTCCCACCCAATCTCATCAGCTGCAAGGCCAACCAATTTTCCGCCCTCGCCTCAATATGAGAGGCGTGAGGGAGGGACGGCATATTCCGCCCCGCGCCTCTACGCCTCCATGCACTTTCAATGCCTTGCGTAAATCTTACGCATACGCTTTAAAAGTGGGCAACGAGCTTGGGATCATTCGGGTCCTTCTCTCTAGCCTTTTCCCGGACTTCACTCATCCCAACACCCTCCCGCCTATGGTGCTGCCGTTCCATCAAGCCCAACAAGTCTCGCTTGGCGGCCACGTGCTTGTTGAAACCGAAGAGCCGTAGCTTGTCGTCGAGCTCCTTTTCGAGGTTCGAAAAGTCGGTGTCCATTTTCGACGCCACATCTAAAACGCGAGTCCAGGTCAGCATATGCCGTCCAGGCAAACAGAGGAGCGGGAAGGCGCGAGAACGTGAGACGTGAGACGAGAGACGAATAAACAAGACATAGAAATACCTGTGGATTCCCACCCCCACACATTCGCCTTCATGCCCACGCCGTAGAACTGCCAGCGTCGCACAAAGGCCAGCCACGTCTCCACCACCTCGGGGGCCCCGTCGTAGACCGTAATCAACCTTTTCATCGTGATCCTTTCGAAGTTCTCCTGCGACTTCTTATGGACGAAATTACTTTTCAGGACGGTCCAGCGTTCGGTCTTTTTGGGAAGAGGCGCGGGACCTGTACAGGGGAGGGATAAGTAATACGCGGCGCGGACGCAGAAGTCGGCGAAGAACTCGAGGTTCCGGGTGGAAAAGGAGCGGAGTTGTAGCTGCGCGACGGGGATGCCGTGGGTCAAGGGGTGGTAGAGAGGGGTGCGGTACGCGGCGAGGACGTTGGGGGGGACATTCGGCTTTGTGTTCTCGTCGAGGACGGGGGCCGAAGGGGTGATATCTGTCGAGGACGCGAGGGGAGAAGACTTCGAGAATTGACGGGACGGAGAGGCAGAGGCGTCTGCTGGGCCTGACGAGGTGTTGGCTCGCGTGGGCGATGCCGACGCCGACGCCTGCCGTAATGCTTGAGCTTGAGCCTCTGACACAATATCTGGCTTTACTTTCTCCGTGTGTACCGAGCTAGCTGTGTGCTTTGGCTTGCCGGCGCCGCGTTCATGCTCCCTCGCGTCTTCTTGCTCTGCAAACTTTTCAAGATTGATGGGTTCCGAAATTGTTATCGACCCAGGCTCTGGCATGGGAAAACCGGCCGTGATATCGATCGGACCCGTCTGCGCATCTACAGGCTTGTTCTTGTCATCCTTTTCCTGACGTGACCTGGTGGTCGAGAATGGCCGTGTCGATGTCGTCCTAACATTCTGAGATGGGCTGGCAAAGCGAGGTCGGAGGCCGACGGTAGAGCTCTGAACACGGAGTCATGATTAGCCAGGAACCCCCAGAAGAAGACCATGACTGGGTGTGACGTCTGCTGAGTCGCGTATTGCTCGCGATGGCGGTGTGTGAGAGAGTCATTCGTTCATACCTTCTGCGGCCGACATGCTTCAATCGCTACGCGCAGACATCGAGGAGCCGACATATTTTCGTCCAGGGAGTGTGGACAGCGAATCTGGCGACGCAGCGGCACCTGCTTGGTCGGAGCTGCACTTGCCCAGGCTAGCAGCTTGAGGCTCACAAACCACAGCGGTACAAGTGTCTGGAGTGCAGCGTTGCCAAACCGAAAAGGTGCGCGAAGGTTCAATTCAATGGCTGCGAGGTGGAAATCGCCGAAGATGAGCCGAAGCCTCACGAGTCTTTCATGCGCCTCTCACTGTGTTGCTCTACGTTACGATCACTCTCTAGCCATCTCAACGTCTAGGTATTCCCGTATGTAGTGCTTTGACGCTGATGATCTCTCTCCGCCCCCAGACCCTCAGTCATCCCCCAACCCAGCCAGCACAGTCGCACTCGGCACGAAGAAGGTCGTCCCCGTCAAGGCCCGCGAGTAGTCCAAGATGCGATCATGCAGCCCCGGCGGACTGCCCACGAACATCCTCTCCAACATCTGCTCGACGACCCACAGCTTCCGCGAATACCCGATGAAGTACGTCCCGAACTCGCCCTGCCCGGGATTCCCAAACGGCATGTTATCCCTGAGGATGGAGAGCTCCGCCCCGCTGTGCGGATCCTCAATCGTAGCGAGCTGCTTGTGCGGCTTCTGCTTGTCGTCGTCCTGGTCGGCCAACTCGACGTTGTCAAACTTCCGCCGCCCAATGACCGCCTCCTGCTGTTCTGTCGATAGCCCCTTCCAGGCCGCAAGGTCGTGCACGTACTTCTGAATGACCACGTAGCTTCCGCCCGCCGAGTTGGAGTCGTCCGCATCTGTGATCAGCACGGAGTCGTTGACCGCGGGGCCCACGGGGTTCGCCGTGCCGTCGACGAAGCCCAGCAGGTCGCGCACGTCGAAGTACCGGAACCCGACGGTCGAGTCGACGACTTTGACGCTATCGCCCAGTAAGTCCATGAGTTGGCGCTCGAATTCGAAGCAGAGGTCTCTCCGTTGGGCGCGGATGTGGAAGAGCAGATCGCCCGGCGTCGATACCGCCGTGTGGACTTTCCCTTCGATCTTGGGGAACGGGTGGAGCTCCGCCGGCCGGGGCACGTCGGGGAGTAGACGGTCCCAGATATCACTGCCAATGCCGACGGTGCAGGCAAACGAGGCGTCGAGATCGCGGATCGACACGTTCTTGCTTAGATCGTCGACGCTGGCGAGAGCCGAGCGCGCCGTCTTGATGGCCGCGGGCTGTTCCGTGACCGTTAGGACGAGAAACGTAGCTGACTGCGTGAGCGGTGCGTCGACCCGTTGGGACTCGATAGGCGTCCGTCGACTCATGGTTCTTCGGCCGCTCGTAAGTCCCGCAACCTGTGCTTGATCCAGTAGTGACTGAGAGAACGGTCTGCGGCCGCTCTGTGTTGACATGGGACGCCGTGTTGTGCATCCACGCCTCGAGGTTGCTCGCTTCGCGTCCGCGATCCAAGGTCGGAATATCGACCGAATAAGGGAACCACTGCAGACCGCCCGACTGATCTTGTTCGTATTCATGCCACCGAGATAGAATCAGAAGGGCGTGGTCTTATTCTCGGGTGCTTACCAACATGGGGAACATGCAGGTACTCCTTCAGAGGCCCTCGATTACTTTGTCGTTGAAGTGATTGGACGCAGGGAAGATAGATCTGCCTCTCATGCTGGATGACTCAGCCTGCAGCGAGGCTCTAGTGCCGCTCATCTTTCAACCAGGACGGTGGTGTGATTTTCTTAAACGACGACGCAAACGTTTGATGAGACTAAAACAATTGACGAGAGTAAAACAAATTGCAACGAGAAGTCCCCGTCGGCGTGCCAAGCACCTTGTACGAATAGACGTTGTAGTGACGACACGCGCACCACAGGAAGACCCAACTACGCCGAGAAAGAGAGCCCGAACGTGCTCAGCGCGCGTTTGGAGAGATTCATTGCATTGCTGCTGAAGTATCTAGGCCTCGTTGCAAAGGCATGCCGCGTGCCTCGAGGTAACAGTTGCCATTATTCTGTCATTCAATCCCATATCATCATAGCAAGAATGGCATGGAAGCCAAGTCATAAACTCTTAACATCATAGTCTCCCCAAGAATACTCGAGAAGGGAGAGACGTTGCATGCCCAACCAGCCCGAACCGTCGACCGTACCTTGATCGCCGTGAAATCCGAAGCTGTGACCAGAATTTCCAACAGTCTGGTAGTGCTAAGACAAAATGGTCGACATGAAGCCCTTCCCCCCGAGCTGACAGAAGCGGGCAATCGTCATTCAAGTACATGAACACAAATTAGAAGCGTGAAGTAAAGCTGCGACCCAAGGATGGGCGTCGCACATGCTCACTGTTCGTGGTAGCATTGGGTTGCGTGGATGGTACGCCGATCTTCTCGAAGCCTTGGAGTATGTCAACGCCTTCGTCATTGTCGTCGGAAGTATCGTTCTCGAACGACTTGAAGTCGAAGAGGTCGTCTCCTTGATCGAGGATCTGAAGGTGGGCGGTCGAGCCTTTCAGCGGCGAACCAGTTAGCGAAGCTCGAACGCGAGGGTTGAGGAGGGATCCACGAGTCGGTGTCTTCGCGTTTAGCTTGTAGCTATGGCCGAACACGTCGGAAAGGATGTCGGTGGAGGTGGCAGCTCGTGCTACTGATGGTCGCTTTAGAGGTGACGAGGCAAATGTGGGTGTTGCTGGAGTAAGACCAATGGCTGGGTCTGAGAAGATCTCAAACGCGCTTTCAGGCAATTCCGTTGCTGCCAGGCTCGGCCACTTAAGAGGACTGTAGGTAGTATCGTCTGACATGAAGAGGCCTGAGCCCTTGATGGGCGAATTCGCAAACTCGCGCATAGCTTTGCGATGCATGAGGAGCTGCGTATTTGGCGAGACTGAAGGTGGAGGACGGATCGGTTTCTTGAAGACCACTGCAGGAGTCATTGGGTTCAACAAAACCGCCGGACTGACTCGAACAGGAGAAGACGACTGTGGAGGTTCGGTCGTACAGGGCCGGAATCTAGCATGGCTAGGAGTCAGGTCGTGTGAAGAGCTCCTGATTCGGACTATCTCCTCTTCGGCACGTCCTCTCTTCTTTCTCATTGGCTCAATGTCCAGCTCTGAGGTTAGTACGACTGCGTTGTTGTTTGGCTTCTGAGCAGAAGATTCAAGGGAGGAGAAGTATCCACTGTCGTCGTTCTTGGTGAGACTGCGAGCTTGCCGATGAGATGCAGCCGAGCGTGGCATGCGCGCCGAAGGTGAAGAGATACCGTGGTGATGGTTCGACGCCACCACAGGCGGGGATGAATTGATAGCATCAGGTGGCGGCGACTTCGGAATGAGCGCAGCGGCGCTGTCCTCGAAGTTGGCAGCCTCATGCTCGTGCAAGGCAGCGTCTGAAGCCGGTACCGTCGCGTCTGAGGACAACTCGGGCAAGGCAGGAGCTGTCTGGGGCCGAGGAGGTTCACTCGACTGACCGAGGAAGACGTTGGGTGCCAACGCCTCCGACAGCTGCTGGGCAACCTGCGGCTGCGGGCGAACCGTACCGGGAAGATTATACATCGGGGCCAGCAAGTTACCTCTCACTTTCTTGTCTTTGATAAACTGTGCCTCCATGCCCGCCACGATAACCCAATAGCTCCCCTTTCCTGCGTCTCCTTTCGGCCTCTCTTGCTTGGTGAAGGCCTTGTGCAATGATAGGTTATGTCGGATGCTGTTGTGCCAACTTCGCTTGGTGTCTCGTGCGTAGTAGGCGAATGTGGTTGAAATCCAATCGTAGATTTGTGCCAGCGTGAGACGTCGGTTTGGTGCTCTCAAGATGGCCATGCCGATCATTTGGGCATAGCTGTAAGGAGGTTTGTTGCCGTCGTCCTCAACCGGGCTCATCTCTTCTGGCTCCGGCAGGTGGAAGATGGACTCTTCGTCTTGTCGCGCCTTCTTGAAGGGTCGATCCTGCGGCAACTGCGCGTCTGAATACGATCTCTTCATCGGCTGCTTGCGAAAGTAGGAGGGCTCAGGAAAGTCGACAAAGTTCTCGTGGGTCGTCGGTGCAGGGAAGTTTTCTTGTTCGTAGGTGTCGAAATTACTGTTGAATGTGGTGTACATTGGCTGTACCGACTGAGCCGTGCGATATTGTTGAGCAGGTGGCATCGCCGTTCGCTTTGTCGGTGAGCCGCCGTGACTATGGTTGGCTAGCGGAGGCGGAGGGATAGGGACATAGCTGAGTTCTCCAAAGTAGGGTTTGGAAGGTGACAGTGGTGTGGTCTTCTGCGGAGAGAATTGGTGGCGCGGTGCCATCGGAGCGGCCAGGATGACTCCAGGATGGTGAGATGCAGCAGGAGGATTTCTCATGGGCTGAAGAGGTATTGCTGAAGGTTGCAGACGTGGCGGCGGCTTCTCAACAGGAGACACATTGGTCGGCGGAGGCGGCATTGGATCTTGGTAGATCTGTACCAAAGGATGCTGACGCGTCGACGCCATGGCGACGAGTCGTGGAAACTGATCAGATACACCTAGTAGGCAGATAGTTGCATGAAAGTCGCGTCGTACTCGAGTTCGTATGTCCCATTAAGCAGGTTTGGAGCTGGAAGTGAAGATGCAGCCTAAGTTAAGCCAGAGCCTCCAGCCCTGGAGCAGACGGCCTCTGCACTTTCGTGGGGAGTCTCGATCTCGAGAAAAGGGCGAGACGAGATTTGATTGACTTTGGCGAAGTGCAATGAATCGAGACTAGGAGGCGGGCACAGAGGTATGGACGTGTCCGTGCGGGAGGCCGGACAATCGAGGCCGGAGGATCGAGGCCGCGTTTGTGCGATGCGCAGTTCGAAGGGGGCCGGTATTCAATGCTGAACCGTCGAAAGGGATAACACGCTGGTAACTGGAAGATGGCTTTCAAGTCAAAGAGACCATCTTGTGAAGGAGGCCGCGCTCGAACTCTGAGAAGCTGTTGTTTACTGAAAATCGCGTCCACGCACGCACGTCAGCTGGGGTTGGGATGGAAGTCGCCCAGGCGTCGAGGCGGGCGGCAAGCCTAGTTCTTAAGAGGGGGACAGCTGGAAAATGGCAGGTCGGACCGGCGCAGACGTTCGTTGGAAGCGGAGAAGAGAGAGAGAACATGGGATGACGCGGGTCTATGGGCGTCAGACGTCCACCACCACAGCGCTCTGGAAGATGACGGGTGGGATGAAGCACAGGAAGAACGCGACTGAGGCGCGTCTGACCCACGCCCTGGTCGGCGCTACACGGACGCCTCGACGCCTTGATTCTTGCAGTTCGCGCATGATCGGCCCTTCTTGCTTCGCTCAACCACATCCAATCATTGCCCATCTCGATCGGCCTCGACCGCGGGCCATTGACGTGGCATGTCCGCACATGTTCCGTTTGTCTCAGTGAGCGGCGGGACAACGCAACGAAAATCTGTCTCATTGGCGGGAGTCTGTCGTACAAAACGCGCCCTTACATGAGGACGACCACCCTGATCCTAGCGTCTGTGGTCTGTCGGATCGGAACATCATTAATTCCGAAAGTCTCTCTGTGTGATTTGTCTTTGCTCCGTCTCTATCCGTCCATGTACTCTTTCAAAGATGTTTACAGTATCCTATGTAAGGTGGTAAGGTACTAGGTAGCGTGCCTAGGTGGTCACTGTGTATTATATAGCTTGTCCAACATGCACAGTGTTGATATCTTGGTGTCTCCAAATATGTTTATGCTGGTCACGTTTGATGTTTGCCATATCGTAGAAGATGTTGGATTCTTCCGGCTGACATCTATCGTCACCACAGTGCTTCCTCAAGTCAAGTCTCGATTGTTGGAATCATCCACTCTAATCGTTGCCAGCGCCCTCCATACGATGTTTCTATACACGCTGATGCCGCCGCCAAACCAGCAAGCCTGCTGCAAAATGCCTCGCCGAATCAGAAAGAGCCTGCCGTTTTAGCAAGCGACCATACTTTTTCCGTGTCCGTTTTTTGTGTAGCCTTTTTCATGCCCAAAGCTCCTGTGAACGCAGTAAAGGCCGCTCAAGCTGCTCGCAAGGTACAATCAAGGTCCGAGGAAAGTAAATAAATTCGTGTGCAAGATGTTGAGCGCTCGGTCGGCATCACGTTCTTCAATAACGCAAGAGATGTTGATCTCGCTGGCCCCTACCCACCATGTCAGCGCAACCACATCGACGGTCTGGGGGGGCATGTAACATACCTTGTGAGATCATTTCGATGTTCACGTTATTTGCGCCGAGCGTAGAGAACATTTTCCCTGCAATGCCCACCATATTCTTCATCTCTTTGCCCACAAGGCTCACGATGGCCATCTCCGGGATGATATCCACGGTTCCATAAGTTTTGAGTTCTTCGATAGCTCCTCTCAGGTCTTGATCCACGATGCGGTATTCATCGTCGCCTCCTCCAGTGTACAGCGGGGCTTCGGAATGTAATGCCATGGACATGTTGACCTCGCTCGTGGAGATGACATCCACCGATAGTCGCCACTTATCTAGCGTTGAGAAGATTCCGGCAAAGAAACCATGTGAAAGAGCTCTTTTGTTGGAATGAATGTTCATGACCAAAATCTTGTGCTTCATAGTGACCGCTGTCGGGCGCTTCGGTTTCTCGCGCTCTGTAAGGAGGCTCGAACTCCTGGAACGACGGAAAAGCTTGGGATCATGCCCTGACAATGACAAGTCCAGCTCCGATGGCGTGTCGGGATAGATGATGGTGCCGCCCCCTCTCGGGTTCATTACATTCTTGATGCGGATGGGTATCCGCGCCCGGATGACCTGGTCCATTGTTGAGGGATGAATGACCTCGGACCCGTAAAACGTAAGTTCAGCAGCTTCTGCCGGGCTGATCTGTGGGATAAGTTGTGCTGTTGGCACTTTGCGCGGGTCGGCTGTAAAAATACCATCCACTTCTTTCCAAATCTGTAACTCTTTGGCCTTGATTCCCACAGCGACCAGCGCCGCGCATAAGTCTGTGTAACCTCTCCCAACGGTGGAGAGAAGACCTCGAGGTATCGCACCAAAGTATCCTGTGATTACCGGTACTGTGCCTGTCGGGATGTCGCGCAGCCGTCTCGCTAGTCTTGAGGCCATATCGTCGTAAAATTGCTGGTCTAGGCCATGTGGGACCCGAAAATCTATCACATCGGCCAGGTCGACGTACTCGGCGTCGATTCCGCGATCCTGTAGGAGTGCTGTCATGAACCGGCAGCTTAGCTTTTCCCCCGTGCTCATGACTTTATCTCTTGATCTGGGGCTGGTCTCGCCCAATGTTTGCGCCGCTTCAAGTATTCGCACCACCAAGGTGCATTCATCTTCAATTTCGGCGTTTAACCGCCACCGTATCTTTTCCGATTGTATGCAGGTATTGGCAGCTTCGACATGGTCTAGACGGACATCCTCGACTAGTTGCTTGAAACCTCTGTGGTTCTCGGCTTCGGTGGCTGCTCGCAGCAAACGGTTCGTCGTGCCCGCGGTTTTCGTGCTGCTCGATCTCTGTGCGCGCCTGTCAGTCTGCAAGAGCGAAATGTCTGTGGTCGGGCATACCTTACAGCTGAGCAGACAATAGCGACATTGGTTTCCAGTAACCTGGACTTGACCACTTTGACAATATCTTGGGGGAATTTGCCCACGCTGGTCCCTTCGAGAAATGAGTCAGACCCTGGCTGCACATTGAGGGAAAAGCACCATACCCCCGAACTTCAAGACATGGATAGGTCGGACCCTGGGTGTGCTGGTCCCATTAATTCTATTGAGAATCGGTAGCTGTGGGTGGACGCCGTTAGGGAGAGTGACGGGAGTCATGATGACAAGAGTGAACTCGACAACAGGTGACTGATGCGCATAGTAGTCTCAGTTGACATGTATAGAAGGAGAGGAAGGGTACTAAAACACAGCAAACGAAGGTGAATGACTCTACACAGACGAGTTCGAGCCGAGAACGACCGTTTTACGGGGTCAGGATAAGTTTGGACCATCCCACTCTCGTAGATGGCCCCATTACAAGACTTCAGGTGGCAGAATTTTGAAAATTCTCGAGGGGTCGCCGAAGGCGGTGAGGCCGATCAGCATTCAAATGCAGGTGGTGCGCTGCGAATTCGGCGAATAAACTGCCGCCGGACCGTTGGCGTCATCAGGTCGCGTTTGCACTGGCGGTGCCGGTGTTTGGCCCAGACACAACTTTGTCATTTCAAGGCTTGTGATGCTGTGTTTGCGAGGCCCCAAACATTCCAGTGCAACGCTGAGTACGAGGCTGAACAGCTCAGTCTCGTGTAGACACGGCGATACTCAATGTGTCAGCCCACCCCATAATGACAATGAGGTGAATGTACCGCAGTCTGATGCTGACGGGAAGAGCCAAAGCCCGGGCTGGAACCTGTTCGATCTGGAGTGACGGTGACATTCCTGTCAACTGGAGAATTGCGAGCGAGTCTTTCAATTCGCTCAGCTTCAGCCTACCCAGCCTTTCTTTCTCATACGCCCAGCGCATTACACAGCCACAGGACAGCGGCATGTTCTTCACTTCGTCCTTCACCTAGCTCTCTGTGTGAGGCTGGCCTCAGTTCTGTTCCGCCCTACCAGGGACAAGCCCAAGCAAAACGACTCGGTGTGCAAGTGACAATCACGACTCCCGGGGTGGACTGTACTTGTTTGCCTGCAGCCAAACCGTGTCAGGACAAGATGAGGCTTTGTTAGCGGTCTCTTCCGGCTTTCATTCCCCTAACATTTTGGTCGTCGAAGATGTCACATCAACCTCAATATTTGTCATGCCCGTTCTGCCGATTTGGCAGCCATGATTTCGGCACCCTCGAAGGGCACGTGCAGCAACTCCATGCTGACCGACAGCCCGACTCAAATGGGGTATCCCGGCTTAACCACCCTACAGCCGAGATGAGTGATGCAGAATTGGCGCAACTTCTTGCCTTTGAGGAGGCCGGTCTGCCTAGCGAACTTGCTCTATTCGAACGGCCCAGTGCTCCTGCCCGGCGTGAAAACCAAAAGTCAGAAAGAGCGGTGCGAGATGGGCAGACTCCCTTGCCCTCTCCTCCAGGAGGCGACCAATCATGGGTTCAGTGTGCCTGCGGCGAACGTGTGGATTTTCTCGAGCTCGACGCCCATGCCGATATGCATGCACAGGAGAACATTTCGATTGAGGAGCCCGAGATGCCGGTCAAGGATGTGGAGCTATCGGTTTTGAGGTCGACAGCCCGGCCGTCGCTACCTGATATTTCCAATTCATTCAGTACTGACATTCCTAAATCTCTTCGGAACTATGATCAGCTACACCCCAGCAGGCCTCCTCCAACCACGGAAAAAAGACGTGGCCCTTCTCTTAAGGAGTTATTCTTGGGCACGCCGGCGTCTCCTAAGAGGAAATCAGCATATTCGGCCGTGTCTTCAAAGCATGGCAGGACAAGGCGGCTGGGAGTGAGCGCGTCAACCACCTACTGTCGGACAGAAAGGCTAACAAGTCACAGAGATCAGAGCTAGGACCATACGCGCACGAGCACCAGATGCCAAATTGGCTACGCAAAATGCTTGAAGAGGGTGCAAAGGTCACCGTCACCAACAGACTGGGCCCAGACGGTACCCTAGTTCGCGTCGAAACCGTTGCCAACGAAACGCCGAACCTGGTGCCCGTTCTTGCCCGATTGTCTCATCTGGACCGGGTCGTCGAGCGTGCGTTCTACTGCAGTCCTGAAGTGCGTCATGTATGCAAGATGCACAAGGAAGGGGGGTTCTGCGGGTATCGGAATATTCAGATGATGATATCTTACATTCAGGATGCAGACGCAACTGGCTCGGAACATTTCCCTGGAAGGCTGCCATCTATACTGAAACTGCAGGAACTGATTGAGAACGCATGGGATCAAGGCTTCAACGCGAGTGGACGGCTTGAGACCGGGGGCATCAGGTACACCCGGAAATACATTGGAACCCCAGAGGCGCAAGCACTGCTGATGAGTCTGAAAATCCCTTGCGAGGCGACCGGGTACACCACCACCAAGGAAGTGGAGGGCTTTGAAACAATGTTGTGCGCTGTTTGCGAGTATTTCGACGACAACTCGACCAAAGACAATATCGACAAAGTAGTCATCACCGACAAGCCACCGATTTACTTGCAGCATCAGGGCCATTCTATGACCATCGTTGGGGTTGAGCAGAGATTGGACGGTTCTGTCAATCTCGTGGTTTTCGACCCTATATTCAATCCGAGCCCTGCACTCAAGAAGCTGGCTTTGGCGAACACAACTGCCTTCAGAAGTCCTGAGCCCGATAAGCTGCTCAAAGCTTACCGGCGAGGCGAGAAGTATTTGGAGAAGTACAAGGAGTTCGAGCTGCTGAAATTGAAGTGAGGAACCCGATTGAGGCCACGGGTATCATGTGTTATGAAGAGCACAGACGGGCACTACAGTCAGAAGTTCTTTTGAGTAAGGTGTTTCACGAGGATCCTTGGTATGCACAGCGACGGAGTGGGTGGATTTTATTACATTAGAACAGATTCCTGCTCAGTGCAGAAGAGTAGCGTTATCAGCACACCAAAGTATAGTCCCGTCGAGGACTTTATGTAGACGAAGACTATGGACAGCCTGCTTTTCCTACACAAGGTTTCCCCAACAGCTATTGATGCCGTGCTCATGTACTGTAAATCGCGAGGACTGTCAAGCGACATCTCTCAATCGTAACCTCATACCCACCTCATGACTCACGTCGGGGACTTGATTTGCACAACTCACAATCAGCATCTGCCATTTCTTTTCGCCATACTGGCAAGCCCACGCGCACTGCATACCTATTCGATAATTTGCCTTATAGGTGCTTGGGAACATACGTCGCGCACACCTTACGACACAGAACCCGACTCCAATCAATTGATGTTCTGAGCGGCGACCAACAATCGGCGCACATCTCAATTCCCTCCGTCTCGTCAATCCTCCATCCTGTGGAACCGACCGTCCGTGGACATTCGGCCAGCAAGCTCCATCCGTAAATCAGATTATATATTTCGTTCGGATCAAGCGCCACTACAACTACTACCTGTAACTGAGTTACGCCCGTGATTCTCTGCCCTGACCCGTCCGAAAATGTCCGACCAACCACGGCCCCGACTCCTCAACTTCATCACCGGCAATGCGAACAAACTGAACGAAGTGCGCGCCATCCTCTCAGCTGTGCCGGGCCTGGAACTGCAGAGTCGCAATGTCGAGGGCGTGGAGATCCAGGGCTCCATCGAGGAGGTGGCGCGGGATAAGTGCTCCAGGGCGGCGAGGGCGGTAAGGTTCTCTCTCTCTCTCTCTTCTTCCTGCCCTTGCCTTTTAGGTCTGATTATTCTGGTCCTGCCTGGGTGGAGTGGTTTGCTTTGGAGAAAGGGGGGAGTGGAACGGGAATGGGAATGGAAAAGGCAGTGTTTTAGATCAGGAGGGCCCCTGGTATGGAAGCAAGGAAGGAAGGTTGGAGAAAGACGGGGTTCATGATGTGTTATGATGCAACGGTGGACAAAGACTGCTTGTTCGTCTACTGACATTGGGTGCGCAGGTCAATGGCCCGGTTCTGACTGAAGATACGGCACTCGAGTTTCAAGCACTAAAAGGTCTACCTGGGCCGTATATGTGAGGGTCCCTTCTGCTTTTGGTTCCAGTTCTCCGTCAACTTGGGAGCGGTGCCTTTGTTCCCGCCTTTGTTCCCCCTACTGCTCTTCAATGTGTTCTTCTCGGAATTGAGCTCTTCTTCACGCCCGAATTTGAGAAACTTTCGCATGGCGAAGTGCTAATCGCCAACTCTCTGGTCATGCAGAAAATACTTCCTCCAAGCCCTCGGACATGAAGGCCTGAACAATATGCTCGCCGCATATGAAGACAAGACCGCCTTCGCCGTGTGTACCTTCGCGTACTGCGCCGGACCCGACCACGAACCGATTCTGTTCCAGGGTCGGTGTCAGGGCAAGATTGTGCCGGCTAGAGGGCCGCCTGTCTTTGGTGCGTATGACGATCTTGGCTCATCCCACCTGGGTGCTCTGCGTGGTTCTTTGAGGAGAACTCGAGCTGACTTTCCGATCGTCAGGATGGGATGCGGTCTTCGAATTCGAGGACGGCCAGACGTATGCAGAGATGGAGAAGGAGAAGAAGGTATGTTTCTCCTTGGACCAACCGTAGAGCATTGCTGACCCGGGCAGAACTTAATCTCGCATCGTGGCAAAGCACTTGCCAAACTGAAAGCCTGGCTCGCTGGCGGTGACCTCGAGCCCTGAAGAATGTCGTGCCTTCACCATCCTTCGAGAGTCATAGACATAGCCGCGTCTGGTGGCATGCATCATTAGAAGACGTCTCCGTAATAGATTGCATCCTTCTCAATCCCCGTTTCCGGTCGATGCATGATCTTTGACCCAATTCTTCACCCACTGGAGAATCCGCTCTGCGTTTTCTTCGATATCTTCGGCGTGGACGCTCTTCAACTCAACGACCTGGCCCTCTTCCTCCCATCCCTCCTTTGCCTCTTCACTGACAACACCGAAGATCTCGGCGTCCATATTCCCCTGCACCTTGTTGTCCTTGTATCCTCTTGCGGTCAACCTGTCAAAGAGCACGTCCGTCTCTTCACACCTCAACACCACTACGAGATCGACCCATCGTACGGCAAAGCCCGCAGTCGAGTGCCAGTCAATCACCCATCCGCCTTGGCCTTCGCCGTCCTCAATCTCTTTCTCGACCTCATCCATCAACTTGTCCTCATCCACGACGAGAGTCTGCAGCTCTTCATCGAAGCCTGTGTGGCATTCGCGGGATTTCACAAGGTCGTTGATCGGGAGATGTCTGAGGTTGATTGCGGGATTGGAGAATGAGGCCAGGCTGAGGAGTTGAGTGGCAGTGGAGGTCTTGCCGACGCCGGGGGTGCCGGTTATGATTATGTTTGGAAGCGAGCGCATTATGGAACCGTCGAGCTGGGACTGGTGAGAACAATGCAATTGAAATGCACGGGTACTTTGTATTTCCTAAGTTTCTGTTCTGCTCCGTACGAGTAGCGTCCATTGTGCGGTTAAACTTCCTTTTCTGGAATCAACCTACGGCAGGGCAAAAACGCGGTACTTTTCTGCACTCTCTCCATCAGGGTATTTTAGGTGCGAAAGGTACCAGGAGATCATTGTGAGAGACTTTAGAGGTCAATATAATTAACAGAAGGAGCCCTGGACGAGGCAAATCCGGTATCTGGCAGTGTCGCTCATTTTCGGATTTTGTGAACGATCGTCCTTGCGCCTGATGTCTATAAGCTGGGCCGAAGGATGTCCCGGAAGTGTAACGATCACGTGAATACGTTATTGGGAGAAGTGCTGCCCCGTACTTCTTGGTATTTTGATCACACTTGTTGCTGACCGGTTTGCAAGCTTCAAGTTCAGATCTCATGGGAATGGCCGACGCGACCATATATTGAAGCAGGAGAGGTCCTATCTGACTCGAGTGGAGCCGACCCTGCCCCGTAAGAGCCATACATCTCGCTCGTTTCACCTCCGACGAGATACGCTGTCCTGAGGCATACCTTTCCCATGGTCAGAGATCTTTACTGATTGACGGGATTCCTGAAAGATGAATAATGGGGTGCTCGATCGGTAAGACTAGAGCTCTCCAGGTGGTCGTTTGGTCGACGCCAGCTCGAATCGCTACCCACTGTTGCGAATTAGCATGGCTTTCAAATGCTTGTAAGCATTGCCGTCAGAACGAGCCTTTGGCCGAAATTCTGAATGAGGCAACCAGCAAACCAATGAGATGTGATGCGAGACAAGCACAAGGTCCGAGGGAAGGCCGCCCTCGTTAATCCAAGATCGCCAGGGTCTTGTCTCCGAGCCGGTCAACTGTACTGGAGACGAGTGTTGTGAGACGGACATCTTGTTCTGTTCGCAGTCATGGTCATGCTTGATATTGGAGGTGCATCATGGCCAACGAGTTAATGACAGCAAGTCCGACCCCGAATTGCTCAATGTGTTCACTAGGCATTCGCGATGCTCAAACAAGCAGCACTTGATAACCCAATCTTGACATAGCTGTGAACCAGTCGGCAGAGGGAGGGTCCTGCTCCTCTTGGCCTCGAATTTGCCAGCACGTCTCCATAACTTGAAGGGCTCTCGTCAAAGTGTCTGAGCCGTGGCCGGAGGCGTCAGCTCGGGCCGCCAGGCTTGCGAACGATGACTCTTGGTCCTTCTGCGCCAGGCATCCGGTAATGCAGAAAGGCCAAACCAGGCTCCGCAGCATTTGACCGTCAGGGAGGGCACTGAATACCTGGAGTGCTTTGGTGACGGCGTCTCGGATGCCGGGCAGATGAGGATCGGCCCCATCAAAGACCACAGTCAGATATACCATGGCAGCGCAGGCGAAGACGTAAGTGACAATTGGAGTCGCCTGGATCATCCAATTATCCGGCTCTCGACCTTCGCTCCGTCCAACCAGCAAAGACAGATAGCTCTCCCAAGACTCTGCAAGCCCCAGTTCCAGACGCTCCTTGAGCTCGCCGTGTTTCCTGATAATGTTGCCATCTCGCGCAAGACCTTTTCCTTGTCCATGCGTCGTCGACCTGTCCAGCATTGCGATTTCTCGGATGATGATCATCACCCAATTTTCACACCCCATGATATGCCGAAGCCGGACCTTGCAGTCCCTGGCGCCAAAGGCCTCGGCACAGATTTCCGCAAAGACGGGCTTGCGGCCCGTGGAGGCGCATGCCAGGGTGTCGAACCACAGAAGCACGGAGCTGAAGAATTCCATCGCGGCATGGTCAACAAACGACAGCGACGAGTCCAGGGACGTTGCGTCCTCGACCGCCGCGTCGACCAGCTCCTCCTCGCCATGTAAGACTGAGATGCCGGGGTCTGGAAAAATCATGCAGTATGCTTGGAGGAATGGGAACACGCCCGGCGATGCGGCCATGTGCTTCTGCCAGTTGTCGAGTCGGCCTCTCGAGTTCTAGGGAAACAAGAATGGCGTTAGCTCGGTGGGGGGAAATGAAAAGGCAGGCAGGCCATCCATCCATTCGGTAGTCAAGGTCGCTCGGTTAGGGGGTCCAGTAGGTAGAAGACGTGGTAGACTTACCTCGAGCATGATCAAATAGATGACACAGGCAAACACCTCGATCCCACCGCGTAACTCTTCGTGCACACTCTTCTTGCTCACGCGATCGATATGATCGCGCAGACCCGCCACAGCCAGGGCGTACAGTTCTTCCTGTTTCTTTCCGCGCGAGTGCTGCCGGTAGTGTCGATGTCGATGTTGCGTATCGTCATTCACGTTCACATCCATCGGATCTGCATCTGGATTTGGATTTGGAATTGGATCTGGTCCAGATTCAAACTCGGGCTCCCGCTGCCTCTCCTGCTCGCGATACGTAACCACCAACGCAAGCACGGCGTATCTCAGCGGTTGACATCGCATGGTCAGCGCGCGGAGCCAGCCACAATCCCTCTCCACCAAGGAGGCATGGTAAAAGGGGAACTGGCCGGGGAAGACCCGCTCGAAGTACAAATCCAAGAGCAGAGTCTCATCTGGGTCTGTCGTCGTCGTAGGTGCAGTTGTAGTCGGGATCATTCTGACGGAAAGCGATCCGCGAGGAGCCGTCGTCTCATCGTGGACCCTGGTATGGGCGGTCGCGGTGTCGTCCCCGGCAATAGCAGTGGCAGTAGCAGTAACGTTGGCGGTCAAAGGATGTCGTCGGCGCAGAGCATCCAGGGCCCTCCCGCGCCTCAAGCGCTCGGTGGTAGACTTGACGCCGCTGCGGATCTCGGCCAACATGTCCTTTTCGCGGTCGCCGCGGTCCATCCAGCCCGGGCGGGGGCCGTAGGCGTAGCAGGGGATCAGGAGGATGCGGCATGCCTGGCACGTCGGTCTGGTGGCGTCGCATTTCTTCCTGCGAAGGCGGCAGGTCCAGCAGCCCGAGGCGGTCGAGGGGCTTGAATTTGCGTTTGTATGCGTATTACCTGCCATTCCAAGTGCGCGGTATCTCTGTTTGGGTCTGATTCCGGGTTTGAGTCTGTGGCTTGTGTGTGGGTATGGAAGGGTGTGGGACGCGAAATCAGACGACAGGGGAGTGGTGGCACGCGAACATAATCAGACGAGAGGGGGGGTGGTACGGGGCTTAATAGTCGCTTATGTACCCCGTACTAGTACTAGCAATCCAGTATGTATTCCGAGGTCGACCTGCCTGCCGTCTACCCGGTGCCTACTCCGTATACAATTCATGTGCGCAGTCAAATGGATTATGTGATGGAAACCCCCTGTTCGTATTACGCCCTACTGTACATTCGCGCCGGTAAACAGCAGTTCTAGCTACAAGAAGATGATCTACTACAGTAATTCAACTTTGAAAGATTGCCCGTCTCGAACCTGAGCTGCGACGACGCTCAGACACACACCTTCTGCGGTTGTGTGTCTCGCGGTAGCTGCTGCTGCTGGTCCTCGTCACCCCCTCAACCGGTCTATTCGGTCAACGCTGATGCCGGTATCCTTCAAAACCTTCCCAAACACGTTCTCCTTATGCTCTGCCATGGCCTTTGCTATGCGTTCCAACCCGATCTGTTCGTCCAGCATGAAGTAGACTTGCTTCTCACCGCCTTCGGTTGACGCATCAAATGCAGCCTTGGCTACCGCTGCTGCTGGGACGCTGGGGTGGTTGATAAGACTCTTCTTGAACAGTCTGACCAGGGGCCCTAGAACGCCCAGGACATTTGCGCTGAGCTTCAGGGCTGTCGGCATCTTCCCCCGGGACAGGTTGCTGTTGTGGTTCATCCCGCCGGGGTCCAGCGAGAAAATGTTGACTCCTTTGGTTCTGCCCTAGATTCAAACATCAGCGACGTGGGACGGGCGCCGAGCTATGAACAAGGGGTGTCTCACTGCCAACAGCTTCTCCCTCAAGGTATACATGGTCAAGTCTCCAAGCAACTTACTGCTGCCGTATCTTGTCAGTCCCTGCATGACCGGCAAACTTGAACCGACGGGCATCTGTTCGGTCGGGCCCCAGGAGTCGAAAAAGTCGACTTTGCCCATCGTCACGGTCTCACTGGTGATGTAGATTATTTTTCCACGCGGCGCTCCATCGACCATCTGGAACGCTGCTTCCAGCAATAGCACAGTCAAGAGGAACGGAGACAGGACGTTTGTCTGGTATACAGGATCGAATCCGTCCACCGTCTTCGCGTCCATCTCGTACGACGAATATGCGGCGGAGTTGACTTGGACGGCGACGGGCGGGATGGTCTTCGACCGCACTTTCTCGGCCACTTCGGCTGCGAAGGCTTTCACCGATGCGAAGCTGGCGAGGTTGAGTGTCAGAAATTCGAACGCGGTCACGCCCTTGCTGTGCAGCTGAGCCGTAATCTTCTGCGCCTGTACATCGTTTTCCCTGCGTGACGTGAGGATGAAGAAGGCTTCCGGGTGCGTCTTCGCGATCTCGAAGGCGATATGGGATCCTAACGCACCATTGCCTCCGGTGATGAGAACTGTTTTGGAGGGCTTCGTCGACATCGTCACGAGGATTTTCCCTTCGGGAGCAGGTGAAGCGGTTGTGCTGATCGGTCGAATCCCCAGGAAAGGAGAGGCTTGTGAGAAATTCTTCAGTCGACAAAGTATGCGGCGTGAGGACGTGGCCAAGACGAGCGAAGGACGCCTGGGTTGGAATGATCCTTTGCCTGTCTTCTCGAATGCCTGCTTTTTATAACTTCGAACCACAATTCGCAGGGCAGACCTGCTCTTTTGAGACTTGCACATCTCATTGCCATGATGATATGCATAGAGATATTAGAAATACAAGGTCCAAATCCCTCGGGCGCGGACAGACACGGCGGAGGACGAGCAAGGCCATTCCTGCTGGCCCAGCACTCGACTCGAGTATGGCAACAACTCCACCAGTCCAGAAGGATGGGTTGATGCTGACTCCTGTGCCCGGTCGCATCACCAACGAGTGGAATTCAACAGATGCGGCTGACTGTTGATGACCAGGTCGACATCTTCGTCAGGAGCTTGTCCGTTCTGGGGAGCCGAAGTTCTTTCGGTGGGAAAGCGAAAGCGAGGTCTAGCTGTTTGCGGCTAGCTGCTATTCGGCTCGCCTTGCCTCTGCCTGATCTGTCTGAACACGTCGAGACGACGCCATCGTCGCCAGATTCTTCCGTGCCCAAATCATTTTCCCACGAAGCCGCAGGAGATTGGAGACAGGTGATCGCGGGCCCCTGGCTGACGCTCTGTCCGGTGGATCGTGTCAGACGCCCAGCTTGACGCCCTCCGAGCAAGAATAATACAAAGCCAGCATCTGTCATCTTTCCAGGGCTACTGAATGTCAGAATAGCTTGTTCAAAGACTCCTGACGCCGGTCCCCTGACCTAGGTTGGTATATGAATCGTCCGACAATTCAAGCAGGAGACAAAGTCGAACGTGCTACCTTCGCTCTCGCATCAGACCTTCCGCAGCTCTAGAGAGGGCCGGCAGGGAGTCACTTCTCTCCCGGAGATACATGACACTAGTTCTCGACCCTGGTTCTGGCGCAGGAACCCCTCACTCAGGACTCGGGAGCGCTCTGTCACTTCCCATATCGATGCTTTCGGCCGACCCGTCCGAATGGCCAGCGGACATCGCAAGGCAGAGCACAGCGCTCGGGACGTATTAGTGCTGGACCTATTTCAAACAAAGGTAGGACTCCCCCGCAAGAAAATGTGACTAAAATCGCAGAAGACGGGGCAGACCAATCGCGAACCAGGCTGCAATATCCTCCATCGGTGCTAAGGTACCTCACTGACCACGGTATACGACCTCGGCTTGAACCAGCTCCATGAATTCTGAGGAAGGACACCTCACAGACTTCGAACCGTACTACATTGGGTGTCCGGAGAGCCGTTCATACCGAGAATCGCCCTCGAGCCTCGGTATTCTTGCACCCTGAACACATAGTTGAAGCATTTTTTGGCGGACCGATGGGGAACGAGCGGCTGGGAAATGTCCTATGGAAACTATATAAATCACAGCCGTGGAGTGGCGGAGAAGGTGAATCGCTCATCTGTAGAGGTTCGGGGACTTGAAGGACAACACTGGGAGCCATGGCGTCCAGATTCTTCATCGCGATCCTTCTCCTTGCTTCCTCCTGCAAGCTGTGCTCGTCACAAAGTCTGCCCATTGTCGACCTGGGCTACGAGAGACATCAGGCCATCAGACTCGATGTGTGTTCCCGTGGCATCATCCCATACTCCATGTTGCTAACGCCTTTAGCCAACCGGTCAATTCTACAACTTCAGCAACATCCGGTTTGCTCAACCTCCTGTGGGCGACCTTCGCTGGGCCCCTCCGCAAGCCCCGACAGGTCGGAACCCAGACGTCCAGAATGGCAGCGTCGGACGTATCTGTCCACAAGCCAACCCAAACTGGCTCACCCTGGCTTTTAACAATCTGCCCAACGTTGTGGCCGGGAATGCCTCGGACTACAACATCACGCAGGCGGAACAACAGCTTCAATCCACCCCACCGGGAACATTTCCGTTTGACGGGCCGCGCAATGGCCAGTTTCCACCTCTAGACCCACGGACCACCGAAGATTGTCTCTTCTTGGACGTCGTCGTGCCGAAATCTATCTTCGACCAAGCCAGCAACGGGACGGGGGAGAAAGGCCAGGGTGCTCCTGTTTTGGCGTGGTACGTATTTCCACAATTCTCTAAACATTGACAGTAAAATGTTCCCCAAGAACGTCAAGACCATCAGCGCCTACTAACTCGAACAACCTGGCAGGATCTACGGCGGCGGATACACGATCGGGGAGAAGTCATCTGGCAATGACGTCCACGGATTGATGAAGGCGGCCAGCCAACGCGACGGCCTAGTCTTTGTGGCGATGAACTACCGCCTCGGGGCCTTTGGCTTTCTTGCGGGCCCCTCCCTCCAAGCTGCCGGGGGTGTCGCGAACGCAGGTCTCTTGGATCAGCGTTTCGCACTGGAGTGGATCCAAAAGTACGTCCATCTGTTCGGCGGGGATCCAGAGCGCGTGACCATCATGGGCGAATCTGCTGGCGGTAAGCTCCATACGTCCAAGATCTTTGTAATAGCATTGATTGACTGACCCGCACAGGTGGATCGGTCGAGTTCCAACTCACCGCCTACGGGGGGCAGCGGCCAGCTCCTTTCCAACGCGCCATGCCGCAGTCGCCAGGCTTTGTGTCCATCGCCTCGACCTACACCCAAGAGAACAGCACGCAGACATTCCTGAAGCTCGCCAACGCGACCTCCATCGCCCATGCCCGCCGCATGTCCTCGGACGTCCTGATCCGCGCCAACTCCCTCCAAGTCGGGGCCTCCCTCTGGGGCACATGGACGTTCGGCCCCGTCGCAGACGGCAGCGCCTTCGCACCAGGCCTACCCGCCAAGGGGTTCATGACGGGCGACTACGCCGCCAACATCTCGGTGCTGAACTCGCACTGCGGCAACGAGGGCGCGCTGTTCACACCCCCATACCTCAAGACGGAAGCGGATGTCGAGGCCTGGTTTTCGGCCACGTATCCGCTCGCCGCGCCCGCCGTGCGCGCCTACGTCCTCGACGAGCTGTACCCGCCTGTGTACGATGGGTCGCAGCCGTACAAGTCGCTGCTGGAGCGGATATACCTCCTGATAGCCGAGTCGTCACTCATATGCAACACGAAGTACATGAACGCGGCGTACGAGCACAGTTACGCATATACCTTTGACATTGGGCCGTCCTTCCACGGCTGCGACTCGGGGTACAATTTCTATGATGCCCAAGCGGCCAATGCTCCGACCGGCACGTTCGCCACATACGCACAACAGCTGCAGGATTATCAGGTCAATTTTATCACGAACGGCGACCCGAATGGACAGGGTCTCCCTGCGTGGCCTGTGCAAGGGCGCAACGCCAATGCGGGAGCGAAGCTGTTGAACGAGGAGGGATGGTCGACAGTGACGGACCCGACGAGTAATCCTAGATGTGTATGGTGGCAGAAGGCGTTGATGTACTGAGGTACAGGTGACGGCCGATAGGCGATAGGCGACAGATGGTCAAGGAAGGTCGTGCAAGGGCAGAGCTAGAGGAGAGCCTGAGCCAGCACGAAAGTCAGGGGGGGAGGGAGGATATGCTCGCGTGGCTCGCTAGGCTCTTGAGGTTCGTCATGTGCATAGGTGTACGTATATACAGTACACAGGCGAACCCATGGAAAACCCCCGCCTAGAACCGTGACTGCCTTGCTCCCAGCCGAGTCACACGTTCGACCAATCCCTTCGTCTCGTGCTGGCCATATGCACCCGACTCGCGCACAACAAGGCAGTGGACATGATATAATGTACAGCACTCTACAGAGATGAAGACAGAAGACTGCAGACGACCACGGCCACGACCACGCTACACTCATAGCCACGGCGGTACATAGTCTCGCCTGTCAAGGACATTAAACCCAATTTTGCAACCGAGATATTACAGACGTTGCGTCTCTGCGCTACACAGAAGGGAAATAAATACATTATTCTGTACTGAACGCAGGGTGATCGATCCAGCAACCCGCTCCCAGTTGTCTCATTCTTACATGATGACTGACGATCCGAGGAAGTATTACAAGGACGAGTAGGATAGAGGAGGAGGACACGACCGTCGTCAGGTTTGTTGAAGTCCCACGCCTCGCGGATCGAGGTCCACAGTTCATTCTTCCTTCACACTCGACCCTACCCTACCCTTCCACCTTCGCGGTCTCCTCACGACTTTCCACATCCTCGCCGCGTTGGTGTGGATGCTGCTGCGCGGTCTTACCCCCACCGCCGCCAATAGTCTCCTTCTCCATCCTCACGGCGGTATGGTTGGTCAAATACTGCGACGAATCGCGCACAAAGCACGCGGCCACAATGGCGATGACGCCGAACGGGATGGTCGCCCAGAAGACGCGCTTGAACGCGTAGCCGTACGCGGCGCGGAAGGCGTGCAGCGTCGCGGCCTGGACCGCCGGGGTGGCGCCCTCGACGGTGGCGAACGCGTCCGGCACGCCCGTCGCGGCGCCCACCACGGCGGGGATCAGCTGCTCGAGGTTCGTCGCGGGGAAGCCGGCGGCCAGGGCGGCGGCGACGACGCGCTTGGGCATCTCGACCGTCACGACCGAGGTGAGGATCGTGTTGAAGATGGCGTTGCCGACGCTGCCGCCCGCGCTGCGGAACGTGCCGATCAGGCCGGACGCGATGCCGAGTTCGCGGAGCGGGACCTATTCACATGGGGGCGGAGAAGGTTAGTGGTCTGAATTTGGAAAGGATGATAGTAGTAATGTGATTCGCTGGGCGGGGGAAAAGGAAGAGGGACGAGGCTTGTCTAGATGATAAGCACGGACACATCAAAACTCACATGCAGGCCGGCGATAAAGTAGCACAGCAGGGTGATCATGCCGAAACATCCCTGGCCGAAGAACTGAAAGGCCATCCACGCGGCTTTGCTTTGCGGGACGGCGACCGAGTAGAGGGCGACGAAGACGAGTTGGATGGCTAGCGCTACGATCATCTGCATCTTCAGGTGTTTGATCTTGTGGGCGATGGCGGGCATGAGCGTGCCGCCGACGAAGGTGCCCACGCCGTTGGGCAGCTGCGTCAGGCCGATCTGGATCGGGTCACTCTCGAACATGTACAGCGTGCCCTGGGGCAGGATGCCGGCCATGGAGTAGAAGATCATGCCGGCGACGAAGACGACGACGAGCAACACCGTGAACTCGCGGTACCGCCGGAACAGGTCGAGCGGGAAGAACGGCTGGCGCGGCACGAGGAAGTCGTAGACGAAGCAGGCGATGAAGACGAGCACGCCGATGACGATGGGCGCGATCACCGACGCGCTCTTCCACGGGTGCGCCGGCGTGCCGGCCCAGGTGAGCCCCACGAGGAAGACGGTCAGGCCCGACGTGTACAGGACGATGCCGACGTAGTCGATCTCCTTGATCTCCTGCCACCGCGTCTTCTCGTAGTCGCGCCGCGGCCGCGACGGCGGGAAATAGACCAGCGCCGTCCCCACGAACGAGATGACCGCGTAGATGATGGCGATGTAGAAGCACCAGCGCCACGTCGCCTTGGACACCAGCTGGTTGGCGATGATGACGCCGCAGATCGCCCAGGGGATGGCCATGGCGCCTTCGGTCCACGCGAGGCCGACGTTTCTGGCTCCGAGTCAGCTACGTACAGTGCATACTGTACACTAGTCTGCGGCGGGGGTGGAGCACCTACCGCCACTTGTTGGGAAGCAGCTCCGGGATCCCGGCATACGCCACGAAGATGATACCGGTGGCAAATCCAAGCAAGGTACACGCAACGACGACGGTCGTCGTGGTTTGTGCGGTCGCGCCAACGATCTGGCTAATCTCAGCTCATTCTTCCTCCTTCTAAATTACATGATACTGGCGGTCTAGGGCGCATGGGATAGGACTTACCGCACCGACGACGGCGAAGAGCTGGCCACTGAGCGTCACATATCTGCGGCCAAAGATGTCGCTGAGGGAGCCTGCAATGGAGAAGGAGACCGAGGACGCAATGGACCACCCACCGGGCATCCACGCAATGTTCGACACGTCGCCCAGCTCGGTCCCGATCTGGAACAAGATCGCGGTGATGAGAAGGAATCCGCCCGACACTGGGCCCACGAAAGCGAGGCCGAGGAACTGTATGTGGCAGTCAGTCAATTCATCCTTGGGAGAAGAGACCACGCTAGGACCAGACTCACGAAGATAGACAGCACCGTGCTCCAGGTGAGCTTCTCTGGCACGTCGGGGTTGTCTTCAAAGGCGGCGCGATGCGGGTCGTCTTCCAGGTAGACATCGTCGGCGAAAGGCTTCTCGTGGGCCATGGCCTGGGGTTTCTCGGTGTCGCTCATCGTTGCGCTGCTGGATACGTAGTGAGGATGGGCGTGATGCTGGGCTGTGAGAGCAGGGAGCTGTGCAGGTCCGCAGAACGGGCTGCCAGCAACAGTTCGACCCGCTCAGGATATATAATCCATGGGTGGTGTGTTCGAGGCCCATCGAAGTTTGGGGAAACCTGGGCCTGCACAAGGGTCGGCCCCGCCTTTTCTCCACATTCTTTGTGGGGTCGTTGCTTTAGCCCGACCATCAGGTGGATATAATTGGCTGGGAGCTGCTGTGATCGTGGAGAAGACCCATCGCGGGTCCAGCTAGACCTCTTTCGTTTAAAGCTGGAGAAAGACGTTGGCGGTGGACCACGTGGCGGTGGGAGAGCAGCGCAGATAGTGGGAGTATTCAAAACCAGGAACAAGCCACTCGGTGTCTGTAATCCATGGATATGGTTCGACACACTGAGAGCCGTGCAATTATCATCCGCGAGGTCGTACTCTGGCAGCGGTCACGTGACTAGGCTTGGCAAGTGAGGCTGCCAAGCCTCATCCAGCCGCTAACCGCATAGAGAAGGGCGTCAACCCAGCGTCAGCCTTGACCAACTGATCAGCCATTAAGGGATCCATAGCGATGGGCGGTTGCACCAGATTTCTCTCACTCCCGCACAGATAATTGTGAATGACCACTGCATTACACAGCGATCGTTCTACAGCCTGGAATGCGGCCAGCGATATATAAAAATGAGAAATAGTCCCGTTATCTGAGCCGAACGGATGGATGTATTTAGCAAACCAGTCATCTCTAACCAGAATAATTATGTAGCAGGCCGCGGAGTACGGAGAGCGCCTGTACCAGACAGCGCCGAAGGGGTGGATCGATTCTCGCCTACGAGTAGAGTAAGGCACAGACATTCCATCCTCTGCACTCCGTTCAATCGCTTAATCAGGGAGAATGTAGCCAGTGGCGAGAACCACGAGGCGGACGCGAAAACGCCACATTGTAAACGCAATGCCTGCTACAGTACCCGTAATCGAATCCCTATCTTAGCAGTCTTGTTCAGCTCGCTTCGAGGGGGCATTTCCACGCGACTAGGAAGGAATTGGGACTTTTGGACGAAACTAGGCCTCGTTTAGTGCCGAATCAAGCAACCACAAGCACCGCAAGCGGACAGCTGGGCAGGCTTCGCTTCGAGGAATACGAGAATGCCTCATCCATTATTGGGTTGTCCAAAGGGCAGATTCCAGCCTGACCGGGAGAGTGGATGATGTGCGCCTTGGTAGAAGACAAATTCTGACTCGAGGGCCCCGAGGACGAGGGGGATACATGTACAAATACATACTAGGGTTAAGAAGTCCACAAGAAAGAAGGTATTTATTTCATAGCCGCGTCAACTCCCCCTCCCCCGTTCGAAGCCAGTCAGTCCACTCCGCCAGCCTTACTGTGCTCTGTGCCCCGTACGACCGTGGACGTCCTCATCCCACTATTAAGTATCGTGCCTGAATTCTTTCCACCACCTTCGCTTCCCGATCCAAGCAGAGGACATGACAACAATCCACTACAAAGGCGTAGCGCTATGCTTCAACACGGCCCACCTCCAGTTCTACAACGACGCATGCGTGACCGTGGACGAGTTGGCGAATTACGGCACCTACACCACCGGCCCGTCTCGGAAGTTCAACTGCTTCGGCGTCGCAATGGGTCTGTTCTACGACCAGCTCGTCGAGGGCGGCGAGGAGGACATCTGCGTGTGCTCCTTCTACAGCCCCGACGGGGCCGTCTCGCCGTGGCAGTTCGTCAATCATTGGGGCCCGTGTAATGGCGCGTGTGTCTCGAAGACATATACCTGCGATGGCATGACGCCCGTGGCTGGCAACGGGGATGAGAAGGTCAAGAGGGACGAGGACGACGATGACGACGAGGACGACGATGATGCTGCCGCCGTTGCCGCCGCCACCGCCGTCGTAAGCGAAGAGCACCCTCTCCTCCTCCTCCCCTCCGCCGAACGTGCCACGGATACGAGTAGTACTACCTCTTCCTCCGGGGCTGCACCGCTTGCCGCCAATTGGAAGGCGGTAGTAGTCGTTGCGACAATAACACTATGTCATGCTCTCTTATGAGCCGATGGACCACGCTAGATAGCACGAGCTCCATTAATGCCGGAATCGATGTCGGTTATGCGGTTCACCAGTGGACATATCGTCGAAGGAAGGCTATGGCATTCCGAAGCAGGAACTAACCGCGTGGCTCTGCTCGTGCTTTTCCAATACTCATCGAAGTGCTTTTTTATTTGTGGCCACATGTCGAACAAGACGTTCGACAAGCCGTTTGCTAATATATTCATTTCCTCCAAATGCCTATCCTTGCGTCCGAGGACACCACTAGCGCTGTTCTTTTCGGGCGTGATAGCTTGCCCGGATACCTTTCACCCCTAGCCCTATGCCCCAACTCTTCGTCGCAGGGTCCGTCTGATACGAGGACCGCTAGGTCGCTTCCACCGGCCTAGGTGACAGTAGTGCAGGCTCATGGGGCATACCTGAATCCCTCCACGCCCTCCAGAGCCGGCCTCTTTCCCTCATCCGCGAGGCGATTCTGTCGTTTCAAGTACATGCTCATCCCAAATGTCAGAGCAGAATAGAGAATCTGCATGGCAATGGTCGACCACATGCCGGGAAGATATTGCTACCGGGAGTTAGCATTGGACACCCTTGGGGCTACAGACCGCAGCTCCTCTGGTGGAAAGAAACACTTACCGGCGCATCCTGACTTCGGAAGATCGTGCTGCCCGTGATTCCGCCGGCCGCACCGACACTGATCATCACGGCGGCCACCACACCTTTCTTCCGCACCTCGGCGGTTTGGCTCTGTCCGTATGCCAAGGTTCCGGGGACGTTCGCTTGACAGCCGAAGACGGCCAGGAAGAGGCCGAAGTATCTCACGCCCGGCGGCTTCGGATAGAGAATGACCAATAAGCCGACGATGCCGGTGACGCTCTGAAACACCAGGACAGGCCAGCGCGTACGGTAGTGGTCGGACACCCACGCCATGGCGAGCGAGGCGATGATGGCGAAGACATAGGGCGGTGAGCCGAGGATTTGGGAGAGCGCGTAGCTGAAGCCCATGCCTTCCCGGAGGATGATGGGTTGAAAGTAGGCGATCGAGTACACGCTCGAGGCGGCCACAAAATATTGAATGGAGCTGCACCAGGGCTTAACCAGGAGCCTCCCCAGTACCCAAGAGCGAGGGGAATGGGAAACGTACTAGATGATAAGTTTCCAATCAAGAAGCATTTTCATGGATTCCTTCAATGTCGGGTGGACGTATTCTTTGGCCGCCTTGTCCGCCTGCAGACGCGCTTGAGCAATGTACTTCTGTCGGACGTTCAGCCATTTGGCTCGTTCCGGAACTGTTGATGGGCAGGTTAGGCATCTCCTCGCACAAGACCAAGGTTAACGACGGCAGTGCAACCCTTACATTCGACAAGGAAGAAGGGGGAGATCAGCCCTGCCACAACGGTCGCGATCCCCTCAATGATGAATATCCAGCGCCAGCCGCTGCGATACATGCCGTCGCCGACACGGATCAAGGAAAGCGCGTAGGCGAAAATTGGCCCAAATCCCGATGACAGCAGAGATGCCATGTAGAACAGTGACACACGGCGGGCGGTCTCGAATTGACGGTACCATGAACCGATAATGAAGACTGCGCCCGGGAACACTGCCAACACATGTGAGCTCGCCACCGGCTCCGCAGAAGGTCGGATGCAGGAACTTACAGCCGGCTTCGAAGATACCCAGCAAGGCCCGACAGACCGTGAGTGTCTCCCAGGTATGCACAAAACCCATGCCGAGCACGCAGAGCCCCCATGCAGTGATGAGGAAGCCCAACCAGATCTGTGCTCCCAGTCTCCTGATCACTAGGTTGCTTGGTAACTCGAAGATGGCGTAGCCTTGCCGATGAACGTCAGCACCACGCCGTCGTCAGAACCGGGGTTATACTAACCAATGAAGAAGACCAGTAATGCGATGGAATACCTTGCTCCGACCGTGAGCTCGAGATCTACTGCCATGCCAGCGATGTAAGCCGCCGAGATGTTCGTTCTATCGAGCAACGACAGGCCAAAGACAACGCAAAGCATGGGAAAGACACGCCAGTCCAACTTCTTGCTGGGAGGTCGTCAGTCTTCTCGGCCCATAGACCACGAGGGGCAGGACATACACGAGCGCCCTTTCCTCTTCTTGTGTCCAATCTTGGTCCGTAGGCGTCGGTGTCTCTTCATCGTTGCGGTCAGAGACGTGGGATAAGGAATCTCCCGACTTCTCGACGTGAGTCACTGAGTGCGGCTTCTCTGCCATGTCGAGGCCTGTGGAAGAGCCAAGAGTATACAACAGCACCAAACCTCTGATTGGAACGAGGCCGAGACCATCCGCCTGTTCGGCCGTGGTCAACACAGCCCTCTTATCTCACAACATTACCGCACTGTCCCGACACCCTCGGTTTCCGCCCTGCACGTCGTTCCCCCGCGTCCTTGTCACATGGGGTGTACAACCGGCGTGGCATCGTCAGGGAAGACATGCATACAGCCGAGATGCCTTCCAACGTCAGGAGTGGGAGTTCAAGGGGAGGGAACAGTGAACAAGACTTTTGAAAACCCACCGCTGAGCCTTGGGCCCCATCTTTCTCGCGGGAGTGCGAGTCATCGTCGTAGAAGGAGGAAGTTGACAGAGATACCGACGTCGAAAGAACCTCGGTGGTCAACACTGTGGAGGATAATAGGCCCTGGTGGAGAAGCCCAAGACGAGGTCAAGACGCCAATGGTCTCGGCACCCCCGTTTCGAGGGGATCTGGGGAAGTTTTGCCTCTCGCAATTCCGCGTGCCCAGAGATTCGAGCGAGTTTGAGAGACTCGGGAGATCTGCCGGTAGCCACTATCGAGTCAGTCTTCTCGCAATCAGAAATGCATGTCGAGTGGCCTTCTCGAATTGTTCTTTCGAGATTCGCCAGTGGCACTTTCGAGAGCCGATGTCGGATCCTAACGCCAGCAGTGAGCAGTCAGTACAATCAAGGATTAGTCTTGGTCAACTGTCCATTGGTTGTCAGAAGGCTCGGTACTTGTTCTTGAACTCTCGCTCAACATTAACATTGACATATAGTGTTTCGGGTCCAGGACACATGGCAACGCCGCGGCCAAAGTGTGCATGCGCTTTGAACAGCACAGCAGTCCAAGTGTCTCGATAACTCCGTGGTGCTATGCCCAAAGCTTGTGTATAAAATTGGCTCGTATCAAATCCGCTTCACTCCCGCTTTATTCCACAGCTCCATCAACAAATCCAAATGTCAGGCCCTTAGGTGCCAATGGCTTCTGAATCACTGATCGCTCCGTCCGGGAGACCTTGCTGCTCTTGCTGAGCCATGGCTTGTGCAGAGACAATCTCCGCTAGGCGCTTGAGACGCGGTGTTTGGAGCCCTGTCGCGCGTCACAGTCAGTACAAAATCGAAATAGTTTTGGGTTGCGCTGAGGTCAGACCCACGGGGGACAAGCACTTACATGACGGGGTATACGTCTCCAACGCGGTGATGACTCTCGGCTCAGCAATCTCATAAGGCCCGCTGTCTTCCATGTCCACCGGGGCAAGCAGCAGCACGTCACTCTTCTCGGTCACTCTCGAGGCTACGGCTTTCATGATCTCACCGTTAATGGGCTGTTCGTAGTCTGCGACGAGGTACTGATTGAGGAGTTTTTGAATCTGATTGGGCGACAGCATCCAGCAGATGTCCTGGATGATCTCGATATCGTTGAGCGTCGCTTTCTTCAGCTGCAACAGTTTGGTCGCTTGCATGAGATGCTCCAGTTGCAACGTGCCCTCGGGCATGTCGTGGCTCTTGCACCATTCTTCAATCCTAGTAATGTTGTAGTTGATTTGCAACCCACGCTTCCAGGACAGGAAGTTGCGTCTCATGAGCAGGTCGTTGAAAGCTGTGACACCAACAAGACGGAGAAGTTCGGTCACTGTCTGAGTGATGATGCTGTCCTCGAGATAGTATGCCTTCATAGCTTTGAAGACATTGTTCAGGAGGCTGAGCAGGTTGTCCATGCTGTAGGCGGGGGTGTTGTTCGATGGGAGCAACTTGCCTAGGAAGCGGTTGCTCTCGTTAGTGACGAAGCCGGGAAGCGACTGCGATTCGATGATGGCAGGCACAATCATCTTGTGCAGTTTCTTCTTCAGCACCTTCATCCAGGTATGGTAGATGTTGAACTCGAGACTCTCCAGGTCGTGCTTGACAATTTCAAGCAGGCGATCATACTCATAGTTGTCGGTCTTTTGAGCTTCGTACCAGTCCTCGGCCAAGAAGACGAAGGACAGCATTTCATGGACGTTGGAGAGCCAGAACGCTCCAGGGTTGATTGCTTCCTCTCCTTCGTGTTGCATTACCTCTTGCTGGATAGACTGCATGACATTGGCGAGGAACCGCTCGGATTCTTTGACGAAGCCATTGTTCCACATCTCCGAAGTCACCAGATTGATGAGGTAGGACGGGAACAAGACCTCTTTGTCCGTAGGAGGAGGGTTGGCGCCCGGTTGCGGGATCTTGATGCCTCGAATAAGACCCATCGTGACTTCGTCGTTGAGTTCTTCCTCCTGAGCAAGGAGGTTTTCAAGCTCCACTTCAACGCTGTCCAAGCCAGGATTGAACGTAGAGCCGGAGAGAGTCTTGCTATGGGCGTCAATCGCCATCGACATAGGACGAGCGCTATACGCGGCACTGTACCGGTCCAATTCGCTTCTTTCAGCAGCTCCAGCACTTCGTCGTTTGACGGGCTTTTTGGATGAGACGAGATTGATCAGGCCATTTGCCAGCTGTGAGGTGCCGTTCGCATATTCTCCGTTGGCAGTCCCGTTCATTACAGGCGGAGGTGGTGCGCGTCTGGCGATTTCAAGCTGATCTTGCAGCTCGTTGATTTGCTGCCTCAGCGTGCCCTTTTCGCTTTCATGCGTAGATACCGATTGCCGTAGGCTCTCGAGCTCGGCATTGGAAGTTTTGAGCGACTCCCGCAGTTTGCGTTCCTCTTCTTGCAGTCGCTTGGCGTTGCCCATATGCTCGTCGTGACTGCTCTGCAGCTTCGCATGATCTTCCTCCAGGGCCGCTAACCGCGCTGCGATAATGCCGGCTTGGTTGGCCTCGCTTTGGAGTTCGCGAGATCGAGTTTCCAGGGCGTTGTGTCTTGACCTCCACGACTTCAGTTGACTCTCGTAGTTCTCCAATTGCGAGATCAGACCCTTGTTCTCTCGTTTCAGAGCTCCAAGCGACTGTGTAAGCTCCACGACTTTGTTTTCAAGTTTGTAGGAGATCTGCTTGAGATCTCGTGCCTCCTCACGCATCGTCTTGTAATCTCGCCGGGCAACCCTACCGCGCCACAAGTTCTGTACAATGACCACCTTTCTGCGGTATTGCCTCCAGGCACGGAGTGCTCGCCACGAGCGGAACGCCCGCTGAATGGTGATGGCCGCGTTGCCAATGCGGGTTTCGAGGATGTTTCTCCTGCAAAGATAACCTTTGGCAATAGATTCGAACAAGACAAGGTTGCTTCTGATTCGAAGATACTCTTTTCGCACCTTTTGACCCCTCCACATTCTTTGGATATCGGTGGCAGCTTTGGTACGTCTTGTTTCCTCCGCTTTCCTTCGGGCAAGGAAGGCTCGTGTGGCGGCTTGAAAGTCGAGGACCGACTGTCTGGCGTCGAGGTACTTGTGGCGGTAGTATTTCGCGCGCAAGTTCTTCTGAATCATGATGGCGCACTCCTTGAGACGGGCCGACCGAAGGTTTTCCAGGAAAGCGAGCATGCCGGCGCGGAAGAAGATCTTCGTCAAACCAAGCTGGTATTTGTCCGACTTTTCGTGGCCAAGTTTGCCCAGCGCTTTGACAAGAATATTTTGTGCCATGGTACGGATCTCGGTCGTCCATTCTGTCGATCGGCACAGCATGTAATAGCGGAGCGCAAATTCCTCGTAGGTCCATCGCGTAGGGTAACCGGCAGTGCTGATGCGGACGGTTTCGAGGACACCGCAAGCTCGAAGTTGATTCAACACCATAGGACCCTCAAACTTCCACGACTCCTTTGCCTCGTTGGGCTTGATACATCGGATGTAATGTGCGTCTGTCGAGTTAATAGTTTGCATGAGCTCGATCAGAGAGCTCTTGAAGATACCGCCCAGAGTGGGCTTGCGGTTAACAGCCACCCCGACTCGGCGTCCTCCCCCAGCAGCAACCGTTTTCGACGAGGTCTGGGCCGAGTCCTTTTCTCTAACCGACGCGGCAACCTCAAGCACCTCTACCAAGAAGCGGTTTGAGGACTTCTTAAGAACTTCCATCTGTTCGTCAGGTACTGTGTCACGGTTCTTGTCGATGAAGCCGTCGGACTCGTAGGTGACATCAAGGGCGTAATGACAAACTGTGAAGGCCGACTTGCCAAATCGTGGCTTCTTGTAGAACTTTTGCTTGTCTGCAGCGAAATGGTGGTGGAGTTTTGTCACGAATTGCTCATCTGAACCCATAGGAAGCCTGGATTCCTCGTCCAAAAGCGACAAGATACCCAGTTTTCCTTCGATCAGGTCGATACAAGGCTGATTGTCGGAAAAGTCGATAAAAGTCCAGTCGATCTCTTCTCGCATGTATTCTTCCTGCTCAAGTTTGAACACATGTTGATTGAATTCCTGCTGGAGCTTTTCATTGGCGTAATTGATGCAAAACTGCTCGAAGGAGTTCTTCGCAAAGTGCTCAAACCCATAGATATCGAGCACGCCAATGAAGGTGTTGAGTCGCTGAAGGACTTCGTCAGTCGCAAGGCCGTGATTGATCGTCTCAACGAGCCAGTCGAACAGACTAGAGTAGATGAATTTGGCAACGGAATCTCGCACGACGGTGGCCTGCTGTTGAGTGAGATTCGAGGTGATCTTCTCGCCTCGCGTGATGAGCTGCTTCTTCACCGTCCATTTTGCAAAGTCACCTGCATCGATACCCAAGATCTCACAGGCCTTGACCACGGACGGCTCGCTCGAGGAAAGGGTGGAGTCAGTCCGCGTGGCGGTAATCTTGATGTTGCCGATATGCAGAAGAGCTGCGAGTACCCGGAAGATCTCCTTCTGCGAGGCCTGAGAGACGTTGATTGTGGTCAGCGACTTCCTCGTGGCCGTGAACTCGGCGGCGTCGTCAACGCCGTCAATGGTAGGCTCGTTTCCTTGATTCAGGTAGTCGAACTCCTCTACTGACAGCAGACCAAGCTCTTGCCTCTCCTCTTCAGTGGCGCCGGCCACCAATTGGTAGAATATGTGGTAATTCCTCTCTTTCAACGGCTGGAACACCAGTCGTGACCGTTCCAGCAAATACGTTCTGATCCGGGCACCAATGATGTCGGTATTCGTGTCGAACATTATTTCGATGTATTTTCCGAACCGAGAAGAGTTGTCGTTCCTCGTGGTCTTCGCATTGCCGAATGCTTCCATGACCGGGTTGGTGGCCAGGATCTGCTCCTCAGTCTCGCTGATGGCATCAGCTCTTGGTTTTGTACCCTTGCTCGCTTGCCCAGGGGTACCTCTCGTCGCGAAGTAGCGCATGATGTATTTGGCACTGACTGTTTTACCGGCGCCAGACTCTCCAGACACGACCACAGTCTGGTTCCGCGAGTCCCGTAACATGTCGGTGTATGCTTCTTCCGCGATTGCAAACAGATGAGGTGCTTGGGAAGCTCTTTGCTTTCCGGTATACACTTGCACCATCTGGGGCACGTAGAGCGAGTCCACACGCGCAAAAGGATTGGTTGCTATGAGGACGATACCGCTGTACGTGTAGATCTCTTTCTGTGCATATCGAAGCCTGATGGCCTGGAGGATGGCCGGCTCATTCAAATGGGACAGATTCGTCAGATCTTCGGCGGCCTCGAACATAGGAGGATTCATCAGAGGCGGGAGGGAGGCATTCTGCGTGTCGAGAAGCGCAGTCTCTGTGGTTTCGACGACTTGCTTGGACTCATCGGAGAGAGTGAAGACGAGGGCTATCTTCCCGTCTCCTAATGCCTTTCGCTCCGCCAGCTCGCCGGGGATGAAGCCCTCGGCCTGGTTTGGGAACCAGGCCCGGGTGCCAACTTCCCAGCTCGCCATCGTGGGCGGTGAAGTTCAACGCGTGGGCTGAAATCTCAAGTATTGCCAACGAGGACAGCCATGTATTCGGAGATGCAAGGAGGTGCCTGAAGACGTGTCAATCGCTTTGACCGGCCCGGAGGTGTCTCGATGGAAGACCAGCAAGGGGACTAACAGGCAGGAAAGAGGTCAGTGATAGTGATGAGATGGTGATTGAGATGTGTGTGTACAAGGGCCTGCGCTGAGGTGCGGCTGGCCGTGACTTTCTTGGGGACAAGTTTGCGGGTGTCAGAAAGTTCTCGGGTGCAGCAAGACGCGTGCGCCAGAACGAAAGGGTCCGCAGCGTCACTAAGCCCTTTCCACCCAAGCGCAGCTTCATCGCCAGCCCCTGGCTCGCCCTGGCTCTCCACCCCAGGCCTAGGGAGCCTCGTAAATTGTCCGGAGCCCGCTGATGGGCTCACCCTAGGCACCCCCTTTTGCCGCCTGTCTGCACGATCAAGGGTCAACTGCAAGCCTGTGACAGGCTTCGGCGCGCCTTCTATGAGATCTGCCCCCGACGTTCCTACAATGGATATAGATCTCAATTCCGGATGACATGCACGAGGAAGCCGCTTTTCTTCTTCATTACCCCCGGCTAATCCTAGGCTGGAAAAAGGTCTCCAAATAGTAGCTATTGTTGGGATGCTGGCTAGGGAATGTTCTGTTGCTCTTTTCTCTTGTGCCGTCTCAACGCCGCATGGAAACCCGCAGATGGACTTCGATTTCATGAGGGGACTGGAGGAAAGGACCGCCATGGGCTTGGGGCGCCCGTTGTGCCGTCACACGCTATCAATGAAATGGATCTTCAGCAGCATTCTCCAACGCCCATACATGCTCCAGGCCGGTCAGTATGCGGGGCAGTGTTGTGCGCAGCAGCGCGCCACCGACCTACTGCTCCCATCCAAGTAGACACAACCTTTTTCAGTCTGTCCTGGACAAGCTGTGCCTACTGGTTCTTGCATTCTGATGTCTGCTGGGAACGGGGTTTTCCACCCTCTTCCTCGTCATCTTCGTCAGACTCGGCCTCCTCTTCATCCTCGTCATCGTCTTCCTCCTCGTCGTCAAACTCGCCTTCTTCAGCGTCCTCAAATTCTTCAAAGGCCAAAGCTTCGCCAGTGAACCAGTCAATGGCGCGAGGAATAAGCTTCTCTTTGATGTCCTCGCCCAGCTGGTAGTCAAGCTCGAGGCGTTCTTCAATGTCGGAAGCAACCTCATCTTCCTCGCTGGGCGCAGCGGGGGGTGCGAAGAAGTTGAAGAATGACTCTGTAGGGACTGTCTTCTTGATGACCCGGGTCTGCTTCGTGTCTGTTCCATTGTCAGCAATCAGTTTTTGTTGGTGGGGACGGCTTGCGCACTCTTGTTTCTCTGCTTCTTGCTCTCAACTCTGACGGTCAGATCTTTACCAGCCTTCCAGTCAATCTTGTCGCCCTCGGCATGATCATAGATGAAGTCTCCACCGTAGCCACTCTCCTCCCGATAGAAGTATGTTTTTGAAATGGTCTTGTTTGTGAAGAAGTCATTGGGGGCGAACTCGAAGATCAGGCGGAAACCTGGACGATCGAGGTATTCCATGCGAATGTCGGTCAGAGATCTGAGGGCTTCCTCATCGCGGTCGGTGATGAGTTCGGCGAGGGAGATTTGGTTCTTCATGGCGGACAGCCAGAACTCCGGGATACCCTTTGTATCGTCTGCAGGCGTCTCCTCCTTTTTCTCCTCCTCGCCTTCTTCCGCGTCCTCGTCATCCTTTGCCTTTCCGGCTTCGACTTCGTCTTCGGTAGGCTCGGCTTCACCGTTGACGATTTTGGCGCGCTTGACATAGAGCGGGGTGAACTTGGCGAAGTACTTTTTCTCAAGCTGTAGCACCTCTTCTTGGAATTCTGCCTCTAGCTTTGCATGGTCTTTCTGAATACCCTTCAGACCGTCGACTCGACGACGCACTTGGGCAGGGAGCGACTCGACGTATCCGGAGGAGCGGCCGATCAGCCCGCCCAATTTCGCTTCCATCATCTGAACCAGCGCTCTGAGAGAAGTGTCAGTATGGGACATTGTTGAGTACGCAATCACAATGGCGTTTTCGATAGACAAGCTGATGAGCGGGGGACACTTACGGATTCCGAGCAAACATGCTGGCCGCTCGATCGAGATCCTCTTTGCAACATCAGTATTCTGTCAGAAATCGGTAGGGCTTCCGCGGGCAAGTGATGGCTCACCTTCCTCAATCGATGGGACACCTGGCTGAGCGGCATGACTTGAGATGGGTGCGTTCGACGCAGGTGCTGTGCAAAACTGTGAGCAGCTTCCAACGAGTGGGCGGAAAGTAACGACGCACTGTTCTGAGGTGTAGGCGCAGTGAAATTGCTGCGCTTGGGTATTTCTGACGCCATGGTCACTGTCGCAGTCTTGGTGTGACGAGTCCGGCAAAGTTGAAAATTCGGATGTTGTGGGATGTTGGGAGTCAACTGTCCTGGCCACGGCCACTTTTAAAGTGAAACTGCGGTCAAAGTTTTTTTCACGACCGCCACTCAACAATGACGTTGCCACTGTCACAGCCCAAGGACTGAGGATGCAGGTGTGAGAAGGTGGAAGAAGGGAAGGATAGCAGTGATGTAGAAACGTTGAAAGGTGCAAGTGTCGACTCGAAGATTGACGATACAACTCAACCTAAAACTTCCCACTCACCCCATTTCCCTTTGACGCTGTTCAATCCCGCGCCAGAGTGTGGCCACCAACCCACCCAGAGCCTGTCCACGCTATTCCGAAGCAGGACGGGCCTCACCCGCTTGGGCCAGCACAGATTGTCGGGCTCTTTTCTGGCTTGCCTGGACGTCATAGTGCGGCACCCTGAAATTCTATGGAGTGTTCGACTGCGAGTACCTATCGTGCTATCTCAATGCTGGCGCGAAGCACCGAGTATTGCTTGGTCAATCCTTAATTACTTCACTTTTCACCGCACGGCGCCTTTCTCCCTCACCTCTCGACGGGCCAGCATGCTATAGGACGTCTACGCATTGTGCCGCAACAGGCACTCCTCCGCCCACGATGGACACTGATGGACCTCGTCGGTCCTTCCGGCGCAGCTCGAGCGCAGGACGGCGTTCGATGCAGAGAAGAGACTCCAATCTTTCGAACGCAGCCTCGATTCTCTCCCAGGTAGAAATGTCGAGTGATGACATTTTCAGTGGACCCATATCAGAGTCAGTGCCCTCCAGTGTAACGGGCTTTCAATATGCCTTGCCCCGACGCCGCGCTGGGAGCATCGCCAGCTTCACGTATTTCCAAGAGCAGGAGGATCAAGAGACAACGCCAGACATATATTCCGATGAAGAAGCAATCGAAAGCGACGACGACGAGCTGGGCCATCTACCCGACGAAGCTCGAGATTTGGAGGCTGGTGTCAGGCCAGAAACTCCCCATCGCAAGAGTTCGAGTCGATATCGATCGTCGGCCGACCAACCACTCCTCCGAAGGCATGATTCGGCGCGAAGTGACACTCAGAAGCACGACGATGGCGGCAATTTCAGTCAGAAGCTATATATCGAGACCGAGGATTTGACAATGGCTATCGCAGGCTTCAGAACCAGCAACTTGGGCTACCTAATATACCTGGCAATCTGTGTCCTAACCGCCGGGATTGGGTATCTTGTGTTCCGCTGGATGCCTCGATGGCGTATGTCTCTTGTTGGATCTCCTGGCCCCCTCAGCAAATGCTCTTGGGTTGTCGTAGAGGTGAGCTATGGCCCAGAGCAAAAGCGTCCCAAGAAGAAGGCTAAGAAGTTTCAGAACCAATGGGGCGAGTTCACGGTGCACAATGTGTCTTCGGAGGAGTATGGCTACCCGCTGTCAAGTGTCTTCTCTGCTCCGAGCAAGGAGAAGATGAATGGACATCGCTATGACGAAGATGCCGAGTTGCCACGCCTTCGATTCGTCGACTATCGGTACATGAGGCTTTTGTATCATCCATTGGATGACAAGTTCGTGTTGAACAACGACTGGTGGGATC
Source organism: Capronia americana (assembly GCA_016110215.1). NCBI lineage: Eukaryota > Fungi > Ascomycota > Eurotiomycetes > Chaetothyriales > Herpotrichiellaceae > Capronia > Capronia americana. The sequence continues at coordinate 368,738 of JADWQD010000016.1, forward strand.
CACAATGGACGTCGGTCAAGGCGCTTCGCGAGGGACTCGATGCCGAGGAGAGGGAGCCTCGAGAACAAGTTTTTGGCAAGAATTTAATCGAGATTCATCAGAAGACCATCCCGGAACTGCTGTTGGATGAGGTCGGTCGTCCAGGGCCTCTCATCTCTTGACAGAAGCTGACATTCAAAGGCCTTTCATCCTTTTTACGTCTTTCAGATTGCCAGTCTCATCCTCTGGTCGATGGATGAGTACTATTACTATGCAGCAGCCATATTTCTGATCTCGGTCTTCTCCATCACTACTACTGTCGTCGAGACTCGTTCGGTGAGTGGTTCTAATATGGTTCGTGCCGCTGGTATTGATAACTCTGCAGACGATGCGCCGCCTGAGGGAAATCTCTCGCTTTGATTGCGACGTCCGTGTCCTTCGGAACGGCTTCTGTAGGTCTTCCAGTTGTTCATATCATGCTTTTGCTAATCCCTATGTAGGGCGAGCGGCACTCTCGAGCGATCTTGTCCCGGGGGATGTCTATGAGGTTTCCGATCCTTCGCTGACACAACTTCCATGCGACAGCCTGCTTCTGGCGGGTGATTGTATCATTAATGAGAGCATGCTGACAGGTATAGTCGACGAATAACCGCATGTACAGGACTAATAGTTGCAGGCGAATCTATTCCCGTATCTAAAATTCCCATCACCGACGAGGCGCTCCCCTATGTCGATCTCGGAGCCACCTCGATTCACCCCAGTGTGGCTCGGTACTTCCTGTTCTGCGGGACGAAGATCATTCGCGCTCGACGACCGCAGGATACCGATGATGACGAAGCCGTCGCCCTCGCCATGGTCGTCCGCACCGGCTTTAATACGACCAAGGGCGCACTGGTCAGATCCATGCTCTTTCCTAAACCGTCGGGGTTCAAGTTCTACCGTGACTCCTTCCGGTACATTTCAGTCATGGGTTTCATCGCCGCGATTGGGTTTGTCGCCTCCTTCATCAACTTTGTCAAGCTTGGTCTAGCATGGCATCTCATCATCGTAAGAGCCTTGGATCTCATCACCATCGTAGTTCCCCCAGCTCTCCCTGCCACTCTGACTATCGGCACCAATTTCGCACTATCGCGGTTAAGGAAGCAACAAATTTTCTGTATCAGTCCTCAAAGAGTCAACGTCGCGGGAAAGCTTGATGTGGTATGTTTTGATAAGACAGGAACCCTAACTGAGGACGGCCTGGATGTGCTCGGCGTACGTCTGGTACAGCATCCAGAGATTCGGTTTGGTGACATACTGGAGGAAGCACGCGAGCTTCTTCCTCCCGCCCTGTACGATCGCGATCCAACGATCGACTACAGGGTCAACAAGAACATGCTCTACACCATGGCGACCTGTCATTCGCTCCGTCTTGTCGATGAGGAGCTGATCGGCGACCCGCTTGATTTCAAAATGTTTCAATTCACCGAGTGGTCATTCGAGGAAGGCTCTCGTAACACAAATCATTTCGTCGAACCAGGAACACAGCAACCTGCGCCCAGTGTCGCTCGCCCCCCGCATGGTCTCGAATACGACTTGGACGAGTCGCAGGACAACGACAACCCAGTCCGAGTCGAGTTGGGGGTTTTACGCTCCTTCGAGTTTGTGTCGCATCTGAGACGAGCCAGCGTCATTGTCCGCCAGCAGGGAGATCCTGGTGCCAACATCTACGTCAAGGGGGCTCCCGAGGTCATGAAAGACATCTGCACCCCATCCAGCATTCCTGACGATTTTGACGATCTACTCAGCTACTACACCCATAAAGGCTTCCGTGTCATTGCGTGCGCCTCGAAATACGTCTCAAGGTTGAGCTGGCACGATATCCAAAATATGGAGAGATCCGAGGCTGAATCGCGGCTTTCACTCATCGGCTTCATCATTTTCGAGAACAAGCTGAAGGAGATCACCACCGAAGTTATCGAGGAGCTGAACGAAGCTAAAATCCGCAACGTCATGTGTACTGGTGACAACATCCTCACTGCTATCAGTGTGGCAAGAGAATGTGGCATCATCGATCGTAACGCACATTGTTTCGTACCCCATTTTGCTGAAGGCGACAAGATGGATCCGAAAGCACGACTCACCTGGGAGAGTGTGGACAATCAAATCTACCAGCTTGACGAAAACACCTTACTCCCAGCGCCACTTTCCGCCGAGGACGATACTGCTGCCCCATACGATGCGCTTGCCATCGGTGAGTACACTCTAGCTGTCACAGGAGATGCCTTCCGCTGGGTCATCGACTTTGGCTCCACCGAGATCTTGCAGAGGATGCTCGTCAAAGGTGCCGTCTTCGCTCGAATGTCCCCTGACGAGAAACACGAACTCGTCGAGAAGATGCAAAGCATCGATTACTGCTGCGGCTTTTGTGGCGATGGTGCCAACGATTGCGGTGCGCTCAAGGCTGCAGACGTTGGCGTTTCGCTCTCCGAAGCGGAAGCGTCTGTCGCTGCACCATTTACCAGCCATATTTTCGATATCTCCTGCGTGCCAGCGCTGATCAAAGAAGGTCGCGCAGCCCTCGTCACAAGCTTCTGTTGTTTCAAGTACATGAGCTTGTACTCTGCAATCCAGTTCACCTCGGTCAGCTTTCTCTACGCCTCGGCATCCAACCTCGGAGATTTCCAGTTCCTGTTCATCGACCTTGCTTTGATCCTACCACTAGCCATCTTTATGGGGTGGACCGGCGCCTATCCAGTCTTGAGCAAGAAGCGTCCTACCGCGAGCCTAGTCTCACGGAAGGTTTTGACTCCGCTGCTTGGTCAGATCGTGCTGCAGCTGCTTGTACAATTGGTCGCCTTTGAAACGGTCCAGACTCAACCTTGGTACATACCGCCCCGAGTCGACAAACAAAAGTCCAGTGTCGATAACTCTCAGAACACGGCGCTTTTCCTGGTCACCTGCTTCCAATACACCCTCTCCAGCGTGGTCCTCAGCATAGGACCACCGTTCCGGCAATCAATGGCGACGAATGTACCCTTCTGCGTCACGATCGTTGCGGCGCTGCTCATCTCATTATACATGCTACTTGACCCGGCCAAGTGGTTGATGCGGTTTATGGACCTGACGGAGATGTCTCCGGACTATGCTGTCTTCTTACTTGCACTGGCCATCGCCGGGTTTATAGTGGCTTATCTGACTGAGCGCCACTTCTTCCCTTTATTGGCGAAGTTCATCGGGCGAGTCAAGTTCAAACTTCGACCTGCCCATCCGAAGAAGAGGAAGCAGTATAAAGTCATCGCCGAAGAGATACATATGAGTTGATCGACACTTGTCCCTTGCTAAATAGAAAGATTTAGGCAGCAGATACCTACCGTGCTTGATTTGCCATGGCATGCATATGTCCCAGCTAGAGCTTGTCTACTTCAGAACAAAGTCCAGGATATCAGCATCGTCACTCGCCCGACGAGTTTGTCTATTGCCTAGCTTGGATACAGCAGTACATATGCATCTGAAGCTGCCTGCTCCCCGGAATCCTGGACCTACCGAGTTGGGCTTTTGTCGGTAATGACGACGTCTATCCCAATTCATACCGAACTTGTCCGAGACTTGTAATGTGCCTGTTTTCCATGCATAATCGCCCTTGGAAGTAGTATTTAGTGTGCGAACACATCCCACACGGACCTCACAGGGAGGTGCTCGAGCATTCCTCGATCTCATCGAAGTGTGTCGCGGCACAACATCCTGGATGTAGGCTTCGGATGAGGCAGTGCGAGCAACCTACGTGGCGGAAACTGTTGCCCCGAACACGCATCAACGCGTTTCGCTCTTCCGACTCCCGCACGCAGAGAATTTACATCGAAGGCAGGTCCGGCGGAAGGGTCTGACCAACCCGAGAGTCATCACTGTAGATGCCGTGTCACATAGGGGAAGGGTGTCCGGGCGAGTTGAGCAGAAAAGCAGACTGGGGCGTGGTGGGACTACGGAGCTCACGCATCTGCTTGCACGACCACCGTTTGGAGTTTATTCGCTGATGCTGTGTTGTTGAAAGCGATTGCAATTCGGCCATAGGACAAGTTCACCTGTTCTCTCGTCTGTGGGGGACATAGTGAGTGCGTGCGTTCGTGGTATGTTGATGGAAGCCGTTTGTATTCTGGTTTGGTCCGCTCAGCATTGATCTGCACTTTCTTGAGATATGCCAGCGCAGCTCCCTTGACGCCGCGCAATGCTCATGTGGCCGCATGTTTGTATGTATGTATGTACAATTGGTGGCTCTCCCGTCATGCTCATGCTCGTTGTATGCCCTCTTCGACGAATGCGAGGCCTTCGAAGCCCGATGCTTGTGTGTGTTCGCCCGGTATTCTGTGTTCCGTCTCGGTGGCTCTGTTTTGGATTGCTCCTCGCGGGCCGTCTTCGCCTCCCGCTCAATGATCCCAAGGATGCTTCCACCCCAAGAGCGCGGGGCCATCCTTCTTCATCCTGTAAAAGAGCTATGTTCCCGTTAGCTTGGGCGTTGCTTCCGCCCCTCGGCGGTTTCTCCTTGGAGGCTTACGAAAAACCACATCGCGGCTCCCAATCCCGTTGCAGCGAATTTGTAAAACCGTGGAGCGGCGTTGATCTGGCCGACGGGGTGGTTCCCTTTCCAGACGGGTTTTCCTGAAGGTGCGCCGGCCATTGTGGGGGAATGTGATGGCGAGTGTGTTGATGAGGAAGTCCTATGTGTGAAGCTCGCCTGTGAGGACGACTGGAGGAGTTGATGAGCTCGGTGTGTTGGCGAGCCCGCTTCAGTTGGCCTGGAGCTTGAAGCGAAGGCGCAGTGGGTGGTGCTGGTGATTGATGTTGGAGGTCACTTCGTCCAGGGGTCGAGTGCTCGGCCGCATATCTGCACTTGTAGTTTTGTGCTTCGCCAAGGGGCCTCCAACAGAGCGTGCAGAGTTACCGCGAGGTCAATCAACTGAAGTTAACTTCCTTTACTTGCTTGTGGCTGGTTCACACCTCGAACTGATCTGTTGTCCAAGCGATGACTTTGTGCCAGTGATCGAGGACTTTGTGCCAGTGATGCCAGTTATGAGGGCCATCCCATATGTGGCCCGTATCGAACCCCTCGATCCTTACCTCGAGATTAGCTGGGCCGCTATGTATTAACTGTTCCCGAGTCTGGGCTACTCTTCTACTCTTGCTGCCAGTAAGTGGCTTACGGTAGTCCACATGTTTTACGTTGGCGGTATGGATCTCAAGCTTGGAGCTGAGTTTTGACATGTATCGTTGGCCTGCTATATTTTCCTCTAGTATTGAAGCCATTATTGCAAGTTTCTGCAGATTGTCCAAGGAGGGCTAAAATATTGGTACGCTCAAGGCTATCGAATCGCACTATAATATCAGCCTGTTGCAGGGCACGAGTCGCATGGCGTCCGATCACACTTGGTATCTTCACACATCATAAAGCGGCGGGCCATGGGCAAACCACCTTTCTGCCAGACTACATCGCACCAAACAAATTTGAAAGGAAAAAGGCGTCGGCAACCAGCATTGAAGCGACAAAAACTCTGTCTTCAAGCCATCTCTCACATCGGTTTGTGGATGATGGGTTGAAGGTAAGTGAAACCTTTCTCTGGTGGGAGTGGTTTTTCTCGGGCAAGTCTACAACAATCCATCCTTCAAAGCGCCCATTAACTGTGAAACCATTTGTGTCATTTCTGCACCCATGGCCAAGAAGCGGATGGCTTTGTCCAGATTGTTGGCCGGAAATTGGAAGGCGTAATTAATTAAGGAGGAATTTGTGGTAAGTGAAGGGTGGTGCGGCAGAATGCTCATTATTGGAATGAGAGATGCTGATTGCTACCATCTCATCGCCGTGACCATCACCCGGCAGCCATCCTTAGGGACGGTTTAAAGGTGTCCTCATACATTCAAGATGTGCTGGTTTTTGAGCTTCTAAGCATTGGTGTTGATCTTGTTGCTCGCTTGCAACTGCGGAGGTTGAGCAGGCTGAATGCCGGCATTGGCATACTGCGTTCACCGTAACATCTCGACTCGGGCAACGACCAGCCTTGTCGGCTAGCTTCTAAGCATGCAAGTGGACCAGCGTCCGGGAGCGAATTGTGTTCAATGTACCGCTTACCGTGACGGAAGTCGGGGCATTACTTCAGCTGACGGGCACACGTGTGTATATATGGATACCACCGTGCGAGTACGTGGCCGACTCACAGGACATGGCACTTTGGTGGTCATTAGCGCACTCAGGAGCCTGCAGATAGTCGATTACAGCCGGTACGTAACCGGAAGGAAGATCTGATAAAACCATCCTGACACATCTTGACCAGATGCCGAAGTGGAGATCGACATACTACACACCGCGATCAAGGTGCTGTACCTGCCTATTTTTGGTCGTTGAGAATCTCTTCACGGTGGACTCCTCGGACTCTTGGAAAGCGGAAACCTGCCCGCAACCTGACCAATTAATGAGATATCCTTTGTCATTCTCGACAGCCTGATAAAGTGATCAGAAATTGAGGATCAGGAGGCTCGTGTTCCCCTTGACCCGGCAGAAAATGCCGCGGACGACTTGCCTAGTTACCATCCCATAACCAGACGCAGCTCCAAAATAGCTGTCACGCCCGTGGCCATGTGCAGATCCAAGGTCTCGGCCGGATTGTGGATTTTGCATCTCGCAACTCGGCGCCTATTATCTTCGCTTGCCGAGTGCCCGGGTCAAACACGGAGTACGACGCAGGAGATATGCCAGGTGCTTAAGGACATAAATGCGGGTACGAAATGCACTTACCCGAGTTCCAGCCATTCTGGGGTTGGCGAGACACTGCAAGCGTGGCACAACGGTGATGAGAGTTTGGGAAGATGATATCAGCCAGGCCTACTTCCAGTGCAATCAGATCTCAGCATCATCGAACTTGGGCACTTTTGGCATCTGCTTTCTGAGGTTCCGGCCAGCCCGTTCGGCTCGCTAAACCGCTAATTCTTGCGGGAAATGCTTTGGAGTCGCTGCTAATTTTCGAGTAATGCTCTCTTAATCGTTTCGGCACGCCTGATATCAGATCTGCCCTGCCGTGTTAGAACTTCACTGCGGTCATTGCTCTCTGGATATTGTCCATTGACATCTTTCTGAGACGCTGTCCGGTTCCTTCTTAATATTCTGATCCTTGTGCTGCCGCCGAAGTTCTACCCGCCCTTCCATCCCGAGGTGTCGAACCGCTTAATTCGCGATGAGCACCCTTTACAGAACCCTCACCGGCCAATCGCAAAAGTCGCATCATTCAGATCACACCGTCGGCTCGCAGGCTCACCAGACGTTGACACGGACTACAACCACGGATCCACTGACCGGAACACTGAACCATTTGACTGCGCCTCAGGAGCAGAGACTCGAGGAGTTCAAGGAGAAGTTACAACAGGCAGGATGGTGGTCACCGGACCGGGGCAACGGCAAACCTACCCACGATGACGGCACTCTGCTGTACGACTGATCTTTCTGCGGTCAAGCGAGCATTCCACTGACTCGTGCTTGTTTTCCTAGCCGATATCTACGAGCCCGCAAGTTCGACGTGCAAGGCGCAATCGGCCAGTTCACAGATACGGAACGATGGCTCAAGGAGCAAATGGTAGAAGAGCTATATGACAACTTCGACATCGAGATATATGAAAGGTCGCGGCAAGTGGTAAGCAGAAGACCAACGGGGGGCATGCAACCGCAGTCTGACTGGAAATGCAGTATCCCCAATGGACCGGACACCGCGACAGACGAGGTATTCCCATTTACGTCTATGTGATCAAGCAACTCGACAGCAAACACGTGAACAAGTACCAGAAAGAGTCGCAGACATACAAGGACAGCCTTCCCAACCACAAGAAACTCCAGACGCCCGCCAAACTGCTTCCCCTGTTCGCACTCTATCAGAATCTCCTCACCTTCGTCCTACCCTTCGTTTCCACCCTCGAGCGGCCGAACCCCGAAGTCCCCGTCACGAATTCCACAAACATTGTTGATATCTCGGGTGTGGGCTTGACGCAGTTTTGGAATCTGAAGAACCACATGCAAGATGCGTCGGTGTTAGCTACCGCCCATTACCCCGAAACCCTTGATAGGATATTTGTGAGGGACACCCTTTTGAACGCCCAGCCTCGCATAGATGCTAATCTGCACTTAGATCATTGGCGCACCGTCATTCTTTCCCACAGTTTGGGGCTGGATCAAACGGTGGTTCGACCCCGTCACTGTTTCCAAAATATTTATCCTCGGCAAACACGAGGTCAAGCCCACGTTGTCGAAATTCATGGACCCTAAGGACTTCCCCAAGCGATACGGCGGCGACCTAGTCTGGGATTGGGGAGATATGCCACACTTGGACGAAGAGACGCGAGCTGCTCTCGAAACGGATGGGAACAAAGGCTGGGTTCGCGGACCGTGCCTGTGGTTGGATGGGAAGCGTGTTCCAGTCGGCTCGGAGAAAGGGAAGCCGCGGCGGCCGATCCCAGACGTTGAGAAGCTGAAACCTGTCGTTTATGCTGCTGATTACACAGAAACTCCAGTCCACCCGGAGAAGAAGTTGTCGATTGTCTCAAAGGCACGCGTTCCCAGCGGGGCGGAACCAGCACATCACCAAGCTGAGGAACACGCGGCGGAGGCAACCGGGGGAGCTACGGCCGCCAATATTATTGCAACCGAGACGAATTCAGAACAGGCGGCGCAAGTACCGCAGCCTCAGTCACCAGAACCCCAGCCAGTACCGTCGACCAACTCAACTTCGGAAGTATACGCTCATCCTCCGTCGCAGCCGCAACCGGGCCCTCTTCCAGAATACACGGTCGCACTAACCTCGGCCATAGATAATAAACTCGCCGACGAATCCGTCTCAATAATTCCTCCGACGGCCAATGGGCACGCGAACGGACACGCCACAGCACCCAGTGAGGGGGGCCCGGAGGTCGTTGTGGCCAGCGATCTAAGCAAAGGTCTGGCTATCGAGGCAGAGAAACTGCAAATCACAGACGATCCACATCAGAAGGAGGGCGGGGCGCAAAGGCCCGGAATAGAGAGGTTCGTTACCGCTCAGGAAGTCTAAGCGTAATTCGACTCTCGTCAGGCAGACAGACAGACGCCGCGGCGGCGAACCCCCCAAGTGGAGCTTCATGTTGTAATATGGATCAGGTCGCGGGCAAGGGTGACCGATGATTTGTCTCTGTTTTGGATTTTGTTTTTGGCAGAGAAGTAAATCTGGAAACGCCTCGGGGGATCACGAGTAGAATTGCGTTGGTTTTGGGCTCAGTGGACCAATGCCCTGGAGGATGTGTGATTTGTGGCCTCGGGAACTTTGGGAAGCATTCTTGACAGGAAGGGAGGGAGGGAGGCGGAGAGCCCAGCCCCGTACTGGGTGTACCGTGTATGTGTGTGCGTTGGAGCATTGCGCCGTGTTTTGCCAAAGGAACCAAAATACCCCATCAATATCAGGTAACGAGGTACGTGTGGAACAACGTACGTATTGTTAATTGACTTCCTTGCTCATGACGGGGGTTGTCGATCCCTGATCAGGACACAGCATCCCTCATTCTGGGTTTCTGATTTGTCTGGTGGCCCTATCCCCCCCCTTTTGCAGAAAGTGAGGACCTTAAAACGAAAATCCTCGACACGGATTACGATTCTACTCCTAACTATAAGAATGCCATTGCCCGGCCGAGGGAGGGGAGTTGAGACCATGAAATATATGTTGAGTTTTGTACTTGCTGGCTTTTTTGCTATCTACGGCGAGTAGGTCATTCGCCTTTTTGCTGCTTACAGGTGAAATAGCAAGAAGAAAAGCCCCTTCAATTTTTCTCGTCTGGTCTCGTCTCAACCGACTTGGTGACGCAGTACATGCCATTCCAGCTCGCAGCTTTTTGATTACTGGGTTTCCCCTGATCCTCCCAGGGTTACCCACATTGTCGGGTACTCGACTGCTCGGCCTGGGCGACTGGGAGTGGCACGACATGCCCCAAGTCGGCCGACGGGGGTGGGACTGCTCGTTTATGCGGCAATGCCGATGACACCGCAGGCGGGGCGAGGGCCGGCGTTACCGGTCTTCTTGCTCTCCTCGTTGCCGCCCTTGCCGAGGTCGTCGGTGCCGGCGTGGACGACGATGGTTCGCTGGATACACGGTCAGTGTCGGTTGCTACTCACATCTCCAGGCACCATGAACAGGAGTGGGGGAGAATGCCACATACGCCCAAAACGCTGTGCTCGCCGATCAGCTTGATGAAGCTGTCGCTGACACTGCCCTTGGAGTTGCCCTGGGCGTCGGTCTTGAAGTTGCCTAGGTCGCCGACGTGGCGGTCAGAGTCGGACGGGGCGCCGTGCTGCTTGCCGTGTGGGTTGTCTACGACAGTCTGTCAGCCCTTGTTTGATCATCTTTTTCTGCCGTCGAGGAATTTGGAGCAACAACATGGCGACGTACAGTGGGGGCCTGCGCTTGTGCAGCCGTTGGTGTTGTCACCGAATTGGTGGACGTGCATGCCTCGCTCGGCATTGGGGTCATGACCCGAGATGTCCCATGTCACAGTGGTGGGGGAGGACTCGGAGGTTTGCTCGAAGATCACACTCCCGGTGATTTTGGAGTCTCCTCGGAGGACGGCGACTAGGTAAGAGTGATGTTAGTGGACGGTTCGAGACTTTCCCATGGTGTCCTCGTCGACGTGGAATGGCGTTGGCGAGTCGTCATGCCTCGACCTGCGGCCGTGGTGATGCTGACAAACGTGGCAGAAGAGTTCCGCAGTGATGGTAGCTGGGAGGATACATGCGAAACCGACCGAACTTACCTGCTTTAACCATTTTGACGGATGGGTTTCTGTTTGTACAGGGGACGTTGATGTTACACGGTGTATTGCGGAAGGTGTACAAGGGGTGAGATGGAAGCAAGGAGAAAGCCTTTTTAACGAAGAATCGAGGAAGTAATCAACGGGGCAGTGGAGTTAAGCAGCAGCAGCAGCAAGTGGATGAGCATCGAACACTCGGTGCATTGCAAGTTCGATGAAGCAATCATTGAATGAGGGGTACGAGCTTCCCACGCCGTCCGCGACCGTCTTTCGGACTGCCGCTGTCGCAATGAGGGGCACGCCTGGTTCGGCCGACGCGGATAATTCAATTCCCGGGCCCGAGATTAGCACGAGCACTGCAGCAATTGCAGATCATGAACACACACTTACTTCACGTCTGACGTGCTCTGCGTGTCCGAACTGATGTATCGAGATCGATGAAGATAACGCCCGTTATCACTGCGCGGCGAAGGGCCCCATATCTGCCGTTGCACAACATCACCTGCGGTGAATGTCCAACGCCAAATGCTCGTTTGAGACCACTCACACCACTATCATACCAAGCACGCATGCACTGCTCGGGCCTTCGCAGCCCACTCAGTAAGTTCTCTCCTAACAATCCTCCCTTCTCGTTAAAGCAACACGCATCTGCCTCGTCACGACATCAACGCCTCCACCTGCCAGCCATGGCCTCCCACGACGGCACGGACAAAATCCCCAACTTCCTCAAAGCTATGGACTCGATCTACGGGCCCCTCCCCTCCTCAACAGACCCACAGCTCACTACCTGGACTCCTCCTCCCGCAGCAGAAGGTCACCGCGGCCGCTACCTCTGGACCGACGGCTTCGCAGTGGTGAACTTTCTGACTCTCTACAATCTGACCCACGAAACCCGTTATCTCACATTCGCGCGCAATCTCATCACCACGGTGCACCGCATTCTCGGGTATACACGAGACGGAACGTCGCGTCTCCCAGGCGCCACGGACGACGAACCCCTCAAAGGCGGACTGAGGATCGGTAAGCACGATGAATCCGGCCCGGACGGTGATGGGCAGTATTTCCACTACCTGACAGTATGGATGTTCGCGCTGAACCGGTTCACCTTCGTCACGGGCGAGAAGTGGTACAACGAACAAGCCATTTCCATGGCGGCAGCGATTTTGCCGAAGTTCATGACGAACCGCAACGCAAAGCGGCCGCGAATGTTCTGGAAGTTGAGCACCGACCTGTCGAGCCCGTTGGTCATGTCGGAGGGGAACCTCGATCCAATCGACGGATATGTCACGTACAAGCTCCTCCAGGCCACGCACGGCGCGGATTCGGAAGTCTTGAAAGAGGAGATTGCGCTGCTTAAGAAAATCGTAGACACGAAAGTCGAGGGTTATGACTCGACGGACACACTTGATCTGGGCATGACATTGTGGACCGCGCATTGGCTCGTTCCTGAAGAAGATTGGGCAGTGCAGCTTACTTGTCGAGCGCTCGCGTGTTTAAAGCGTCTAATTGAGAGCAGACATTTTGAACAGGCGACAAAGCGAAGGCTCGCGTTCCGTGAATTTGGGACCGCTTTGGGAGTCCGGTCTGTGGTTACCGGTAAGAGCGACAGCGCTGGCCTGTGTCGGGAGGATGAGCTTGTCGATGCTGAAATAAGGAATTTGCCGGATCAGATCTGCAGGCAGTGGCAGGACGCTGGTTTGGTGCCGACGCCTAGTACCCAAATGCAAGGACGGATGGCAGAGCTGATGCCCATCACGTTGGTGATGTACGCGAGCGCTTTGATACCTGGGTTGATGGTCCGACAGCTGTGAGTCCGGGCTCACAGCCACTAAGAACCCAGTGTAGGAGTTGGACGTCCTGTTATCGAAGACCGTTTTGTGCTCAAACGGCAAGGAATGTGGTAGGAAGGTGGACTGATGATCTATCCGACAGGCCCTTTAGAACAAACCGCGCCGGGAAGTCCATGTTGCCAAAAGCGCCTCAGAGTCAACCCGACCGAATATCGACAGGACGAAATCTACAACGAAGCCCTTGCTCCCGTCGTCCTTATCAACGAGCTAGCTGCATTTTGACCGCTCTCTGGATTGCCCATCCACCGAGGACAGATAATGCAATCGGCATGGCACACTTCCGCATCCACAGCTTCAACCCGGCGCGAATTCTCCCTTGTACAACACTTCCCTTCTCTTCTTCTCTGGCGTCAGTTATGGGGATATCGACTTCCGGCTCCTTCCTGCCCAGAAACTCGCACAACGGAGCCCAGCCCATACTCGGCTCCCAGATAAGCACCTCTCTCCCCTTGATCTGACACACATCAAGCACCCACTGGTTGTGCATGTCGTACAAGTCCTTGCTCCATACGGCGTCGACGCCGAATTTAGCCCTCACTAAGCGTTGCCATTCCATCAGACACAGATAGTGCCACTGGTCAGGTATACTCCAAAGACAAGCAACGCGGTACCGCCAACTCATGAACGGGGCAATCCTCGCCTTCAGGCTCGCTGCCACTTCTTCGCCACCACCCCCGTGAACATTCAACACAATCCTGGCGTCAGGGTACATCTCAATAAGGTCTTCTAGGAACAGATGGCCGGGCAAGTCTGCAGTAGCGGCGCACCCGGCGAAGAGCTTATACAGGATGGCTCGGCGTTTCTGCGTGTCCCCCTCTTGCAAAGCCTCCCAGATGAAGCGCAAGTTCGGCGGGAGCGGGAAGCAGCGGCCTACGTGCATGGTGGGTCCGATGTTGAGAAGTTGAGGATTTTCGAACCCTTCTATCAAGGCCGTCGTGGCGCATTGAGGAAGGCCAACCGCGAGGACCTGCACAGGACCTCCGAAACAGGTTTCAATTTGAGATTTGAATGTCGGCGGCACCACCATGGTCAATATGTGGTCGAGGTCAGCCGGCAGCTGTGACAAGGTCTGCGTCCGCAGAGAGGTAAGGTACGACGAGGTTAGTTGAAGGGTTGTGAGGATCACAAGGTCCTGTACCGAGTCGAGAAGTTGTGTTGGCTTCCGACCATGTATTATATACTCCCATCATATAGCGACGTTAGCGAACGAAGTCTTCATACCCCGCGCCGTGTATATACATAGATCATATGTCTACGTGTGTGTGTTCCTCTCTCTCTCTCTCTCTCTCTCTCTCTCTCTCTCTCTCGCTGTGTGTGTGCGTGTGTGTGTATGTGTATGTGGAGCCACACCTACATACGAGAGATTTCACCCCGAAACCAAAACAATGGGGGATAATCGGGATGAAGGAGTCTCCTGTCCGGAACCACTCCTCCACTCTACTGACTTTCCCTGCGTAGGGCATCACGGCATGGCATGGCATGGCATGACACGCGACACACGTTACTCTAGGTATCTAGTGCCACCGTCACCGTCACTGCCATTGTCACGAGTGGGGTGTACCAAAGGGAGAGGGGGGTGCTAGCGGACGTCCGATACATAGCCCGATAACTTAGGCTGCGAGATTCAGGTTCATGTTCATCTTCAGGTTCAGGTTCAGGTTCATGCAATGAGAGGAGCATGACAAGTATCAACTCGGAGGTATGACAGGTATCATTAACTCGAAGGTGGTGCTTGTCGTACAGTACAGTACGTAACACCCTTGCTTGACAGGTGACAAGACATGTAGGTCCGAAAATAGTTGCTAACAAGTATGACAGCGGCAAGCTTAGGTGGAATGGTCTTGACAACTCTTCGTTTATACCGGTTATACGTATAAATCTCAAGCTGGCTTCTATACCAGCTCGGTAGGTAGGTACAGTTCGCAGGTGACTATTTTCTTCGTGAAAAGGCGTTATGGACTGTGAAGTCAAGCATTGATTTATCCTAATCCCGATCCGACAAAGCATCCAGCACACGTTCGTAGCTCACAAAGACCGCCATTCGCCCTTCAGCAGCCCATGGGTATCATTTGATGTAATCATTTCAATCTCAAAAACAGCCCGAAGAACTTGAGCACCACGTTGACGACCAATGCAAGGGCAGCCAACACCACGTACAGCTGACCAATCTCCATCCAGTTGTTGAGTGTCATCTCCGTCTCAATGAAGCCGTCCTCCGAAATGCCCCGCTTCGAGTCCGCCGACTCTGGATCGGATGGGAATCGGCCAGTGTTGTACCACTGCTCGAGGATCTCGTCCTTTTCCCGCCAGCGCTCGATCAACCAGTTCTCAAACTCCTTGCCGTCAGTGAGGGGGATGGAAGACATGGAAAAGCGACGCCAATACATGTTCACGCTTTTTGGCGGCCGACCCTGCAAGTAGGTTGAGCGGATGGTGAAAATATCCGGGGCAAAGCCTCCTTTCCTGGCCAAAGGTTAGTCTTGGTGGACCGCATGTCTCACCCGTCAACTTACGGTGTTCCTTCATATGCAATGGTGCAGTCGTACACCCAGTCAATGGTGCCCTGTAGCTGCTGAAGACTGAAGAAGAGGCCGGTGCTTCGTGGGAGAAGCTGGTGTTTCATGTCGGGTATCCCCTGCTTTTCGGCCCACTTCGCACTTCGCTCCCTCATGTTGGGGGATAGATTGGTGCCCTCGGGGAAGATCAGCAGCCACATGGGATCCAGCCCGTCCGAGCCAGACATGGGGCCCTTGTGGCGGGACTTGAGTTTGTTCAGTCGATGCTGCAAGCGCGGCTTGTCGGACAGCCACTTGCGAGCCATGAATACGAAGCCGTAGAACATCATGCCGGGGCCCAAGATCGGCACGTATTTGAGCGACTCTTTGAGAATGATGTAGATGTGTCCATGCATCCGGCTCGTGTAAGCAATCCACCAGAGGTACAGCCACTCGGTGTACACCTGGTGGTTGGCAATGTAAACCAGCCGCTCGGGAAAGGTCGTCTCGAGTCTCCCCGCCGACGTCTTGTGAAACTGCCCTCGCAGGTCTTTGTCCCAACTCAGACGCACTTTTGTAGGTGCAAACCACCTTGTTCCTGCAATGCCCAAGATAGCAAACGACTGCTTCGTCAAGGCCATGTATGCATAGTAGTAATCCTGATCGATCCAATACAGCGGGGCACCGAGGAATTGGGTGGCATTGATGCAGACCACCCCACAGTTGAACCATGTCGCAAGCAGGAGCGCACGAATGACTTGACTGACGCCGCCGTACTTGACTTCTCCAGCTGGATGTGGTAGCACATCGTCGCCCACGGCCGCGCCCGGGCCACTCGGTTTGACCTTGGATGAAGCCTCAGGATTGCGCTTCCTAACGGTACCGTTGTGGGTCGCCATGGTATGTGACGGAGAGATGGGAGATGGGCGGCACGAGGGTCCTCAAATGGTCATGCGAGGTTCGTCAGCAGTGAGGAGCGAACGGAGGTAGGCAGGACCGTGAGGCCATTGACTCGGTCACGTCGCCGAGTGTCCTCAGGGAACGAGAGGTCGCTGGGGGTGATAGAGAGATGTGAGCGGGAAGAGAAACGGCAAGCGTAGGATCGTGGCACCCCTTCTATGGTGCAACGGCAGCATAGCACTCGACTATAAGGATGTTATTGACTGTGCACAAGCACGACAAGGCGGCGTGGCAGCCGGACTCGAAGGGAGCCGGAATGTCCGCAGTGGTTGCCTAAATTGCATGTGACGGGATGAACAGACGCCTATTCCGGCCCTGGTGGTGGGGTCGCCAGGGCTAGGGTTCTCCGGGCATGACTAATCCTATCGGGCACCAGCACGCACACCGAGACGCACCGGCCCCAACGCCTCTGACAACAACCCACCTCTATCAGTACATGATGGCCATGGCGCTGCCCTACGCCGTCCAGAGAAATGCCCCTTAGCATCCAGCACCAGCGTCCCAACCCGCCGCCTCATCCCCCCTGCCCATCTTCTGCAACAACTTCATGACTCGCTCCTTCACCAGCTTGACCTCGTCACTGTCCTCGGCAAACTTCGTCCTCACCAGCCTCAGGTTGACCCGGAACTGCTCCAGTCTGGCTTGGTCATTCAACGCATGACTGGCCCCTGAACGCTCAAAGTGACCTCCATACATGATGGCCTCTTGCATGTCGATCTCCTCCTTCGTCAGGTCCCTCAGCTGCATGGTGGTGTTGTCCTGGATTTGCCGTCGATCCAGCTCCTTGACGAGCTGCTGATCCGAGTAACTGAGGTCGCGCGGCACAGGCCACGGAAGAATGCGCAATCTCATGCGATCTCGCCGACGACGATGGTTCAACGTGCCCTTGGTAGGTCTGCCTCTCCCACCCACCACCGCGTCCGGAAGCATGCGGTCGATGAAGTCTTGGTGGCAGAGGTCAGGATCGAGGCGACAGAGTGCTTCCATCTCCCAGCCTTCGATCTCGGTCGACACCTTGTATGGGATCAATTTGGAGAATTTCAGCGGGCGGTCATATGCGTTGAGAAGGACACGGCCGTAAATGTCGCACTGGGGCCGGAATTCTAGTGGCGCTCTCCTACGACGCCCGTTCTCCCGTGTGTATGCGTACTCTCCTGTCGGGTAGAGCTCGAACAAGACACACGGACGGGGAGCCCGTTCGTGTGGAAGGGAGGGTACATGTAGCAGCCACTCGGCGCATTGGTGTCTTCGAATTGTTGCGTTGTCACCGCCCAACAGGTACTCAGCATTGACGGCGTACAGGAAGTGAGTCTCGTCTACTTGGACATATTTCTCGCCCTTGACGGTCAGAATCGTGGAGCTGTAACGGAGACGAGTGCGCGCGTCGGCTATCTGCAAGAAGACGACTGGCGGGAGAACAGGAATATTCTCAACGTCTCGTCCTTGTGCTTCTCGATCGTATTGCTCTTCGCAGTATTGTTCGTGGCGTCTCTGCTCCCCCAGGCCGACCTGGGGCTGAATACCGCGTGGGTAGACAAACCGAGCCGGAAGAGCGATGGGTCGCCAAGGTATAGCCAGCGGCGGAGCACCGGGGCCCTGGGGAACTGAGGCCCAGCCGACGGTTGACTCTTCAGAGTTTTCATGGACAATCATCACAGGAAAATAAGCCGGCACCTGGTCAAGGAATTGGCCGACTTCGGGTTGTCGGAAGGCTGCGCCGCATGCAAGAGCGCAGAGGATCTCGCTTCCTCGGAGAGCTGGATACATTCCAGCGAGCTCCTCTTCGGCATTCTCGTGGAGAAGCGGCGGGTGCAAATCAGCGAACTCCCAAGGTGTAACAACGGGGGGAAGGTCAGGGGCTTGAAGAATTGCGGCGACGACCGCGGCTTCTTCAGCATTATCGATTCCTGAGACGACCGTGGCTCGACCAGGCGTCGCAGTCTCTTCTTCCGTGTCTTGAGCTTCGAGGTCAACAACCAGCCGAGCAGCAACGGGTATAACGGGCGGAGCAATCTCGTCCTCGATCTCTTCCTCCTCCGTCTCCTCGTCGTCTTCGACAACCATCGGGTCTACACGAACATTGTTAGCTAACGGCACCATCTACGCGCAAGCAATTGGTCCTCACCTTCTTTACCTAGCTCGGCTGACTTAGGAAGCTCAACAAACTTCGTTCGCGCATACGATTCTCGATGCCTGCCCACCCTCAAATGCAGACCACCCGTTGCAGTGAGTGTCAGACCTACCGGCAACTTCTTGTCGTCTGAGCTTGGAAAGACAGCTTGGGCAACGCCATGCTCATCGATGACCAGTCTTGCCGCCTCGATGTCTTGTGCTGGGCGACGCTTTTTCATCTGCCGGGGCAAGACAGCTCTGGCGACGCCTTCCTCGTCGATCACCATCTTCGGTGCGGCTGTCTCTGTGTCCGCATCACGTCCGGGAGGCGCTTTGATCGGTGGCATTATGATGATGTATGAGTTGACAGTTGACAAAGGGAAGTATGCACGTTCTCACGTCTGTTGATTGTGAGATGCACAGGACGAAGCGTCACAATGGTGAGTCTTGTACGAGAGGAAAGCGTTTCGGCAGGATATATTGTTGTTGTTTGTCCGTCTATCGTCACTGGTGACGCTGACAAAGGCCAGCGACGACGCTTTTTCGACGGTGGGGTCTCTGCCCGCGACTCTGATCGCGCCAGTGACTGTAATTGAGGATTATCGCGGACTATATGCGACTCAAGCTGGGCTTACAGTCAGTTTGCGAAAACCAGTCTGCGATTAGTTCAGTTGAGCTTTCTTCGATCCCGAGTATACTGGGTCCCGTCCGAGACGTGAAATCAAAAAGAGACTCGAGAGGAGGCGGACAGCAAGATGCTAACACAGAGCATGAACCCTGCAACTCTACAACCTGACCGATCTCTTAACCCCGCCGTGTGTCGAGGGAAGCATTCACCGTGGACGAACGCCCTGAAACACCAATCCATGAACATCACCACGTACGTATGTCCATATGCACGTCCGTCCTTCACGAGAACACGACCTTCCCGCGAAATCTTCGTTTCTTCACTGTCAATTCGACACGGTCATCTCTGAAACACCTGACAGCCGCAGTGTGAAGAGACGGGGACGGGCTCCAGAGTCCGCATTAGTCTGTCTGTGGACTGTAGACCAACGCTCTTTTAACCAACATTACTACAGGCACCATGTTTTGCCGAACGGCGGCGCTCCTCAATTGAGAAAGGTGATGCTGAGGCAATATAATGATGATTCTGATGCCATTGTCGACGTACGCATGATGATGGTGGAAGAGAATCAACCCAAGTCCCAACTTTGAGTGAGGTGTGCGTGCAGACGGGACATATGATCCGAGTTGAGTGCAGCAAAAATACATTTATAGGTCAGGCGGACGTGGTGTCTAGGACGTGATAGACACATTGCGCCGCCAATTGTAGATTGGAGGAGATCAAATGCGGTTCTGCGGACCTGGCTACAGCATTTAGCGAGTTGGAAAAGATTTACCTTGTAGGTAAGTGAGATCGCAGATATGAGATAGAATGGATAGTCGCCGATGTGAACGACAGCTTAGTCTGGATTCTCACACCGAGAGAAGCGTCATTGTTGTTGGAATGGTAATATATATACTAAATTTATTGGAAAAAGCCTTGCAGTTTCAATGATGGACGCCGCTGAAGTTTCTCAAGATTATAGATTTTCATTCCATCTCGTCCATCTGTCTGTTCATATACTGTACCATCCAACTACACATTACGTTTTCACATTTTCACATCACAGTGTCGTTGTGAGCTATATACAAAACGCCGCTTTTCAGAAATTGTGCGACGCTCCTAAATGACCCGGCCGATACGGTACTCTTCCTTCCATTCGTTGATGAAGTGGCACTTCCGGATCCACACCGCGATAACCTCCTTGCCCTTGGACAGGTTGCGCCGGGGCGGGTCTAGGACTCTGGCCGGGTAACTCGTAAGTCTCTTGTGCTGAAGGGGCTGAGGGCGCAGATGGTGCTGATGGTGCTGAAGGCGCTGACGGTTGCCCCGACCAATACCCATCATGCCCCATGTTGGCTTGTTGATAAGATTGGTGGGACATGACATCGTCGTTGGGGAACGAGCGGTCATCGGGATGGGGTGGGAGGTCATCGGGGAGTTGATGGATGTTCCTTGGGTTGTCGGGTAATTCGTTGGGGCGAGTAAAGTAGCCTGCCGCTGCCGCCGCTCCTGCACCAGCCGGCGGCTGTTCTTGTTGGTACTGGTTCCCGAAGGGCGCTGGATAGTGGCTGTTGCCCTGCGAGTATTCGCTCTGGTCGGATACGGACATGTTGGAGGGGCCTTGGTAGCCCTGGGGAGGCGGAGAAGTTGAGCCCCAGCTTCGGATTGTCGCGGCATTAGGCGGTAGAAGACGGTCCGGAGATCGAGGCGGTGGGGATGGGAGTGGTGGAGACGGGAGATCTGAGCGAGTGATGTCGGTGAGTCTGTCTGAGCGGTTCGATGTGTCACGATAACCCGATACGGCAGCCATTGCACCCATTCCTGCTGCTGCTCCACCTCCGATACCCAGTCCTGTCATTTCAGGACCCATGGGATTGTCCGAGTATCGATCGCTGCCCGAGTAGGACTCTCGTTTCCTTCGGCGTCGCATGAACCAGCTGTACCAACCTCCGAAGATCGCAGCGGCGAGAACAAGGATGCCAACACCGGCGCCTATGCCGGCTTTCGCGCCTGTCGATAAGCCCGAGGAGCCGCTGCTGTCGCTGTTAGCTGCAACGAGCGTCGGAGCACCTGGAGTGCTTGTAAAGGTTGCTGGCGCAACAACTGTTGAGGCTGCTTCTGTAGTAATGACGACCGAGGTGATCGTGGTAAAGCCGGCGACACCATCTGATGAGGTCACTTGGAGAGTCTGGGTGACGAAAGCTGTGCTTGTTTCATACACAACCGAGGAGCTTGAGACTGTGATCACTACGGGCGTTGCACTAGAGGTACTCGAATCCGAAGAAGTAGGTGGTGGTGGTGGCTCGGACGAGGTCGTGGAAGTCGTTGGCGGCGGCTCGGACGTTGTCGAAGATGTCGTGACGGGGGGAGGTGGTGGACTGGATGTGGTCGTGGTCGAGGACGTTGTCACAGGGGGTGGAGGCGGGCTCGAAGTGGTCGTAGTCGAGGATGTGGTTGGCGGCGGAGGAGAGGACGTAGTGGCTGAGATCAGGTCAGTAATCGGCTTGATGGATAAAATATTGTCGGCGAACAAGATGGCACACGCGGCAGAGCAATAAACGCAACCTATAGCAAATATAAACTCACTAGTACTTGTGCTCAGTGTTGTTGAACTGGTTGTTGTACTGGTAGTAGGTGGTGGAGGTGTAGTAGTTGATGAGGTTGTTGGGGGCGGAAGGGAGGAGGATGAGGTGGTGGTGGGAGAGGGGGAAGGGGTAGCTGTAGATGAAGGGGAGCTATAAGTGGACGTCGACAAGCTAGATGAAGTGGATAACGTGCTGGTAGTTGATGAAGAAAGATCACTTGAAACGGTGCTGGTGCTGGTGGTAGTCAATGTAGAGGGGGTAATACTTGAGGTCGATGTACTGCTCTCCGTTGAGATGGTCGAAACAGAACTACTGGAGCTATCTGACGACGTTGGAGGAGGAGTGGTTGAGGATGGTGTAGTTGACGAGCTTGTGGTAGCTGCCACGGAGCAACGCATTATAAGCAGCAAATAGCTGAAGCATTTGACACAAGGCTGAAGTGGGAGGAAGATCAAAGCAGAGAGCAGGCGATGATCTACTTACTGGTTGTGCTTGACATGGTAGAGCTCGATGTGGTAGTGCTGCTGGTGGGCAGATCAGACGTGGTGCTGGACGTCGGAGGGGGTAAGGAACTCGTCGTCGTGGTGGACGACGTATCTGAGGTTGTACTGGTACTGAAGGTAGTCGGGCTGCTCGTAGTGGAGTCACTGGTCGAGTCAGCACTCGCCAGCGAGCTGGTGGTGTCGGTAGTGCTGCTGGCCATGGCGAGACAAGCCAACAATAGTGCACCGCACAGCGCTCTGCAACGAGAGTGATACCGTCGTCCGCACCTGGCGGGGTCAGCTTGCGACGATGAGGCTGCGGAGGAAGAGGAAAAGGTTCAGCAGGAGCGGGACAGCGAGGTCTTGAACACGGTCGACTTGGCTTCCATTGAGCCCGTGGGCTAGCGGCTGCGACCATGCGAGCAACAGCCAGTATGTGTAAGCTGCACGGCTGTACCTGCACGGCTAGGTGTGCTGCGCACATGTAGTTGGTAGCCTTACTAGGGAAAGCGGGGTTCTTTTTTCAGCTCTGACAACGAGATACGAGTAATCGCAGCGTTCTTCCGAGGGCGGAGGAGGGTCTGGAGTCGGTCCTACACACCACGGCTTATGGCCGAGAGATGCCTAGCGGCAGAACAAGCATAATTGTCGGCAGGGTGTCATCGTAGAGGCCAATGGGGGAGGGTGAATGGCAGCAAAGCCCAATGAGGCCAAAATGAGCCAGTGAGGATTGCGCAACATCGCCAACCCGGATCCCGTTGACTTTCATCCTCGCGCAGGGAAAGGCGGCAGCTTGTGCGAAAAGGATCGATACGAAAACGTTAAGCGAGTCTACAAGCCTTTGACGTGCCTCGTCAGCTGGTCGCAGTGTGAGGTGGAGGGTGCAACGGACGGGTTCCGGCAAGATGGTGAAGATAAGATCCCTCGACTACGACCATACGGGCGATGCGAGCGATTTGCTGAAAAGAGAGGAAAGTTTCGGGCTGGGGTCCGTGAGTAAGAAAAGGTGGCGGCTGGTGAGGCTCTAACAAATAGGCAGATGAAAAAATCATTTCTCCGTCCCGTAGCGGGAACTGAGAGACGAAGTCTGAGGGCGGAAAAGGAAGGATGTGCTTAATAGGAAGGTGTGGCATGACTGACTGCGTCGCCCCTCACCCTCAATTGACCTCGATCGACCTTGCCGGTCAGGCTGGGCCGTCGCTCATGGTGTGCGCTCCAGGAACTGTCGCTGAACACCATGTTCTTCGACAGTCTCTCGCTCTTGCTTGACTCACTGCTGGACCTGTGCCATTACGAAGTATCAGGTCTTCGACGATGCAACAACGGTGAGCTCCGATGAGGAACCAGATTCTCGAAGCGCTTCACGTGGCACCAGCGACGCCGGCTCTGCAACGTCATGTTGACTCACAGGCCAATCCGCTGACCAAAATTGACCCGGATCAGTTTTTCGAGGCCAGTGCTTCACTGCCAACAGATATATTCGATCCCCAACCAGCGTGCCACTGCTTTTGCACCACATAAGCTGTATAGACTCCATCCCATTTTTTGCTGTTTCTCAGGTCATTGGTGAAAGGCTGCGCGATCTGTGACCAGTCCCGTGACTGCCAGTTCGAACACCGACATATAAAGATTTCGTTCTCGATTCCCCTTAGAGCTGTCTAAATTCCAGTTACCAGACTTCCACAAAGGACCAGCAAGATGCCAGCTTCTCAGGAGAAAGGGACAGGCCCCGTGGTCTGCGTTTTGTGCGTGCAGATATTCAGTCTCAACTCCGCCCGGGAGAAAGCACTAACATCCTCTCTAGCTGTGCTTCCTCGCCAGGAAAAGACCCTGTGCATCTAGAATCAGCACGCAGACTCGGCAAATCTCTCCATGAAGCGGGCTACCAACTCGTCTACGGCGGCGGTACCATGGGCATCATGGGTGAAGTCTCTCGCACTCTGGTCTCGCTCTCTGGGCCTAGATCCGTACATGGTATCATTCCTCGAGCACTGATACGCTCGGAGAAGGACCCCAATGCACGAGTGAGCACCAGCACCCCCAATGGAGAACTGAAGAGGGCGGAGAGGACGATGTCTTCAGAGCAATTGCAACGGATTGACAGCAACGAAGACCCCGATGCTCAAATTGTGCCGGAGTCCGAGTTTGGGAGGACGACGATCGTACCGGACATGCATACGCGGAAGCGCATGATGGCGAACTCGGTGCAACAAGGTGGTCCCGGATCGGGCTTCGTGGCGTTGGCTGGCGGTTACGGCACAATGGAAGAGGTTATGGAGATGGTTACATGGAATCAGTTAGGCATTCACCAGGTTCCCATCATTCTCGTCAATATCAATGGGTACTGGAACGGATTGCTCGAGTGGATCAAAACAGCGATTAGGGAAGGGTTCGTGAATGAAGGCGCTGCAAATATCTTGGTCGAGGTCAAGAGCACCGAGGAGGTGATAGACGCTTTGAGAGGGTATCAGGTAGCTCCTGGCAGATACAAGATGGACTGGTCATGAAGTGAGCAAGAGGTCAATGGAAAATGAAGCTTTTCGACCAAGTGCGCTCTGTTCTTCCTTTCAATAGTGCCATGGTGGGCTTGGGACTGCCAGTTCCATATCCTCTGCTCGCTCCGAACGCCGCGTGGTATGCATTTCTGTAGACGTCGGCCCCTATGAGTCTGTCTCCATAGCATCGCCGCCTTCCGTGGCAGTCGACTCCACGTTGGCTTCCAGCAAAGGTCCGATGTCTTGCCCGTCGTACAGCTTGAACGCCTCGAACTTCTTGCGGCCATCTTTCTCGCCGATACCAATCACCGCCAGGCTGGTATTGTCCACCGTCAGCTCCTTGTCTTGTGCCAGAGATTCTTTCAGCGCAAGCAGAGCATGCTTGATCAGCTCGTCCCGACTGCAGTCGGCGAACTTGTCCAAATGTCTCTCGAGGTACGTTCTCGCCATCTGGCTTCTCGCACCGATTGCACAAGCAAGCATCTCCTGGGTCATACCAGAGGGGGAGAACTCGAACAGATGCGGTCCCAGCTCGTCCACGCCCGCAACCAATAGTCCAACACCATATGGTCTTTTACCGTAATGTTGCGTGTTTGACTGAGCCCGGTCTCCTATCATGTTCACGATGCGCTCGACGGGTATGGGGCGACCGTAGGTCATTTTCGAGGCGAGGGACTGTTGCTTCATGAAGTTGGAAAGGACGCGGGCGTCGGATGCGAGACCGGCGAGGGCAACTCCCAAGTGGTCATCGACGCCAACTATCTTTTTCTGGTAGGATGATAGTTCTTCTGCATTTCTCTGCACGGGTCTGTAAGCATTGGGCGCATCACCATCGGCAGGGTTGCTGTCGACGAACCTTGAGAGCTGTGAGGACAGCGTGCTTCTTGCTGACAACTCCAACAACTACTGAGCCTTGTTTGACAGCCTCTTGAGCATATTCGACCTGGAATATCCGGCCCTGAGGTGAACTGGTGATGAGTTAGTATTCAGAGCACCGGCACGGGTCTCAGACAGGAACCTTACAATGTGACAGAGTCGTTGTCGTAATTATTTCTGAACATAGTGACTGGAGGCTATTCAACAGCTGTATTCCTGAAAACTTGGGAGCAAGAAATATGTAGTGCAGCGCGAGTTGATGGGCTTCAGCATAAAAGCGAGTGAAGCCAGGCAATGGGCAGACGCGCAAACTGCTGGCCGCTTCCTCGCGATTTGCGGAGCTCGTCCAGAGCCGCACCAGCCCAGCCACATCCTGCCTGGCCCTGACTCCGAACCGTCGTCACTTGAACGACGACAAACCGATCCTTTGGTCAGTTCATCCTCCGAGACTTGATATATCGACTTCCGGCCTCGATACTCGGCTCGCTCTCGCTTTGCATCCATATCAACTTCTGCCAACCGCCTTGGAAAAGGTGTCCGACGACATTCCCGCAGCTACGCAGGCATCGATACACCCAACCAACCTTTCACTTCACCTTGCAACAGATCTCGCCATGACGACGGCTGGGCTGAAAACGATCATCGCACTCTCTTTCGTACGTCGCATTCAAGAAACTCATGGCTTCACAAACTCAGGCTAACACAATCAGATCCTTGCCATCGGATTTCTCCTCGTCATCCTCTCCGCCGCGTTATTCCACAACTTCCTTACCCTCCTTGTGGTCGCAACTTATGTGTTAGCGCCCGTACCAAACTGGATCGCATCAAGATGCGCCAACCCGGATGACTTTATTGAGAGTAACTCTGGCGCATGGATCGACTTAGGCCGGTTTGCTACCGGGTTCCTTGTGCTTATGGGCATCGGTACGTTGACAGTCTACGGGACAAGATGTGGGTGGTACATACTGATCAGCCCAAAAAACAGCACTGCCCGTCCTCCTTGCACACTCAGCGCTCATCCAAGTACCGGCGATGGTTATGTCAATCATTGGTGGGTTGCTGATTTATGGAACCATCATCAGCTTCACCCAATTCTTTAAGGAGGAGCAGGACTTCTGATGTGGTGAAGCTGAGGGCGTTGAGGATCTGTGTGCATATCGCCGGCGTAATGACATTGCTTTGGTTTTAGCGAAGATACTGGGCAATTTGGACGAACACTTATGCAGCGCAAGGATTGTTGGCAAGCCTCCGCGATGCATACGCAAAGGGAAGTCGAGTATATCTGTATAGTGGGCAATGCTCAAAACGCACTTCAAAACTCCTCTCGCAGCGCTGGACTGACTACGGGGCATTTCGCCAATCATGACTTCCGATTCGGTGGCCTTCAGGACCCAAGGTAGCTTTCCCTCCATCTGTACCCTGTGGCTTCGCTTAATGTGGTTGATGCCATACAGCTCTTCGAGGCAGGGATGACGGTGTCACTGGTCGTTTGAGCTGGATTAGACCACTGTACGAGGTAGACCGTAGCGAATGAGTTGAAAGCGTCAAGATCACATTCCGCTTCGAAGCTGGGAGGACCAAGTACGAGTACTCGGTATTGTGAGTGCCAACACCACGCAACGCTCAGTGCTGGCCGGCACGACGGAATACATTTCCGATTCGTCACATTTCACCACCCAGCCTCCAATTACGACCTGGCGACCCTGCGACACTCGGATGCAGCCTGTGTTGCTCACCTTCCACCTTGCGCAGGACACTGCATTATCCATCTCTCGCATCTTTACGACACTACTGCAGTACGTCTCTAGACAACCCACCACGCCTAAACTGTTCTGCCGTTACCGAAAGGCACAATCATGGACACCTCGCAGCGCCTCTTCCGCTTCACGAAGCCGCAATGGCTCAACAGCGCAAACACCCGCACCGCAGGCGTCTACACAGCCGGCGCACTCGTACGCCGACTCCCACCACACCCCTTCTCCCTATTTAATCTACCATATACTAATGTCCCCCCCGTGATAGTTCTCACTCGGGTTCTTCTTCTTCATCGACGCCAGCGTCTTCTCCAAATCCCCTCTCAACGGCTCGACCGTGCACATCAGCTTCGTGGACTGGATCCCCTTCATCTGCTCCGCACTGGGCATGCTCGTCATCAACAGCATTGAGAAGTCCCGGCTTTCCGCCGACTCGTTTAGCTACAGTGGCAATGGAGTCGCCTGGAAGGCCCGCACCGTCCTGTTCCTCGGCTTTGCCCTGATGGCCGGCGGATTGGCGGGGAGTGTCACGGTGATGGTCCTCAAGTATCTGTTCAAGGACTATGCGCTACGGACGGTTTACATGGGCGTTGCGAATGTTGTGGCCAATGGGTTGGTTATGCTGAGTTCGGTCGTGCTGTGGGTGAGTCAGAATATGGAGGATGATTATACCTACAATTTACAGCTGTGAGGCGACGGCGGCGGGCACAAAACAGTCAGTCTGTGTATGGAGAGCGTAGCCTCGATACTGTGTATATCTCTTTTCGAGGGGCACGAAGCATGAAGCAAAGACACATGACGCTATAGCAGGCAAATGGTCTCGGGTCTCGAAAAATTGTATCATGACAATCCAGAATATTCTTCCTTTGCATTGTGGAGTGTGTCTATTCTGCTGGATATTCTAGTCAAACTCGTCCTCGTATTGGAAGGAAGATGATCGCACAAAGGTGCAGTCCCAATGGCTGTTGTGGGATCTTTATTCCGCCACCGCTAACTTGGGGGCGTCACCAGCTGCTCGCCGCTGGTGTGGCAACACGGGCCGCGATGCTGCTCAAAGGTGGTGTGATAGCCAGCGTCTTCTGACCTGTGTCAAAGGAGGCAATGTGCTTCGCCGCGGGTCTATCGTGAGGGTTTCAACTTTCCCCCAGGATACCCGACGCTCTGTTGGATACGGCGAAAGTTTCGCCTTTTCGCCAGTCCGTCCTTCGAGACATGGGCGAGGGATTGCTGGAGCTCTCGGTGGCCTGCATTCCGCTTCGATTCATTGTCCATCTCTTAGTTTGCCCATGATCGCGTCGATAACGTCCATGTCCGCGGCAGAGACGTGATCTGGTCCGACAATGTCTTTAGGTAATCGCTTGACTGCCTCATTCATGGCTGGCTGGTAATTTCGAATCGCCGAGCTCAGTGCATAGACAGCCTTCTTCCGAGTAGCTCTGTCCGCATCGTCGAGTGATACCTGCACTAGCCTCTCGATTCCGTTGAGAGCCACGAGTCGTTCCTGTGCTTTGACGTTGTTCTGGACCGCCGTGCCTACACACCAGGCAGCCATGCGTCGCAAGTCTGCAGAGGCGTTGCTCAACTGATCCAACAGTGGCGTCCAGAGTCCGAGGGGCTCCAGGTTGTTGGCATTGTCGATTTGTTCGACTAATTGCTCGAAGTTGTCGAAGGCGGTCATTTTGGAGTCGTGTGTGATGTCGGGGTCTGAAGAGGTGATGATTGTCATGGCTTCTTTCATGAGGTCGGCATCGCTAGGTCCTCCCATCAAGGAGCGAAGTGCCTCGGCTGACAGTCCCTTGGGTTCATTAATGGGCTGCTCTGGATCGCGACCTGCGCCGGAGTTTTCGATGCCCCATGACAGTAATGAGTTTAATCCTTTTTCCATAGTTGCAGAAGATGTCGGTGGCTTTAAGAAGGGTCTTGGAAGATACAGCAAGAACTTTAGTGGAAAATATCGTCTGGTTCACGTTGTTTGAGTCTTCATATAGATACACACCTGCAAAAGGGGACAGGATGATTGTAGATGGGTGTCGTGCCGCCAGCCAATCAGGAGAAGTTTCCAGGACTTACTCGGTTCTTCTTTGCGGTTCGAAGCTCCCAAAGCCAATCAGTTTGCGGCCGCGAGCATCTGTTTCAGTAGGACTGAGACTGTCACCTTGAGTACAGGTACCGGGATAATTAAGGAGCTGTCACTCGGAGCGCAGGGGAACAGAACAGAAGTTGACGCCTCGCTGAAATGTTAACATACGACTTCGATGGCGGTGATGCTCTTTACCCAGTACGAAGCGCAGCTAAATGGCATTGGTGGCTGTGCGCCACGCCTGAAAGCGGAGGGCTCGAGTTTCTAGCCACTTTCGATACCCCGCAATCTGTGGCTGGTCCACACAAAAATTTAGACAAGAAAATACAAATTCCAGTGTTTCACCTGTTACCCAAGCGTTGAAGGAGCCGGAGCCAGCATTCATAGGCCCATGAGCTTGGTACTAAGTAACTCCCGGTAAGGAGCCTCGAGAATTTACGAGTAGGTACTCGTACATATCTTTCAGGAAGATAGGCAGCCTGAACAGTAAAACGCCCTATCAAGGTGGGGGCTTAAAACTAGACGAAAGTGCAAGGGAAGCAGTCGGATCGGTCATCATCAGCCGCGGGAGACCCAACTGGTGGAACGTAGCCTATTGGATTCTGTCATTTCTTTGTCAGGAATCGAGGGACGATCAGGGTGAGGTTCTTCAGATTCGCAGCTGCCTGCGGACGGTGACGAGGCTCATCTGTCGACGAGGAAGGGACATTGCGCGGCTCCCGCCACTTGTGCAGCATCGCATGATCTTGAGGATCTAGGTGGCAACCAAAAGCTTGCATAAATAGCCAATTGTAGGACTTCCCTAGCATCAAAAGAATTGAATCTCATTCCAACTGCGAGAAAGTCAGGGCAGCAGTATCCGTGCCCACTCCTGGCTAGTTGAGTCTGCGATCATCTTACGAGTACCGAGTACGCTCCACAGGTATATGGGTCCTGCAGGCACCTTTCAATGAACGAAGAGACTGACTGGATACATAATCGGTCTCCAGCTAGTATCAGACGTACATCGCGGACTGTCTATTCAGCGAAAGCTAGACTCACGGCGACCTGACCCAGCTTGGTCTTGGCGGCTCGCAGCTGCCCGATTTAGCCCACCGCCCAAACCACCGCTACTTCTGTTCTTCCATCTCACCCTCCTCAGCTTCTCGTGTCCATCCCCATCCCTCTTACCTATCCATCTCCTCGCTCGTCTTCTCGAAGGCCTGTTCACCTTCGACGATTCGAGTCTTTTTGCTCTCACCTGCTCAATCGCCTCATCTCGTTCCCCTCACTTTATCCTACACTAATCCGTCACAATGGAGGGTAAGCCCGATCCCGCTCAAGGCCAATGGTTTTTTGCGGACACTGTCTACACTTGCGAACAAGTACTGATATGTCTCTCTCACAACAGAAGAAGTTGCTGCGCTCGTCATTGACAATGGGTAAGCGCCTGCGCCCTTGAGTTAAAAGTCTTTGCCTGCGCCCCTCGGCTCTGTCCTTTTGGACACACGAGCTTCAATCGCGGGATCATCGGAAGAGAAGGAAAGCGGAGAGAATGTGAACACTGGACTGACAATGATTTCTCTAGCTCTGGTATGTGTAAAGCTGGCTTTGCTGGTGACGACGCACCTCGAGCGGTCTTCCGTAAGTTCGCCTTGCCCCGCATTGGAAAGCCAGGACACAATTTGACACACGAGGCCAGCATCCATTGTCGGTCGACCTCGTCACCATGGTATCATGATCGGCATGGGTCAAAAAGACTCCTATGTCGGTGATGAGGCCCAGTCCAAGCGTGGTATCTTGACACTGAGATATCCCATCGAACACGGTGTTGTGACAAACTGGGACGACATGGAAAAGATCTGGCATCACACCTTCTACAACGAACTTCGTGTCGCTCCCGAGGAGCACCCTGTCCTCTTGACCGAAGCCCCCATCAATCCCAAGTCCAACCGAGAGAAGATGACCCAGATCGTCTTCGAGACCTTCAATGCCCCGGCATTCTACGTCTCGATCCAGGCCGTCTTATCTCTCTACGCCTCCGGTCGCACAACTGGTATCGTATTGGATTCCGGCGATGGTGTCACTCACGTTGTTCCCATCTACGAGGGTTTCGCTCTTCCTCACGCTATTTCCCGTGTCGATATGGCTGGTCGTGATTTGACCGACTACCTCATGAAGATCTTGGCTGAACGAGGCTACACTTTCTCCACCACTGCCGAACGAGAAATCGTCCGAGACATCAAGGAGAAGCTCTGCTATGTCGCCCTTGATTTCGAGCAGGAAATTCAGACTGCGTCCCAGAGCTCCAGCTTGGAGAAGTCCTACGAACTTCCCGATGGTCAGGTCATTACCATTGGCAACGAACGATTCCGAGCCCCCGAGGCTCTGTTCCAGCCATCCGTTCTTGGTCTCGAATCCGGAGGTATCCACGTCACTACCTTCAACTCCATCATGAAATGCGACGTCGATGTCCGTAAGGATCTGTACGGCAACATTGTCATGGTAAGTTCAGGCCCATCACTTGCTTGAGTCAATTGCTAACAGCTGAACAGTCTGGTGGTACTACCATGTATCCCGGTATCTCCGACCGTATGCAGAAGGAAATCACTGCTCTTGCTCCATCGTCCATGAAGGTCAAGATCATTGCGCCTCCCGAGCGTAAATACTCCGTCTGGATCGGTGGTTCCATCTTGGCCTCCCTTTCAACTTTCCAGCAGATGTGGATCTCCAAGCAAGAGTACGATGAAAGCGGTCCTTCCATTGTCCATCGCAAGTGCTTCTAAGTTCCTTATGAGCATCCGGCAATGCTTGGACTTCGACGAATTGCAGCAGCCCTTCTAGAACAGTAGTCAACGAGAACAATGTGATGATGAACGGAGGAGAGATGCAGAGCATAGATTTGTGTCGGGCAGAGTGTGAAGCGGCTGGACAAAAGTACTTGTGGACTAGCGCAGGTGAGCCATGTCTGAAAGGCCTCCAGGGAATTGGGGCCGTTGGAGCCTGCATCAAGTTCACCCGTATCTTCAATGAACAGCGCCGTCCCAAAGTAGTGCCTAGAATGCAAAGCTAGTCAGACAGGTCTTTCACGTATCTTTTCTAGTGTTTCTGTCTACGGTCGACTCCTAGATGCCGTGGGATGCGTGTCTCAATGCATGGGAACCAGGTCATCATGCCATCAACCACGCCAGCGAAGTAGCACCAGCAGATTTT
Organism: Capronia americana; assembly: GCA_016110215.1. NCBI lineage: Eukaryota > Fungi > Ascomycota > Eurotiomycetes > Chaetothyriales > Herpotrichiellaceae > Capronia > Capronia americana. The sequence goes on from JADWQD010000016.1 coordinate 400,987, forward strand.
GAGTCTTGCAAAGCATTCAAAGATATTTCAATCTTAAAAGTGTCACAAGCATTGTCAATGTTATCACCCCTTCCAGTCATGACGTGCTTAACCCAGTTGGTTTTCCTGTCGATACGTTGGCACATCCCCAGGCACCTCCAGCACCGTGGAACCATCCTCCGCGGGCTCCAAAAGCTTCCACTCTGCGGTGACTCCTTCTTGCTTGAACTGATCAATGATCACATTCGCGATACTCTCGAAGTTCTCCGTCGCAAGCGCCAATATCGTTGGTCCAGCGCCTGATAGGCAGATCCCCAGCAAGCCCGGGTGTGTCTGAGGGGACATTGAGGAGAGTATCGAGGGGAGGGCAGGGATCAGGCCGGCGCGGTAGGGTTGGTGGATACGGTCTTGCATGGCAGAGTAAATGAGTTGGGGATCGGGAGGGGAGTCGCTAAGGACGGTCGTCAGGAGCGCGATGCGTTGGAGGTTGAAGATCTGGAGTGTTTTAGCGATAGGACATCCTCCAACCTAGAGGAGAAGAGTCCGCCTTGCACTTCCGCCACGCTTCTTGACGTGCTGATTGGGACACTAATAGAAGGTCACAAACTTACCATATCCTTCCTCGAATACTCGGTGGGTAACACCTGTCTCGCTTTTGCCGTGCTGACCTCAAAATCTGGAATGATCGCCAAAGCCTTGATCTCCTTGGACCAGTTGAACCGCCTATAATGCCCGATGTTCTCTGGTGGAATAGGCGGCACAAGACCCGTATCTATTCCTCCCGCTGGTTGGGGCAATACTTCAGAGAGAGGGACTTCCTTTCTCGCCATGTCCACAGGATCGAGTTCATTGAGATACGTACCCACAAACCCGCCGTACAACGCCGCGGCAACATTATCCGGATGCCGTTCGACCATCAACGCGAAGTCCAGGACCCGAGGTTTCGACAGGTTGAACCCTCCAACTATGTTCCCCAGCAAAACGCCCGCAACGACGGCCGCGCCCGAGGATCCTAGTCCTCTTCCCAGAGGGATAGGATTCTGAATGTGCACATGCGTGTGAGCAGGAAAGTCATGTTGACCATGACACCTCAGGACATACAATGCCGTGCGGGTGAGGAGGTTATTCTCGGGGGTAAGGTCGATGTCCGCGGCGCCGACCCCGGCATAGGTTACCGTGCAGTTGTGTGGATTTGAGGCGTCAGGTTGCGCCGACGGGGAGATGCTGACGCGTAGTTCGAGGTACATTGAGAGGGCGAGGCCAATTACGTCGAAGCCCGGGCCTATTATCGAGAAGGGTTGGAATCAGAATCGGATCAGGCTGAAGCTTCAGTTGGGATGAGCCAGTTGACTGTCGACTTACCTATATTGGCCGACGAGCATGGCACCTCTAATCAGGTTAGCGCTTCACTCAGATACTGTCATAGAGAGCAGTGTACTTATAATCCACATCTTTAACAGGCGGCAAGGTCAATAACGGAGGTTTTCTGACGCTTGGCGCCCACGCGCGGTGCAGATGTATCACGAGGTTCGCGTGCTAATTTTCGTGTCTTTGAGAAGTCCTCATTCCATGACCATCGGATGATTAGATGCGCAACAATCGGCTCATCTACGCTTACGGTGAATCCCAATGTTTTGTGACTGCCGTTGGAGAGAACTTTGACTGCCCTTTGAACCTGGAAGTCCAGGAACAGTCACTTCGCGTCAGGCTGACCAATCAGCGAGCGGGAGGCAGCGAAAATCGGCGGGCGGGACGAGCGAGTGAATTTTTTCGGCCTCAGCTTGGCGTTGGAGGTTGTATATTTTTCTTCTGCGGCAATTTCAGACATGGTAGCACAGGCGGCCGCGAGGCCTTCATGAGGTGTAAGTGATCGGAGCGATTCATCCTTGGGCTGTCTCATCGTCGTCGTACATTGTGCAGAGGACACCACCTGAATACTCGCTCACCCCTTTCAAATACTTCATTTCAAAATGACGGAGAGGCTACGCATACTGGTCATCGGCTCAGGCGGCCGCGAACATGCGATTGCATGGAAGTTGGCCAAGTCGCCTTCCGTCGATGTTGTTCACGTCGCGCCCGGCAATGGCGGCACCGCCTCTTCCGCAGACAAGATCGTCAATGTCAATATAACTGTCAATGATTTCACAGAGTTGGTGGCACACGCACGGAAACATGGCTTGAATCTAGTGGTTGTAGGGCCTGAAGCGCCCCTGGTTGCAGGCGTGAAGGAATTCTTCAGTGCTGCAAATATTAGGTGCTTTGGGCCCTCCAAGAAAGCTGCACAAATGGAAGGATCAAAGGCCTTCTCGAAGGACTTTATGCAACGGCACGGGATACCTACGGCGGCCTACAGGACCTTCAGCGATTATGAAAGTGCGCGAGAGTATCTGGATTCTGTCAACCATGACGTCGTGATCAAGGCGGACGGGCTTGCGGCTGGCAAGGGAGTCATCATCCCGACAACCAAACAGGAAGCACATGATGCGCTCAAGCAAATTATGGTGGCGCGCGAGTTTGGATCAGCAGGCTCCCAGGTTGTCATTGAGGAGTTCTTGGAAGGTGAGGAGTTAAGCGTGCTTTCATTCAGCGACGGCTATACCATACGGTCCTTACCACCTGCCCAGGATCACAAGCGTGCCTTTGACGGTGATCAGGGCCCGAACACGGGAGGCATGGGCTGCTACGCGCCTACTAGAATCGCTTCGAAGGAGTTAATTGCACAAGTGGACCGGGAAATCGTGCAGCCGACAATCGATGGCATGAGACGAGAGAAAATGCCATTGGTCGGTATGCTCTTCACGGGCCTGATGATCACCAAGAACGGTCCGAAAGTTCTGGAGTACAATGTCAGAGGAGGAGATCCAGAAACACAGACCCTGCTTCCGCTTCTCAGCGACGATACCGACCTTGCCGAGGTTATGCTGGCGTGCACGGAGCACTGGCTGGACGGCGTTGATCTCAAAATCGAACCCAAGTTCTCTGCTACGGTGGTTGCATGCGCCGAGGGTTATCCTGGCCCTTATTTCAAAAATCGGCCGATCACCTTGCAGCAGCAGCTCTTACCAGACACGCACATTTTCCATGCCGGCACCATTAGAGAAGGGAAGCAAGTCATCTCGATGGGCGGGCGGGTGATTTGTGCAACCGCAACGGCAGAGACGTTGGAAGAGGCTGTCGCTCGGGCGTATAACGGGATGGATACCATTAAGTTCCAGGGCATGCATTACAGAAAGGACATCGCGCACCGGGCGTTCAAACGCAAGGCGGATGCTCTCACCGTCGAGCAGAATGGAATGACCTACGCCTCGGCAGGAGTGTCCATTGACGCGGGCAACGACCTGGTCAGGATGATCAAACCCTGGGTGAAGAAGACCGCACGCCCCGGTGCTGATGCCGACCTAGGAGGCTTTGGAGGTGCCTTTGACCTTGCCAAGGCGGGATATCACCAGGATTCTCCAATCTTGATCAGCGCAACTGACGGAGTGGGCTCGAAACTCAAGATCGCTCATGCTATGAATGTTCACGACACAGTTGGGATTGACCTGGTCGCCATGAACGTGAATGATCTCGTCGTCCAAGGGGCCCGACCACACATCTTCCTTGACTACTTCGGCTGCAGTATTCTGGATGTTGCTATTGCGAGTGCCTTTATTCGAGGTGTTTGTGATGGCTGCGAGACTGCAGACTGCACTCTAGTTGGTGGGGAAACTTCTGAAATGCCTGGCGTCTACAGCGGCACAGAGTACGACGCTGTGGGGACCGCTGTGGGTGCTGTTAATAAGGCAGCTGGCCAGAAAATCTTACCGGACATGGAGAGCATGGTCGAAGGCGATGTACTTCTGGGCCTGGCGTCGAGCGGAGTCCACTCGAACGGCTTTTCCCTGGTCCGGCGAATCATTGAGAAGATGCACCTTAATTTCTCAGATACTGCTCCGTGGGATGTTCAGACCACAGTCGGCAGCTCTCTCCTTATACCGACACGCATCTATGTCGTTCCGCTGTTGAAAGCAGTTGAACGGGACCTGGTCAAAGGAATGGCTCATATTACAGGCGGTGGAGTGCTGGAGAATGTACCAAGAATGCTTCCCAAGCACCTGGCCGCCGAGATCGACGTGTCCGCCTGGGATCGACCCCCGGTGTTCACATGGCTCCAAAAAGCCGGAAATGTCAGCAGTGAAGAGATGAGTCGGACGTTCAACAACGGGATAGGCATGGTTCTCGTCGTGTCGACCGTTGCAGCGGGAGAAGTGAAGCGGATCCTCGAAGAGAATGGGGAGACCGTCTTTAGGATCGGTAAGCTGGTCCACCGGGAGAATGATGGATGTATCCTGAAGAATCTGGGCAGCTGGAGTGCGCCATGAGTAGGAGATTCCGATCGCAGGATAGCAGAAGGAATACGTCGCCATACATGGTCTGTTGAATGCACCAATGATCGCTAGGAGGAAATCGTGACAAAAACCCGTTGAACCCCCGGATATGGTATCTCAAAAGTTATGTTTGCATTGCTTGGTTGCTTCTGAGGAAGCAAAGGAGAGAATGATATGCACTTCTGCCGCAACAGGGCTACATAGAGATATGAAACGACAACTCGCCGAACAAGTCGAGTCTGAACGACACTCCAAGAAGGAGTACTTTTGGCATGAGCGTCTTTGCCGTTGATTCTGTGCTTGTGGTTCGTCTCAGCCCGGCCGGGAGGTAGGTATGCTACACCCTCCGCATCATGTCGTGCTTTGAAAACACTCGACATGATTTCCACTCCGTAACCGTGCGCCACACAACTTGGTCTCTGCTCGGCAGCCTGCACTGCGGAGGTTGTGGTTCAAGTTTGAGTCAGCGGGATTTTGCGGACCTTCGGACGTTGTTATCCTCCGCACCCGCCAGGAGTTTACAGCTTCAGCCTTGCCCGCGGTCTCGAGCAAGGGACCGGATTAACTAATGGTAATGAAGAAGAGTAGTGGAGGGTACACTATTCAACTTCTGTCCAGGTGCGTAAAGAAGTATAAAGCTCAATAACGTCTTGTTTCTTCGGCATGGAGCCTACATCTTCAACACCACCATCATCGTCTGTACCAACAGACCTCTTCCAGGACGCACCGACACTCAAACTCCCAACCTCGATACTAACAACATAAACCATAACGTCATGCCTTCCAATACAACTGTTGTCATTGGCGCCAGCCGGGGGATTGGCTTGGAACTAGCAAAGTTCCTTGCTCAGACCCCTGACGACCGCGTCATTGCAACCATGCGAAAGCCATTCAATTTCGACCAAGCCAACATTGACGTCCTCGAGCTCGACCAAACCAACCAGAAATCCGTCGACATGGCGGCCAAGAAAGTCGCAGAAGCCGACACCTTGATCGTCAACGGCGCCATCGGGGAGGACGAACTCCTCACGCAGATCTCCTCGGACAGACTCCTTCACTACCTCGACACCAACGTCGTCGGGCCCCATCGAGTCATCAACGCTTTCCTGCCTGCACTGCGAGCTCGCAAGACGCGCAAAGTCATCTACATCTCTTCCACGGCAGCTTCACTTACCGGCCAAGTGGGCGAACAATGGGGTCTCCGCGGACCATACGCTACCTCGAAGGCTGCTGGGAACATGTTGACTATCCAGTTCCACAACGAGCTTCATGGGGAGGGATTCACGGTTGTGGCCATCCACCCCGGCTGGGTTGCCACGGATATGGGCAATATTGCTGGCCCGGGTGCCATGCCGGCGACTGAATCTGTGCAAAAAATCATGGGGATCGTCAATGGACTGGAGAACGCGGACGGCGCCAAATTCTTCAACATTGATGGGACGATCCTGCCGTGGTGAGGATAATTAGGGGCTTTCTCCAGTCGTAAGCGGTTTAGAGCTGGCATGATACGGTAGAAATAAATAGCAATCCTTCTCAGAACACTGCCTGTTCATCGTAGCCGCTCGTTCATGTTTTGTGCGGTCCCTGGTAGTCGGCAAGTCCTGACCTGCGTACCGCCGGCTTCGGAGCCACAACGACGTGACGCGACGAGGCTGCGGCACGGCTGAGCTAAACCCAATTCACACGAGACCCTTCGAGTGGGTCTCCAAAAAAGTTCCCAGTCTGCGGTGATGCACTGGACTTGTTGAACTTCCACACAGCGCTTGCGTTCATCAACAGCGTCTGCTGGATTTTGCAATCAGTCCTTTCTTCCCGTCTTTCCATTCAATTTCAAAAACTGGCTCGTGCTTCCGCCCCGAAAGTGGACGATCCACGAACTAGAACAGTTCACCTTTGCCGACTCTGTTGACATTCATCCTCACATGCTGCCTCGTTCGGTGAGGCATTGCATATGTCCACCATGTCGAATTCTTCATGGCGCGTGGACATGCGTTCCAGCAGCCGTCAGCATCTCGTACACTCCTTATTTCGGACGGTTGCCCTACGGTAACATCCGGCACGTTCGAACTCGCGCTCGACGGTCGCCAGTTCGCGATTCTCCGAGGTCCACTGCAGAGAAACCTGCCGACCAGATAGAAGAACTTGCGAGCAAGACACCGAAAGAGGAAGATGGGTTGTCTGCTGACCACTCAGGGGGTGACTCTCCGGCGGCGCAGATTCCGGAAAAATTCAGTCTATCTGCGGAACAGAAGAATGAGCTCGGCTTGTTCGAAGCGTTCAGGGGCGTAATGTGCAAGACTGTCATGGACGCAGCAGAGGAAGCAGGATCTACGGCTGAACCAATGAGCGTGGATAAAGTTATAGAGCTCATAAACCTCAAACCCGGGCGAAAAGGCTTTTCCCGCGTTGCGTCGCAGCTCAAGTCAGCCTACACCGGGCGTCTCTATACAGAGGTGGACCGTGACTTGAAGACCATTATGCCTTTCAAACGCGGGAAGCACCCTCTATCAAAGGAGAAGGTGGGGATCTTAACGAGGCTGGGCATTGTGAAGGAGTCAGAATTGGGGCGGTCCGCTTCGGCCACGTCTGAGGAGGCGACGTCTCCGACGGTCAAAAAGAAAACAGCGGCAGTAACGGTCAAAAAGAAAAGAGCGGCAGTAACGATCAGAAAGGTGAGAGCGGCAGTAAAGGCACCGTCATCATCAAAGACACCAGAGGTGCCGGTTCCAGAACAACAATCCATCACGTTCGAGACTCCATCAAATCTCCTGGATCTCACGCCACAAGCGTTGCTTGTGGCAGACGATCACGCACAGGGCCATGTCCGGCGACAGAGGCCCTTGGTGAGACGTTACCAGGTCGACAGCAAGATGAAGCATCCGCGTGCGACGAAGCAGGGTAAAATTGCCGATATGAAGGGAGACCGAGTGCAGGTTGCAAACGCAGACAAATTTCCGCTGATACCCTTTCCGATGGAGACGTCAGAAGTGCCGAGATTGAGTCATGACTTGTCGCGCGTTCTCTTCAATCCTGGTGTCTACCAATTACAGGATCCACGATCCAGAGTATGGAACTTCGATCCCTATCTCGGGAATCTGATGCCTGTGTCCGAGTTCAATTATGACGCACTCAACAGGTACATCACTTCATCTGAAGATGTACATCTTCGAAGCGTCGCGCAGGCAAAGGACAAACGGTACATTGGCTCAACCTCGAGCATGTCCGGCGTTCTCGCGCATTTCCATTTTCTCCTCTCCGGTTTCCGCGATCTGAACCTGAACCATCTGAGTCGAGGATTTGAAGATGAAGGCCATGTCAACTTCACCAGAATTCAAAAAGGTCCCACGGCAATCTTCCTCCGCCACAAGGACGGCGTATATGCCGTGGATGCGGACAAAGAGTTTGACTCGGCGAATATTCTGATGAGCCTTGGCCGCTCCATGGAGAAACTCCTCACATCGGACAAGGAGGAATTCGAGAGGTACAGAAGGACTGAAGATGCTACCAAGGACGCCCAAATGAAATCAAGCCAGCCCGAGGCTTACCACTACTCAGGGCTCGGCCAGTTCTTGCTGAGATCACAACTTGATGCCCACGATCCGCGGTTGCCCGGCACAGGCATGTTCGACCTCAAAACGCGAGCTGTAGCGGCCGTGCGAATGATGGTCCATGACCATGAGAAAGGCGTGGGCTACCAGATCAAGGAGAGATTCGGCACGTGGGAATCTTATGAACGAGAATATTTCGACATGATGCGATCGGCCTTTCTCAAATACTCTCTACAGGTCCGGATGGGCCGCATGGACGGTATCTTCGTCGCATATCACAACACTGAACGTTTGTTTGGGTTTCAGTACGTACCGCTTCCTGAGCTGGATTTTGCTCTTCATGGGCAATCGGACAGAACACTCGGGGATCAGGAGTTCTCCTTGAGCATACAGCTCTTGGACTACATATTCAATGAAGCCACCATGCAGCATCCGGGTCAGTCTCTGAGGTTTCACTTCGAGGCACGAGAAGCAACCCAAGTCTCCCCACAGTACATGTACGTCTTCGCGGAGCCGGTGACAGAGGAAGAGATTGTGGCGATCCAAAGTCTGAAGAAGGATGAAATTCGAGCATTTGAGGAACGCATATTTAATCCTAAACGCGCAAAGTCATCTGGAAGCTATGAGGATGACGCTGATGAAATGGAGGATGAAAACGAAGCTGACGAAGTCGAGTCAGCTATATCGGACGCCGCGACAAGAACGGATACTGCTCATCAATCGAATGCGGCCGACATTGCTTTCCTTGATAGCATACTGGGAATGAACCTTGATGAGGCTCTGGCATCGAAACCCAAAGAGGAGCCTGTGCCTGGGTTAACAGAGGAACATGCAGGAGACTCAGTAGCCACCGCTCCGGACACGCAACCGTCACCGGCCCCAAGCAAACCCCTATTGGCATGGAAACTCAACATCCGCAACATCGTCAACGGCTTGCCGGTGATGCGGCCTGAGAACTTGAAAGGAAGCGACACCTGGGGTCTTCAGTACACGTTGTCCCCCTTAACCCCGGCGGAAGCCCAACGCCACTATGCGCTGTGCAAGAAACGACGCCAGCACGCGCTCGAGGCTCCACAAGATACCGATGCGGCAGCCAACTTCTACCTGAAGAGGCTTATATCGATGAGCCGGAGTGGTGCACAGTGGCGGCAGCATCTGGACAAGCTTGATGCAAGCAGGGAGCGCATTGTACTTTACGGTGAATGATAGGACTCGCATGTATTTTGTACATTAGAATTTCTGTTTGGGTGGCGGCTTAGCATAGAGGGCCACAGGGCATACACCTGACCGTCCCATGGCAGAAAAGCGTCTGGGCATGCAATCTACAGTACACAATACACGCTGTCGTGCCTGTGTTGACCACCAGGCGAGAAACATGTCTCACAATAAAGTGCTCCAGTGCGACTCATCAGCTCATATATTTATATCAGTCCTCAGCCCCATCTCTGAGACCATTCACATTAAGGATTCCTCGACAAGACCACGGCTATCTATGGATCAACCAATGCCTCGAGGCGGCCGAGACTCTGCGTGGCCTCCTCCGTGGCGTGGTCCGGATATCTCCAGGCCACGATAGCCTCCTAAGCCTCCTACGTGGCCCGCCAATCGCTGAAGTGGGTGAGCCGGCACGCATGCCGATTGACCTTCGTTGCCCTGTTTTCGAGGTTCCCCTCCCGCGAACTGGCCACCCCTGTTGCGGGCTCGCGCAGCAACGAGGGGCAGTCCCTGCATGATAGAGGACAAGCCCATATCTGAGCAGTGAGACGGTGGTGTGAGTGGCCTGCTTAAACTCCGTATCATCGAGAGGACATGCAAATCCTCACCAGTCGCGTTGCCATGCTGGCCCGTGGATACCTTACCCGCTCCCGAGTTCATCGGGTTGGTGAATGAAAAATCAAGCAGCATTGAATCAACCATTACGTTCCGACTGCCGATCCATACCACTGTTGCTTGACATGCCGACGCCTACAGTTGACTGCTCTTTCCCATAAAAGATTTCCCTGTGCCTCACACTGACACCAGCTGCGTACAGGCACGGACACCTCCATCCCCGACCACCGCCTTACGATCGCACTCTTGGAGCGGATCTCTGTACCACCTGTCAAGCCTGCCCCGTCCCTACGGCGCCCTATGAGCTCGCGTCTTTGACCGGGTTACCTCAATATATTGCTAGTTGCGCGTCACTAGGTTCTAGTCACGAAGCACACTGCAATCTGCTCTGCGCTCCCTAGGAACCCGCAACCGCATGCCGCCCCTAACTTGATTCCCGGCCATGTCACGGCACCCAGCAGTGTCTCGCTGAAGAAGAGGCAGACTATACAGGAGGGCGGGTCGGCGCTGAAGGGGAATGCTCGATCTTGTGAACATGTGTACCCTGAGAGAACCCATGAGTGCCTCCTGAGACCCGACCGACTTCGAAACAACGAGGTGGTGCAGTCAGTGTTTGCTTGATGAGAAGGACCTGGCGGATCTTGCCGTTTCCATACTTGCCCCCAACATGGCAGACAAACGCAGAAGGAAAAGCCTGAGCCTCTTCCGCCAGAAGGCGGATCCCAGTCCTTCGGTACAAATACCGGGCAGCCCGCTGCGCGAGAAACGGTCCAGCGATAACTTGCCCAGTCCGGTCGAGTCAGATCCAGCCAGCCCCAAAACTCGACCAAGGACGCTGCAAAAGTCAGGTCGTGCCTCCGTGTTTGGATCTCTCCGCTCGCTGCACTCTCTCGATGAAGACGAGAAGATTGCCTTGACGAGATCAGACTCGAAGTCTTCGTCACTTCAAGAAGAAGTTGACATGAATGTCAAGGGATTGTTGGGCGGCAAAGTGCTCCAGTATGGGGAGGTCCAAGCCAGTAGCAGCAACGTGTTTAGGAAACGGACCCAGTTCATGGTGCTGACCGACTCGCATCTCATCCGGTTCAGAAGTCAGGCTAGAGCAGCCGAAATGTTCCCTAGCATTCCCAGCAGCCTCAACAAAGGGCACGTTCCGAGGTCGTCGTCCGTGAGTTCTTATCAAGAACTCCAGATGTCGGCATATTCGGACATCACCTCGGGCATTCCGCTGGAGCAGGTGGTTGCGGTGTTCAAGATCGACGACGGACGACTCTCTCCCACGGTCGAAGTGGCATCCCTCGACGAACGTACGCGGAAAGCTTCGTCAATGCAGTGGCAACTCAACGAATACCGAGAGGCTGAGTTGTGGACGGCCGCGATTCGTTCGGCTTGTCAGCAGGCGAGGATGCTCCTCCAGCAGCCCATCCAAGATCACACAGTGGAGCACCTTGCACGAGTCCTTGAACGGGAAAGAGACTACGATCCCGAGCACTTCCACGTCTTCAAAGTCGTCCAACGGTCCGTCAACAAGTCTTTGGGAAGGGCATCTGCTGAAGACTTGACCAGACATGGGTCAGCGACGGCATGTTACCTGGTCATTGGCCTGCATAAAATTCACCTCGTACCTCTACAAAGGTCATCGACGCGATCATCGAGCACTTCTTTAAGCGAGTTGGATACCATGACTTCCTACGCTATCGTCACTTTGACGTCGGTCAAGGTTGTGGCTGGAGAGGATGCCTTCCAATTCTCTGTCAAGCCTCCTGCGGGCCAGCCATGCATGATGCACTTGGCCTCCTATGCCGCAAGCGAGATAGCACTCCAGCTGCGAGCGGCGTCTGAATATCTGCGACCGGAATGGGTCAGGCAGCCTTTCTTCTTCGACGTGCCTCCTGAGATTGACGATCAAGCCATCCCCCCGAACTGGCCGAAAGAGGACCATGATTGCTTCGACCGGACGTTGATCGCGTACTGTGCTGGCTACGACTTGGACACCTCTCGTATCTGTTATTCTGTGGACTATGAATGCGAGGACGCCCCGTGCTTCCTCTTACTTCCCCCGGCGACTCGTGCTTCATACTCTGCCTTGGAGTTACTCGCTGTATTTCGAGCACTGAGGTACAACGAGTCCTTCTCTTCGATTTCGTTCGCACGAATCAATATAACGCCGCTACGCCACTTTTACGACGTGTTCTGCTCGGACGTGGACAGCCTGTTCACGCGGTCCGGGAACCCGGTTAACATCGTTGGCCATCAAGATCTCCCAGTTCTGTGTCAGGAGATCAGAGCGCTGGCCCTGAAAAGTCGACGACTGAGGCGGCTGGATTTCTCAAACACTATGCCACACACAGCTCTGGCAGGCGGCGAAGAGCCCCTTGATTGTGGCATCCTCGAGGCCCTGGTACCGCTGTGCAAGAGGTCTCTGACCAACGTGGACTGGATTGTGCTTACAGGCTTGCGGCTTTCCGATGGTGACTTGAACTACCTCGTGGATGCAGCTTCGGAGAGGAAGTGCCATCTTCGAGCACTGGAAATCGGAGACTGTGGGCTTTCCGTCCACGATGTCGATGTGCTTTTGTCCTCGTTGTCTTGTCAAGAGAGCACGGTCGAAGTGATTGACATCTCAGGAGCACAAGGCCGGTTCAGTCCTGAGCTATTCCAGCGTGGGATAGGAGCCTTTACCCGCATTCGGCGCTTGAATCTCACGCGGATTCAGATGACCGCTGGGCCAGAACCTTTAGTTGCTCCCGAAGTGCTGTTGGCCTGGAGACTAGAGGCATTGTATCTGTCGCAGACCACCCTCAACGAGCAGTCAGTGGACTCGGTATCCACGTACCTGGCCACTCCGAAGTCCGAAATCCTCCGAGAGCTGCACGTCAATCAATGTGGCTTGACAGGGCATGATCTAGCGACCTTCTTCCGGTCCATGAGTCGAGACGACGAACAGCCGCGGATAATGCACGTAAGTGCCAATGAGAATCGATTGAAGGTGGGCAACACGCTCATGTTCAAGGAGCTCGGCCACAACTGCGGACCAACATCACTGAGCATGCGGATGATGGATTTTGAGAAAGAGAGCCATTTCCGAGAGTTGGTTAACGCGCTGAAAATCAACAGAACTCTGCGAAGTCTGGACATTTCGCGTGCATCCCTGCCGTATGATGCCAGTATAGAAACTTGCGAGGCCCTGAGGGAGATGTTTGCCACCAACCAGACCTTGGAAGAGCTCGATATCAGCGGCGAACACGCGCATTTGGACGCGACCAGATTCGGCATCGGCCTCAACATTGCGCTGAGAGGGTTGGAAAAGAACAAGTCGTTGAAACTGTTGCGAATAGAACATCAAGGGCTTGGTCTGCAAGGCGCTAGTACCCTGGCCGAGGTTTTGCAGAAGAACGAAACATTGCTGGAAATCCACTGCGAGCACAACGACATTAACCTCCAAAGCTTCACCGCGCTTGTAAACGCCCTCGAAAAGAATCACACGCTGCTGTTCATGTCGAGCATGGACCATGACCGAGCGAAGACGTTGGAGAAGGTGCGGCGGGAGATCGAGACCATAGACCGAGGCGACAGTCCGAAGGCGCCCAAGCATCACGGTGGAGCGCTCAAGAAGGCATTTACTGGGACATTGACCGGGAAAGCACACGGCAAGGGACACGGACATCGACACAGTGCCTCGTTATCCTCCACTTCCTCGCTCACCGATCAGGACGTTGCAGCGGTCATGAGTACACTGGAAGAAAGGTGGAATGCACAGGTGGCTCGGATGCAGAAGTATCTGTTCCGGAATTATTGCCGTGCACAAGGCGTGCCTTGGGAGGACAGCACAGTGGACGAGAGCACCCGACCAGCCACGATGGCTGGCGAATCCTCGCTAGCTCAAATTCTACAGCATGTGAAGCTGGACAGGACGCCAACCGCTGGGGCTGTGGATGCTCTCGATTATATTGATGAGAAATTAGGGAGGGAGAGCAGTGATCGCATGGTCTTTCAGATGCCCGAGGACTGACGTCGGCGGAAACGACACCGATTTGATCTGGAGAGAACCATCGATACTGCTGTTCCGAGGGAGGAACTTTGATTTCATGGACAGGTGGGGTGTTGTTTCGTTCGTTTTCATGATACCCCCATGTTTTCCTGGGTTGGATGGTCGTTTCTGGGCTTTGGATGACACAGTCATACGTCGCGCACGATACCGATGACACGACGAGAGCAAGAGGGAAGATGGGGAAGGTGACGCTCAATAATGGAGGCGTCGAATGTACGATTGGTATATTGTCTTCGCTTTAGAACGACGGCCCGATCGAACAGAGCCAAGAGGTGGTTCTGGAATGCCTTCCGTTAGAGGTGCCTCCCAGAAAGGAGCACGCTTATCCCAAGGCTTCCGGAGCGAGGTGATGATAATTGCCAGCTGCCAGTCCGTCATCAAGCGGCGCAACTATCGGAGCTGACCAACTCCATACATGAGGCATATGCCTGCATGATAGAGCGATTACCTGTTGGTCGTTGGTGGATGACTGGGGCAAAAAAGAAGGTCAGAAGGACTTCGGGCAATTGAGTTGCCCCTACTATGTACAGATGATCTCCGGTCAGGTACCCGTCGGTGCGAAAGCAATACCCGTTTGAGGTTGAGTGGCTTGTTATTCATCCGACAGTCAGCACCTTAAGAATTTTCCGGCCTCCCAACAGCCCTTCGTCCAGAGACTGGCCTTACGGCGTACTCGGTACGAGTACAAGGGCTAAGAGTTCTGGTGACCTGTGGGTAAGAAGCCGAGGCCAAGGCTTGTCCGAGTCAATAGCTTGTGCATGCATACACCCGACAGCGAATGGTTGGTTGGATCCTCGAGCGTGATGAGCAACGTGGGAATGTGGATTGGAGGGGAGGCCCGCATCAGAATGGTGCCTGAGAGTTTGTTAGCATGTAGCTAGCTGTAATACTGTATGGCAGAGGCGTCATGTCATGTGTGTAGAAATGAAATCCCTCTGAGGAACAAGTCATGCCCGGATTTGGGCTTCATCCGGCGAGCTGATACCCTCGCGGTGCCAGCGAGCCTGCGAGGCGAAAGTGATGTGATGCGCACGTACCCAAGACCGCGGGGCTGGCGACTCGCACGAGGTGATTGATGGAGAAAGATGATGCGGAAGAGCAGCTTGCAGGCACTGCCACAATCTCGTCTTCGCAAGCTAGACTGCAATTGGCTGCAGGCTCGTCGCGGCGTCCTCAGTTGCCTCTCACTTTGGCCTCTCTCTCTCTACACAGTTGAAACTTATTCTTCCCGGACATCATCGCACAGTCATTAGTTCCCTTTCACACGTTCCTTTCCAGTCCCTCTTTTATTGTTTAGTTCTGTCGGTCCACCTTTTGGCTGGGGCCTTGCACACACGACATCTTGATATTGCGCTGCATTGGCGAATAATGCACGTCACCCTCCTTTCCCCTTAAACTTCGCCCAGCCTCGACAAGAGTTTCTCGACCAAGAAATCTGGGAGTGACGCTGTACCTTCACATGAGACTACAAACCATCCTATCTCGACTCTCCGCCGCACCCTCACCCTCACCCTCATCCGTATCCTCGAGCCGTTTCACCATGCGGCGCAGCCTGTTGATCTTCCTCCTGTTCGCCGTGGTCATCCTCACCTTCCTCTTACACTCGGTCTCGACACTCCTGGCCCTACTCATAGAAGATGCGTCGCGAGATGCCATCCATCGATCTGAGTTGCCTGCCCCGAACTCAACGCTGCTCGAAACACGTCCACAGGTGATCCCCAAGATCATACATCAGACATACATCAACGAGTCAATTCCCGCGCACTGGGTTCCGGCTCAACAGTCGTGTATCAAGCTCCACCCGGACTACGAGTACAAACTATGGACGGATGAGAAGTCGCACGATTTTATCGCTAAGGAGTACCCGTGGTTCTTGTCCACGTTTGTCGGATATAAACATAACATCCAACGCGCTGATGCCATCCGATACTTTGTGCTGGCTCACTACGGAGGTGTGTACCTGGACTTGGACGACGGGTGCAAACGACGGCTCGACCCCCTCCTCTCGTACAATGCGTTCGTACGGAGGACAGTCCCCACGGGGATATCCAACGATGTGATGGGCGCAATCCCCCAGCACCCGTTTTTCCTCCGAGTCATGGAATCCCTGCAGGGAGCCGACCGGAGCTGGATCCTGCCGTACATCACCATCATGGCGTCGACCGGTCCACTGTTCCTGAGTGTCATCTGGAAGAAATGGATGGGCGAACACGCCGATCTGGACCCCGACACGTGGGTCGGGAGAGTCCGAGTCCTCATGCCGGACGAGTACAACAAGCATGCCTGGTCGTTCTTCGAGACGTACAAAGGGTCAAGCTGGCACGGCAAGGACGCGAGGCTGATTTTCTGGATGGGCAAGAATTGGCTGCTCTTGACGGTGCTAGGCTTTCTGCTGGTCCTGACGGTGGGCTTCGTCATCTGGTTCATCTACTCGAGGATCTTGATCTGGAGTGCGAGGAAGAGGAGGGAGAGAGGAAGCCCGCGGATGGTGGCGTTCAGGTACGCTGGCGGTGCGAAGATGCCGTTGTGGCGGATGTGGGCTGGCGGGCTGGGCGTCAACAAGCAGACTTACGAAATGGTCGCTCAGCATGATGCGTGATGTGGCTGTGACATCTACCTGGATCTCTCGTCCTCCGACGCCATGAACGAAGCAATCGAATCGAGGGAGTTTTCGCTCCCAAGAACAACGAAACACGCGCACAGCACACGTATACACACCACGGCCGGAAACATGTCTGTTGAAAAAGTACATTTTGGTTTTTGAGCGAGGAGTTCAGGCGAGAGCATGGTTGCATGGACTGGTGGCTGATGCCGTGTATAATACTAGTAAGCACGACGCGACATGCACCTCCTGATTCATTATCTTGTTTGGGACTTGTCTGGACCCGATCATGTCGGTAATGGGTTTAGAATTACAGGATATACATACCTGCGATATGACATTGTAATAAGACTTGTTCATACTTTGGAGTTCTCCTGTCGCATCGCATATTGCTACAGCTCACAACTCGCAGTTCACGGCAGAAAGTACAGTCTCCTACATGGGCAAAAACCTGTACGAACGTGTGGAACCCCTGTTCTATACCGAGAACTAGTGTAGAATACTGGAACTACCATAGAATACCTGTAGAACTGCTGTAGAACTACTGTGATGAATGTTTGAATCAAGAAACCGATGAATCAATCCACCAGTCAATCAATCAATCAGTCGAGTTTATCAGAACCATGCCACGGCGGCGGGATAACGCATCCGTCTCTTTCCTTCTTTCCTTTCATTATCAAAAGTTGTCGAAACATACGAGAGTACGACAGGTCCTCTTTCCTGGTAGAAACGGAGATAGAGATAGAATGAGCTGCATGTCGAGTAGACCAAGGTGATCAATCGGCCTTCCCTCTCCTCGCTTTGTCTCGCCTCGCCTCGCCTCGCCTCATTACAGTATATCCATGGACTTCTCCTATACTCTATCTACCACGTCCGTCTAACTCACCGTACCCTACCCTATCCTATCCTATTTTGCCCTGCCCTGCCCTGCCCTGGCCTACCCTGCCCTACGCTACTGTAGCCTACCCTACCCTATCCTCCCTACCGTAGGTGTCTCCGTCTCTCTATTGCGCAGAAACTCCATAACAAGCCCCCTATAATCGCTCGCGAGGTACGGCTCGAAATATTCTCTCCCCCAATTCTTGATCTCTCCCCACAGGTTGCTGGGCGTGCTGGGCGTGCTGGGCGTGCTGGTCTTCTCGTTCTCCACGGTGGACGACCACCCTCCCACTCCGTCATCACCGTCATCATCGGTCTGTCGTTCTCCTATGCCGCCGCCGTCATCGCCGCGACAGAGTCTCCGTTTCCGGTGGACTTGGACGCCCAAATCATGACACAGCAGGTCAATGTACGATCTTGCCTCGAGGATGAGTTCCGGGGCGCGGGCGCCGCGGAGACCGTACCGTCGTTCTTGGAATGCTTGGTTGAAGCGGATTTCGGCGTTGGCGAGACGTTCGAGATCCGTGGGCGACAGAGTGGTGTTGGTACTATTAGCCTTGTCCTCGTTCTTACGTCGAGATAACTGTGCCCGTGCCCGTGCCCGTGCCCGTGCCCGTGCCCGTGCTCGTGCATGCCCTTGCGCGTCGGTCAACCAAGGCGAAGGGACGGTCAGGCGCGGGGCGTCAACGCTCTTGAGAAGAGGCATGGGCGGGTAGGGAAAGAGATCCTCTAGCCAGGAGACGGCCCAGAGGGCGCCGACTTCGGATGTCGTGGCTGTTTGGCCTGAGGAGATCATGCCCGAGAAGGCGAGCGTGCGGTCGCCTGTGGCGAAGTGTTTGGCCGGGATGATGAAGCGGTACAGACCCCATCGCGAGTGCGGGAGCGTGGTGGTCGGGTCTTGAGGCTGTGCTGGCGTCGTGTTCAGTGTTGCGGGGAAGAGTTTTCTTACCTTGGTGTCGTATGATTCTAGGGTTGGCAGCGCTGGGTCTGGTACTGGGTCTGTAGAAAACCTCTGGGTTTCGCCGTGGCTCGTTCCCTTCTTGTCCAGAGGTACTGGGAGGCCCATATCCGCTGCTTCGTCCGGGTCGAAGAAATCAAGCCCGGGGTCCCAGCCTATGCTCCAGACGACGGCGTCGGCGGGAATGCGTCGTTCGCCTGCATTTTCTTCGTCGACCACGATCTCTCGACCCTCGCACTTCACTGGCGTGGCGCGATAGACGGTGAGTTTCTCCGGGTTGTCTTCATGCAGGGCGTCGAAGAACGGCGCCCCCTCCACGATCAGACTGAGATAGGTGGAGTAGAAGAACAGATTCTTCCGCTTGGGCTGGATCTTGCGCGAGTTCTGGCTCTTGCCGTAGTGGATCTCCCTCATGATGGCCCAGCTCATCAGGCTGAAGAATCCACGCACGAGCCACGTCCCCAGGAGCCAGGACCCGGAGTGCAAGAAGTTGTACCAGAACCCACCGGTCACCCAGACCGACGGGGTAAGCATGGGGAGGAACCTCGTGAGGGCTATGGCCAGGGGACTTGGTTTCTGGTCCGGGTGGAAGATGAGCAGCGGAGCGCCTTGGTCGGATGGCCGGATGACCCAGTGGACGCGCTTCTTCGCGGCTAGGAAGACCGAGCACGTTTCCACGGCAGACTTGCAGGCTCCTACCACCACGACGTCGCGTACGTCGGGATCGCTGCACAGACGCTCGTGCACGCGGCTCATGTACCGCGAATGGATTGCCGTGCCGGTGTACGCAGCACACGGCACGGGGATAGGTCTGTCCTTCGAATACAGTCCGGACGCGACTATGAGCTTGTCGCATTCGAGGACTTCCCCAGACGCGGTTTCCACCATCCATCCTGGCGGTAAGGGGGCGTTTCGCCTGCAGACTCTGACGACCTTGGTGGAGAAGCGGATCTTGTCAAACACATCGAATTGTCGAGCATATGCTTCCAGGTACGCATGCTCTCGTGCTGCAGGGATCAAGTCGTCTCGAGGATGGTCCTCGTCCACCATCGTGAGGTCGGACAGCTCGTAGTAGCCGTTGGGAGCCTGCACCATCAGGCCTGGATAGTGGCGCTCCGTCGACCAGACGCCGCCCAAATCTTTGCCTTCATCGAGGACGATCAGCTCCACGGCCCGGTCGAGGTGTCTGCAGACTTGGAGATAGGTCTTTGCGGTGACCAGGCCTGCGATACCCGCGCCGATAATTATCACGCTGGGAGGTTTCGACATGGCTGTTGGTGCGTGGTCACTGGAGTTGTCACTTCTGGGGGTTCAGTCATTAGCATCGGCATGAAGTAAGTTGTTAGTGTAGAGGGTGTAGTCTAGGCTTGAGGCATCAACGATGACAGGACGCCTGATGTTTAGCTGATCATGCAATACGAGGCAAGCTCGGGTCTTTTGTGCGACATTGTTGAATAATCTTTCGTTCCGAGTAGGGGTCATCTCTCGCATCCTGCATATATATTACATGGTCGGTCATATCCCACTTTGTCTGTAGAACGTGGTCGATAGTGACGACGAATGAAGTTCTCTTAGGAAACAGAACTGCAAATTCTGTCAGTGGCACCAGTTTGAAAGCGAAGACGAACGCAGGACAGAAGGCCGATGGTGTCGCGCTGTGGCGGCCTGACCTGAGCGTGTCCACGTACAGTAGATAGCTGCTGTCCTTATCCTTGCAATGGGCATACCAGCCAAGCTGTTGACGGACGACACGACAGCACAGAAATTCCAGAAGGCTGAAAGATCAGAGTTCAATTTTAAGCAACGAGGACAACAGTGCCCAGTATCCTGACAGACAGACAGACAGACAGCAGGAGATGACATGTCATGCCACTCACTGCTTCCCACATTCTACATACTACATACCCAGCACGAGTCACGAGTCCTCGGTATGAGTACTTGGGATGCCTGTTCTGGACGTTGCACTTAGTTCGCGCGGATGATCGTCGCAGGGTTGGAAACACGTACCTCGTACCTGTATGGGCCTGGGCTAGGTTGGGCTGGCCCGCTGGAGTCGTCAGGGATCCAGCATCAAGAGGGAAAAAGATAGGGCAACCTACGTAAAGAAGCGCCCGAGCAACAACGGGCATGCATGGATGCATGCAATGCATGCGTGTCCTCCTCCTGTGTGCCTGTCCACTTCAAAAGACGCAGGCAGGGATTGCGAGGATCAAGATGAAACCTCCGAGCAAGGGAAAACCAGTATCGTCGGAAACGGCAGCGAATGGCGGTGCTACGTACTTACTACATACGTCTATCCTCCGCCCCCCCTTGCCCTGGCCTTCTATTTTGTTTACTCGTAATTTGTTTTGTTGCCCACCCGTCCTCCGGCCGCAGAGCGTAGCGTTACAGAATCGCCCCCGGCCAGTGCGCGGTCAGATGGCGCGAGGCCAAGATTCGACGTGCACAGCACACATGCGCATCACGGCCGGAGTCAGGTCATGCAAGGCCCGCGCAGGGAGTGAGGCAGTTTCGAGAGAACCAAGATGGACTCAGTATGTAGTATTTTCGAGCTGTCTCTGATGCGTTTGCCGTCGCTCCATCGTCACAAGCTCGTGATGCCAACCGACAAAGGAGATGTGCTCCCAATCACAGCGAAGCTTGGGTATTGCTTCGAATCCGCCATGCTCTTGCGTGTCGCGAAGAAAGGGGGTATTGAAAAATCGAGATAGCCCGAAAGGCGCCCAGCCAAACAAAGACCGCAGCAGCTATATTGTACATTTGCGTGCCTTCTTTTTGCGTCGACCCCCCCGGTCGAGGGAACCCAGCTAGCTGGCCAGAACAAGGAAAAATAAACAGTATTGCCGCCCAATAATGTCCCTGCCGCTGCCTCCATGTAATGCTTTTCGGTGCAAGCCGGGATTTCCGGTCTTCACAATCATACTCGTACATCATGCAGATTCTAAAAGCCCCAAAACATGGTAATCATACAAAACATGCAGCTCATGTATCATGCGGAGAAAGAGGTATCAATCATCAGTGATAAAGCCGTTGCTCACACAAAGGAAAGGGGATCCCGAGTTCGTAAGTCGTCGTTCAGTCGTGATAGAAAGAGACCGATAGAGGCACGCAGACGTGCCTCTCAACTCGCACTCGCACTCGCACCCGCGTCCGAGTCGCCAGGAGGAAGGAGCTGGAGGCAGGCGGTGAATATGTGGGTGATCTGCTCCTCCCAGATGCCCATCTCGAAGTCGACCAGGCCGTATGGTTCAATTTCATCGCACAGGGCCACAAGCTCGTCCATCAGGCTGGTGATGGCGCCGGCGGAGAGGATGTCGGCCGGCTCTCGTCTCGTCCGCAGAGCCTCCTCGGTGATTTCTTTCTGCTTCTGCCCGAGCGCTTCCCACGCGATATTGAACTCTCGCCACATTTCAATGCGCTCTGCGTGTCTCGTCTCGTCATCGTGGTGCAGCCCTACGCGCGTTTAGTCTGGTCCTGCCTCCTCAACCGAGGATGCAACTTACCCAATGCGGCAACAGAACTGACAAGCCACCGAGACGCCGCAAGCAGCTTCTCGCTGGCCGTCGTCACCCTGCCCGCGATGATGGCGTCGAACACGGTGCTGACTTGCCGGCGGTAGTTTCGCAAGCCCTCATCGAGTGCCTCCTGCACGCGACTCGCCTCGGCACCCTCTTCCACCTCTCGTGGCTCCGCCATAGGAAATTCGACCTGTGGCGCACCATACAGCTGAGGCATGGATGGTCGAGTCACGGCCACGTGGCTATAGCTGCTCTGTTCGGATTGAGAAGTCATATACTGAGCTGGAGCAGAGCCCAGCGTCGCTCCGGGATGCTCCCCGGGGGTCATGTACTGCGGCACGGCGAATCGGCTCGCCATCACGTCAATTGCAGTTTGCGAGGGCTGATACCCAATGTTCTCGTACAGTGACTGCGGGCCGACCGGCGGAAGCATCGAAGAGGGCGCATACTGCGTATACTGCTGCTGTTGAGGAGACGCCTGTACTTGCTGCTGTTGCTGCTGCTGCCTGGACGCCTCGGACATGAATGCCGGCGAATATTGCATTTCCACCCCTTGCATTGGACTGCTGCTCTGCATCTGCGAACTGCCATAGGCCGGTTCTTGGTAGCCGTAACCCGAGTAGCTGGACAAATACGGTCGTGCCATCGAAGACCTGCCGATATCAGTTCTCGATGGTGTCGTGGGATGCGCAAATCTGTCACTGGGAGGTGGTCCCATTGCCTGTCCCGGTAGAGCGCGCGAGGGCGCCTGTGGTTGGTATGGAGGTCCATACTGGGAGCGCCGACGGTCATTGCCGTCCATTTAAGGGCACGCGGATCTCAGCCGTCGACGCCAGAATGACAGCGATAGTCTCGCGCGTTGCGACCACCGTATGCCTTGATCTGATATGAAGAGTTGCAAAGAGTAGCCACCTCCTGAACCGCTGATGCCTCTCCTGTACCACCGCCCGATCTTGGGACCTTCATGCAACCGATACAAGGCAGAAACGGAGGAGAGCGACAATGTCGCCACCGCGGCTGTGGACGTCCGCCGGATCCGGCAGAGTGGGTTGTCTGTCACCGGCGTCGTAGACGGCAGGATGCTCAAGGAAAGACTGGCGCCCGCCGCTGTCGCTGCGAAGAAGCCCAAGAAAAGGGCCACCGAAGTGCGCAAGATGATGTCGGATTACCGCCTGCTCCAAACACTATGCTGGACCGACTGACAGGTTGAGTGCCCGCGGTCGACTCTCGGATCGCAAACTCGTGCCCTCGAGTCGAGAATCGGAAGCGCACGCGGTCGAATGGAGTTGCCAACAAATACACCTGGACGCCGTCCCTCATGTAAATCGTGCGAATCGTCTCAAGAGATCCTCGCCCACACCACCAGCCAAAGACAAGAGCCGTGCAGAAATTTCGTCGAGGGTGACCGGGTCGTCGAAGGAAAGCAAGGGAAGTGGGGTTAGTGGAATCAGAGGGTGGAGGGAGGGAACAGTCCGATGGTCAAGACACAAAGGCGAGTACATTGAGGAAAGGATCGTACGAAAGAGATAAAGGAGCGGTCGGTAGCCCAGGCAAGGAGGGAGAAGACCCAGGTACCTTGGGGAGTTGTGGAAGGACACAATGTATACTGAGGTGCAGATGCCGTGGCAGGCGGAAGTGCGCACGACTCCAATCAATAAACACTTTGCTCAAGGAGTCTTGATGGGGAATGGCGCGGATACCGCATGGCTTTACTGATGATATCGTGTTCCGCAAGTCCCAGCACCGCACGCAAGGCGTGTCTTGCCGGCTCGAAAAGTCTTTTGAAGTGGACAGCGCCACAGGAGGGACAAGATGGGGCGAATGCGAAGGGCCCATTGGAAAGTGGTCAGCCTGTTTTTTTTTCGGGGCGTCGAGGCCAGCTGTGCGCAATTCCCGGTCGGCCGGTCGGTCGCGCAGGCTGCGCAAGGCACCAAGCTGGCTGTCACTTCCTGGTGACGCTGCCCAAGGTTCATGGATGCTGAGGGATGACACTCTTCGCCAACGGAAGGGAAGGGATGGCAATGGGAAAATGCGCTACCAGCATCCCCGCTAGTGGGCCTCCCAAGGACCTCGCCAGGGTTTCGCTAAGGACTGGTGAGGAGGCGCAAGGGCGCCGAACTAGCCACTGGTCTGACAAGGCTTGCATCTTTAGCCTGCCACTGGCCTCCACCTGCCGCCGCGCCAGGCGAGATTTATAGTGTGGCGCCTTAGAGAATCAACATCTGCATTCTTTCGTGCCTGGCACATCGCAGCTGAACAGCGCATGATCCCGCCCCACGCATTGGCTGTTGATCGCCGCGCAGACAAACTCGTAGAAGCTGGGCGATGCTCTAGAAGCAGCCGACACACACCATCCGATGCTCTACCTCAGCAGCGACAGCTCACCACAGCTCCGGGTTGGGGATGTCTGTGTGACAGCTGCCACCCTTGGTTTGGCGGGTGCCACGATCTCCGAAGTTTGCACCAGCGAACCGCCGTCTGGCCTCGATACTTTCTATTACTATCCCGTCTCGTGTCCAATGTCCACCTGACCGCGCAAGGGAACTGTGGCTGGTAGACGTGGCTCTTCTGGCGGGAGTATTTTCCTACTTGGACCTATGCGTTGGGCTCCGTGTAATCTCGCAGAAGGAGACACTGGCTTGGCCAGGCGGAGAAACGGCTGTTCTAGGCAAGCACAGCAGGATGCCAGGAACTGGGAAGCAATACGCAGGAACGAGCATCAGATGCAACTAGCACCAGTATATCTTCCACATCTACTGCTCGCACCACGGCTCGGCTTCAACAAGACGGAATAGACTGCATACGAGTACATCGTACATACGAGGTACTGCACCTTCGACGGAGATCGGAAGGTGGTGCCTGTCAAAAGTCAAGCGGAGCCTCTGTAGCCACTCGGATACCGGCAAAGGTCGCATCGACCCAAAGATCTGGCGAAGGTGTCAAGAGCTGATGGTGCCTGTGTCGGATCCCACGCCTGACCTGTCATCTACCAGTGGAGGTCGATATGCTCGTACGAGGAGGCGTGTTGTCAAAGGTCCTGATTTGTGTGTGTTTGCTTCTGACTTGCGATAATCTCCCGTTCATGCACACAATGCGAGTATGCACCTTTTGTTGCTCGCCTCCTGCGAAGCCTAGACTTGAGCTGCATATGCAGGTAGTTAGCGACCTCTTGCGCCAACCAGTCAACCGGGGGAGAGGCTTCACTGCACCCCCGCCAATGATATTCTTGACCTAATCTCCAAAGCATTATTGGCAAAGCCGTGCAACCGCAGTCGGAGTGGAAACCAGGATTTCTGCAGCATGCAGCGGCATATGTTTCACATCTGGGTCCGTACTTCATTTAGCACTCAGAACTCCCACCATCCCGCAGCAGACGAGAGCTGTACTTCGTAAGATTGACCAGTTGCTGTGACCGGTTCACAAATTGGTCGACCACGACAATACTCGGACTGTTAGGCACGTCCTGAAGCGGGGTCACTGATGCACTTGCATGCTTGTACTAGCGGTGGTGATCTTGATCTGGAGGCTTCGTTTAGGCTGTGGCAAAAAGGCGCGTTTCAGCTGCTCGTTTCAGGTTCCTGTGGCTCGGTCCTTGTGAACGTCTCAATGAACAACTGTATCATGACGCGAATCGAGCAAAGGCCTTGATGGTAATTGACTGCACTGGCTGGCCTTATCTGCTTTGAAGACGCCTGCTGAACGCGTGAAGAGAAGCCAGCCTCGTCGTCGTCGTCGTGCAGGCAGTCGCCAGTACAGTCCGGCTTCTCAAGTCGGGATCTTGTAAAGACTGCCGGACAGTCGGCGCCTTCCCCGTCGGGCTTACTCTCCAACTCGAAACTTTGTTCACAAGTGTATGGAGTCCAGTAAGATTTTAAGCACACGTTTCAAGCCTGGGTCGACATCTCCAAGCTCTTTCTGGAAGACAGTAGGAGCGTTGAGCCGCGGGCCATGGTCCACCGACCAGGATGCAGTAATTTCAATCTCGGCAGAGTCGCGCGCACATTGGCGGAGATGATTATTCATGAATGACGCGAACTGTAGGCCCAGACGGCTTGATCAGGCAGGAGGTTTCCACGAGGAAGTGAGGATGTGGCAGGCCCTCGCTTACAAGCCACCAGGACGGTAGCCGGTGTAGAATATATCATGGCATCTCGCTTAGGGATCTCCTTCAAGGCGAGGTTGCTGTGATGTGTCGACTATTTTGCGATGAGCGCAGTCAAGATCAAAAGCATACCGTCCTTCTTCGATAGATTGTGCGACGCACAAGGTCGGGTGGTAGCCTGGCTTGACCAGCGTCACGGTGCTTTGTATCAGATGGCGCACGTGAGCTGGGCCCAA
The DNA here is from genome assembly GCA_016110215.1 of Capronia americana. Classification (NCBI taxonomy): domain Eukaryota; kingdom Fungi; phylum Ascomycota; class Eurotiomycetes; order Chaetothyriales; family Herpotrichiellaceae; genus Capronia; species Capronia americana. The sequence continues at coordinate 427,057 of JADWQD010000016.1, forward strand.
CATCAATGAGCCGTCAAGCACTCAATCCTGCTTGCGCAACACTGCCACAAGGCTGACATGCTCTCAAGCTCTTACCCCGATGCCGACTTAGTGGATCAGTGCGACATGCTGTCAAGCGGATGCCAAACCGTTGTTTCGCGCGATGATGTGAGAAGATTTAGATCTGACATCCTAGTGGACCACGGATTTAGCAGATGCAACGTGGACAATGACACGAGCGTTCCGAAAAGACGTCCGAGCCACCAGTGCTTGTCGCACGTTACGAGAGAATCCTGTTTGGTTGCACAGATGCCCGAGCTCGAACTGGAACAAAGAGAGCTGTACCAGAGACATTGATACATGGTGATGTACAGACGAGTACCACGGTTCTACCTCGAGTCCCCCGACCTCCTATCGTTTGACCCAAGTTGGTCTCTTTCGGGCCTTGAGGCGGCCAGGCTTCTTCCGTTCGACACGTCTGGGATCCGAAGTAACACAGCCGGCTGAATTGTGAATTAGCGACAGACCATGAAAGCGGCCGGAACCAAATGTGCTTACCTCGACGAAGAGCTGGTTTGAGAGCTGGTTCGTGTACCAACAGTGCCTTGGCGAGGGCCAATGTGATGGATTCGGCCTGACCAGTAACTCCGCCACCGGATACCAATGCAAAGACGTTGTACTTGTCCATCCTTTGTGTGATCTTCAACGCCCACAGTGCACTCTCTCTGTCGTGCATCCGTGGGAATGCCTGCACAATGCTGTTTCCATTGACCAGCACTTCTCCCGTGCCCTCCACTAGATAGACCTTTGCTGAAGACTCCTTCCTCCTTCCTATACCCACTGACCTTCCATATTCGTCGATTGTTCCAGGCTTGGCTTTCTGTATCGCTTCTGATCCTGGACGTCTGAATCGAGACAGTATTTGCTTGACTTCTTTGGGGCAGATTCTCGGGTGAATCTTGTTCAGTCGCGTCAAAAGAAGCAGTACCTTGGAGTACTTCGAGGCAGCCACTTGTTCCCCGGTCGAGCTTCGGTATTGATTCAACCTCAACCACACTGGACGCGCTATCTGATCTGTAGGAGCCGTAGGTAGCGATGCATGCTTCTTGACGAGAGACTGTAGCATCAAAAGGTGATCGTTGAAGACCGGAGATGCTGTAAAATAGGACGGCGAGCGTGGGAGGATTCGAGCGGGTAGTGACTGAGACTCGTCGAGATCAATCTCGGGTGCGGCGCGGATCTGAGCCTCAGCTGAAGACTTCATCGTCGTGAAGAACGTTTGACGCTGAATCGTTGGTTGGAGCCATTGAGGTTGAGCTCGCGCTAGAATTTTCTGAGTTCGACATTGGCGACATATCCACGAGATCGTAGAAGGCAACGCCTGCGCCGAAGAGCGTGCCATGGTGCGAGCAAGCACCTGTTACCTCTTACAGGGAAGCATTGAGAGACGCTGGGCCCTGGGAGTGTGGAATGGACAGGAACGTCGAAAGGTGCAAGCTCATCGCAGGCGCTGAACTGCCAAGCTTTTACGGTGGACCAATGGCGATGCCCGTGACATGGCTTCAAACTGAGTCAAAATTTATTCATTGACAAGACTCCGACTTTGCCTTGCGACCAATCTACCGACAGTCTCCCAGTCTTTTCTTCATCCCCCCCAAGATGTCGTTCGGAAAGCTTTACGGCTTCAAGGTACGCCCTGTGCAACAGCAGCGCTACATTGCGTGGACAGCCGATATTGATCTTCACCGTCTAGGAAAATGCCCGCAGCACTGCCCTCCTAGCAGTCGCAAAGGAGAACAACCTTGACCTTGAGCTCGTTGAGACGAGAACTCCTGTCACCGACAAGGAGTACCTCAAGCTCAACCCGCTAGCACGAGTTCCTACCTTCGTCGGCGCCAATGGGTTCATATTGACGGAGTCAATCGCCATTGCCATCTATTGTGAGTCGTGCCCCGCCTTTGCCCTTTGAACAGTCTAAGATGAGCCATATTATCACATTCAGTTATCCCTGTCTGAATATTCCTTGTTGACCATATTTAACTCTGAGTAACAATTTCGTACTGTCATTCTTCGCTTCATTTGAGTTGTCGATTCCACCAAGCCATCGCTGACTATTGGTGATAGTCGCCTCGCAGAACGACAAGACTACCCTTCTTGGAAAGACAAAGCAGGACTACGCCTCCATTGTGCGATGGATGTCCTTTTCCAACTCCGAAGTCCTCCCCAACCTCTCTGGCTGGTTCAGTCCGCTCATCGGCAAGGTTGCCTACAACAAGAAGTCGGTCGATGATTTCAAGAAGGCTGCCCTTGATGCTATTCACGTGCTCGAGCAGCACTTCCTCGTCCATACCTTCCTTGTCGGGGAGCGCATCACCCTCGCTGACCTCTACGTCACCTCTCAAATGTCTCGCGGCTTCCAGTACGTGCTTGACAAGGAATGGCGTGCCGAGAACCCCAACACTACCCGTTGGTTTGAGACTGTGGTCAACCAGCCAATCTGGAAGGCCATCATTGAGAACCCAATCCTTGTCGAAGAGGCCGTCAAATACACCCCACCCAAGAAAGAGGCCAAACCTGCAAAGGCCCCTGAGAAGAAGGCCGAGAAGAAGCCAGAGAAGGAGGTAGAGGAAGAAGAGGAGGAGGCTAAACCCGAGGTCAAGGCCAAGCACCCTCTTGAGTCGCTGCCCAAGCCTACACTCATCCTCGATGACTGGAAGCGAAAGTACTCCAACGAGGATACCCGTTCAGTGGCCCTCCCTTGGTTCTGGGAACACTACAAGCCAGAGGACTACTCGCTGTGGAAGATTGATTACAAGTACAACAGCGAGTTGACCCTGACATTCATGTCATCCAACCTGATCGGTAAGCCTCAACCCTGTCTTCACTCACTCCACCCTCAACTGACACTGACGTCTCCTATCAGGTGGATTCTTCAACCGTCTCGAGGCGTCCCGCAAATACCTGTTCGGAGCAGTCTCCGTGTACGGCCAAGCCAACGACTCGGTCATCCAGGGCGCCTTCATGGTCCGCGGTGACGAAGCTCTACCAGCCTTCGATGTCGCCCCCGATTGGGAGAGCTACGAGTTCACCAAGCTTGACCCCAGCAAGCCCGAGGACAAGGAGTTCGTCGAGGACCAGTGGTCTTGGGACAAGCCCATCACAGTCAACGGCAAGACTTACGAGTGGGCTGACGGCAAGGTATTCAAGTAGAGTGGTGCAAGCTTTGACCACCCTGCAATGAGACCATGCCTAGGCACCGCACCAGTTGGCGATTGACGAGAATGACGTGTGAAAGATGCCATGATGAGCGAAACGGACATGATTGACCGACCATATGAGTCGACACATTCTCACGGCAGCAGGGAAAGCGGCATAGACATTGTTTCCGACCTGTAGGCGCTTCTCTGCCGCAAATGTCATAGAGCAAGCAAGAAACGGTGATTCAGACACACATTTCGTCTTCCGCTATTTCGCATTGTTGCTCTCCGAGTCTTCTACAGTAGTCGAACCCTATGATCTCCTCGTCTCCCATTCTTGTACCTCATAACCAACTAAACCATATCTTCCACGTTGCCCTGTTCTAGCACGGGAGATTTGCGCCGCAGCTATACACCTCTTGACGTCCGCGCATCTCTCGGAGGACTAAGGCCAACCACCGTCCAAGCGTGAATAGTGCAAGAGGGAGAAAAACCGTCTTCCACTGTATCTGCATCCAGCCAACATCCTTTCCCCAGCCCTGGCCCTGAGTCTCCTTTGTGGACGTCGGACGGGGCGTCGAGCCATTGGTCGGGTTGAAGGCGCAGGTGTCGGTGAAGTACCATCTATCTAGATACCTCTCTTTTGCTCCAGACCAGGCCTGTCTGGCAGACACATTGATTGCATAGCTGCATCGACGGTGATCTGCTGCAGAAGAACGGGCGGGCGATCCGTCCTGCATCTTCCTTTTGCGGTCAAGGTACCGTATCGGTGATCACGTCACGTACATGGACGTGATCGCTGCGAGGTGAGGGCCGGGAACCTTTCCTTGGCTGGTAGATGGTATATCAGTCAGGAGTGGGTTGGACGAGAAATCTTTTGTAGATGGATTGTGATCGAGGGAAGTGACAAGTGATACTGTATGGCTTGCTGGCACCAATGCTTCTCCCGCAGCGCCCTCTTTCCAGCGTCTCCAGATTGTAATGTTGTGGTTTGTTCCTGTTGATTGACATCGTAGCGTAAAAACGGGGCTGCCATCGATCCCGCTTGCGAATATACCTGCTGCTTAGACTCTATAGGGCATAACGCCAGCAGGGGCAAATAAAAGTGAATGAGCTTGTCGAGCTTGTCAAAAGGACAAGCATTCCTCAACGTTCGTTGACGGGGTGGCCAAGGTGAACTTGTATCGGTCGCAGGTGCTCATTTTGTGGGATAGTACCAAACCCGACAGTTGTGTCATTTGCGTTGCGAAGATACCTATGGGAGACAACAACACCTGTTGGTCACAAGGCTGGCTTCAGATGATGAGCCAACTGGGCTCACTGTGTCCGGTTGGTGATCAACGTTGTCACCTGGGCTGCAGAGATACAGTACTTCTTCTCCACAGCGTCGCACAAGGCAGAGAGCATGATGGCAAAGGGTGCAAGGCCAAAGACGATGACTTACACGTTGTGTGTATAGATGGAAAATTGGAGCTGATGGCAAACGATAGGCCAATCGAGACATAAGGCATGTTTGGAAGCGTTGGACAGACAGATGCAGTAGAGTTGCAGTAGAGAGCTGTGGGAGGAAGGGTAGGAGTGAGGTGGTAGGGAGGTGTAGTAAAGGGGATGGTAGAGCGGATACTAGAGGAGGACTAAGAGAGCTAATGTTCGGATCAGAGTCCAAGATGTAGAATAGGTAAAGCGGAGGGGTGCAAGGCTAAAATAATAACAGCAATGAGTACCTAGGGACGCCAAAGGGGGTGTAGAAACAGGGAAGGAAGAGAAGATGAATTCCTGTATTCCGTAAGGGATGCCGGCTACTGTAGTTGTCGACAGAACCTCGAAATCGATCTGCTGGGGCCGGCAGAGACAGCTTAGGCCTCTGATAGCGTATCCATTGCAGTCGCTATTGACAGGCAGAACCAATGACTCCGCAAGAGGGAGGATTCGTGGTGATCTGGGAACGTATAAAGTATATCGACTGCATTGCGAGAATGCATTGTAATTTGAGGGAGCTCCAGGCAGAATCAACCCAACCCCGTTAGGATTCTTCATTGCTGAGAAGGTTCGTAACGAACATACGCTTGTAAAGGCTCGTATTCTCATGCCTCTCTGATGGAGTTCAGAGAGATCGACATGGTGGTGGCCCACCTATTCTGGGTCGTCACGAAAGCTTGCTAGAAACAGATCGCATTGTGAGGGGGAGGTGAAACGGAGTTGAAGCCGATTCAAATGCTGTTGAGCATCGTGTACCAGTGACAGAGTGAGAAATCCGCCGCCTAACCCGGTATGCTGAAGTCGGCCTGAAAGCATTTGTTGAAGTTTGTGTTTGAAGTCGTAGCGCTCATTGCGCAGAGGTCGGATATCAGCCTTACAGCCCAACCCCGTCCTATCCCATGAGCCTTGGCCTTACTGAGCAGGCCATGTAGTGTTGTATCCAACTCGGCTGGGGAAGGGGGTCCACGTTGAGTACGCCAGGGCTCAATATTGGGTTGAAGACCGAACTTCGACACGAGACCATGCGGGAGAAAGCAACTTATAAAGGACGAGATTTATCTCGCAGTGGACCAGCTCCGGACCCATGAGAACTGCTTCATATGCAGGCTTTTCCGCTTTTTGTATCGAGGGGAAGCGGAATTTCTGTCGTGGAAGGGGGGCAGGCGATAAGGTAGATATGAGGTGCCGACGGTTTGTGTAAAGCATGCAACCAAGAAGGAAGCAAAGGCCACAGTGTACGCCCGAGCATTGCCACCTCATCCACGAAATCTTGGGCGGGTTATCGATAAATCGATATTCAGTCGGAAGAGTTGATGTCTAAACTTGGTAGATAAGTCCAGTAGTCCTAGGATCGTGACCGGAGTCCACTAATCATGTGCGCAGAGACACGGGTCTGCATTGAAAGCCCCCTTTCTTGTATATAGTCTGCGGTAGTTGGACTCTAGTAGCAGGTCGAATCATCTATCAGGTATGTGATCTCGACCCAGTTTGGAGCCAGAGGTGACGGGTGGTTACTGATAACGGTTGAGCGGACCAATTCTAGAGGTGTTCCGATTCAAGTGCATTGTGATCTCGGTTGTGCTCATCGAACATCGCCTGGTCGAGCCGCTGCCGCCGCCACGTCGCCATCAATATTCCGAAGGCCAGTCTCTGCCCGTCGACCTTCCCAGAGGCGAACCCAAAAGTCAGGAGGATCCATCGGTCGCGAGCCTTCATGCAGCCCTGGCCAGACATCGGCAAAGAAGTAGTAGACATGGCCAACAATCACACCTAGGATTTCGTCCTTCGGAACGGTGCCGTGCATGAACATGTGGAAAGCCATCAAAACCCATGGAAGATACGGAGCGGTGAAAACAAGAACGCCAAGGAAGCTCAGTCGGGTGTCCGGGTTCCTCCTCGACCAGATGTAAACCAAAGTGCTTGATAGCGCTGACCCAAGGAACGGGATGGAGGTCGTCAGAGAACTCAGGGCCAGCAGAGAAGTGCATGCATACAGCAGCAGCCAGGAGAAAACGGCGGGTGAAGGACCAGAGCCTTGTTCCAGCAGCCGAGAGTACCTCTGGAGGAAGAAGACGTGGAATGCCAGATCCAATGACGGTGGGCCGAAGTATATAAAGGTGGTTATTAATCGCCAATACTTGGTAGTGTTAGCAAGGTTCCTGTACTCGGCCGAGGATTGACACACCTGTGACTTGTAGTACACTGCGCGCCACGAATAGAAGAGCTGGAAGGGAGTGATAACTTTGCACTGCAGCAATACCGAGGTAATGACAGTTGCGGTCGTCCAGTATCGGGTACAGGGTGGCATCTCAAAGAACCACTGTTCAAGAGGGAATTGGCCTAGCTGACCTAGTCCCTCGTCCCCCCCTCCACCGAGTATTGCAGCCATGATCCAAGGTATGAGATCGAAGAGCGGGAGGAGCGTGCGCGAAAAGTCGAAGAGGAACTCGGGCGTCTGGACAATAGTGTAGATAGGAGATAGCACGGACTGGGTCAGGATCGGAGAGCGCAGGTCAGAGTAATCATTGCAGAATGCGTCTGGAGGCGGTACCGGAGACAATATGGGAAAGGACAGGTTCATATAGGACTCGGGGACTTGTTGTGAGGTGGCCCCTTCGAGGACAGGAATGGGGACCTGGGGCGGGCGGCGTGAAGATGTAATCGAGAGACGCAGAAAGACGTCGAAGGCAAATGCTCCTCAGTTGGAGAATGTCCCGAACAAAGGGCGGATGAATACGGGAGATACGATGGCCAAGAGGGGGTGTAATAGGCCGGTCCGGGGTCGTGCTAAAGAGCGCGCCGCGCTCAAACATTCACAACGCGACCCAGCGTTGACTTCCATCCCACAAAGCCCTACAATCACTCTCTTCTTAGTGGTACTCCGTTTCGGGGCGCATTAGGATTGTAAGGGCGCCGAGGTGCCTTGTCCCTTCTTACCACTATCTACAATCTCGAGGGTTACTCTGACGTCCTCGGTGGCATCTGCGCTCCCAGCCATCCAGTTCTCTACTTCAGCAAGACGGCGCGTACCTCAAATCCGGACCAAGTGAATTTACAGCGCATGTTTACATCTCGATTCTATTCCGCATGACATGCCTCTTGTAGCTTAGGCGTAAATCCATCGATCATGGCCCAGACGAAGAAAATGCACCGGGGCCCTGGGCCGGCCACTCCCAGAAGAGGGCAGGCGCAACGAACCAGACCTTCCCCCAGAATGACAGCTGGGAAGCGCCCTCGAACACAGCGTGAGTGACTGCAGCTCAGGCAAGATCCCAATGATATACTGACGAGCACTTCCAGCCGGCGATCCTGTACCAATACGAAAGCCCCGACGTTACAGGCCAGGCACGCTGGCGCTCAGAGAAATTCGAAGATACCAGCAATCCACAGAACTCCTCATACTCAAATTACCGTTCGCGCGTCTCGTCAGAGAGATCGCCCAAAGCATCCTCCCATACCAGGCGGCCCAAGAGCTCCGGTGGCAGAGCCAGGCCATTCAAGCATTACAGGAAGCAAGTGAAGCATTTCTGGTGCATTTGTTCGAAGACACGAATCTGTGCGCAATCCATGCGAAGCGTGTCACAATCATGCAGAAGGACATTCAATTAGCGAGGAGAATTCGTGGCGCTTGGGGCGGGCTGGGATGATTCTCGATTAAATCAAGAACGGTTACGCTTTATGATTTTTGAACGGAGGGGCTGGCAGCGTTGAATGCATCGACGGATATCACAGTACAGATATGGAGTTTGGGTTCGGAGCATGGAGGTTGTCAGGTTATGGAGTATTTAGAGCGCTTGTACATGCGTCTAGGCTGAGTCCTAAAAAGCTCGAGTCGTATTGATTTGTGGAGCCTCGAGTTGGCTCACTTATGTCCGGTCTATGAACCGGAGAAGCAGAAGATGGCCATGATGGCTACCACACAAATGAACAGATCGTCAACTTCACCCGTTGACACTCGACCCAAGAACACCTTTCGTACTCGTCACGTCCCCTGCTCCGACAGTGCCTTCTGCCCTTCTCTCACAGGCAATTCTGCATGCCACCGCAAGAGCCTTGAACGCGCTCTCTGCCCTGTGGTGGTTGTTGTGTCCGTACGCGCACTTCACATGCAACGTCACGCTTGCGGCTTGTGCGAAACTCTCCAACCCATGAGTCAGCATCTCCGTGCTGAGGTCGCCAATCTTCTCCCTTGTGAATCCAAGGTCAATGACACTATACGGCCGATTTGACAGATCGATGACGGCCCATGAGAGGGCTTCGTCGAGCGGTGCGTCGCCCCTGCCAAAGCGAACAAGAGAGGCTCGTTTGCCCAATGCAGCGTTGAATGCCGAGCCGAGCGCGAGAAAGACGTCTTCAGCAGTGTGATGGTCGTCGACTATCAGATCTCCGATTGCTCGAATGGCTAGTGACCAGCCAGCATGCTTAGCCAGGGCGTGGAGCATGTGGTCTAGAAAGCCAATGCCAGTTGAGATGGCGATTTGCTGGCTGGATGTTATCTGTGTTGCATGGTGGGACGTGGGCAGGGGCACCAGAACGTCCGGCTGCGATTGTTTCTGAGCTTGAGGTATTGATGGCGAGAAATGTTGCGACTCTTCGTATGCCAGTAATGAGCCGCCGTCTAGCGACAACGAGACTTGAATTTTCGTCTCATTAGTGATGCGCGATAATGTATGGGTCCTCCGCGGCAGCGAGACTGGCACGACTCGCTCGATTGATCCCATGATGGCCAACAAGAATCAGCTGTATGTTCTGAGATTGTGACTGTCAGATAACATCTGACTTGATGTTTTATTTCAAAGTCGGAGAAGTGACGCCAACTAGCTGCAGCCGAGCTCCACTCGTTGAACTTCCACTCCGACATCAACTCTTGATCCTCTCCTTTGACCGCGCGCAAGCTTCCCACAACCCTGTCCGAGCTCTATGTGAGCGCCGCAATCCACCATGGTCATCAATCCCACCTATCTGGCCCAGCGGTCGCGGTCATGTACGTCCACACACTCTCACCAGAGACCTCTCGGTTGAGAAAGGAACTGACCAATCTACAGCAATCAATTGGTCAGATGCGCGACGACGAGTCTTGAAGGGCTACAGAGAATGGCTGCGAGCTGTGCGTTTGCAGACCCCTGGCTGCGTCCAGGTCGTGGAAAGAGACAGTGCTAAGAAGTCGCACACAGGGCCCCGAAATTCAACAACTATACTCCCTCAATATGCCCGTGTCCCGCATCCGAACGAAAGTCAGGGAAGAATTTGAGAGGCACAGATACGTCAATAACTTATCAGCGGTCGATGTGCTGTTACAAAACAGCCATGCGGAGTTTCAGGTGGGTAAAGATCTTGCACAACGTTGGGCTGTAATATTACAGATACTGATCACTGGATGTTCGTGTAGGAGTTGATGAACTACTGGAAGCAGACCACGCACGTTATGAAGTACTTCAGGAAGGAGGAAGACGATAACGCAAAATTGCCCAAGAACTTCATCCAGGGCTTCCTTGAGGTATGTGCTCACACACCCATCTAGTCGAACACCTGCGGCCGCTGTTCGACCTACGTAGCTAATTCGTGTTTGTCACCTTCAGGGACGGAATTAAAGCGACAACCCGCCCCGCCGCAGATCCAAACCAAATGTATATAGTCTGAAAAAGAGAGACAAGGAGACAGGGAGTTCCAAGCGCCACCGCTATGCAATCAATACGGCAGCCAGCCGTCCAGAGCCATCCCATCGGAACCTTCATGAAGGCTGCGAGTTGAACTCGTGTCGCGCATCGTGGAACTTTTCCGAGATCACGTCGCATGCCTCGATCATGTCTTCCAATCCCTTCCTCAGTGCGTCAGTTGCCGTTGTCTTGGTATCCTCTGCATTGCAGATCAGTCGTGTGCACGCTACTTGAGAGATGTGCTCATGAATTCAATTTCTCGCTTACCCCATGTCTGTATTCGAATGTTCATCTTCGTCTCCGAGGGGTGCGGAATGGTATAGCCGCAGAATTCGACATCGGGACTGGTGCAGTATAAATCAGCCATGCCGGTTCACCCGCACCACTAAGACCATACTTTTTGTTGACGAAATATCGCAGTGCGTTCCCGAGCGTGTGATCCTCCTTCTCAATCTGAAAAGAGGCAGCATGTAAAGAAGCACCCTGAAGCTATGGGCCGAGTCGTCAGTGTCGATGTCGAGCAGTCCCTTCCGTCTTCCGCCTCCCATGCAAAATTTCCCATTCCACCTACCAAGATTAACTTCTTCGCGCCGCCGAGCCAGAGCTCTTCAGCCTCTTCCCATTTCCTTTCTGTCACTTCTTGGGAGTGTGCGTCTTCGTCTGACATCATGAGAGTCGGATTTATCGTACAAAGTCAAGGATCATGGAGTGGAAAGATTTGCAGTGGCTGTAAAGAAACATTGAAAAGCCAGGCGGTCCGAAAAGGGTCTAGCTTGGGCCGAGAGCCGTGGGCTTCGGATTAACTTTAATCCAGCATCAGCCAAGAGAAGCGTGTGGCGGCGTGGCAACTTAGGTATGTACACGCGCAGGGATGACCGAAGATATATCACCGCTGTGGAAGCATCCAAGAGGAAGAATTGTTGACGAGCGGTGCGATTCATGCGAAGTCTGAGACTTTTCTGTTTTAAGCTTGACGCAGGTCTTTAGGGCAACCAGCCTCGGGAAGTCCATCGCGTCACAGCCAACCTCTTGAACAGGTTCGAAGCAATCCCATGAAGAATGCCATCAACTCTCAACGAAAATGGGAGACGTTTCGCTCTAGGCGAATGTACCTAATCTCGGCTTCTTCGTCACCATACACCGATCAGTGTCGCAGAGCTAGACACCTTTTCGGGCTGCTTCGAACCCAGGAGATATCGCAGAGTTGCAGATAGTACTGCTGGAAGGGATCGAGGTGTATTGGCGCTAGGAATCCACGCGGCTTCTCATGGGGAGGGAGGATAGACCGAGGGTTGTTATTCTTGGGCGGGCATGAGCTGGCTCGCATACTCGTGTCGGTGGCAAAAGAACCCTGCGAGGGCTGGTATGCGACCATGCGACATTGAATTGTTTCCTGAGAGCATGTATGTACCCGGGATACTGCAAAGACGTCCCCGTAGATATCCAAACCTGAGGGGCATGAAATGCTCATAAACCTAGAATCAGCAGGCATCAACTGCTGCCCAAGGACGATAACTGCGGGGTAAATGAGTGAATCATGCTGGAGCGCTGCTCTGTGAGATGCGGCAGACGTTTGTCGTCGATTAGGTCCAATACTCAGAAGACAAGGAACTGCACTCCGTGCGAGGTACTCCGTATACCTATGCGCATGAGATGGCGTCAGAAGCAATTGGTAAATATCTCTTTCATGGTCTTGTCCAATGAGGTTGTGCTACGCGACAGGCTACTCTGCAGACCCTCGAAAAGACGCAATCCGCGTTTCATGTTCAGGTCCAGTCGACGTGCACCTACCGAGTACGAGTAGCTGATATCGATAAAAGCCCATTTAGGGATAGACGCCAAAGGTGCAGCCGAGACAGGGGCCCCTTGGCCACTAGCAAAGATCAATCCCACCAGCGTTTCAACGTGTTCCGTCATTCGCCCGCCTGCACGACAGAGTTGGGTTACCTCGTGGTTCGAGTGCGCACCCGAGATTCGGGGAATCCAAAGATACCTGAAACTAGCGAGATCATCATGTGAGCAGAAGTACTGCGACAAGAGTCAAGACTCGACATTGAATGGTTGATCCTGGGTTGAGGAGAGATACTTCGATACATTTCAGGTATGATGAGCACATCCACTTGACATTGACACTGGAGGCGTCGAGACTACAAGTTGTTTGAAATCTGCCGAGAAGCCAGGCTATCTAAATCATCGGCACAGCACCAGCACCAGCAGCATCATCAGCTGACTCCGTGTTGGCGTTTCTGGTCAATTTCTTCAGCAGAAGATCGTCTGCGGCAGCAGGATCGACCACTAGGCGCGTTTCAGAGCCTCTTGTGCACCACGACACATCCATGTTCTCACTTCGCCAAAAATCCTGTCTCTGGTGAATTTCTACACGCAGTTGGGCAGGACATTCCGTCACACTTCGCCACAAGGCCAGTGACTATGCGTTCCTATGCGCGAAAAGGGCTCCCGGCTCTTCACTCAGCCTATTGATGCACCTTGGAAATAATGCGCACTGAGTAACAGTCGCTTCGACTTCCGGTAGGGCTTGGGGGTTGCAAGCGTCCAATAAGACGTTGTCTAGGCTGGTTTGGCGGGCGGTAAGCTGCACCAAACTGAGACCCCATCCAATATGCTTCGATGCCTCATGCCCGATTGCAACGTGTGACATGCATCAGCGAGAGGCTGATGTTGGACAGCCGCTCGAATCCGACATTCCGGGTCACCCACCTTGTCCCGTGTACTCGTATATGCGTGCAGCGGGCTATTAGTTTCTCCATGACCGCTCCCATGAGCCAAAGATTGCGGTTGATCGCGACAAAACGTCTTCGTGAACACGCGTGGCAGCTCACCGCGATGATGCAACGCCTTAGAGAACATGAGAACAGTTGGTTGAAGAGACCGCCTTCTCCAAAGCCCATACTCCGTTGCACAACTTCTGGGGGGCGATTGACGCAAACTATGGTGAGATGAAACACGATTTGCCGCAGTCTGCAGAAGGCGAGAGGTCCCAGGAGCGCGACTAAGCTTTAGTGCTCTGGAAGGAGAAGGTCGCCTAAGAGTCGCGTCCGATGGGTTGATCGCATCGCACGATTGGCTGTGCTTCCGCGTGTTGTCTTCGCTAAAGAACAACTAACGAAGTTCGAAACGATAGCGATAGCAAACCACGGGGTGATGATGCATAGATTTGGGTTTCAGAAAGGAAAAATGTTGAGCAGCTGCACTCGTCAGCCATATCTTGAGTTTTGGGCCATCAAGCCCAAGCGCAGTGTTGGGCTTGGGCTTTAGGCTTCTGGTAAGCATGCCTGTGCGATGCACCTCCTCCCTGGGGGCCTGGGGCCTGGAGCCCTAGGAGGCGTGAAACTTTGGGTTATTCATCGCTAGGCCCGACTCGGCTAATGGGCTCTGACGAAAATGACTCCAAGCCCGAGGAGCCCACACCTTCTCAGACACATGGCAGGCTGAAGAAAGATTCAAGAGCCGGAAACCCCAGTGCCACCGAAGCCACGGAAGCCACCAGCAGCACGTCCCTGGCCTAGGACTAGAATCAGAGTGGACTAGAAGCCTGCATCTCATCTGCTCAGTTCCCAATTCTGAATCTCTAGGGGCAGCCCACTTTGTCGAGACAAGGGGACTGGCGAGACTCGAGCGTGTCTTGTCTCTCCTGCGTGTTTCATTTGTTCCTTCCCTTGCCCTTCGCACCCCTCCTGCAGCCCGCCTTTACCTTTCTTCGCATCCTTCTTTTTCCCTTTCCCTCATTCATCAATTCACCACCACCTGCCTGACATTTGCGAGGTTCGTCTTCAGCACGACCTAGCCGCTCGTTGCTTGCTCATCCCGAACCATTCTCACCCGCCCTTGCACAAAAGTTCACCCACCGAGCCTTTCGATCACTTTCGTCGCCATCACGGTCGCTCGCTTTCACACAGGGCAGTGTTCGGCTTATCGTCAAATCGCTGTCCTCGATCTCGCGCTGTTCCTGGCGAGGCCACTCGTTTAGCGTCCTCGATTTTTCAAGACCCCAACATTGACACAGCTCAGAGCTCGGAGACTGGAGGCCAGTGTACATTGAAGAATCCGCTCAGTTGCGATTGCTGTCGCGAGGGTCTGTGTTGGACAACTATAGTATTCAGCCGCCCGCCCCAGCTCCAGCTTCCACGTCCAGCCTTGCCATGTCGACCGCTGTCGCTCCAGCGGCGGTTGCGCCTCTGCCACCTCTTGACCGAAACCCAAGCCCAAGAAGCTATCCAACGTTGGCTCCGTCCATCAATGCAACCCCCAGCTCCAGAAATTCGGAGTTGACGGCTACACCAGAAGCGAACAACGGGATGAATGCGAACGAGAGAACACCTGGTGAAGGGAAAAGGTCTCCAAGATCGTAGGTACCGCCTTCGACTGTACACCCCATCGCCATCAACTAACCTTTTCGTGACTATAGAAGAAGTGGCGGAAACCCAAAGATCGTGGTGAAGAAGGAGCCTCCAACCTCTCCTTCGCTCCAACCCAGCACCCGTCACAGGCCGAAAAAATTGGATCTGAATACCAACACGTCAATTACCAATGGCCTTAACTCACGGCCTTCCGCAACGCCCTTGACTGCGCGCGACGGCCTGGTACTGCATGATGTTGGTTTGGCCTGCTTGTCGCCGGGTTTTCAGACTCAGGATCCTGCCATGCGAGAACAATTGGAGCGAAGTATATCCGTCCGGGATCAGCAACGGTCGATCATTCAGGCAAGACTACTCAAATCTGCTCGAGGTGATGGACCGGACTCGGGAAAAACCAGTGAAGCCGGTGGCCCAACATCTGGCAAAATGCTCGCGGCCAATTCCAAGAAGAGACCTCCACCTGGTCTATCCATTGTACCCCCTCCTGCCGAGCGATTTGCCAACGAACGTGTGATCCAGTCTGCACCACTAAATCAGACCTTCACTGGCCGGCACGAGCCTCCACCTCCTTCAAGGCAGCTCAACCACCAGCCTCCTATGAACACACAACATGCTAACATCTCACACATGCCTGCCATTCAAACTAACAATCGGCTGCCTCCTATTGCTGATGTCTTCGGACCTAACGAGCTCAGCTCGGGTACGGCTCGTCCATCCTTCCTCCATGCGAACTCGACTCCATCTCAAATGCACGGCCCTCCTCTCCCCTCTCCAGGTTTCCCTCCGCAAACTGCTCATCCAACCTCTCAGCCTCAGCCTCCAAGCTTCGACCGACCTAGGGATTATCGATCTGCTGAAGAGGCTGTGCACGAGCTGACTGGAGGCCGAGAGGAGCTATTGCCGAAAATCGTACACTACGGGGGCCACCAACCTCCCACGCCACCTTCACCACACCCAGGACACAGGGATAACCTTACCCCTCACAAATATCAGCCCACCAGCCAGCACACCAGCAGACGGAGGAGTCGCAACGAATATGAAGAGGGCAGTAGTCCTCCATTGGGCTCGGGGCCGGATCGGATCCGTTACCACGGTCCCTTTGGTGAAGGTAGAGACAGTCCGGCTACTCAACGAGCGAAAAAGGAGGAGTTTCTGAGCCTATGCTCGAGGGCATGGGATCTCTTCCACTCTTGAATTGACCTTGTGTTTGATGTCTCTCGAATCTCGGTCTATTGGGTTCAGTTTCCGCGGGGCAAGGCGTTGTCATGGTGCCACGAACCTACGGGTTCGCGAGCAGCTTGGATCGGGATATCGGGCTGGTTGGCCTGCTGGCGTTATGCATTGCGTTTTCGATGTTGAGCCACTTAGCTGGCTGACGAATTTCCAAAAAGGAGGATCACCCTATAATGACGAACAAGGACTGGCTGGACTGGGACTATTGCTTAATACCACTTACCGACTTCAGATAGCGATGAACTGGCTGGGACGTGTGGGATTTGGGAAGAGATCATGGGTGGTCAGGTCTCCTCACTCTATCAAGGACAGGCTGATGATTATAACGCATTGGTTTCGCACTGGTTGGCTCGTTGGAAAGGGTATACCAATATGGTTAGGTATGCCAGGAAGGAAAATCGATTCAAATGTTCCAGACCCTCATCTCATATGAGCGTCGTTCGCTCCTCGACCGAGTTCTTTCTAATCGCTCTGGTAAGAGCATTGTTTTGGTCCGAATGATGAACTGATTTATGCCCGCGGCAGGAGTCCAAGTCACCCTCTGTGCCTCTCACGCCTCTCCACCCGAGTCTTACCCGAGCTCTTCCACCTTCGTTCTCCAACTTGGAGATCTCCAATCCCCCACTATCGCCGCGAGGCTGAGGAATCCCTTCTCCAACGAACATATTGAGTCCCTCTTCACGTCTACTCGTATTTCGCATCCCATTGTTTCGTAAACTCAAGGTGTCTCTCCTGGCCGTCCTTGCATACAGCGTGCTTGATCCCATTGTCGATCGGAGGAACTGCCGCTACAAACCCAAAGAGTGACCTAACACCTCTCCGTGAGCGGAAGTAGTCTCGGCCAGTTGCCGGAGTGGGGAAGAAGTGCACGGAGGGCATATCACAGAGCCACGTTAGGGGTTCCTATCGGCCGTTGAGTCTGCGGATATTGAAATTGGAAGCGGCAGCACAGACTGAGCGGAACGCGCCCAGGAAGGAAACACGGCACAATAGATCGTCTGCTCCCTCGAGGGGTGCATCAAGGTGGGAGTTGCTTACCATTGTCTCTGAGACGGGTAGGATCGAAACTGTCGTTCTCGACCGGCAGAAGAAATCTTTCCGCTAGGCAGTGTTTCTCGCCTACTACATACAAGGCCGGTCCGGCGGCTGGGAAGCGTAATCGAGAAGGCATCGTCGGCTACGGCTACGGCTGCAGGATCATTCGAACGCACAACAACATCACTACCGCCACCAATACCGCCGCGTCCCTCTATTCTTGCCCTTCAAAGACCGACAACTCGCTTTCCATCCCCGTCAAAATGCGCGCCCAAATCCTGGAATCGTTCAACAAACCCTACACCTTCAAGTCCGACCACCCAACCCCCCCGGCACCCCAGGGCTATCAACTCCTCGTCCGCGTCGAAGCCGCGTCGTACTGCCATACCGACGCCGTCTTCGCGTCCGGGGCCATGCAACAGGGCCTCCCGCGCATCGGTAGTCATGAATTCGCTGGCGTCATCGACTCGCTCGGTCCTGATGCGGAGAAAGTCGCCGAGAAAAGGGGTTTGAAGAAGGGAGACCTCGTCGGCGTGCCTGGACGGGCATTCAACCCGTGTGGAGAGTGCTCCGAGTGCGTGCACAACGATGGGGATATGCCCGGGTATGGCGTCTGGTGCACACGGGCGTCCAACCTCGGGATGACCCGAGACGGGGGGTTCCAGGAGTGGTGTCTCGTTGATAGCCGGCAAGTGGCGAGGGTGCCGGAGGCTGGAGGGATGAGGGCCGTCGACATTGCGCCGTTGATGTGTGCGGGCGTGACGGTGTGGAATGCGCTCGAGGCGGCGGGGGTGCAGACGGCCGAGGGTAAAGGGAATGGAGATGGCAAGTACGTCGCCATCTTGGGCGCCGGGGGTGGGCTTGGCCACCTGGGCGTGCAGTTCGCGGCGAAGTTGGGGTGGAATGTCGTCGCTGTGGATACGACGCCGGCGATGGGGATGTTGGACGAGGTGATCAAGGAGCTCGGCGAGGATGGTAAGAGGGTCCACGTCGTGGATGCGCTCAAAGAGTCGGCCGAGGACGTCAAGAAACGTATCTTCGGCGTGGCGGCTCAGGGCCTCGAGAGCGAAAAGGGCTGCGACTCGTCCATCATCCTGCCGGAGTCGCAGGCGGCGTTTGACTTTGGCATGGCCGTGCTGAAGAACCACGGCACCTGCGTGGCGGTGAGCTTCCCCAAGGACGGCTGGAAGTTCAAGCCCGGGGATTTGGTCTTTCGGCACATCAAGTTAGTGGGTGTCTTGGTCGGCAGGAATCGTCAGTTGCAGGCCATGGTGGATTTTGCGGCCAAGCACGGTGTCAGAGCGAGGATTCGGACGTATCCGCTTGAGAAGCTGAACGGTCTGGTGGAGGACTATCATAAGGGGGTTGGGGGGAAGTTGGTGGTTGATATGCAATTGAAACCATAGTAGGTCTTAAACAGTACTGTGTAGAAGCATTCGCCATATGCGTCGCACTGTGCTACCGTTCCCGTCTCACTCTCGGCATGTCTCGTGCTTCTTTACCCTTCTCCCTCTTCAGACGTCTCTTTTCCGCCTTGTCGCGGGCTTTCTTGCCCAGGCTCTCAAGTCTTTCTTGCTTGGCAAGTCTCTTCACGTCCGCTTCCTTCAAGAAATAGGGTTTTGATTTCTGGCCAGACCGCAGCGCCTCCTTCTCTTGCACCTTGTGTTTCTTCCGGATCTCGGTTTCTCGCTGCCTGCTCTGCGCGTTCCGCACCCTCGATTCCATCGCCATGACTTTTCGTTTGAGTTCGGCGATCGCATCAGGATCCTTGGCCTTCTTGATCTGCGTTTTCAGTTGCAGTATCTCTTCCGCTTGGTACTGCGACAGGAACGAGTAGTTTTTGTTGGCCTTCTCCACAGCACTGGGGTTGCGGTTGGTAGACATGACAGTGGGATCGAAACGGGGGTCGCGCGACTTTGCCGACGGCGGAGGCTCAAATATCGTTCTTTTGCGGGAGACGGGCTTTCGAGCGGACTCGATGGTCGGCGCGTGTTTTGATGTCCGCTTTGGAGCGTCGAGCCGTGCTTCCTTCGCTCGCTTGCGGGTGTCGAATGTTTCCTCTGCGTCCCGGCCGTCGTCGTATGCCGCAGGCTTTTCTTCCGTCTCTGCGTATTTCCGTTTTCGAGGCTTGGGGTTGAATGTCTCTTGTGCTTTTGCCAGAGCACCAAAGCTTATATCTGCCAACGAGGGTTGTTCATCTTCTGCCTCTTCATCGTCGTGTTCGTCTGCGTCGGATGAAGGAGCTGTGTCCTCGGCCTCTGACTGCGAGTCGCTCTCCGCAGAGCCCTCTGCCTCCGATTGTGCCTCGTCGCTGACATCCTCGTCAGACAGCTCGAGCTGTTCATCTTCGTCGTCATCATGCCTTAACTGGACAGGTCGATCCGCGAGCAGGAGCGGCGCCATCGGCTCTGTTGCAGAAAGACCGATTTGAGCGAGAGATTTCGAGTCTCCTACAGGTGCACTCAAATACGAAACTTTTCGGAAACGCAGAAAGCCTAAGAGGGACTTCGGAAGATCATTAACCTTAACGCAGATAAGCTTAAGTAACATCCCCGCACGGGAGGCTGCATTTTCGCGTGGGAGAAATTTAGCAACTCATAGAGTCTGCCTGTTTTGTTAATTAGATAACCTTCACTTCATGCTCACATTGCTGTGAAGTCGTCGCTAGCCTTTCTCGAGCCACCTGCCGCGCGCCTCCAATCTGGCATTGCTGCGCGGAGGAGTTGCTCTCTGCCGCACTCTGTCAACAAAAGTCCGCCTCACCCTCTACTCATTCCAAGCAGCGTCTCACACTGTAACTGCTAACACTCTACTCTCAGTGGCACCGCAATACCCGCCTTTTTCGAACGCCTCTTTACCCTCTCCCTTCGCCTCCTCATACTCGCACGCTGCTCGCCATGGGTAAGAAGAAAGGTGGCGCCAAAGCGGCGCAGCATGCGCAACATAGTCAACAGCAAGGGAACACTCCAATGACGACAACAAACCAGCTACCCTTCCACGGAAATGCAGGCCACGTCTCGGTACCAGACGGACTGACTCAGATCCAACAAGGTGATTATTATGACTATCACCAGTACTGTCAGAACAGAATTGACATATATGCCGCAGTAGACGCTTGGAGGTCTTACAGAGATGGCGAAAACAATCTTCAGACAGCCGCTGATTTTGAACCTTTCCTCCGATCTCACCCCACCTTCTTCGGCAGTAGCCAGCAGCAGGTTCCTGCTTCGACTCCGCTGGGGCTGAGTGCGAGTCAAGGGGCACCACCATGGCAACACATGTCCGCTCCGCCTCCGCTCGGACAGCAGACATATCCTCTCGCTCCTCAGGCAATGGACCCCAGTATACCGCGATTCCAACCACCAGCACCGGTTGAACATTCGCATTTCAAGCCATACCAGCCTCTAAGGTTAGTTCGGAGCCACGCTCGATATCCTTCTTATCGAGTTAACAAACCTTACAGAATGTCAAATGGCACAATTGAGAGACAGTTCATACAGCAGACAAGGAACAACCAGCAGAATCAACCTCGCGCTCCAACGCAGGATCCACGTCGTCGAGCTAAAGCTCGGCAGATAGCGGAATCGACTGTGCAAACTCCGCCGGAAACGAGAAGTGACCGCTACCCATTCCGTGAGAGAAGATCCGATCAGATTGCTCCCTTCAGTACTGGCGTGGCACAACAAATCCTCGAATCAATCAAGACTCCGGGAAGGCCGGCTGCTCAGAGGGCCAGTCCCCACCCCAGCCGAGATCGCGTCGACGAGGCTCCACGGCCGACCAAAGGATACAAGAGAAATGCTGCACTCGAACCTGAGACCAGAGACACGCCACAAAAGCTCCTGGTCATTCTCGACCTCAACGGTACTGTACTTGTTAGACCGAACAAGAGCAGGCCTAAGAACATCATCGTGAGGCCCGGTGTTCCTACGTTACTAGATTATCTGTTCCGGAATCATGTGGTCATGGTATACACTTCGGCGAAGCCTCAGAACTGCGCGGCCATGATAGAGAAGTTCTTTCGTCCAGACCAGCGGGCGGCATTGGCCGCTGTGTGGGCCAGGGACAGATTGGGCCTGACACCGGAGCAGTATGACAACAAGGTTCAAGTCTACAAGAAACTGGAGCCAATCTGGCAAGACAATGCTATCCAGATGAAGGCAGAACCCGGCAAGCGGTGGGACCAAAGCAATACAGTCCTCGTGGATGACAGTCAAATCAAAGCGCGGGCGCAACCGCACAATCTGCTGCAGATCCCAGAATTCCTCAACAATGAGCCAAAAACTGGGTTACAAGCGAAATTAAACTGGCGCCTTGACGAAGAAGCCATTGTTCAGTCTGTACAACAGAAACTGGAACAGCTCACGTGGCAGGTAGACGTGTCCAGGCTGATACGAGAATGGCGAACCGGCAAACGACAAGCACCTGGTGTGGTGGATGAAACTGTCGACCAGAAAGCACTACAGAACGTCGAAGACCGTGCACCGTCTCCCACGCCTGACCCGAGCATTGGTGAGCGGGAGTCGTCTTATCAACCACAGCGGCTACGCACCCCGAGAGAATCTCCAATGCCTGTGTCTGAAATAGACCAGCCACAATACATGCCAATAGAGGTCGAAAAAGACGATGGAGTAAGTTGCGATGACGAAGGCGGCACCACCCTGGACGATCTGCAGGCCCAAATTAACTGGAGCCTCAGTCTGAATCAGAGCCTACCGACCCAGAAGAAAAATCAAAACCAAAATCAACTGACCGCTGGTGCTGCTACGGGTGCTGGTGCCGTGGCTACTATTGATGGCACTCAGCCATCCAGACGCAGTGAGTTACCTGCTATTGGGGGTGATCAGACTGACACTGTCAGAGAAACTCAAGAGGACCCCCGAGTCTTTGGCGAGACTCGAGGCAAGAGCACAATACAGGCGCGAGAACAAGCTAGCAATTCGGATAGAGCGCAAGGAAAAAAGGCGAGCAAAGGATGCAGCATTCAAGGCAGCAAAGGCAGCACGTCGTCGAGAAGAAGCCGCAATAGCAAAGGCCGAGAAGAGAATGAAGTCTCTAGTGGAAGCACAAACAACGACGACAACGCCAAAGGAGAGAATGTAATTACTGACGGAACGACGGTTGATGAGCCAATGACGCCTGAGAGTCTGCGTGCCTGATATTTGACGATTGGGCATGCGCTTTGAATATGCAATAGTTCATGGGACGGTGAGCGAGCACCTCTTTGCTCGGAGGGCAGAAATCAGACCTTGGTGCACGACAGTTTATGCAAGCTCACCCTGGAGCGATGGAGAATTCCTTGCGGGCTACTTGTCCCTGAGCTACATGAGCTGAGAATATCCCGCTCATGTGCTCCTCAGGGGGTTTGGCTACCTACAAATACAAAGCCGGCTGCCGTCCAGGCCCAAACCAGCAACAAATCGAGGCATGACGGAAGCATAGCATATCATCTAGTGAGCCGATTCGAGCACCTGGATAACAAGCCATCTGCATCAGCGTGGCATTGGAGGCGAAGAAGGCCTTCTAGGCACACATTGAAACCATTCAATCCCGATTCCTGCAGTTGTGCTGAGAAAGGTGATCGTATCCGCAAGAGTAGCTCTATCACTCATCTGCCCACCATCCTTGTTACTGGGATCATTGGAAGAAGATACATGGATCAGGTGTAGGAACACTTACTGGCAGCATGAGAATCGTGCCTCCGCTCTCAAGCATGGTGAAGCCTACAGTAGATACATAGCTAGAAGGCCAGATCGCGCGAGACCACGAGGAGTTTGGACAATGTGCCTACGTACAACAAGTACGAGTCTCGTCGTAGCATTTCCGTGGTCAGTCGACTGATTCATTGTTCAGGCCCTTCGTTGGCTTCGAAGGCTTTGTTGCCTGCGGAAGATGGAATTACTTGTTCCGGTTCACTGTTCAGTGAATGCAATCTCGCTCAACGCCAAACTGCATGTTAAGAACACAAATCAATCATCGATCACCCTTGGCTCAAATAGCTTGTACAGTGATTTCTCTCTTGGAGGGGGAGGGGGAGGATGAGAGCCTGTGGAAACTCTCAGGATTCAATGCCCATCCTTGCTGCCCGCAGCTGAAGCGCTCTTGACAGCATCTGGCAACATGTCCCACCCGGCTTCGGCCTCCCGTCTCCTTTGCCTTGCCTGATTTTCAAAGCCGTTAATATCGAGCGCCTGGGCCTCCAAACCCGCAGTGACATGCATCCACATCGGGTCGCCCCATGTCGAGGTCTGCAAGGTCGCCGCCTTGGCGCACTTGAGTGCCTGCTCGTCAACCACTCCCTTGAACATTTTCTCTTGCATGTAAATCAGCGCGAGGGCTGTGGTCTGTGCGCTGCCAATCACTTTGCCAGCTTCCATGGCAGACTTGAGGTATTGTTTTACTGTGAGAGTCGTGCCGGAGAGGACGGAAATGAGGAGGGAAAAGTGGGCTTGTATGTATTTGTTTCCGCAGGTTGGGACTGCAACCTGGAGTTCTTTAATCAGAGATGACAGACGCTTATGCTGTGGATGGTTGGGAGCTTGGATTATGAAGGCCGAGTTCATCGCTGCCAAGATGGAGAAGTTGCGTGTAACGTCTGAATTGGGATAATCTGACATGGATAGTTGGTTCGATGCGCTTGGCGCGGCCGAGGATGAGGATTGTTGTGGTGCGAGGTTGAAGAGAGACGACTGGTAGACGTGCAGGGCGCCAACGAGGTCCCCGGTTCCTTGTCGGATAACTCCCCTCAGATAGAGCGTCGCATATCTCATGTTGAGTGGGAAAGCGTCAGCGAAGATTTCGGCGACCTTGGTAGCTTCGCTCAAGTACTGGTCTGCCGCGTGCCACTGACCTTTCGAGCATTGCAGGAAGCTGAGCAGCAACAAGAATCCGGCTTCCAAGAGCTTCTGGAAGGCTTCAAGTCTCTCAGATTGTCGGGAACCCGTGGTAAGAGTAGGCCTTGCCAGCGATCGAACTTTCGACAAGCCTTCCGTCGCAAAGAGCTCCGCCTTTCCACCATCCTTGCCATTCTTGTACGCTGAGCTGTCAGCACATAGCAGGCACGCTAGAGCATCGGCTTCCTCCATTCCCAGCCATGAGAACACAATATAGTACTTCTTATTTCTCTCGATCACATGTTTTTGGGCTTGCAACTGAATTCCTGCGATAGTCCGCTTCGACACTGGGATGTAGATCGACTTGTCGTTTGTCCAGGGGTTGACTTGAGGGAGGTTGTCGAGAACCTCGATGATGATCCTCCGTTTGGCATTAGTTTGTGCAATGTTGGACTCCCGTACACTGCATGCAAGGTCAATGAAGTCCCAAAGCAGGCTCATCTGCGGATTAGACTCGATGTCCGGGTTTAATTGCATAGCCCTGGCCTTGGCCAAAGCCGTTTGAGTAGCCGTGACCGCTTCATGACTCGAGCTCGACAGGTGCAGGAGAGCTTCTAATGTAGCCGCGAAAGCAAGGACCCCGGCGTCCGAGTTCTGCTTGGCTAGGACAGAGATCTTCTCCAGCTGGACAACAGCACTGTGGAACTCGCCAGGAGCTGAGGATGCCAATGAAAACATGGCGTGCTGAAAGCTAAAGATATACAGCCAAACAGTGTGATGGTAGGCTTCGATGTCCTCAATGATCCTCTGAATCGCTTTCAGAGCGGCTTTCGGCTTTGATTCGTAGAGGACCTTGGAAAGAAGAAGCTGCATTTCGTATTTCAGATCGACGAATTTGTGTCGTTCACATAGCTCTATTGATTTCGTCAGGGCCGTTTCAGCTTCGTCGTGATTTTCGGTTTCGTCGTACAGTATTCGACAATAGCGCAAAGAGATCCGTGCCTCCTTCAGAGGAGGTAGTTTGAAGTTGGCAAGGGCCGACTCGAGGCAGCCGAGGGCTTTGGAGATCAAGACGTAATATCTTTCGGTCAGGGCAGGCTGTTTGCGGGCTTCATCGACGTAGTCATCTGCAATGGCACAAAGGAGGGCGGGATAATCTGGTTCTGGTTCTGGCTCGTCGGAGTCCGTGGACGTGGCGCGAGGAGCGGGTGCTCTTGATACTGTCTGTGGAGTCTTTCCACTGACCTCAGCCGCCTGAAAGGCGCTGCGGCTGCTCTGTTGAGGAGATCTGTGAGGGGTTGCGGCGGTAGAGGTGTAAGTGCGCTGCGCGCCGTCACTGACTATCTTGTTCTGCGGCATCGTAGGTTCTGGTGTTTCAATTACCCTTTGCGGCTGCTCGGTTTGTCTCAGGTAGTCTTGAGGTGATTGTGATGCATAGTGATACTGCTGTTGCTGTATCTGCGGCTGTGGCTGTTGGTGTTGCTGCTGTTGGTGCCGTTGTTGCTGTTGTTGGTGTTGGTGCTGTTGGTGTTGGTGCTGTTGGTGTTGGTGCTGTTGGTGTTGGTGCTGTTGGTGTTGGTGCTGTTGGTGTTGCCGCTGTTGGTGTTGCCGCTGCTGTTGCCGCTGCTGTTGCCGTTGCTGTTGCTGTTGCTCTTGCTGCTGCTGTTGCTGTTGCTCTTGCTGCTGCTGCTGCTGCTGCTGTTGTTGTTGTTGCTGCTGCTGCTGCTGTTGTTGCGGAGTCCAGTGGTATGACGATGAGGGCACGTCCCGTTGAGCCTGAGGGTGAGGCTGATAGCTAGGCTGAAGTTGCTGAGGCTGCTGCTTCGGCGGAGAGGATTGAAGGGGATTACGAGGCACGACGACTTCTATGCTGGACTCGGGAAGCACTGGAGGCAACATTCGCTGGGGTTGAGGAGCGCCTTGGTAGAAGTGCTGTGGAGATTGCTGGAATTGGCGCTGGTAGTGCTGCGCTTGGTTGTTGTAATACTGAGCATAATTCTGCTGGACGTAAGGTGGTTGCTGGTAAGGCTGGGCGTTTGGATTGGGAGGCGCCTGGGAAAATGAATTGACTTGGAATCCAGGTTGAGAGTAGCTGCTGTTGGCTGAGTGAGCGAAGCTGGGATTCCAATTGGAATTGTCGTAAGGGTAATTAGGATCCATGTTGAAGGTGGAATTGCAAGCTTTCGCGCCCTGTTTGCTTGTCTAACATATCTCACTGCCCGCTCACTTCTCTCTTACTGCCCAGCACGCGTCCGATTCTCACAAACCTCATTCACTTGCCTAATAGGCTTGCCTGTGATCCTCATTCAACATATCCAACTCTTTTGATACAACAAATACCATTCCTTTCACATAGCATGTCTCTGTACCATGTTGTGCAAGATCACATCACGCTCTCGTCCCCTTCCGCGCTTAGGGCTGCCGTTAGTCTTGCCAAGGATGCCTAGCCCGATTCGTCGGCACTCGAACACACCCGTGATGCCTAGGTTACTCTTGACTTGATGAGGTACCGACAGCATGTGCACGCATGTGTCATCCACACTCATCAACAGCAAGTACTTATAGAAGTTCTCTAATTCGACAGCTCCTCCTGTGACCAGGTACCCGTTGATGCCACCAGGATGGCGTAGATCAAACGACTTTGTGGAAAAATCATCATGGACTTTGTACAAACTTTTGTCCATCAAGCGCAGGATCATACATTCTTGACCACTTTCATTGGCTTCACGGTCCTGGCTGCAGTCGCTCTCGTTCCAGGCCACGTCCCCAGAATGGTCAAGCCACGATACTGGCATTCCGCAAAGTCACTGACCTTAAGGACGCGGGACGGCAAGACCACTTCATTCGCAGATCTATGCAAGTCGCTTATACCACCATGTCGACTCAATCCGTTTCTATTCAATGGCCATTTACAAACAATTTGGACGGTTTTGACGAAAGAGTCGATCCCAATCTACTACAAGCGCCGGATCTTTGAAAATGAAGATCCAGTATACACAGGTCAATTCTCCGTCGATTTCGTCACTGCGCCCAACGAAATGCACGACCCGGATCTACCATCGCGCACTACTTATTTTACGGAAGTGGAGTTCCATGACATTGGTTCATTGGACAGCAAGCCAATGCTAGTCATGCTACATGGTTTAAGTGGAGGGTCGCACGAGCTCTACCTCCGCCACGCCCTTGCTCCTCTGGTAGGGGATGGTGGGTGGGAAGCATGCGTGGTGATCTCGCGAGGATGCTCTGAGACGAAAATCACCACCAGCGTGCTGTACAATGCACGGGCCACATGGGACGTTAGGCAGGTAGTCAAGTGGCTGAGGAAGACATTTCCCAACCGTCCACTCTTTGGAATGGGCTTCAGTCTCGGCGCCAACATCATGACGAATGTAGGCACATCAATCTTCGCGCCTTCCCTCGTCCGCATGCTGATAAGCTCAGTATCTAGCTGAAGAAGGCAGTGACTGCGCCTTCAAAGCAGCCGTCATCCTCTCCAACCCTTGGGATCTTATGGCCGGCAACCTAGCCCTGCAAAGGACCTGGTTTAACCGTAACGCCTACTCCGCCAACATGGGCAAGAGTATGAAGAGACTCTTCGAACGTCACGTTGACCACATTTCAAAGAACCCCAAGATCGACGTCGACGCCGTGCGGAAGATTAAGTACCTCCACGAATTCGACCGTTATGTCCAAGGGCCGACATGGGGTTATCCCACGGAAGGAGCATATTATCGTGATGCTTCTTCAGTGGATTCTGTGATGGCCATCAGAATTCCGTTTCTGGCTATTCATGCTGAAGATGACCCGGTGAGCCAGTCTTCTGCCCTTTCCTGGTGCTCCGAAGCTGATAGGGGACAGGTAACCGCGAGCGAAGCACTGCCGAGAGAAGAAGTTAAACAGACTCCTTATGGAGTGCTGTGTACGACTCCGGGCGGTGGTCATTTAAGTTGGTTCGAGCTCGGTGGCAGACGGTGGTTCGAGAGAGCGGTACGTGTTCCCCAGGTCGAATGTAGCCTTTCCCCTCCAGCTGAAACCTTCTTCAGTCCACAGCATTCTTCCGGGCCATGGCCAACGACATCGACTTGGACTCGATCTCCAAGACAGAAGTCAACGGCGCTCAACTCGAGGGTCAAATATCCCGCGCAGAGCGAGAGCCGTTGAAACCGGTCTTTGAGCCGATGCGGAGGAAGATGCACATCCCAGGCTTATGACTTCCCGTGTAGAGTGCAGACGTGACGACGGCACAATCCATAGACACTCATAGAAGCATAGAGTGAGTAGACGGGCATAGAGACTGTTCATTTCTCTCATGCAAACGAAACCCGCTTTTTGATCTTCTTTCCTCCCTCTTTCTCGCTTTTGATGCCCTCGTCACTACCGACGTTCCTGTCCCTCCGCTGCTTCTTCCCCTTCTTCAATTCCTTCTTGACTCCCTCTAGCTCCTCCTTCTTGCCCTCCTTCCGTCGCTCCATCTCGGCGCGTCTGGCCTCTCTAACCTCCTCCAACTGCCGTGCCCTCACCAGCTTGCTCTCAATCTGCCCCTCTTTCTCGGCCGTCACCATTGCCAGGATCGTCCTCATCGACTCCTCGTCGTCGATGAAGATTTTATTCTTCTTCTTGCCGGTCCCGCCGCGATGGGCCAGATTCGTGGGGTTCTCGGGTGCGCTGACGGGGGTGATCATGTTGAGAGCGGGGAGGTTGAGGTCTTTGGCCGAGTAAGTCTTCTGTTTGCGCTTCGAAGGCTTGCCGGTCTGGGAGGCGGTGCCCGAGTGCACGCCCGGTTTGGTTTTGACCTGTTTTGGCGGTGGCCGTTTCGCGACCTTGGACTTGGACTTTGAGGGGCCTGCAGTGGCGGATTTGCGGGCTTTGGGGTTCTTCTTGGTGGCGGTCTTCATTGGCGCCATGTTTGCAGCCGGCTCGGTGCTTTGGGTACGGAGTAGGCGAGTGTGAATAAGTCACACTGGGAATGAAGGACTCGAGGCACGCGAGGCTGGCTCCGTCGGTGAACTTTTTCCAATTAATTCTTGACCGAAGATGGGCCGGTCTCGATGCCCGCAAAGTCGACGTCATGATTCGTTTGGAGATGGAGACAGCCGGAGATGAGCTTCAGCAACCATCACGATCAAGACTCGGACGTATGGTGACTACTCGTACACACCTCGCTTTGCTCTTGATGCACTACAGTATCGAACATCCAAACAACCCGTCACTCTTCTTGCTTGTCTCAAGCCACGCTCTGCGCAGAACCTGCACTCACGTACGCGTGGAACACCCCGTTCCCAACCAGAGGCATTTAGACACCTCACTTCCAGCTGCGCGTAAAATATAACTCCCCAGTCACCGCAATGCCACCCCCATCACATATAACCGATATCGCCCCGCCTCAAGCCCTCACCCCAGTCGCAGCCTCTGGCTTCGCCCAGGGCGTGATACGCTTCGGTATCATCTCCTTCGCCAGCCACTTTCTGCTGAACCGGTACACGCCCATCTACCGCGGTCTCACGATACAGTTCAAGGTCTTCATCCAGATATCTGCTATGACGTTAGGAGGGTGTATCTTTGCGGAGAGGGCGGTCGGGGAGTTCAACCAAGGGGTGAGACGGCAGAGGAGGGCGTTGGCGAGAAGTGAGAGGGCATGGGAGGAGGAGAGGGAGCTGCGGGAGATGGTCGAGCAGAGGCAAAAGGCGGAGCAGAATACGCAGACACCAGGGCGAGGACAGTGAGGTTTGCAGTGGGAAGCAAGGACACCACACTGCATCCTCTGAGAAACCCGTCGGAGCACGGTCTAGCTACTGGAGCGTTCGATTTGGTCTGCGTGATGGTCAGACTAGACCCCTGTAGCAGTTGAGGATCTGACCTTCACATCGAGGGAGAACTTGACATGCGGTATGAAGATATTGCACTGTTGTCAACCTTCGCTGCACAGGGAGTGTTCAGGACAGCCTCAGCACGAGTGCAGTTTGCGGAGGCAGAGATGTTGCAAGACACAGATCTTCTCCCGTTCAAACTTCTTTGCCCCAGCCGTGGAGGTCTGGAACACAAGTCTTGGGTCCTGAACGGTTAGTGATGCAGTCCAGGTTGCCCATTTCTGGCTCCTGCTAGGCGACTGTCGAGTCTGAGGAGACTAGAGGACCTCAGAATGCCGGCGTGGCTTGAGCCAAGCACAGAGTATTTCCTCCAGGATGGAAACGATGACGGTCTTCCAGCACAGCCCTTACGTGGTTGCCTCTCCTTTTCCTTCTGCAGGATGCTCCGTTCCGGCTCCAGAAGCATCTTACAGGATTGGCGGAGATCAGGCCAGTAATTTTGCGTGTTACGAATTCATGCATCCAAGAACCCT
Source organism: Capronia americana (assembly GCA_016110215.1). Classification (NCBI taxonomy): domain Eukaryota; kingdom Fungi; phylum Ascomycota; class Eurotiomycetes; order Chaetothyriales; family Herpotrichiellaceae; genus Capronia; species Capronia americana. The sequence continues at coordinate 457,186 of JADWQD010000016.1, forward strand.
GGTCGCTCATATGCGGCCATGCATTAGCGTCACAGTTGCCTGCCTCTGTAGCAACTTTTGTCTCGCCGAGGCTGAGAAGGCGGTCACATCGCTACAACAACTTTTGTGGTGGACCCTCCATCATAACAACTCAATTGACCTTCTTATAGGGCCTTGCTACGGCGAAGCCGTCGCTGTATATATTGAGCTCTCTCCCCCCAAAGCCCTCTGACTGTAATGCCTTCCAGTACTTCCATGAAAAAGGGCAGCGATGGAGCAGCGCAAACGAAACCATCCCCATACTCCAAAAGAATGGGAAGAGAAGATTCGGCCTATCTTTACGGCGCTCTACCGTGATCGAGACCGCAAGCTTTCGGATATCATTGATACCATGAAGGGACACGGCTTTCAAGCTGAGTAGGTGTATACTCCATCCGTAGCCGGCCTTGTGCGACTGACTTGGCTCTGAGGGAATGCCACTACAAGAGGTATATCAGTAAATGGGGACTCGAGAGGAACAACAAGGCAAGCGCTACACCATACAACGCAAGCGAATACCAGCAAGGGAGGCTGACAACTCGTTGCTAGCAACCCGACATGATATTTGCCTTCCAGAAGCTCCAAGAACGAAACAAGAACACTGTCTTCTCAATTCGAGGTCAAAAACGTACTCGCGACGATGTTGAACGGTACTGGAAGCGAAGGCGGCCTAATCCAGCAGATTTCTCTCCAGTCCCCGACACACCTGAGGGCATCGAGTATGGCACTCCAAGCCCATGTCCTAGCGGAGATGCTTCTGAGGCCCGAACAGAACATGCTGTGGAAGAACCTATCAGCTCCTCTTTTGACATACGCTCGAGCCTTGATGTCGCCCAGATGAACTACCAACTGTTGCTCATACACTCTCGGCCAACCAGTATTCGCCTACTCAACTCTCCTGGATCACTCAGGTTGCACGACCAGGCCCTCCACTACGCCAAAGTGTATTTCCAGTGCTGTGTCGAACGCGCATCTCGTGACCAGGATGTCGCTTTGCGGCGGGAGGAAGAGTATAGTTTGTTCGCATTTTACGCAAAATGTATGTACATTCTGACAGCTATGGAATTTGGCCAGAGCTCTTCATCGGTCAACGTGGAATCTGCTCGGCTTGATTTGTTCAAGCTCCTGCCCAAAATCGCCCAGACTCACCACCCCCTGTTGATGGCGACATTGCTATATACGGTGGCTGCGTGCAGCCAATATGCACAAAATCGGGGAATTAGTTCTGCAACAGCGCTCAGCCGTGAGATGATGAGTGCAATAGCCAGGCTGCATGTCCAAGGCCGTTCTCTTGTCATGGCCCTACAAGCAGCCAGTCGATCATTCAGTGGCGTATCTGAATTGTTACAGCGACTATTGCTGGCCGGGAAGGACATCCTAGCCCAACATCTAGGTGACGAGCACTTCGAGACCTGCAACCTGCTTCGCTTCAGTTGCAGCGCTTCTGCCACTGCTGGAGATTGGAATGCAGCTCTGCGGTCTGCCAACGACCTTCATCAAATCGAGTTATCGAGGCACAGGACCAATACAACTGACCTGACTATCGCAGACTTATTGCATAGCAAGTCCCTTCTAGTCGAATATCATCTACGGCTCGAAAACTTTAGAGAAGCCCAAGACCTGATCGATGATGGACTCCGAAGCTGCGGCAAGGTTGTGGCTTTAGCAATACGGCACGATATAAAATCGAGGTTCCTTTTTCGGCAGGGCGAGATGGAAGCGGAACAAGGTCGGCTGGCAGCAGCAGAAAAGTCGCTGACGAAGGCGCTTACGACGATGCTGCGATTGCGTGGAGCTGGAGATCCCGTTACTGTGATTGCTGCAGAATTTCTTAAATGGACTCTCGAAGAGCAGAGAAGGAGAATGCAAGTTGTGAAAGCAGGTTTTGACCCTCAGGGACAAGAGAGTCCTCTCGTTGAAGTTGAGGATCATCTTGTATTTGACGATGAAGGCCGCTGCGCCGATGCAGACGGAACGACTTGGGAGGATGAAAGCAATGGGACAACCGAAGAGGCTACTGCGTCGTTGAGTTCTGGTGAGATGGCAGACTCTGATGCTGTAGTAGGCAATCCTGAAGCAGCATTACCCATGGTGGAGATGGGTGAGGAACCTTCTTTTCATCATGAAGTTGAGATGTGGACAGCTGGGCAGGAAGACATGTGGACAAATGGGCAAGAAGACCTGTGGACAGTTGGACACGAAGACCTCTGAAGCCATTCGCGAGCAGTCGACTGGACGCAGCAAGGCGAACGATCGCACGCCATGGACTGGACTGACGACTTGGACGAGTTGTGAAAAGATGGATGCACGGATATCTATTCTAGCGTGCGCGCCATGGAGTCTCTGGTCGGCCAGTGACACGCTGGCTGGGATGAACGATCGAAGCGTCCCCAGAGGCTGAAATGTTTTCTTTCATAAACCAAGCAGACAGCCGTGCTTGTTCTTGCAGTCTTAACCAGGACGTTTGAGATAACACCAAAAACAACTGAGTTCCCATACCTCGACCCGGGTCTCAATGCAATGAATACTTTTCTCTCTAGTACTCACTCACTCAGCCATTCAGTCGCACACTCGGTGTGTCCGGCCGGGTTGGCCTCCGATGTGACCACCAAATCGTAAGTTCCTTCCGAGCACGAACAGTCCCTATCAGTACACAGAGTAGTGCCCAGAACAAGTAGTGCGAGCAATGCACGGACCGACTAACCATCCCCCACTCCCTTCCTCTGCCCATCGACGAGGAAACAGGGTATTATTGGGCCTTGAATCGCACTGTCCGCAGCTATGCCAGCACGAACGAGGTCGACACACAGCATTCAGGCCGTGGTGCATGATAAATTCTCGTTGACGGAACCGTACCAATAATTGGGCCACAGTCAGGAAGACGAGCGTGGTCAATCGTCTTGCGTGCAGCGAGAGGGGGGCAGTCGATATGCTTCGAGTGAGTCCGCATGTCGTTCTGCGGTTGAGAGCGTGGATGTTGTTGGCTCGTTGTGCTGTGCTGTGCTTTGCTGTGCTGGATGGCACACCCACACCCGCACCCACGCCCGCACACGCATTCACGGTTGCCGGATCCTTGATCGCGCTGTGTGGTGGAAGAGCCCCCATCTCCAATTGGGGATAGGCGAGCCTTCATCTATCTTGCTTCGAGACAGAAAGAGAAGGTCAATTGTTCATATTCAAATCCAAATCGAGGGACGGCACCTTGCTCACACGGTCGGTTGATGGGAGTTCGTCATCGACGTGGATTGCATAGCAAACCGTGGGTAGGAGTGCAGTAGTCGAGGGAGTATGGTGATTGCGACACATCGACTGCCGACCATAGAGACTTAGGTATGCACCGACCCTCGAGTGGGTATCGAGATCCCATGAGGCTCTCACCCAACGTCCAACGCCAGTCAGGGACATCAGCCTCGCAGTACGAGCGTGCACTGTACTGTACTGAGCCGTAACGTCCGTGTACATACGTAGTAGGCAGACATCGTAAACCCACTCGTCCGGATGGTATCGAGGATCCGCGCTTCAGACTTCGGACATCAGACTTCAGACATCAGCCTCGTCAAAGATCCAACCTCAAATTCACACAGCAGAGGTATTCGTCGACGGCGGCGCGACTTGACGCTCCTCATAGTGCAACAGAGGCCATTTCCTCGCGCGCACAGTCCGCATATAGTGCGCTTGTTCATTCGTGTACTGCGGCAGCTCGGCGGTGAATTCACGGCGCGCGTAGACTCGATGCATTGCGGCGGCGCCGGCGACCACGATCCCCGCAATAAGGATGCAGAGGAAGACGACGAGACCGTCCGAGAGGCCCATTGTGGTGGACTGGTGCACACCGTCTGGTAGACTGAGTGTCTATGTTTATGTCTGTCTAGCAGTGACGTGACAGCGAGGCGGCAGTAAGTAGACCGGAGATAGAATGTAGAAAACTTCCAGTGCGCAAGGGATAGTGAATGAATGCGCACACCGGATTAATTAATGCTTCAAATCGAAGCCAGAAAAAAAAGACTCACATGATGTGGGCGGTGCGGCGGCAGTAGTATACATAAGTGAACAAACAGGCAGACAGTAAGGTTGACAGTCGACAGCGTATTGCGGGTACCGAGTACGAGGGCTCCATCCCAAGAAACTTGTGTATAACTCAGTATGCGCCCCGTTCGGCACGTTGTCGCATCCGTGGGCACCGCACATGGGCATGGGAGGATTACGACGCACCGCATGCAGCGTTCCCACCCCGTCGAGAATGCCACAATGCATACCAGAAGCACGCAGAGTTGCCCCTTTCGTGCCTGTACCCGAACCGCCCAATAACATGGGACGCCAGACCGACGCGTCGGGCCCAGCAGGTTCGCGCTGGGGCTACAGAATCGGTAAAGACTGTCCTGGTTGTCTCAGTTTTGTGCGTGCACATTTCGAACACGCAAAAGCTTGTTTTTCTTGAACGTTCCCATAAAGTCAGCCGGAGACATCCGGGAGCGGTACGGAGTGCCTGAACAGTAGTACCTCGTACCTGGTACCTGAATATTGTGGCAGTGCTTCCAATAGATGCTGTGTGTGTGGAAGCCCATAAAGGCCAGGGCAACGCATTTTGAGTTCGCTAGTTCTGCAAGGCTGTGGGAATCGCCCATGACGGAGGAGGCTTGCGAGCCACTCTCATCGTGAAGAAGAGAAAAGACGGTGGGAGAAGAGAGGGGAGACTCAGTCAGCCTTGCTCAGAAGGACGCGCATCCTTGTTGTCGCGTGTCCGGGCGATTGCTATTTGTCAATCTGGACGGAAAAGGACTCTGGCTACTTGTACCCGTTACGGCCATAACGTGAGGATTAATGAACATGCCAAACTGCATTGCGTGGCTGACGAGGTGGGAAAAAGGCGCATATTATGGAGAACCGACGGCGATGCGGTATCTTCTTTGATCTGGATCTAACTTGATGATATAGACAACTTATCAACTCGCATGCGACCTAGAGTACTCAGTACCTCGTAAGTACTGAATGCTTCGTCCTTCCACACTCTAGCGCTACCCTCCAGCAGTCAGGCAACTCTCATTCAGGAGTGAAGAGACGGTCAGCCATCTCCTCGATACCTCTAGGCGCTCTTCCTAGAAGGTCTCCGATCAAGGGATCAACTGTCGCGGTCTCTCCGTTTGCAATCCCATCATGCCAACCTGCCCAGCTCTCAATGACCCAGAAGTTGCTCTCTGGTACACTCTTCCGCTCCTTGTGATATCGTTCGGCCTCTTGTCTGCCTACGATATTGACCTGGACTTTGCGGCCGGTATGTTTCTCGATTATCTTTGCGATATCACTGATGGTGGTAGTTCTGGGCCCTGTCAGATTTAGGGTTTGGCCCAGATATCTGTCGTGGTTCTGCAGGATTTTGGCGGTGGCTTCACCTAGGTCGTCCCATGTGACCCATGACACAGGGCCGTCGTTGGGAATGACAAAGGTGATTTCACTTGTGTCGCCTTTCTTGAACCTTTGCGGTTGGAAGCCGGCGTACAGCCACCAGCTTTCCGCGTAAATGCCCTCTCTCACAATCACATACTGCAGCCCGGTTTTGGTGAGATATTCAATGGTCTTGATGTGGGCTTGTTGGACACCGGCTATGCTGTCCAAGCCTGTCTTTCCGCCGAACATCAAGCTGGAGTAGATGATGGTCTTGATGCCAGCCGCTTTGGCAGCGTCGATGGCGGCCTTGTGATGCAGCCATCTGTCGACACTCGGAGAGGGATATGAGACCAGGAACAAAGCGTCTGCTCCTTTGAACGAGGACGACAGTGTGTCTGGAGATGTGAAATCTCCTTTGCGTATCTCAATGCCAGCTTCCTTGGCAGCAGGCGAGACTTTGCCTGGATTGCTCGTTGAGATGATCAACTCGGATGGTGGGATGAGCTTCTGGCGCAAGAGGGTGTCAAGGACTCGAGAGCCTAGGTTCCCGCTTGTGCCAGTGAGCACAAGCATTGTGATCGATGGTAGACGGCTTAGTTTCTGATATGATTCACTACTAGCGAGAGTCGTTCTACATCACCCGCAAAGTAGCCTGAAGAGAGAAGTTGTACCCTAGAACGAACTCTTACAGTACCTGATTTCCAATGACGTTTCCTCGCTTCGGCAGTTGTTCTCCGAGAGCAAAGCGCAGGAGCCAGCGGTTCCTGATCATGTGTCGAGAGCTTCAAGCAAATGACTCCTATATTGACCGTCAGCAGATTTAGACATGGGGAACTTGATTGCGATGTTTGGGGCTTTCGCCATATATCGGAAAGAGCTGAAGAGTTCCGCTTTGTAGAGTTCGAGCCCAAGCTGTTGCCGTCTCGCAGAGCGCCTGGAAATGTGCTTGAGTACCAAGTAGGGCGGAGTGGGCGGGGTAAATTGCCAAGGTTGGTCCACCGTAAAATCAATCTCGACGCGTTGGACGCGCCTGCGCTCTTGAATTGAGCCCAGTACAAAATCCCGATCCGTCCATCACAGCACTCTACCGACACAGCTGCAACTACCGACACTATGTCAGGACAGCCAGAGTCATCCTCTGCTGGGGCAAGAAAGGCTCTCCATGCGAACACCAACGGTGCAGCACCTAACTATGAATTGCCATGGTTGCTCACACCCGCCTCAAAGAAGACGAATGTCACTGACCCGCGTCTAGGGTAGAGAAATACAGACCTGTCTACCTCGACGATGTCGTGGGCAACTCCGAGACAATCGAACGACTCAAAATCATCGCCAAAGATGGAAACATGCCTCATGTCATTATCTCCGGAATGCCGGGTATTGGCAAGACTACCTCGATCTTATGCCTTGCGCGTACTCTGCTCGGTGATGCGTACAAGGAGGCTGTCCTCGAGCTGAACGCTAGCGACGAGAGAGGCATCGATGTCGTGCGAAACAGAATCAAAGGATTTGCACAGAAGAAGGTGACGTTGCCTCCAGGTCGACACAAGCTCGTGATCCTGGATGAAGCAGACAGGTACGCAGGCAGGTCACCACTCCGTGCATTCGCAAACTAAGAGATGCCCAGCATGACTGCGGGAGCGCAACAAGCTCTGCGAAGAACCATGGAAATCTATTCGAACACAACTCGCTTCGCCTTTGCCTGCAACCAATCGAATAAGATCATCGAACCTCTGCAGTCGAGATGCGCTATCCTGCGGTATTCACGTCTGACGGACGCGCAAGTCGTGCAACGGCTGATGCAGATAATGGAGGCAGAAAAGGTCGAGTACACCGAAGATGGCCTGGCTGCTCTCGTATTTAGTGCGGAGGGCGACATGCGACAAGCCATCAACAACCTGCAGAGTACGTGGGCAGGATTCGGGTTCGTCAGCGGAGACAACGTATTCCGAGTTGTCGATAGTCCGCATCCAGTCAAAGTTCAAGCGATGATCAAGGCATGCTGGGAAGGCAAGATCGACAGCGCTGTTGACTCGCTCAAGGAGCTATGGTAAGTCGCATCCATCACGAAGTGAAAATGTCCGCAAATGTGGAACGCGTCACTAATCGGTCCGTGGGCAACTCTAATAGGGATCTCGGGTACTCCTCACACGACATCATAAGCACTATGTTCCGCGTGACCAAGACGATTCCGACGCTTTCGGAGCACTCGAAACTCGAATTCATCAAAGAAATTGGCTTCACTCACATGCGCATTCTCGAGGGAGTGCAATCTTTTCTGCAACTGAGCGGCTGTTTGGCGAAATTGTGCCGAATCAACATGAAGCCCGAATTGTTTGATGTGCCGACGTGAAAGAACTGGCAATTAGAAAAAGGCCATGCGCCGATGCGGACAACGCCACGCGGCGAGATGAAAGGGTGATGAATATCACGGCTTGGCAACAGCTGCCCAGTCTCCCCAATCCGCCAATCTGCGACTGAGCTCCGCGGCGTCACCACCGCGCGTACCCAATGCTGGGAACGGCTTCCGGGAGTCGGGGTTCAGCTGCCGAACCCCCGAACCACCGATCTGAAGCAGACCTCATTTCTCCCATCCGAGGATCCACGTCATCGCCCAAAATCATTCTGCTCATCCCAAGGAATCAGTGACGACGATCAATCCGATGGACGCCCTACTGTGTGTGTATCTATCGATCTGATGCCGAACTGACGGTTTGAGCAACAGAAGTGTGGTAGGACGCGCACTCTGCAGTGATCCGCCTTCGCCCTTCAGGCGCAGAAAGGCTGTCAATAACGGGACCTGGGGCTGAAGCAAGGCCGACAGCCTGAATACGAGAGACGAATTCGATACAACTCCTCGTAGTGGTCCGTGAGGCCTTCACGGGCAGTGAAAGCGGCGAGCTCTTGGTACTTGAGGCTGAGGCGTAGATTTTCAGGACCGCACTTAAGGTTTCCCCAGGTCCGCAAAAATAGCCACGAATCATGACTGATGCAATGCCGGCCCTCTAGCAAATTTAGCCCCGATTGGGGGCGCACTTCGCCCGTCGGACTGTGACAAGCCAATCGACCAGGAAAGCCCAAGCCCAACCTTTTCAGGCCCTGACAGCGACAGTTTGTCCCCTCACTAAGCCGTAAGAGGACTAACTCGATGCTTCTGTACCTTGCCAAACGAATCTTGTGCGTCGAGCCTTGGCGTCAGAGTGCCAAACCTGCAGCGACCTGCCACAGAAAATCTCCTCGTGACTTGCATGACGCGTCGTCCCTCCGACCTCCGACCCTCAAGCTAAACAGATGCTAACCATGGAGGGTTTAGTCTTGTCGCTAACCAGCCTCTTCTGGTGCTAACCGATGCTAACTTCGGACTCCCAAGCAACGGGCTCAAAGCATGCGGTAAGGCTGTGCGCTCCACTCTCGTCCCCCAGCCTGCGCCGATGTCCCTGAACCCGTCTGTGGTGACAACAAACCCATGTCCCGCCTGATCCTAGAGGGCGCACTGGATTTCTATATCTTCTCCCGCTCCTGCCTCCTTTCAGTCGACTTGCACTTCCTTCAGCAATCTGCCCAAGCACTCACTATCTCCGGGATAGATATCAGACACTCCAATTGATATCTCCTTTTGACGAACGAGACGCCTCATACATCAGACCACCTCCAGTATGAAGTCCTTCACAGCGGCCCTGCCCCTGGCAGCAGCCTTCTTTACCACATCCGCGCTCGCATGGCTCCCATCGTGCTCATGGTCTGACTGCATGGGCGCCTGGGATGGCTCCTCGTGCTCGTCGTCCACCGGCTGGGACTGCCTTTGCTCCAACCAGACCGCCATTTCCCAACTGAACACCTGTGTCGCCACATCTTGCACCAATACCACTGATCAAGAGGGTGAGTCTACAATGGAGCATGGAGACAAGACAGAAAGACCAGACAGCTAACAATCACAACAGCCATCTACGGTGCCGTTGCACAGCTTTGCGCCAACGCCGGCACCCCAGTCACCAACTCGCAACAAGCTACCTTCAGCGCTACCTCCGGCGGCTCGGCTTGGCCTTCTCAGATCACCGCCGGCCCAGGTTTCGGCCCCGGTGGCGGCTGGAACTCCGATCAATGGTCCAGCTGGATCTCCGCCTGCTCTACCGGTCTGCCCTCTGCTCCCAACGGCTGGGGTGGTCAAGGCCCGTGGGGCGGCCCAGGCGCCTGGGGCGGTAACGGCGGCGGTCCTGGTGGCTTCCCCGGCGGTCCTGGTGGATGGGGTCCTTGGGGCACCAAAGCCAGCGGCATCAACTGCGACTCGTGGACCACCTGGACTGCCGGCTGGGGACCTTTCTCCTCTTGGACCGGTACCTGGTCTGGCTGCAGCACGACCACCAACTCTCCCATCCCTGCTACCATCACCACGACCGTCACGACCGGCGGCTCGACTCAAGTCATCACCGGCACGACCTTTGGTATCCAGGCCGTTGCTGCTGCTACGACGGGCGCCGACTCGGGCAACTCAGCTCCTTCTCTACGCGGTCTCGGCGCTTGCGGCGCGCTCCTGGCAGCCATCTTCGCCACCATGGTCGCCTTGTAATCAGGGTTTACCCCTGATCACAGATCTTGTACGAGTTTCGCATCGGGCGCTTTGGGTTGACGATACCTCTGCATCAAAAAGGATACGGACGGGTCACATGAGTATACTGGGACGGGCTATGGCATGAAATTGACGAACATTTGCGGCTTATTGTTGGACAAAACAACCTACCTATCTCGCCGATTCATGAAGGATTGTATTGCTAATGGGTCTTGGGAGATGCTGTCCATCTATCCCTATCACTATTACAGTACTGCGGTCGACCGCAACGAAAAATTGAAAAACTAAATAAAAACATTCAAAGCCTCACTGCTCAGTTGTTTTCTGATTCGCCTCTTCTGTTGTACCATACCTCGTCCTTGTAGTCTCGTTGAAGTCTGAATACCGAATTCCTTCGAGCCTCGTGTCCTGACTTGTCGAATGTATATACCCGCCACATTTGCATTCCACTCTTTGGTTGTGTATTGACCCAAACCCGGATCCCGCCCTGGCCCGCAGCGCCCAGCGCACAGCTTCAGCACTTCGTCCCGGACCGCCGTCGTAAGCCCGTCGAATAAGATTCTCCACTCGCCGCGTCTTCCCGGGCTGAACAGAGTATGTACGGAGTACGAAACAACTAGGACACAAACAAACACCGCGAAGGGCTGTGTCTCTCAACTTGTTCTCCGCACAACTCTTACGCTTCGGGCCTATGTCAGGATGTAAAGGAGCTTGAGGCACATATCGATCATATTAATCGGTGCGTGATATCGAAACACATCGAAAACGCATCCTTCGCGCTCACATCTCAGTCTAGCAGGATTTCAAGGCTGCGATCACCTTGTGTCCTGTACTCGAAACCATCCTCACGCTGTCGCTACATGGTGTCTCTGAGTCCTACATTCCAGGACTATGGCGCAACCTGGTGCCATCCACAAACATCCAACCCTTAGGTCTTCAATCATCACCAAGAGCAATTACGATACCTACGGCCCCGATATCCTGCTGAAGTGGCAACCATCCGCCGTGAAGCTCAACTACGACCTTGGGAATCTAGCTGCCATTCCATCTGTGTATTGCTCTATTTGATATCTCTTCGATCCGGGATTCGCTCTCTAATAGAGCTTGGACGGTGTCTGGATATAAACAATGAGTACCAGAATATTGCGCTGAGAGTAAGAAGATGACCACAATTGCGCTCACCCTGACTCGCGCGAGGCGGGGACCCCAAATCGAAAGCAGGGCGACCACTTGGCTTCCGCTTCCGGAGCTGGGCGAAGGCTAGCAGAGATGCGGCGTAGACCCGCGACCAACAACGCCCAAGGCAAGACGGCGACGCTTGAAATCTGCCTTGTGTCTAACCGAGCAGTTTGGCCCCGGAGACATTACCCCTCATAGGAATAGAACAAGCATGATTGCCAGCCGTACGGCACAGGCACGGCCAATCTTAACCGACAATGTCGTTCACCCTGGTCTTGGGGAAAAGGAAAAGAAGATAGATAACCATGAGCGGGTTGCCTGATGTCGACCGCCGGGTCGCAAGAATCTTCTCCAGCATTGAGGATATTTGCCAACCCGTCTCACCAGGTTGAATATGGCCACAGCTGGCTTTGCCGCAGGGGCCCCGACCTCCCACAACCTCAATGATACTTCTAACGAGGAGCAACCTCTGAAATCCAGCCCGATATCACGCGTGTCGCCCGTGCCGGTCGGCAAGCGGCCTCGACCATGGAGGCCTCTTGCAGTCCCTACACTTGTTGTGGTCACCACCTATTGTGTTCTGGCCGGCGTATACGCCTTTCTGGCTTTCCTGTGGTTCTCAGGCCCCGACCAGAAGAGCTGGCACAGCATCGTGCTCTCAGGTTGGACAGCGAGGAGCGTCGCATTGTGTTCGCTGTGCATTCGCTGGGCTGTCTCAATACAGGCTGTGCTCTGCACCTCCATCCTCGCCTCGAGCTTTTTGGCGAAAGGAGCTCCCCTTTCAAGCATTCTCCAGCTCTCCACCATGCGCTATCTCAACTCGGGCCCATGGGATATTGCGATGCTCGTGACTAAAAGATGGCGCCACTCAGAAATCCCTCTCGGCCTGGTCGCCCTTACCTCCATGCTGGGATGCACCACGCTGCTGTCCCAGTTCAGCTCGACACTGCTGCTGTCGGATCTGTCGGCGGCCTCAATCCCGACATCCTTCAATATGACCACTTGCTCATTGGGCTTGGTCAACGACACATACGGCCATGTCTGGAATATGGAGCTACCGAGGTACAACGACGCATTCCTTAGTGGACAGCCGTCGTATCCGATCTTTGCAGAGTCGTCTCGTCCGGAAGAGGCAGTGAAAGAGCCCGAAATTGATGACACCGGCCCCGTCCTGCGGTCATTTCTCCCCATCACGGCGGACGAAGGCCGTGCTGATCTCCTGGGATTTCGGGGGAATGCTACGATATATGACGCTCGCGTCGCCTGCATCCGACCAGAGTTCCCTGATCTGAGCTTGCTAGGGGAGAGCCGCCTGGGCAATCTCAGTCTTGTGGGGACAGTCCGTCCCGTCAAGTCGCTCGGGCCAACACTCATCCTGCCCCCCGATGGCCACCCGACCGCATTCAACTGTTCAGTGCCCGAGATACCCCTGGCGGACTCAAGAGCAGGATCTGCCGATCAATGGTTCACGAGTGTTTGTCAGATCGACTCCCATGCTGGCGGTCTCCTCAGTGCCGTCGACCCGGCATACAACACATCGCTACAGTACTACGTGATTGCTTCCAACGACACATTCAACGGAGACTGGTGGGTCCGCGAGTTTGAAAACATGACCTTTGTGACATGGATCCCACTTGGACATCCTTATCTCGTCTTGAATCTCACAAATACATCGTACTACTGGCCCAATGCATATTCATTCACCGAGCTTATCTGGAATGCGACCACGGATTGGCAATTTGACCCTCACAACCAGTGGGTTCGAATTACGTCCTCTCAGACCAACGCGACGCTCGTCCTCGACTCCAACGGGGATTTCGTCCCCACACCTGCCTCGGACGTGGACCGGTCCATCGATGTCACTCTCTGTTACGACGGCTTCTTTGACACCAAAAACATCCTGATCGAGGCAAATCGCACAGGGGCAACTCCCGAACCGGCGGGGCTCAGTGGCGGTCTGCGGCAAATCGGCGCTTCCCTTCCACGTGAATCCTTGGAGGACCGGGGCATTTTACGACTCTCTGAAAGCGAACTCAAGCACCAGTTTGACATTGACCGCGACACGGTGGTTCAGAACAACAGCTACTACGACCAAGATTCAGTGGCAACGGTGAACCCTTTTTCGCTCACGCTCACCTTCTACCGCGCATGGGCCTCAACGTACCAGGGCGGAACTAGCACCCCAAACATCACCCGGGTCCTCTTTTACCAGGATCCGTCGCTCGAGGGCAGCATGCGCAGTGTGAGCGAGGAACGCGTCGACCTTTTCCAGGAAGTCCTGAAGACCACCAAATCACCCGCATTGGCGCTCCAAGCCCTCCTGCACACCGTGACGGCGGACGGATTCTACAGATTTCTCCCTTACTCGGACGTCCCATCGAACTACAGCGCGAGTTTTGCCGTGTCAGCACTGCAGCCGGTGCGGTCGCTCGGGTTTTTCATCGTGCTCGCATGCTTGATCGTCCACGTCGCTCTTGTCAGCTTCATCACCCTCTTCCTGTCCGGCGTCATCAGCTTTGGCGCGCAGTCGTCCTACGCTGCGATCAATAATGTCTGGCTGGCGCACGCCCAGGTTCTGAGTCCGCAGGTGGAAGAGATCCTGCGCGATCCCGCCACGACAAAAGCATCCGATCGCGAGATCAACAGATCCCTGAAGCGGCAGATGTTCCACAACGAAGTTTGGGTGTTATCACTTAAAGAAGAGGACGAACAGGGCGCAGTGCGTCTGAGACGGAAACGTACATGAGACGAGCGCTCTAATTCAGGCGCACAATTCCCATAGATAGGGGCGGTGGCCCGATCTGAAGCATACCGTAGGAGTACTCATGCTCCCTAAGATGGAATCTCCTCTGGAGCATGCTTCTCGTCCACGTGTGTGCCGTAATCGTCCCTCGTTGCACATTGAAACAAACAACCAGGGAAACAGCAACGATACTTCATCCTGCTCTTCTCCCAATTCTCATATCCCGCCAAATCCTCCATCTGGATCTGGCTGGGGTCGCAGAAGTGATGCTCGAATTCTTGGAAACGGCTGTCTTCTGCCCCGACAAGGAGCCGACGCTCCTGCAGCACTCGAATTACGTCCTCTCAGACCGACGGGACGCTCGTCTCCGACTCCAACGGGGATCTCATTCCCGCTCCTGCCTCGGACGTGGACCGGTCCATGGGCATCACTAATTCAGTCTTTGGCTTTTTGGTGAAGAAACACCAGTATGCTCAAGTCGTGTTGACTCGTGATACACAAGGTTTCTGTGCGCCAACGCTCTTTCCACACTCAAAGTTATGCTATGCCTTCTGTGTCATCTTTGTGACCTAGCTCTTGCAAAAATGGCAGGGCCTGTACTTATAGCGGTATCCTAAGCGGCGAGGAGGTGGAAATGGCGCTATAAATCTATAATGCTCCTATCGACGCTGGTTCGAAAAGGTTCGTGCTCTTTTCCTCACCTGGAAGCGAGTTTGTCCGTGGACGGACGGTCGGTCCACCCATCATTGAATTGTTCAAGCATTGTGACAATCCGATCTAAAAGCGAGTGTGTTGGTTCGAGCGGGAACTCTCCCCTCCCGGTGGCTTCCTCCAACTCTCGTCAGGCTTCGGTCCTTTTGCGATGCTGGGTAGCCTGGATTCCGAGACCTATGATGGCCCGAGCACTCAAACTTTGCCCCAGAGACGTCGCGGCTGAAAGCTGGCCGTGAAGGGTTGACAGGAACGAGTAAGTCGCAGTCGAGTAGATCAAATTGGATTGACCTCCATTGGAGATATGCTATTGCCTGTTTCGGCAGATAACTACCTCGTACTTCCAGCAGCCCATTGACTTGGCGGGCTCGGCTGGTGGTAGAGGCATTAGTAATACATTTGCATAAGTAGTCCCAAGGAACGGAGTCCTGTGGTTTTGTAAGTACCACTTACTCAGGTGGGTCTGAGCAAGCGGCGCTCGACATTGGATGAGAGTCAGGAGCTACTGTAACCGGGCCGATTCAGACAGTGACCAGTAGCGAAGGCCCGGTCTGTTATAGGCTTCTTGTTTGCAGATCTGGCTCTCTAGACTGTCGAGGCGGGACAATTGTTGGGAAACAGTAAGCCGGATCCTCCTTGATGTCTGTGGCGGGAGTCGCTAATTGCAGACCTTGGGATACGGACCGCGTCTTGTGGTTGAATACGACTCGAGACTTCTGTCTTTTATGATTTGCTGGCGACGCAGGTGATGTTTGCCTAGTCCGCGCGTCTACATCAGAGCCAGCTGCTCCACTTGCAGAGTGCTTGATTCTTATCGCCTCCAGGGCATCCGCTTGTGCCGTGTCGGCGAGGTGGCGTCAAGTTGTGGACGAGTTTGGCATCTCATGCCAGAGCGAGCGGACCCTGGCTCTGAAATCGTTGTTGAAGAAAAACCTTGTGAGGATTCTGTCGCGGATGTTGGGGTCCGTAGCTGCGTGCTGGTATCGAGCTTTGAAGCATTGAAGGAGCTCTTTTCCAACTGGACCCAGCTCTTGGCTGTCGTGAGGCATCCATGCGTCGATTCCGACCATCCAGATCCAGATCCAACACTCTTGCTCATCAACCGTGGGGCTGGAGTGGATGTGCCCGCTTATCGAAGTACAAGTGGCTACGGGTGTTTGCTGCAATCTTGTTGTCAGGGACCGAAGGAAGCCTGTGATTACAAGAGAGGCCGACCATGTTGTGGAATATGCATTGCAAGACCATACGGCCAGGGCTAGGGTCAGTGGCTTCAACAGCGGGTATACCTGATGCTCAGGCGCAAAGAGACAAGGGCACGCCTCGCTGAACGTGTCGTACCGGCGTTGCTGGGAGTGGAACGGGTTTTCTGCTTTCGACAGGGGAATGTAGGTATTCTTGCCGCTACATCGGCGGAGGGTATGTGCGATCCGGCATAGCAATTCAATGACATCAAGGGGGAGGATTTGCGTCAGAGCCAGGCTTTGAAACCCCTCAGGGATTGTGCGGACGAGGTCCTGCGTCTCGCGAGAGAACGGGTGCGACGGGTAAATGGGAAAGTATTCGACGGGCCTGAGTAAGGGGCCGGGACCATGCTGGAAGGTATAGATATCATCGAACCTGTTCAGAAACGATTAGGTTCGCCGGGGTGTATATCCGTTGGCAAAACTGACTGCTTTATTGTTGCTTTCACAAATCCATCGTAGCCAAGAGCGTCTAATCCTCCGCGGAGCTTCACCAGGCGGGCCAGATTTACTCGGTGCATTTCCACCGACGATGATTGACCGATCGCCACCTACGCAGCTTTCAGTATTGTCCCACAGACGCCTTCCCAGTACTCACGTCGATAGCAATCAGGAACAAGACTGTTAGCAACATCAGATCAGTTGGCACTGCTGTTTTGTCAATTTCGTGCCGAAGTTGCCTGATTGCGATGGTCTGGTGCAGGGTCACCAGCGGATCGTCAGTATGACCAGGGTTGCGCGACTTGTTTGCTGTCACCAATAGACGGGCGATCGCTGTATGATAAAAGGTCTCACTCCCCATGATGAATTCAAAGAGCAGCGAGGTGTATGTGTTCGTGATGTCGAATATCTCGTACAGAGGCCGGACCTGTCCACAGAATGTTTTGTTAGATGAGGTTGCCATTTAGGGGATTCAAGGAGAATTAATGTACAGCTGGAGACGATACTTGTACAACTGAACAGTCGCGAACCAGTCAGCTGAGCATATTCGGACATATTGGTGGCGGGATCAAGACCCACAATGGCCCAAAGCCACATATACACCTCGATGTCTTTGGTAGGGAATCCAGTACAGCGGGTCCAATTTCAAAGGTGACATATATATTCTCGTATCACCTTGACGTTGGCGGCCGGTTTGCGCGACGCGAATAACCCCAGTATGCTTTGCGAAATGCTGAGCTTTCGTGGTTCTGTGCCGTGGCGAAGCGTCTGGCTCGACGTTGTCTACTTCATGCTGCCTCCCTTTGAAACCGACCGGAGTCCGTCCATCGTTCTGTACATCCTCGGTACTGTGCGGCGCCTGAGCTTCATTTTGGCTCTGGGAAGTCGGAAGGAAAGGAGTCCCCGGTCCAGACAAGACGCTAGGTCTGTGAAATGCTGAACGTGAGACTCGTGCAGCATGAGACCTGGCATGTGCTTGGCGGAGTGCCAGTGAATGTCGATCGAGGTTCTTGGGAGTCGATATAATAAATGGGAATGTCGAACTGCGTTGCTCAGCCATGCTCTAAGCATAGATACGCATCATGTTCGACCGAAGGTTCCCTCTCATGTAGGAGAATTGTGCAGGGCAGCGAGAGGAGGTGCAGAGCCCTTTGAGTTCGAGCGGCATGGCACTCTTGGCTCACGGGAGGAAGTAGTCGTACTTGCTTCTAGGCTCACGTGGACTCACCCAGACTCACCTTCAAGTACCTCCTCGTATACTCGACCGCCAATAGGGAGCCACGTGGGAGCGTCGAACTGGGAGAGGCCCGAGGTTAACCCGTTCCTCCCCAACGCCCGCGTAACAAGAACTGTCACAGAAGGAAGGTGGCGCGAATGCCAAGATATCCGTACGTCTTGTTGGAGACCGACTTGGGCAGTCGACGGCATGATGACCAACCATGAATACGGCGACGCGTTCTAGCCGTACGTGCAAAAGGCACAGCCCTGGACCCACCTCACCACTCCTAGCTCGCCCGACCGAAATGTGGACAAGGTGCTATCTGGACGGATTGACGACATGCAAGCCTCTGTACTGTCAAGATGGGAGGAGAAACAGTTTGGTTCTTCTCTACGATGATGAAAAATCGCAATAGTGAGGAGTTGTCTGTCATTCGTGACTACGGGAAGCAGCTCTCCAGCCGAGTTTGCCACGAATGGTTGTTGCCTGTTTGCTGCCACTTGTTCCTGCCTGCGATGTAGAATATACGATCACGGATTTCCACTCAAGCAAATATTGATTGATTCCACAACCACCTCATCAACCTTTCCACCTCACCCTTCTCAACCCTAAATTTGATCCTACTTGCACGCCATGGCTTCGGCTTTTCGCAGCATTCTCCTCTCTGTCCTCTGCTGGCTTGGCTTTGCCTTAGTATCCCGGGCCCAAGATGATGTCGGCGAATGCGCGGTGAGTCTTCGATGAGTGAATTAGATTACGATTATGAGGCTAAGTACCAGAAGCTTAATTGCATTGCTAATGTCAATGGCACAAGCTGTTCGCAAAGGTACTATCGTCGCTATCTGTACCGTGACACAAAAACTAAATGTATGATTAGCGAATGGTCATGCCTTTGTGCAAACAACATGTACATCGAACGAATGAACAACTGCACGGTGGCCGCCTGCAATGCCACTGAGCAGGAGAGTAGGTTCAAATCTTGCATTGTTATCTCGCGCCCAAACTTACGGGACACAGACACATTCTCTGCAGTTGCTGAGCTCTGCGCCATCATCAGTGTGCCTATCACCATCGGACCTGAAGCTACTGCATCCATATCCACGTCAAATCCATTGTTCAGCACAGTCGGAATACCCACGCAGTCAAGCTTGCCTGCTGTCTCGACCCCCATTTTTTCGAGTGCTTCTGCAAGCTCAGACATACCGGGATCCACGACAGGCTCACTCGCCACGCAAGAGAGCCAAACATCTTCCGCAGAGAGCTCTCCACTAACGGCAGTCGCGCCTCCTACGAGTTCTAGCGCAACGGCGGCTTCTCCTTCCCAGTCGTCGTCGAATGATCTGAGTCGGCTCTGTTCACCTTCAAGATTGGGTCTAATTCTGGGCGTCGGAATTGCAAGCATCTTGAGGATAGTATGATCGTGGCGGATCAGCAGCCGGGATGGTCAGGCCGCGCGCCTTGGACAAACCACTCCGGAGCCGTCGTGCTCGGGAAGCGAGATCAGATGGCGGGCTTCATATGCAAAGCGAGGAGCAGTGGTTCATGCAGATTGAGCCGCTTGCACAGGGCAGCCAATGATGGCTTTGGCGGGTAAGAAGAGGCTAACGACCACGGGGAAGAATGAGGCTTTGCCGAAGTGCCGTCGACTTAGGCTTGGACTTGCGGAAGGTCTCCGAGAGAGTTTCTCCTTAACGGACCTCGCATGATTATGACATAATTATAAAATGAGATTACTGCTTTCGATGTTCTTGAAACTGCTGCATGGAGCTCGGCGGACGCACAGAGTTGGCCTCGGAATGGGGCTATCCGGACCCTGGCACAGCCCTTGATACACAACAATTCACCAGGACACTGGTAAGCTGGAAGAGCATGAAGCAAACTTCAAAAACCGACAATCACTTTGGCAAATCGTTCCCCTTTTTTTCAAGAGTGATGCCCGAAAGTGCCCATCACTTTTCCGGAAGCTAAAGAACTCTCGGTGGCCCCAGGGTGGACACCTAAGTTACCAGCATTCCGGAATCACGCGAGCTGCTTTGGGACAGGGTTGGGCTGCCATGATCTGCCGCATCCATGCAATGCATCCGGGCTAGCGACTTTTGAGATGAAGAAATGCTAGGCCTTGCAAGTCATTGGCCGTATTCGGAGGGCTGATAGGGTACTTTTGGGGGAAGGATATGGGTTAGCAGATCAATAAAAGAAAGGGTTGGCGAACACAGCTAAGGCCAAATGGTGCGAAGTGGCTCAAACCTCGCCAAACGGCAGGGAAGTGAGGGAGTTGGATCCGAAAGGATGGGTGGTACACTGGCCAATATAATAGGACACGGGATACGGAATAGTCGAGTCAGCCGCGTAGGGCACCAAGAGAAGCGAAGGCAAGAGTGTGCAGAGAAGATTTGATCATTTTCGACTCGTCTTCAGCACCTATCGACGAGTGTTGAATTGTAGCTCACCCAGAATTCAAGTTTGCATGGCAGGATGCCGACACGGCGGTCGTGCAAGCAAAAGCAAGAGCCTGAGAGTTTGCAGCAGCGCTTGTTCCTGCATAGTCGTCTAGGCGCCCACCAACCGCAGGCAGACTTCGAGGTACCGGCACCAATCTCAATCTCCCCTTTCCACTCCACGACACAGCTCCTGCCAACACCGCTGCCATCACGGATCCCTCACACCTCGACAGCGGCCATCTATCACCGCGGGCGCTTGAAAAACAACCTGTCAGAGATGCACCCGAATTAACATCCGATACCCACCTTTACACCTCGAAGCCATTGCCGGCTCCACCAGCACCAACACCTTCCGAGGCGCGCAACTCATACAGGAGATCCTTCCTCGAAGCGCTCCTGCCGCGCCAATACCAGAAAAAAATCATTCCTCCCGACACGCGCTCAGCCACGTCGCGCGTTCTAAATCCTATTAATTACGTCCCTCGACCGACCCCCGTGCGGGTGCAGCCCGAACGACCCCGGCTTCGACCTCAACTTGACACTGACTTGCGGGGCACCGGCGAAGTTCATACCTTGCTCACCTTGCCAGAGCAACGCCGTTCGCGGCAGCACTCGCCGACAGATCCCATAGTCGAGCACAGCCCCCATCTTACTCCGACAGGCGACCGCACCAGCGTCGCACTTCCTTCGAACCTCGAACAACGCGGCACTATCTACTCTCCAGAATTCTCTGCTTGGGAGGGGACTGCTGGACTCATGGTTGACCTAGAAAAGCAAGACTCTTCGACCAATGGCATTAGACCGCCGGAGAGAGCACATACGGTATCTTCCTCAAAATACAATGCCGAAAATTCAACAACACAACAAGGCTCCTCTGTGCTAGCGCAGAGCTACGGTGTCAACCCTCTTGATCAACCACTTCAGCCTCCTCGTCGGATCACCTCCCATAAATCCCTAAAACGCGCCCAATCTGCCGCGTCGTTGCAATCTGCCGGTTTCCCTGGCAGCAGGACCTACACAGACCCTGCTCACCCACCCACCACCGGCGCTTCGCAATCCGACGCAGAACGAGGCCTGTCCCGCCATGATGGCACAGAAGACGATGAAGACGACGGAGGCGTCGCAGAAGAACTCGCCTGGGGGCCATCCCACCCCTGCTTTCCCCATCTCAATCCCCACGTTCCACTTGACAGCAGAGAATACACCGCCACACGAATAATTCGTGTTAGAAGGGACTGGATGGTCGCAGGTGACCTGGCGCCT
The DNA here is from genome assembly GCA_016110215.1 of Capronia americana. NCBI lineage: Eukaryota > Fungi > Ascomycota > Eurotiomycetes > Chaetothyriales > Herpotrichiellaceae > Capronia > Capronia americana. Next base: position 478,394 of record JADWQD010000016.1, read on the forward strand.
ACGTTCTCGAATATATACCCCGAGATCCTGGACCCATTGATGCAAGAAGCCGAGTTCCGTTATGTGATAGAACATATCAACCAGACATTATGTCAGGCGTACGACCCTTTCAGTTCGTGGAACTGGTTTGACGGCATACTGGGCGTGCTCACTGGCTGGTTCTGGGAGGACTTCCGACCTTGGGGCATCAAGGGGGCCCTTAACGGACTGGAAGAGTGGCTGGAAGATTGGAATCATACGGTCGGTGCGAGGGACGGGGTCAAGATTATCCCGCTCAGACGGACAGGGTATCTATGTCTAGATGTGCAGATTCCAGATCCTCAAGTCAGAGTGGTCGGCGAGGATGAAAGCCAGGCGAGGCCGAATACTGACGGGGAAGGGACCGCGCCGTCTACGGGAAAGCTGCCTTGACACCTGGCTACGAGTGAAAGATGAGAGCGAAAAGAGAGTCATCACTGACGTGTTTCACCTCCCGACAGGTTAAATTCGCCTGGTCGATGAGTCCATACTCGTTGCACGCACTCACCACTATTCCTCCGGCGTTGACATCGACGTTGGCATTCCCAGGGGTATGAAGCATGTGAGCGGTTTTAGCAAGGCGTTGTGTGAGATTGTTTTTTCGGTTCCATGTATCGGTCAAATGGATAGGTCAGATCCGGCCGACCTTGGGCTGGCAGTCTGATTTCTACACAGTATTTTTCCTATGTTTTACGCAATCACAAGAGGAAGCTTTGTTGTGTGGCTGATCCTGCCGTTCGCTCGGACGTTCAGGAGAAGCCTGTCATTAGTCTAGCGTCCGCAGGAGTACTTAGGAGTTAGATCCCTACACGAGACGAGTCCGCCGCGTATCGACCGGCAAGGCTTGGTTGAGATGCAGTCGGGCTGCAAGGTTCTTCTTCCAGCCCCTCTTTTGCTGTCTTGTTTTCCTGGCTGACGCGATATTTCCATATAGGGATCTCCTTTGGCTTGGGGGGAAAGCAAGGGAATTCGGCTTGATTGACGGGTCGAGACCGCCGCGTGCCCGGTGTGTGGCTGGTTGATTCGTCGCCTGACTGCTCTACCCCAGTTGTCCCCGGAGTATCACGTGGATCTCCGTTCCGGCAGGGTCAACGTCCAACTTGTAGATTCCCCAGTCTTGCGGTCATCTCACACTGCAGAGCGACTGTCATTTATAAGATGTTTTCACGCTGAATGTACAGAGCTTGGGCACGGCTCTCCTTGCAGGACGCAAAATATTGGCAAAGCCATCGCCTCTTGTGGATCCTTTCGACCTATTCTGGAATTCTTCACCAAAATCAGATATGTCTAGCACGTACTTCATCCGAGGAGCGACGGTGGTGTCCATCGATTCCGAGATCGGGACTGTTCCCAACTGCGATGTGCTCATTCAGGGGGAGGACATCAAGGCCGTCGGCCCAAACCTCGAAGCCCCAAACGATGCTGTCATCCTCGACGGTACCGATGCCATTGTATCGCCCGGCTTCGTCGACACCCACCGACACACTTGGCAGATCCAGTTGCGTTGTGTCACTTGTGACTTCAGTCTGTTCGAGTATTTCCTTCACATCCGCAACAACTTTGGATCATGCTATATGCCAGAGGATGTCTATCTGGGAAACTACTGTGGAGCGCTTGAGTCGCTGGACAATGGCATCACCTGCCTCGTGGATCATTGTCACATTCTGAACTCCCCGGAGCATTCAGACGCCGCCGTCCGCGGCTTACAGGATGCCAACATCCGAGGAGCTTTCTGCTACGGGCTTTACAGAAATCCAAAGTACGCCTGGACGCCCGACGGAGTGCTCACGGATGCGGCCGAGCCTGACTGGCGGCTGGAAGATGCTAGACGGGTCCGAGAAAGGTTTTTCAGTCGAGAAAATGCAGCAACTGACCTTCTGCGTTTTGGTTTTGCGCCAGCCGAGATTGAGCGCTCTTCTTTGGAACAGAGCATCAAGGAAGTCGAGTACGGGCGTTCACTGGGGGCGGCGGTAATCACAGCACACGCGTCCATGGGAAAGTACGACAAAGGTTATCACCTGGTTCGCAAACTACATGAGCGCAAACTCCTCAAGCCAGATCTGCTCCTGAGTCACTGTGCATCCCTCGATGATGACGAGCTGCAAGCAGTGCGGGAGACAGGCGTGAGCTTGTCATCGACGCCGGATACAGAGCTGCAGATGGGTATGGGCCAGCCCGTGGCCTTCAAAGCGCACAAGCACGGCTGCATTTGCAGCATCGGCGTGGACATTGTATCGAATAACCCTGCCGACATGTTTCAGCAAATGCGCCTCCTCTTGCAAGCCCAACGACACAAGGACAATGAAGCGGCCGACGGCTCGCCTCTCAAGGTGTCGCATACGTGCCTGGAGGTGTTGACGCTGGCCACTCTAGGCGGTGCCAAAGCGATGGGCCTTGAAGACGTAGTTGGGAGTGTCACTCCCGGAAAAAAGGCGGATCTACTGATCACCAAGTGTACGAGCACTAGGATGACGCCGGTCAATGACCCGGTAGCGGCGCTGGTGCTGTATGCCAATGCTAGCGACATCGACACGGTGTTTGTCAACGGAAAGATTGTGAAGGAGAATGGCCTGCTCGCTGGAATTAAGTGGCCAGAGGTCCGAAAGAAGCTGGTTGAGTCAAGTAAAGATATCATGGAGAGGGCCAGGGCGGCAGATATGGACGAGATCACCCGTCGGGTTCTTAAGGTCTATAGCCCGGTTGGAGGCTTTGATGCTCAGAATGCCCGTATGTAGGACATAGCTTACCAGGACCGACTAATGGTAAAGAATGTCGAGTCCTGCACTTATCACACAGGAGGGTCCGCTAGCCCACTAGCCGCCCATGGGGCAGCCTAGGAGTGGCCTGGGGCGACCGTGGGGGCTAATGTACAGAGCTAGTGGGCTCAGCCAGCCCCGCAATCTCCCTCAATCAACGCTCTGGCGGAGCTTGCCAAGATCCCCCGCGTGAAGCTGCTTAAAACGCCATGGCATGCTCGGGTCATGGCACCGGTCTTATATACACAAAGGTATGTTGTTCTGCAAAGTCCTGTCCTACGGTTTTCCTTCATGACGTCGAATGAGTCCCTGCAGTACAATACTTACCACGAGCCCGGCCCAGGAAATGCTATACAAACAGCCCACCTCCTGGCCATGGGAAAACAGCCAAGGCTTGATAGACAAACTCTTAGAGCGGAGTTACGTCGCCGGCGCTTCTGGGCCTGCTACTTGATCGAGTGCCATACCTCGAACTCGACCCACGTCCTTGATGCCGCCGAGCAAATCTACAGCCTTCCCCTCCCGTGGGCTGAGGAAGAGTTTGAAAACGCAAAATCCGAACAACCGGACGTATTCCTTGCCTCCGAGCAAAGCACTGGTGGAATCTTCTGTGAAATGATAAGAGCCCTCTGGTTCTGATAAGTTGGGACGAAGCCTATTGGGATTACGTGACACGGATTTACAGCATTTCAGGCCCCAGGTTTACAGTTTGATCAAGACTCCTGAGCTCCAGCATGAAGTAAGTATCCACGACATTCATTCCCTCGACACAAAAACATCAGACTGGTGGTCTAGAATTCCATGTTGGATGAAGCTCAATCCTGATGACCTCGCGCGGACGCCGCCGGCATGCCTACCAAGAATCTTGCTCGTTCACGCTGTGTACCATCAGTGTCTCTGTGCCCTTCACTCTTCTATCGTTCCCCTATTCTCTTGGGGCTGCGACGAGAAAAGCTCGCTCCTTGCACGGCAGATTTCGGCTCAGGCGGCCTATGAGCATGCTTCCTCTGCCTCGGAACTGTTCAGCGCCATTTTCGATTATCTACCCGATCCGAATGCTATGCCAAGCTTTGTCGCCTACAACGCTTATTGTGGTTGTGCTATCCAAGTACCGTTCTTGAGCTCCCCACACACGGCAGTCAGGGAACGCGCGGTCCGCAACGTAGAGACCAACAGGAGAGTTATTCGCTTGGTGGCGCAATCCTGGAAATATGCCGATCTACTGGTGAGCCAGTCGTCTTCCACGGCAGCAAAGAACAGAAACACTAAATTGTCCACAGGACCGGTACAGTTCTTATCTCTTGGCCGTATTCGAAAAGCACCCTGTATCACTGGCCGGAGAGCCCAAACATTTGGAGGCAAGCACGTTTCGGGGATTGCGAGCACCGGCCCCAAGGGCAAGACTTTCAATATTGGCTCACAATGGCATGGTGTGCGGAGACGACTGTTGGAGTTTGCCAGGCGAAGAACCGAAGGATCTTGACTTCGAACACCCTCAGGAGGATCAGTCTACAAGTCCTTCGGGAGGAGAACCGCATGCTGGTAGGTCGAATGCTCTGTGTCGCATGGACGAGCCCCACGTCGGTTGAAGAACAAGACATGCTTACTTACATATCACGCAGGTGCAATGGCCAACAGAAACCAGGCCGCGGCAACTATCATGTCGGGTGAGCTACAGCTGCACAATCCGACGGTTCATTTTCAGCAGATGTTTGCAGGCTTCGATGGACAACTGCCAGATGCTTCAGGGTCGTTTCTCGGCGGTATCGATATTCTTGTCACATGGAACTCGAGCGACGAGACGAATGCTGACTTGGCTCTGTTTGAAATGGGTGTTCTCAATGGCACGTCAACAGATCTATTGTCGTACCCAGCCTAGATCCACGCCAGCCGCACCCAGACAGACGTCTGCGAAACGAGGGTTCTATGAAACAACTTTGACCATGAGCCAACCCGTTCTTGCTATATATGTACGGTAGACCCCCTGGTCATTCATTCCCACTCGCAGGGATCTCACCCTTACCAACCCCCAAATCCTCCCCCAAGACGTTGTCCCCAAGCTTGAGCGCCTGGGAATCCTGCAGCACAAACACCATTCTTGCCCACTCGGTCTTGCTTGGATTTTCCCACGCGTGCATTGTGCCTCTCTGCACCGCCACGTCGCCGCGTTTCAGCGAGTGCACCTCGCCAGAGTCGAGAACCATGTTGACCTCTCCCTCGACCACGACGCCGTAATCGAGGGACTTGGTGCGGTGCATGATGCCCCCGCTGCCCGGCGCGAAGTCGACCATACGGCACACGGTGCCGTGGGCACGGACGAGGCCCAACTTGCCCGAGGACATGACGGCCTGGTGGGCCGAGATGTCCTGGTCGCCGTTCATATTGACCGGCATCTCGGACGTGGTGTAAATGACGTTAAAGCGGGTCTCGGGACGGACATCCTGGAATGTCGCCGGCGAATTCGTGTGGACTATCGAGACGCCCTGGGCATCGTGGGTTGTAACGAAGGTCGTGGGCGTGCGAAGGCTTGGCGGGTGAGATACGCCGAATGTTGCCATGCTTGGTGCGAGGTGAGCTGGTGAGATCACGGGATGAGGAATGCGGTTGGGCATGGATGGACAGAGCACGTGAAATTTTCGAGCTGGATCGACGTAGTGCTTTGGACAAATATTTCTGAGGGAGGACGGGTCGTGGGAAATCTATATCAAGAATCAATCCGGCGGATAGTCAGGTATTCATCATTCTTGGTTAGGACTAGCTCCACATGGTTGTGCCCAGCTACATAGCCCGGGCGCGGCCCTCGCAGACAAGCGGAACTTCGTCCTCCCCTCGTCAAGGGTTGGGCATCTGTGTACGAGTCGGCCGATTCGAGAATCCAACGTCACCTCAATTTTCCGCGCCACGAACTGGACCTCGCCCGCAATCGCGGAGTATCACGTGCGAGGCCTCTGGCAACATGCCTCACTAGTCCGAACTAGGAAGTCCTACGACGGCCCTGTGGAGACTTTGTGGGTCGGAAAAGTACGGTAAAATCTCCCCAGCAGTCAGGAAACCAGCCCAGAATCCGACAAAGCAAACGACAAGAACCGCTTCTGCGCCTTTCAGGGCCTAGACTTATGACTGGTCGGGGACGTCGACCGCGCCGCGTGCAGTAGTCGTGCCGGAAGAGCAGGATAAATGAAGGGGACGTACAGGTCAAGGCGTGGAGTTGGATGGGAAGCTTGAGATGGAGTCGGCGCGGGCCACACCCTCGTTCTCCCTGTGATGGACCATGTCGTGCGACAAGCTCGGTGACGCCATATGACAGTATGAGGGCTTGCATTGCCGATAGTACGTTGGGGAGAGTACCTCAAATAACTTGATCCTAGGGCTGCTTGGGCCATGGTAACACTGAATTGTCACTTTGACAGGAGAGGAGCATGGTCTTGAACCCTTCGATTTCCAGGGAAACAACAGGGGACACGTCAAGCTCGATAGTCCAAAGGAGCTTGCTCGGCGCCAGATTGAGATTTTGGTGCGTCGTCCATGGTCACGAGCACCCTATATTCGGCGGCTACACGGGGTGGAGAAATGATGAATTCCCTGAACCCTTGGCATATATAGGTACGCCAAGCTCGAGACAACGTCAGGCTGTCTCTACCGATCAAACTGCCCATCTATAGACGAGGCATCATGGGTCTCGTACACGGTCCAAAGCTAACATTGTCGGTTCCAACACTTGACCAGATGATAATCAGTGAAGCTGACGAGGGGACTCTGACAATAGTTCCGGCAAGCCTAAGTGACCAGCTTGGCAGTCCATTTCCTCGCTCTCGCGCCGTAAATGTACATGGGAATTGTGGTCAGGAAAAGCAAGCTCTCGATCAACACCATGTACCCCGAGACCTTTGCGTACCCGTCGCGTGTGAGCCAGGAGTTCACGGCGAAGCTGACGCCGAAAGCAAGCGTGTTCTTGAACGCCGTCAAGACAGTGATGGATTCTCCGCTCAAAGGCTTGTAACAGTCGACGACGTATGTCATGCCCACTGCCGGGACCGCACACAGGACACCGTACGTGATGCCCGAGCCGACGATGGCGATGTAGGGATCCAGATGGTTTCCCAGGCCGCAGCCCCACATCAGAAGGCCGACGGGGCCCAGGATGGCCGATGGAAGAATCAACCAGAGGCGGAACTCGGGCTCGAAGTAGCCCATCCGGCGCTTGGTGATCCAGTGGACGACCCAGTCACTGGCCGGGCCGCCGAAAGCACAGCCAAGGATGGCACCGATCAGATACTGCGGAATATGGTCAATAAAAGAGCGCAAGTCGTGAGAGTCGGGGAGAGAGTACCGAAATATTGAGGTTTCCCACGCCAAACTCGGTAAACCCGTAGATCTCGGGGAAGGCGGTGGCGTTCGCTGTTTGCTGGAGGACGACCCAGCCCAGCGTGATTCCGTAGGTGATGGAACCCCAGACGACAGCCGGAAACTGGAGCAAGAGAAGTGGTCGCCACCACAAATGCCAGATAGATGTACAGCTGCAGATAAAGTCAGCAAGATGATGGACGAAGATGCCATTACGCCGACAACAAGGTGTGCTTACCTATCGTACCAACTGGTCATGCCTAGACCTTTTGTCCAACTACCTCGAAGTTGAGCTCTGAGCTCAGCGAACTGCGAAGCTTCCATGCCCTCGCCAACCTCGCTTGCAAGGGGTCGGTTGAAATTTGTTTCGGCCTGGAAGACGACTGTCAGGAGCAGACAGACTCCAGTAAGAATGGTGTCCATCCAGAAGACCCATCTCCAGTCCGTGTTGTAGTGACCTATCAACCCGGCGAAGATGCCTCCGATGGCTGAGCCAGCCGCAATCATGAGGCTGCGCAACGTCAGAAATGTGGAGTCCACGAGCCGGGGGGGGCTTTATATTGACGTACGTGTAAAGGCCGACCTTGGCGCCTCGCTCGTGTAGGAAGTACAAATCGGCAACCTAGAGCAGGTCAAAGAGGTGCCGCTCTCAGTTTGGGAATCGGAACTTACGATTGCCACCCCAAGCGCTTCTGAACAGCTTGCTCCCCAACCTTGGACGATCCGTGCCCCCAACAAGGAGCCCCAGGAGCCTGCTTTGGCAGACCAGATGGCTGGTTCTCCATTAGTATCCAAGCCTGACGCGTGAGGTGTGATGGCTTCGACCCACTGGAACCGAAAAAGACCGCGGCGCAGATCACCAGCACCGGTCGTTTTCCAATCTTCTGTGCCAGTGGCACCCAGAACAAGTTCTGACAAAATGGATCAGTTATTTAAGCTTGTGCCCATAGACCCATCTCATCACTCACCCCGAGACCCAAAGTCAGAATGTTGCAGGTGATCAGGTAGGTGGCCTTTGTCACGCTGATGTCGAACTCGACAATGATCGGGACAAGAATGGGTGAGATGGTGGCGGTGATGTAGTTGGACATGAAGACAAAGAAGCACGTCGCAACCATGACGAGAGCCTTGCGCCAGGGGCTCCATGTCTATGCGGAGGTACACGGTCAGAAGGCGCCCGTCAAATGAATGGGAGCTTCTGTGTCCTTACGAGTGGATCCGCCGGATCGTTGATGGGACAGGGAATAAGATATTTGCCCGTAACCTTGCCATTGGTATCCTCTGAGCTCTGTTAATACGGTTGTTCCCTCATAATGACGGTGGCCTTGTACCTCTGTACAAACGTGCAGCCTCTACGAGGCCGTGACTTTGAAGGTTGAGCCTTTCTTCCGACTCAAATTCGAGATGGTCCGCCCGGAGACGAGGGCCGTCCTCCTTGGTGATTTGTGCCATTGTGGGAGATGTGAATGTTGTGGATCATGTAGCAGAAGGTGCGCAGAGTAGGGGCACCATCTCTCCGTACATCAACAAGGTTTTCTCCTCTCTGGCTTTTATAACACGCCAGATGCCATCGACAATGGCAGGGGGGTGCGCAGAAGTCGATTCCAACCTCCACGTGATATTCCGAACCCCCCGGCAAGGTAAAACCTGGAGAACAAGGATCCTCTCCATTACGGTTTTGAGGCTGACTGACGAACGTTCGAGGCATCCACCAGACAACTAAGCTTCCCACACGGAGAACGCGCGAGGTGACTTCCGTAGCCTAGTCGTGAAAGTATGAGGGTGTCCGCCAAACCCAAGAATGTGCATTCGGCTAGCTCTTAGCTCAAGGGTTTCGAGGCTATTCCCATGGTCAGACCTCGGAACACGATTCTAGCCTCATAAACAAAATGACTGGAACTCAGAGGCACAATATATCCAGCCGGATCCTCTGCCCAGCCAGGGTTGCTAGAGTTATTTCCAGAATGGGGGATGGGAGCAGCCGACTGAAGCACTTCTGGTGAAATTCCACATCCCAATTGTCCGTAGTGATGGTTGTGCCATGTATATAGACTGCTACGTACCGAGTATTTTAGTCTCTTTCCCTTTCCCGTCGTCGATCCTCTGCATTCTTGGTCGCCCCAAGTTTGAGCATCTGTCACTCATTTAATCAGCCTCTAGTTATTTTGTCAATCATTCGTCCGGGAACGCTCGGTATCGATTCCTCAATGTAATCCTGTAGTGTCGTATGTTATCTACCTCTGGTGATGGCATCTGGCGGCGAGTGTTGCTCGAAGGCGATCGAAGGTCGCCCGCGTCCAGCCTCGACAGTCTACCGAACTCGCTGCGCCTCCAGTCCCTCGCGACGTACACCGCAGCTGGTTCTATTTCAGGTCGATACTCCTTTCCCAGGATCGACCGTTCTCTCCAAGCCCTTGCACTGTGACTGTTTTCGAAGACGATCACCAGGCCAAGCTGCTATAGCGGAGGTATTTCATGGTGGAAGTCATCGGTAGCCAAACCTTGTGGTCGTTCTCGCTGGACAGGATTCGAGCTTCGGGGTTAGTGGACTGATAGGCTCACGCCTACGCTTTTTACGACCATAGGGCGCAGGATTCGATCATCTTTTCGTTTCTTCGACCGGGTCGGTTGGTGGTCAAAGGGTAAAGCGAAGAGGGTTCAATGAATGAAGACTAAAACTGCCGGTCTCGGATATTGAAGGCGGCGCCCGCCTTTCGAGATGATGTTCGAGCCAAGACGCGCTCTCTATCTAGGAGCATTAAGATGAACTCTTGCCCTCGCTGGTGAATGCTGTTTCCCGCGATTTTTAGGTGTGTCAAATAGGTGACTTGTCGCTCTCGGTACTGTGGTAAGAATGATTGGCTTTAGGGGCTGGCGAGAATTGGAATACGGATCCTGCGATTAGTGCCTTTCGCCCTATATATGCTTCTGCTGGCCATAGCGATACGGTGTAGCTGCGTGGCTGTATAATGAACTGCAGAAATCAGCGATTTTTTAGGTCTGCGTACAAGGTAGTAACTCAGACCAAGCACAAGCGAACGGGATATCAGCCACCATTACCGAGTATGGCTCTTCCAATCACATCTACTTACCAATAGGCGAGCGAGGCACAGGAAGGACTGATTGAATCATGAATCATGACCATTCGTTTTCGAAATTTATAGAAACTCACGTCCTTCGTTGCTATATAAATTTATCAACCGTGATTATGACCGAATGCAGAGAATGACGACATCGTATCATCCTCGCCGCGGGGGCACGCTGATCCATCACAACCGTCTGAGGACAAGTTGTTGCCCGAATATCCCAACGGCGTACACCCTTGGTGACCAAACTAATTCAACTTATACGTCTTGCCCACAGTACCGTTCCACAGCCCACCATTTCCAGTGAACTGAGCATCGAGCGAGATGGCGTTGCTTCCCTTTCCCTTGAGAATAATGGTTGCCTGTCCGGCCAGGGCCGGAGAGTCCACATTGATAGCAAGAGAGTTCCACCCATTTTCTTCTCTGCTAAGGATCGAATACACAGGGCCAAGCTGGAAGACTCCACCGCCAGCTGAGAGGATGAGGCCGACCTTGTATCCCACCCGCTCCTTTCCGAGGATGGTTTCCTTGACATCACCCTTGTTACTGACGTACACACTGACCTAGTAGGAGATACTCTCAGCCTTGGAAATGGATCGAGTACAGACAAATGTCGTTGTCGACTTACGTAGATCAGTTTGTTGTCAACCGTTTCACCATGCGTGAATTTGACAGGTGATTCTGTTTCACCTTTGAGACCAAGGCAAATGCTGAATCCAGCACTCAATGCCGATGGAAAGGACGGGATGCCTCTCGTGATGGGCTGCAGGTGGTAGTTGTTCTGGTTGTCCTGTTTCAGGGTGAGCTGTATCGGGCGAAATGAGTCCGGTTGGGTCGGTGGCACTGGTATCGGCTGGTCGGTTGGCACTCCCGGAGGAGTATGTCTATGGTGATGGGGATGGCCGCTGGTGTTGTGGCCAGAGCCACCTGAGCCTTGGTTCGGTCCGCCGCCGCCACCCATGATATCAGATGCTTTGAAGGTTCAAGAACGGAAATGTGAGCAGCGATTGTATCAAAAGTATGTCGATGATGGGATAGCAGATCTACCGTTTGATAGACGTCCGACGAGATCTTTATACCGCGTAGGAGCCATACACTCAGCTCGAATCTTCCTACGAGCTAGAAGTTTGCATCTCAGCAAACGGTGTGATTTGCTGAATGGCTCGTAATTAAGCAACAGCTGAGCGCTGCAGCGTGAGCTTGTGCAGTTGCTTGCGCGAGAGCTTCTACAGGGAAGACAGACCGCCAAGCAGAAGTGCACAAGTCGCTTTGGTCTAGAACGTGAGGCCGCATTCTCGTGGCTTACCTGAGGTAATGAAACCATTCAGCTCGAAAGCGGGCTCCAATACAAATGAGCACCGGGAAACCTTCTCCCAGTCCACCTTACAACTTTGCAGAATGAGTTTGGCACGTTCAGCCAGCCATGATAACCTTGTAAACAGGAAGCTTCAACAGGCCTGCATGGTCGGGCAAGGCGAGCTCTTATAATGAAATCATATGGACGCACGGAAGGCTCTCCGGCAAAGCAGTGTAAGGTTGCTTCATCTGTAAAAAGAAGGCCAGAACAGTCGATCTACCGTTTTCGCCGATGAGCTTTCGACTTCCATTGTTTCGGACTAGCATATGCGTCTAGGTGTGCGGCCAAGAGGACGGTAGGAGGGTCCGAGTAAGAAAACCATAAAATGGACGTCTCTTAACAGACAGATATGCCGAAGCGGGACACATGGGGAGCGGAACCCTGCATCCCACTCGCGACATTGAACTGATGACGGTGGGGGGTTTTCACCGAGTCCAGCGCCATGACATTAGGCTGGCGAACAGAGCGCGACTTCAGCCTGGTGAGCCGCTGCCATGGGCTTTTGCCAACGATGCGCGAGAGCATTCCCCGAAAGCCATGAGCGCATTCCACATCTGCATCGACCGAAGAGCAGAAGGACGAGAGTTGTATCGGATTGCCGCCACTTACCGAAGTGGAAATCCAATGCGCCTGCGAGGTTGAGCACAAGCGCGGACAAGCTTTGGGCGTGGAAAGCTTCGCTGGCAACCTGCCAGGTCAGTCTGGAAGCATGATGTCAAGGGATCTTGCCTCCAAGCAATGTTGGGGTTCATGATCCTCTTGAACTAAAAGTGTCAATTGCAGTTGTCAGTCATAATTATCTGTGTGGGTGAACAGGCAGACGAAGGCCTGCGTGGCCTGGCAGCGTCCTCTGTGACTCAATTGGAGGATACAGTTACCTAGGTAAATTCAAGAAGACCGTCAGACTATCTAAGGTACCTCGTATCTGAAGCCGCTAAATCTGTTACAAGGCCGTACAGGCCTTCGGAAGGTCATTACACCTCACGTGCACCGTCACGGGGGGCCTTCTGTTACGAAGATACTAAAATACGTGGGTGGTCGATCTCGAGTGGACCCTGCGGTTCTCTTTTAGTGTACCTCGTACTCGTACTGTCATTCAAGGGCACGATACTTGGGTTGCAAGAATACCTAAGATTTGCAATCCCAATCTCTGGGTCCCCCAGTTCACGTTCCGCGCTCTGGAGTGTTCTGCGGCGGTACCATCCTCCGATACATTCGTCCTCTATTCTCGTCTTCAAGAACCTCCCCCACTGACTCTCACCCGGGTCAACCTAACTCGCGTGACCCGGGGGTGAGCACAGGGCGGCATCACCCTCGGCCTAATCCGGGGTGAGGCGCGAGCAGATGAACCACGCCTTGGCGCCAGCGGCGGTCTGCATCTATTTCTCTCCCCAGCAACTCTTGTCCCTTCTTCTTATTGCTCTTTTAAGAAAAGCTCAGAGGTGCCGGCAATATGCAGAAGGCCAGACCTCCACCCCCGCCGCCCAAGCCCAAATCGCTCTCGTCCAACGCACTAGTATCATCATCATCACCTTCTGATGCCAGTTCTACGAGCCGTAAGCGCGGCCTAGGCTGGCCCTGGGACCAGCCCAGCTCGCACTTCAAGCTGTACGAGCCGCACGCCGCAGCAGGGCGGATCTCGTGGTTCTTCAACTGGGAATGCTGGATTCCCGACTCCGTCCCAGCCGGGGTTGAATGGATCCCTTGCGTGCGAACCGCCAGCAATGCGCGGGACCAGCTGGATGCGTTCTTGACGGACATCATTCAAAACCGGGGGATCAAGACCAGTGCCCTTCTCGGGTTCAACGAGCCTGAAATCCCAGATCAGGCGAACTTGGGCGTCGACGAGGCCGTGCACCTGTGGAGGGACGTGGTGTTGCCGGTCAAGCGGAAATTGGGCCTGAGGCTCGGGAGTCCCGGAATGAGCAGCGACGTGGGCAGGAGTAAGCCGTGGCTGAACGCGTTCCTCTCGCAGCTGCACGGCGGTGACGAGATCGACTTCCTCGTAGTGCACTGGTATGGGCCGCACTTCCGTGACATGCGCGCGTTTCTGGAGGACATGCATGGCACGTACGGCTTGCCGCTCTGGGTCAACGAGTTCGCGTGTTCGACGATGGGAAATGGCGAAGAAGCTACGCCAGACGAGGTCGAGGTGTTCATGAGGGAGGCGATCCCATGGCTTGACCATTGCGCGTGGATTGAGAGGTATGCTTACTTCGGAAACAAGGATGTTGGCGCCTGGGTCGGGAGAGGGAACAACTTCACAGAAGAAGGGGGTGTTGCAGAGACAGACGGTAAGAGGTTGACCAGAGTGGGCAAGCTCTACTGCGAGCTTTGAGACGAGGATGTCGAGGAGTTCAGATGATGACTGAAAATGGAATGGGCGGAAGGAATTCTACGATCTATTGCTCTAGGACTGGAGACGAGGTGCTCGCCTTCCGCTGTCTATTGCTCTAGAACCGGAGACGTGCTCGTCTATTGCTTTTCCCACCCGGCGTGTGTCCTTTGCCCAAAATGAGTCTTCAATGCCGCGCGTATACGTAATGATGCGACAATGACAGCGCTCAAATACTCTCGACGAGATCGCCCAACTGGTCGACATAATATGCTGGTCTTGCGTCACCTTCCAGGAACTCCTCCTTGGTCGCCACACCGGTCAAGACGCCCAACGTTCCGCCCAACTTACCCTCCAACCCGAACCGGATATCGGTGTTTGTGCGATCGCCCACCATACACGCTTTGCTGCGGTCGAACTTGAACTTACCCTCAATGGCATCCATCATGGCCTGGTTGGGCTTGCCGAACGCCATGGGCTCTTGGCCGCCAAGCATTTTGATCAAGGGCGCTGATATTGAACCCGCGCCGGGGAACAACGCGCCCGCAGACGGCAGCGTCGAGTCCATGTTCGTGGCGAGGAAGAGCGCTCCGCGCTTGATGTAATGATAGGCGTAGCACAGCTTGATGTAGTTGAAATGGAAATCCAGGCCCACCAAAACCACACCGACGTCTGGGTCCAGTACCTTCGGATCTCCCGCCGCCAGCAGCTTGTAGTCCTCCGGCGTGACGTCGCGCCTGTATGCGGGATCTGTTCCTCCGAGGTGCGGCACACCTTCAGAGTCCAGCTCGGTCTCAATGCCCGCTTCACCCACGACAAAGACTTTGTTCCGCTTCTTGAGCTCGGGATGCGATTGAGGTAATATTCTCGAGATATAGATGGCCGCTGAGTACGACGAACCAAACACTTCCTCGACAGTGGCCGGTATGCCCATGCTCTCGAGCTTCTTCTTGTAGTCCTCTCTCGATTTCGTCGAGTTGTTGGTCACGAACACCACTTGCTTGCCTTTCTTGCGTATCATCTCGAGCGTCGGCACACTGCCCGGGAAGAGATGGTCTCCGGACCAAAGAACGCCATCGCAATCGAACAGGAAGACCTATATGTGTGCGCGAATAACAAGTCAACGAGGGCTCCGGACATCATCCTGTGTTGAGGGGGGGAGGGACGGACATCGAACTTATCAAGGAACTGAGAGATGGCCTCCTTGTTGCCTGTGAGATATTCAGGCGTTGACATGACTACGAGAGCAGGTAGCCCGGGAGGGAAGAAGCGAGCAGAGATGTCTCCGGCCAGAAAGACGTTGGTGCAGTGAGCGCGACCGATCTTGAGGTTTTTCAATCTTTATTCATTCAGACCGCAATGAGCGAATGTTCGGTTGGAGACGCGCAGTCTCCCCGCATCCTCACTTCCTCATCACTTCCTCACTTCCAACTGCTCACTTCCTCACTTCCTCACATCCTCACTTCCTCACATCCTCACTGCCTCATACATTAGCCTGAATATATGAATGCTCGTACGTACTTTGTCTCTCGGTCAGCTCGGCCCACGGTCCGTTATACACGTACCGGAGCAGAGTGGGTGAGCTCGTGACCGTCTATCCGGAGCTCGCGAGACCTCAACGACTGGGGCCAAAAGCCCCTTTCGAGCTTGGCATGCCCTTCGCCTGCACGAACTTATCTGGGAAGATCTGGACTTTCCAGAAGCAGCGTTGTAACACTTACCATCCTGATGCAGCTTGCAGGCTTTGGTGGCGCGGTGGCTTGGTGTACGCTCGTACGAGGTACAGTCAAGCGCGACGCTCAGTTCCACAGTACGCCATCTGCCCGCCTGGTCGGTTATGCGGCCCTCGGGTGCTTCAGAAGTGGGCGCTTCTCGCTTCCAAGGGGTTGAACAGATGGCTGGGATCTGACCCCGGTGCACGGAGGAATGCATGGATATATCATGTTGGCCTCTTCACGCCGGTCCTGTGCCATCGTCGAAGCCGCTTGGTACTTGCGTTTCGAACAAGGTTTGTAAGGTGGATTCCCTCTAACCACAGCCAGGACATGGCCTGCGTGTGAGCGGTAGGTTGACTGACAATAGCAACCGCGTCGAGGACGGCAGGTGTGTATGAGATGATCAAAGATTCAGATCACTTCCTTGGTTCTCAAACCGACATGCCCCTGGGTACCAAGTCAGGTCATGCTGCTGCGTCGTCGGCGACCTTCCTCCCCAGTGGAAGTGGCTTTGCATCGGCTGGGGCCTGAAATGGCTGGAACTGGGGCCTGCAAGATAGCTGCACTAAACAGCAATCAACCTTGCAAGGCGTACTCGGTCGACGGCAAGACCTCGACCAGCCTTCTCTGCAAAAGTACAAAATGGAGGGCAACCGCTCAATTGGACGCGATCCCAGGTGCATCTATGCTGTTTCTTGCATGTCAGCAATGGCCTCTGGTATCTTGACTCCTCGCAGTCGCAGGCCTGCCTTGACGCAGGCCTCAGCATTCGCAGCTATCCACACGCTCACTTCGCACGTCAGTCTTGACGATGCATCATATACTCCCTCTCTAGCCACGCCCGAGCTGGGATGGGCTGAGACTCCGCCAGCTACGCAGGATCCTCGAACCCCGGGAAATCGCCCCGAGCTTAACGATGGTGTACTCTCGCCGCATTCTCCTCTCGCAATTCGCAATACCGATCTCGAGAGACATGATATCTCCGTGCTTGACCTCTCCCAGCTTGACTCGGATGTACCAAAGCAACTACTATCGAAGCTGTCGAGCGAGACCAGTCCAACCAGACGACTTTTCCAATCCGAGCTTTCGGACGTGTCTGGAGCCGCCTCCTCTCGACCACAGCCATCTCCTTCAAACGATAGTCCACCTGCCGTTCCTGGCTCGTTTCCCAGAGTCAATGTGGAGCAAGGACCGTCGTCAAGTACACCTTTCCAAGCCTCGGGCCCAAAGCCAAGCTCCACTCAGTCTCGCGATGGTACCATTGGGAGCACATATGCTGGTGCAGGCGGGCTCCCTGCTGCTGCGGGTAGCATCAAAACAGAGGATGTTTTGGCCACATCTGAGGGAACGTTTGTCATGGTATCTCAAAGCAAAACCACTACAACCACCCCCACCACTGCACCTCCTCCATGCTCGGCAACGAAGCAACCTCTAACACTCTCTGTAGCATGGGCACTGAGCACGAAACTGTCTACGATCCTCCCCCTCGAAGCAGTGGAAAGGTTCCAAGAGGATCGTCTGAAATGTGTTGCCACGACGAAAGCAGGTCTGAGATGCTCAAGGTCGACTGCCCGGACGTCAAAGGCAAATTTTGTCATTGAATTGTTCGGGGCCCTCTCGTTACTTCAGTGCTCTTATGATTTTGCTGCGTTCGCGAAGCACATGGCCCCATTCATTGAAAGCGTGATGTGTACGCGATCGCATATGGAACCATGGCGGGCTTGTTGGGACGAACTGTGCTCCTATTCCTGGAAGCCCGGGGAGATTGTCACGGCAAAGGCACACCAAGCCAAAGCGATTGCAAACAGCATTGAGGCTGTCTTCACGCTCTGGATCTCGGCTTTGATGGCCGTTCCACCTGAGGCCAAAGTTGCGAACCCACCAACCGAGGGAAACACTGAGAGTGTGCGAGGCACCCTCTTTTCAACCTTGGACTTGTCCAGGACTGCAACTGTGGGGAATCATGTCCCCGTTCGCCTCGACCGCCCGAAAATCACCGCAACCTCGGGGGCAGGATCCAGTCATGTCGCCGAAACAAGCAATACCGTAAGTTTAGCCATCTCACAGGTCGTGACAAGTGCGAAGCCAGCCTATTTGTCGACTCACCTGAACCACCGATTTATAAAATTCGTATGGCCGGGGAAGAAGAAGGACGCCACGCCTCAGCAATTGATTCGGCAGCTTCTCCCCGAGCCCTTGACAGGGGCTGACATGAACCGCTCTGGGTTTATATATGTCTTTTGGCATCCACCTAGCTCGGGCTATGTCAAGATCGGCTACACCAACAACGTGAAGAAGAGGCTCGCGGATTGGCGACGAAAATGTGGATTCGAACTCGAGGAGGTCAAGAGTGAGGAATTCCCCGCGCAGAGGATCATGCACACACATCGCATTGAGTCGTTGATCCACGCCGAACTGAAAGACCACCGACTGTTCGAGCCCTCCTGCAAAGGCTGTAAGAGTAAGCATAAGGAATGGTTCGAAGTTGACCAGAAGCTTGCGCTGCGGGTGGTGGCCAAATGGACGGGACGATCGTTCTACTCGGGCGGGCAATTGGATGCCAGTCTCCGCGAAGAGGACATCGAGAAACTGTGCGAGTTGACCGAGGCCCGACCTGCCTTGCCGCCTCCACAAGCCAAGAAGACCACGAACACGAGAGTGAAGGCCCCGAGGGGGAGCAACCGTGGTGGCCGTCGTGATGTGAGGGGACGTCGTTGAACGATGATAAAGTGTTGCTTGCCTGATGAATTGGTCGGGGGTTGGCGGATTTGAATGGAACGTGGGGAGCAAATACGGGAGATATGCCATTGTACCCAGTATAGTATTTACAGAATATAAAACGTCATGCACAATTTCAAAGAGTCGTCGTCGGTTGGCTCTTATAGAGTATAGATTTCAGGTCAAAGTAACGACGGCCACTGAATGGGTAGAGCTCGTATCACTCTAATCTATCAGGACCACAGGTCTCAAGGTCTTCTATTCGCCGATTTGACGTTGCCGGAAGATGACCTTTGCAATCAAATCCCAATGAAGCGACTAGTTGATCGTCTACCGGCTTGAAGCTGCCGTCAAGTACATTGTTCGTATACCAGAGACTACCTCCTACATGTTCCCGCAGCGCCAACGCTCTCTCACATTGCCCAACTCCCCTGCTGGATAAGAATCTCTGCGTGAGCTCTGGGCAGTAGTCATGATTCATAGTACACGCATTGATCGACCTGCTAGATGCTGCGTGAAAGTGATCCGCTCCGAGGAAGGCACCAGTAGTCTTGAGAGCTTGCTAAAGTGGGGCTTGTGAATGGTGTCCGGCAACAGACAACAGAGCCACGGTATAAATTTGAGTGTCCCGAGAGGTGTTGATACAAGTCCTGCAGACGGGGCCAAAACATCGTATTCGTCGCCTGGCGGGTGGTGACACCAGGTGCGCAAAGAAGACAACCACGGTCGCTCGCTCAACTAGAATTGTCCGTCTACTCCAAGGTTGAGCTCGCTCAGTCAATCAACCAGCATCGTCTTCTCCAAAAGCTGAGGCGTAGGGAGGTCGCTTAGTCCACTAGAATTGATTTCTCCAAGACAGAGTAATGTTGGAAGAAACTGCTGAAGAGTCTGATAGCGTGGTGCACGTCGTCGGCACCACCTGTCTCACGACAACTGTGCATTGAGAGCTGCGGATTTCCGAGGTCAAGGGTACGTGCACCGAGATGAGCAGACAACATCGGCCCGATTGTGCTGCCGCAGCTGGAATCGTTTCGCACCACAAACAGCTGCAATGGGACGCCCTCGGGATCGGTGTCGATCAGCTTTGCCGCCTTGCGCGCGACCTCCTGGAGCAGCACGATCCCAGGAGAGTTGGTAGCATATCTAGCATTGGCATTGATCTTGATGACAGGACCTTGGTTCATCTCGGGTCGGTGGTCGGATTCGTACTTGCCGCCGTAGTTCGGGTTGACTGAGTGAGCCATGTCTGCCGAGAGGAGGAAAGAGCTTGATAGGGTCTGTTCGTAGGCGGTGGATAGTTCTGGATCCGCGGTATGATCGTACGACTCTTCCGAGCCGTCTCCCACTGGCAGAACGGAAAGTCGCCGAATGATTGCCGGCAGCATCATGGAGAACGCCCCCTGGGCTGTCATGCTGCCAATCTCTTCGTGATCGAAACAAGCGATCAGCCGGATTGAAGATTCGTCGTCAAGGGCAGATTTCGACTTGAGCGACTCGATCAGGCCCATAGTCGCACAGTATGTCTGGTTCAGATTATCCAACCTAGCAGAGAAAATGAAGTCGTCGTCAAGCCCTCCGAGACAGGCCTTCTGCGTATCGTAGAGCACGACCTCAAAGTCAACGATCTCCTCTGCGGAGACTCCTGCATCTGAGGCAATGAGTTCAACAATGTGAGGGTGATGTCTCGTCGTGAGAGCCTTGAGCGGTGAGAATGGCTTGCTTTGTTCTTCCTCTGCAGCCTCGTTTTTGCTCTGCTTCTCGTCCTGGCGCTTGAGCTCCGCAGCCACGAGTCCAGCAATGGGGAAGAGCTGAGTCTCCTTGTTGAACTCGAATTTCTCTTGTCGGTCGAGATGGATCGCTAGCGTAGGGATGCGGAGGATAGGTTTCTTGATGTGAACTAGCTTCTGAACCACGTTGCCATCGCTGCCTCGGACCATTACTCTTCCTGCGATGCTGAGATCGCGATCGAACCAGGTATGCCAGAGACCACCGCCATACGTTTCAACACCGACTTGAAGAAAGCCGTCTCCTTGCTTCTTGCTCACGGGCTTAATTCGCAGACAGGGTGAATCGGTGTGCGCTCCAACCATCGAGATCGGGTTACCGGGCTTCCATTTTTTGCCTATGGCAAATGCGACGATGGTCGATCCATTTCGAGTGAGGAAGTATTTGCCGCCGGGGACGAGGGTTGAGGACCACGAGGTTTTCTCCTAATATAAACGTGAGCGCGGAGCTTGACGGGGTGCAACATGGCCGAGCCGACTGACGTTGATCTGCTTGAAGCCCACCGAGGTCAGTCGCTCCTTGACGGACTTGACAGCATGAAAGGGTGTCGGTGAAGCATTGACAAAGTCGAGGAAGTCGTTTGCCGCGACTTTGATCTGTACGGGGGCCATGGTGGAAAAGGGCTTGCTAGTAAGTCGAGTCCTCGGGAGCAGCAGACGGTGGAGCATGTGCTGCTGTCGAAAGAGATCAAGGCTTCTGCGGTGGTGTGCTTTTCGAGATAGAGTCAAGGCGATCTCTCTGCAAAGAACCTTGAAACTGTGGGGGAAGGCCGAATTCCGAGGGCTCCATTTACAGCTTACAATCTACTAGACAACGAGCCTTGCAGCCGCACAGCCAATCGCTTAGGGTTTGCCGTGAAACACAAATCTCATCGAATCACTGCCCGCGCACAACGCCATCTCAAACAGCCTTGTAAGCCCCTTGGAGGTAAGGGTGCACGCTGTGGCAAGTCTGAGACTGCCACAATGACTAGAAGGACAATGATGGCGACTCCTTGCCGCCCAAAACAAAGAAACGCGGCTTGTTGTGGGAGCTTGCCAGGTCATTCCTCTGGCCGCGTAAAGTGTTTTTGTTATGATTTTCACGGCCTGCATGGAGCTACAGTAGCTCTGTCACGCTGAGCTCTTCACATAAGAATATATTGACATAGCAAGAGTCCTTATGCCAGGAGACAATAGTAATTTGCGCTTGAGAGTTCAGTAGAGCTCCAGATGGCCTCGTACAGTCTGATATACAGTAGCAGTAGCAGTTCGACAAGCCCTCGCCCAGGTGAATGCGGCGAGGGCCCACAGGAGCCCAGATCGGGTTAGGCTGGTCGCCAGGCTCTAGGCTTGACACCCGCGGGAAGTTGCGACCCTGAGCGGGTTGTCGATTGAATGACTTTCAATTCACCAACTGCGTATCAACACCACAACTGCCTCACTCACTATACATTGCCATCTACGACATTTGCCCATCTTTGCAGTGCTGTTCTGGGATCTTCTCCATCATGCTTGGTATCTAGTCAGACCTACTTAGGCAACTTGCGCGGGTACAGGACTAGGTGAGGGCGACAATCGGGTCGCGGTTGCAGAGACCACCAGCATTCACAACACTGCACTCCATCCGGCACGGCGTTCCTCGACCTCATCCGACTTCACTCTCATCGCTGCCTCACCTCCACTGTCACATCACCTTGGTGACTGACCACAACAACAATCCCCGTCAAAAGTGACAGCACATACTTATAATTCTGCGCGCTTTCTCACCTCTTTGTCACCATGGATAACGATTCTTCAGTTCCTTTGACAGTCGACACCTCAGATCGTCCCCAAACCCCTACATTACCCACACCCGCCGGCTCAAAGACCCCTCCAACGATATCGACCAAGCGCTTTGCGGGGCCCGAGGAAGGCATGTCCGCCATTCAGCGAGCTACAGAGGCAATGGAGGCCGATGCCCTCAATCGGAGGTTAAGAGAGATCGAGAACGCTGGAAGGCAGAGAGACAGAACTCCAGGTAGAAGTCCTAGTAGGAAAAGACAGCGCATCTATGGAGACCGGTGAGTTGGTCAGATGTTGAGGGCAGAGTGATGTGATACTGATTGGCCCCCCAGGTTCATCCCCAACAGAGACGGCCAGGACTTACAGGCGACCTACAGCTTATTACACGACGACGGTTCACCGGCAACTCCCTCCAGGTCGAAGAAGAAGACCCCTCACGGAGAACTGCATTTTCAACGAACCGAGGAGGCGAATAGAACATACTCAAAAGTCCTGCGCAACGAGTTGATGGGCGACTCAGTACCGCAAGACTACCGCTCTCTTTCCCCAGACGAGTTGTTCGGCCGTCGGCAGACTCCTCCGGGCCAGCCATCATTATCAGCGATGCCGCCTGCCTCTATTACCCCCACTACTCCTCACAAGAACATGTTCACCTACAAGTCTCCTCAGAAAGTCATCGGCTCGGGCCACCCAACTCCTTCATCTCGGAACGCAAAGCATCTTGGCATCATCAACCTGAACGCAAGATCCGATCTATATTCGATTTCGCCCATCAATTACTCTTCTCAGTCAATTCTCCAAACGCCTCGCAAACAACCTCGCCCGATTGCCAAAGTCCCTTACAAGGTCTTGGATGCGCCTGAGTTGGCGGACGATTTCTATCTGAATCTTGTAGACTGGGGATCGGCCAATATTCTCGGTGTAGGGCTCGGGTCTTGTGTCTACTTGTGGAACAGTACCACTGGTAAAGTAACACAACTGTGCAAGCTTCCTGACAACGATCTGGTGACATCCGTCGCGTGGATACAGCGGGGATCTCATCTTGCCATTGGCACACACAAAGGCTTCGTTCAGATCTATGACGCTGAGAAGTCCAGGAGGCTGCGCACCATGACTGGTCACTCAGCCCGAGTTGGTGCACTGGCTTGGAACGACCATATCTTGACGTCCGGCTCAAGAGATCGACTAATATATCATCGCGATGTACGGAGTCCGGACCAATACCTGCGGAGACTGGCAGGCCATAAACAAGAAGTTTGTGGTCTACGTTGGAACACCGAAGATGGCCAACTTGCTTCAGGCGGTAATGACAACAAGCTTTGTGTCTGGGACAAACTGTCTGAGACACCGCTCTATCGGTTCTCGAATCACGTTGCGGCAGTCAAGGCAATTGCTTGGAGCCCTCATCAGCATCATTTACTCGCTTCGGGTGGAGGTACGGCAGATCGATCAATCAAATTCTGGAACACCGCGAACGGATCGCTCATCAAGGAGGTCGATACCGGGAGTCAAGTCTGCAACCTGGCCTGGAGCAAGAACAGCGACGAGATTGTCAGTACGCACGGATATAGCCAGAATCAGATTGTGGTGTGGAAGTATCCCAAGATGGAGCAGGTCGTTAGTCTTACTGGGCATACATTCCGTGTTCTCTACCTGAGCACCAGTCCTGACGGTACCACCGTTGTGACCGGAGCCGGTGATGAAACACTTCGATTCTGGAGGGTGTTTGGCAAGAAGGGCAATGAAGGCCGGAACAGTGATGGCATCGCGGGCAGGTTGGGTGATTGGGGTGCTATCCGGTGATAGCTCCACCTATACGCTTATTCTTGACGCCTTGACGATATCGACCATACCCCGAACAACCCAGACATATCACGACTCTCCTGTTGTCATACCGACCTGTACAGCAACGACCATTATACGGTGACGACTGCCAGCTATCTCTACGACTGACGTGGTGCTCTTTGCTTTGATTGTGTTTTAGTTAGCAAGCGCGAGCGTCATCTCGGAATGGAAATCGGAGCCAGCGAGCGCGCTATTTCCAGGACTATCATGAATTTGCCACGAGCTGATGGCGGGGGAGCTCGGGTGCTTCACAGGGCATTGGGAGGAATTGGACTGAAGCGGGAACTGGTCCTACTGTTGCAAGCGTGGCGCTCCAGGTTGATTGGGACTGGGGAGACAGGCATCTTGATGGTTGGTGGGCGTCTACCATGCTTAAAACCAACTGGAATCGTCCTTGCAACTCACTCAACGTCTACCCAGACTCTCTACAGCAAGTAGCGAGGCTGAGAATTAGAAAAGAGACATTGACCACCAATATTTCTATCTGAACTCCTCGTGATGACCATGTTACTGACTCTACCCCCGACCTGACCCCGCCCGGCCATGGTGTGCTCTAGGACGGCTTTTCTTCCTTTTCCCCTTAGCATTAAATTTTATCAGGGTCAGATAATGAAGCAAGCGTGCTGCTATAGAATCCCTCCTCGCGGGCGGAGACATACCAACGATACTGTCTGTGGGTGGAGAAGCGGATCAGATGGGTAAGAATTCATACTTGGAATTCCGTTGACAAAGTAGTATACTACGAAGGGTAGAGGCCCCAAAGAGGAGGGGGGGTGTGCGACCCTCCGCTCCCACGCACGCTCAAAATGCTTTTTGTACAAGAAGGCAGCCGTTTATCAAGCGGATGGAAGGAAACCTGGGAAAGTACGCCGGGTAGACCAGGCTACAGACACTGGCTGGCGGACCACTGCAGCTCGGAGCTCCCGTCCCTCCCAGTAGGTAAGTATGTTCAGAGCACCAACTTGCCCGGCTCAACCTGCAGCACCGTCTTCACTCGCTCCAGGAAGGTGCGGGCTCGCTTCTCCTCGCCCTTGGGCACCGTGAGACTGAAGACATTGACGGCGCCGTCCGAGGTGGTCAAGGTACGGCCTGGGGTCGAGGCCGTGGAGAGCGGGGTTGCTGCTCGTTGGGGCGTCACCTTGCCGGACAGGATGTCAAGGATGTCGATCTTTTTCGCCGCGGTCGTGCCCAGTCTCGGGGAGCGGGACGAAGACGTGGGTTGACGGGTACTCTGCGGGAGGACTGGAAAGGCGTCGATTTGAGGCAGGTATGTCCCTCTTGAGGTTGTGGGAATGGAGTTTAGGCCGAGTACGGCGTTGAAGAGGTCGTCTGCTGAGGGCTTTGCGTTCTTCGGGTTGGGCAAGTCGTCGTTGGCTAGGTCGACTGCGCGGGCGAGAAACGTGGAGATCGGGATAGTCACGCCCAGCGTGTCCTTGACGCGTTTTTGTACCTTGAGCACCTCGGAGAGGGAGATCGGGAGGGAGATGCTCGTCACTGGGAGCACCTCGGCCGCGGCCTTGCCTCGTGTAGTATCTTCGGAGGGGGCAGGCTTGTTCGCGGGTGTTGCGGGTAGGACTTTGATGTTGCTGAGGTCGAGGTGGCCCATGTGTTCGATGCGTTTGGATTGTTCGGCTGAGTAGTCTGGCTCGATTGTGCCTAGGTATGCAAGGACGTCGCCCTTCAACAGACGGCCATTAGGACCCGTGGCGGCAATTTTGGCCACGTCGGCGTCGGAGATGTGGTTCTCGTGAATGAGAGCTATTACTGACGGGTAAAGAGGATATTTCGGATTTGCGCCAGGTCCCTGCGGACTCGTCTTGGCTTTATCCTTCGCAGGCCTGGGGTCCTGCGGTGTGCCTGGCGTGTTCTTCTCGGCTCCGGAGCTTTCGTACTTCGAATCCTCGCCGCCCTTGATGTTCTCTGCCTCTGACTGGACGGGCTTGGAGTCGTCAGCCGGGATCTCTAGGCTTGACACGTCGTCTCCCGCATCTCCGACGACGGCTATCCTCGTGCCGACTTTGACGGATTTTGAGCCATCGCCCTGGAAGATCTTGGCCATAACACCATCCTCTTGAGCCTCCACGTCCATGGACGCCTTGTCCGTCTCGATTTCCAGCAGGATGTCCCCCGCGGAAAAGGAGTCGCCTTCCTTGACTTTCCAGCTTGAAATATTGCCTTCTGTCATGGTCGGGGACATGGCAGGCATGGTGAAGTTATGCGCCGCAGGGGCGGACGGCGTCGAGGAGAATGCTCGTCGAGCATGGTGCTGGGACTGTGAAAGGGTGCTTTGGGAGGATGTGAGCTGGCGAGCGAGCAATCGGACTGACTGGCGGCCAGCCATTGCGGAGGACTGCTACAGAAGAGCCAGAGAGATAAATCAGTGGCTTCGGCTTCGAAGGAGTCGGAACAAAGTATTGACTGGTGAGTGCGCAGCAGCGCAACAAAGTGTCCGGTGGTCTGGAAAGTATTCGTACTGGAGGCCGCGAATGTTGAGGAGCGAGTTGGCGGACGGACTTTCTCAAGCTTCAGCTCCACTTCGCGCTCGCTTGCATCGCTCACCGGGAAATCATCTCGTATGTAAATGGTCGACCGTAGCTGCTACGGCGCATCTTCACACAGACTGCGCAAATTCACTCGCCATTCATCTCATTTTCACCTCGTAGTAACGCGTACTTTTGTTAGATGCCTGAATCTTCCCTATCAATCTCCCTATCCTTGAACGCATGTCTCCTGCTTCCTTCCAAGACACAACGGGCGAATAATGCAAGCTTTCATCAAGCTGACTGTCCCATGCTAGACCCTAATCATACAAGGTTTCTTGAGCCCGTTCTCGTATTCCAAGGATACGAGGCCTACAAAGGTTCCGTATCCCGTTCACATGCAGCTATGTCATGATAGATGTTGAAACCAAGTACTCCGTCGGCAACATCATAACCAACCAAGGCAGGTGCCTACGCCGCTTCGGCCTATCATGCTTGGGTTTCGCTTGGCTCCCGTGTACCTTACCCGACGGTCACCTCAGTTATAGGCAGTCAACGACGTGAAGAGACATACCACTACCTACCTACCAGAATACGGGCTTCAAACAGTCCAGTGCAATTCCTGGTCCTGTTTACCTCAGCAGGTCTAGCTCGATATCGCTGCAAAGTCCCAAGACGTATTCCTGTGCTGCCTGCGAACGTCTCCTGCCTTTGCCTGTTGGCCTCGAGATATAAGGCAGTCTCAAGGGTGGCGGTTGATGTCATCTTCGGACTACAGCAACTTCGCAATTATCCTCTTGTTTTTCTATACCTCGTCAGTATTTCACTGGAACAAATCACAATGAAAGGTGTCATCTTTGAGAACCAGGGAGCTGAGCCAAAGGTTACTGATGACCTGGAGAAGCCGTCGCCGGGGCCGGATCAGCTGCTGGTGAAGTCTATATGGACTGCGATCAACCCTGTGTAAGTAAGAGTGCTTTCCTCGTCGTGTTCTAGTTTGTTTCCAACCCCCTCTCAGGTAAAGGGATTCTGGCTGAGGGTATGGTGTTGACATTCGGGTAGTCCTGGTCCTCAGTCGAGGAGCGCAGTGTTTGACTTTAGACCGAATGCGAGAAGCTTGGGTGTAGGCTAACTCAACATGTTGTAGCGACAACTTCATGGCGGCGTACGGCCTTCTCGTGGTCAATTGGCCGCTTGGACTTGGTGTCGATGCCGCTGGCGTTGTAGTCGAGGCTGGAAGTGAGGCGAGTTCCAAGTATGGTTTCGCGCCTGGCGATCAGGTGTTCGGCTGCACCAGGTTGGGGACATTGGGATACACTGGCGCCCAGGAATACTTCTTGTTCGATGCCGCTGTGACCCTTCGGAAGCCAGACAACATTTCTCTTGTCGAGGCTGTGACGTTGGGGGTGGCAAGTGAGACAGCATGTCTTGGGTTGTTCGACGGCCTCAACATCACTCTCCCTGATCCCAAAAATCTTCCGGCATCCAAAGACGAATGGGTCATCATCTTGGGGGGCGCCAGCAGTGTCGGAAAGGCGGCAGTTCAGTTGGCTAAAGCGGCCGGTTACAAAGTGGCCGCGTCGTGCTCGAGCAAATCTGCGGCAGTCGTCAAAGAAATCGGCGCTGTGCCGTTCGACTACAAGCAACCATTGGCGGACCAAGTCAAAGCTGTGCTTGACATCACTGACGGCGACGTTGCCCGCATCTACGACGTAGTCGCAGGGAATGACCCTGTTCTCGCCAAAGAGTTGTTCAAGGCATCCAAGAGCACCGAGAAGTTGTTCGCAACCACAAATGACTGGAGTGGGATAGGCGACTTTGAGGGCGGCAAGACCTACCTGGTCGAACTGGGACATGTTGGGCGGCCAGAAGGCGCCCAGTTGAACAAGAAGATTGCGACGTACATTCCTGTCATCACTGGCCTGATCGAGGCGGGCAAACTTCTACCGGCGGAGTATGAAGTGATCGGCAGCGGAGGGTTCGAGGATGCTATCAAGGCATACCATCACCAACTATCCGGGGCTGGAGGATCAAGGAAGGTTGTGGTCAAGATCCAAGACGAGTAGTTAGCGGACGCCAGAATCACAATGCCCGAAGACGAAGTCGTGTTGCGGATTTGAAATGGTGCTGTTTGTAGTGCAAGGACAGTAACGGGGCGAGACCTGACGCTGGGTCACTAGTTTGCGAGATGGTTGCCCGGATACCAAGTTTTTGTTGGGTTGCAATGGCTGTTGTGCTTGCCATCCAGTAGTAGGAGTGGCTCTGTTCACGTTGACTTAACCACGCTTGTCTGTTATTGACACAGTGAGGCTTTTAGCCTGGGTCGGGTATCAAGATCGACAGCATCACCACTCCGGCACCGATAAGATATCCGACCTCAAAGTACCATGCCGCGGGCCCTTCGTGTTTCTGATAGGCTCATAAATTTCAAAAGCACCGGTTGGCTCTTTTGTCGTGCCCGACCTGGGCATATGAAGAGGAGCGTATTGGCGTATTGGCGTACTGGCGGCCAAGTTCGCACACATGATCAAGGGAATTTGCGATAGCGAGCCAAGGAAAAACGAAATCTTCCCCATGCTCGCTGACAAGTTGCAATTGTCAACAAGTCCCACCCAGGGAGTGACCGCCGACACGATACAGAGTTGCTTCTTCTCAGTAGAGCAGCTTCTGGGCGTAGCAACCCCCACCGGGATGCTGAGGTTCAATATCATTGCTCACTCGGGTCCGCAAGAAGGCGACTGCGTGCGAAATGCCTCCAGCGCAAATGATCGGTCCTTTGTACTGCTGAATTACCACCATTCCAGATCTCACCCAAGAATTCCAGAATGGGAATCATGCACTCGGTACAACCAAAGAGAGGGCGGCCTGTTGGACAAGTGTACAGCAGCACGGGTTTGCAGGGCACTGAGCTGTTGTGTAAAGACCGTCAGTGTCCGCACTGGTGTAGCAGAGGAACCGCCGTCTGTAGCATTCCGTCAGAGGTAGAAGAACTGGATACTGTGCTCACGCAGATCTTTGCTATTATCCGCATGGCCAGAGGTTAGAGGAGAGATCCGCCTCATCTTGAGCAGGATGGCACTCTAGATATACGCGCCCTCGGCAACGCTGGACTGACAGGAGGAGCCTGATTATCAGAGAGTTAGCTGTTTTTTGCAAGGAAAATGCAGCGATCTTTTGTGAGACTGGCGTTGATTAGTGGCCTCGTGGGTGGCGACACGGCGGGCTGCTTCCCCATAGCAATGACTGCCTGCCATTGGTAAAGATGTCGACGTCTTCTTAGAGGAGCAAACCGCGGCGTGGAGAGACAGGCCCACTTCCAGACCTCAGAGGTCACACAGCCGTTGGTCAGTGTGCAAATGCGAGCCGGCGCTTCACATTCGCCTGATTTCAAAATTACAGTGTCTCCTGTGATATTGCCGTTGACGGCCATGATTCCAAGCAAAGAGCCTCTTGGTCCGCCGGGCCATCCAGTCAGTGGCGCACGGTACCTAAAAATGCCGGATGCTACAACCCAATACGAAACGAGGCAAGGGTGACGGACCCCGGGCGGAAGCCAGGACCGCAAAGAAGTGAGGTGAGAATGAAATATTGGCAAGAGTCTTTCGACGCGTTTCCCTCTCCACGAAACAAGTGATGCTGTCTTGCTACGCTGCGTCGGTTTCGAGTCGCTCGTTTATCGCACCATCAAGGCAGGAAGGAGTCAACAGCCCACACAGCACTACTCGTTCGCATTATGCACCACGCACCACACCCCATTGCTTGTCGGGCTTGATTGTTGGGAGATAGCACCCGTGTCCTACCCCCATCAAGCAGTACCAGTGCTGCCCAACTCCATTATTGTTCCCCACGCTCCCACGGAGACGTCCATTCGCTCTCAGCGTTCACGGTTCGATCTCATTGAGCGCATACTAATAACACCACGGTCGCCGATCGCCCAACGGACGCCTCGCGAACACAACGCTTCCATCCCTAGCCGGCCGGCCCGTTTGTCATACCCTGAGTTTCCGCTCCACACGTGTGACGCCCGAAGGCCACAGCTGCAGCATAGACCTTTCTCTTCCTGCCCAAGGGGATCCTTCCTCCAGTCGCTCCACCACAGCCCTTGTCCGCGAAGCGAGCAAACTTTCAAAGAATGCGCCAATGGGAAGGAAGGCCTGCGGCCTAGACACATTGGATGAAGGACACCAGGGGATGGAAGGAGACAGGTGATATAGAAATGGGCAAAGATGCAGACAACATACCAGATGGCTCCTCTAACGGGCTCAGAAACACGAAACATTCAGGTCAAGCCACCAAGGCTGAGAAGCCCTCTGCTGACCGCTCCTTCTCCGCCACCACCTCCTTCATCGAATCGAACATGGCTAGACCTGCTGGATGCACCTCGCACAAATGGGTTCAACGTCATGACGACTCTCCATCGTCCATTTCAGGCTATCAGCCATCCTCGGAGGCGCGGGTCGAGGCGCCCCAAAAGGTCAGACCAGCACCGTGCGAAGAGCCCACTCCACCACCAGGCGGTCCTTTTTGCGCTCGGACTGAAGACACCGAGAACCTGACTGCGATACCTCCCTGCACCAGCGAAGCGGAAGCCGACGCACTGCTCAATGCTAGTCCTCACCCTCCGGTCACCAAAGAATCTCTGGAGGAGCTGGAGCTCACCTACATTCAATCGAACATCACCCTGCGCATCGATATCAACTACGACCATGACCTCCACTTCACCCCAATCTCCGGAAGCAAGGGCGAACAGAAAAAGAAGGACGCCAGGCAGTATTGGCTTAGTCTTGAGGGGGAACTGAGGATAGTCTATCAGCATAGCTTGTTGGTCTCGTGTGCCGAATGTGATGAGAGACGTTCTTCCCACTCCGATAAACGCGTCCTTGAGGGAAGGTTGCCTTTGTTTAAACGAAGGCTGCCGGCCTTGTTCGGGAAACTGCGAGAATTGCTCGTCATTCTGGTCCCCGAGAAGGATCAAGATCAGATCAGTCAGTATCTTGACGTATCTCTGCTGCTGCAAGAGGTGTCTCATGGTCTTCTAGACATTGTTCGTCTGGCTCGATGGCTCGATATCCTCCTCACAAGCCACTGTGCGCCGATGCGAGATGTGTCGGCTCATGAGATGGCTGAAAAGATCAGGCAAGGCGCAGAGACCGGAGACGTTCAAACCCTGGTCGCCGGGATCGAGACGCTCTTCTCGATTCTGGAGGCCATGAAACTTGATGTTGCTAACCATCAGATCAGAAGCTTTCGCTACCTCTTGATCGATGATACAGTCGCATTTCAACAAGACTTCTTCAGGTCCCGGATCGGCCACGGCAATCTCGAAGCGCAGGCGTCGCGCAAGTGGTACGACGTTGCCGTTGCACGGCACCAACCGTGTCATGTCGACCACCAGACGCCAAGGTCCCAGCCTCTAGCTGTTCTGGTCCACGGCATGCTTGAACTCTGTCTCGGGCATGACCCGAAGCTTCCGGCAACGCTGGCTTACGACCAAAAACGCCTGAGGGAGATCCGCGGGGACATCCAAGACTTTGTCCACCTGGACATGTGTCGGTTGCTGTTCAACAATCTGTTAGGCGAGCTCTCTGGGCCAGAGACTCAGGCCATCTCGGAGAAGCAGGTCACGGAGATGCATTGCCTTCTGCGAAACCGAATCATGGACATTACCGACGGCAATCCGGATGAAGTCGCACAGATCTGGCTACAATACACAGAGGACATCGCGGTTGAACTCAGTCGTGCCGCATCCCTCGTCCGACTGGGCCCTGCCGTGCCAGTCCCTGCAAGCGTGGTTGCGAAGACCACGCTCCTCTTGAAACGAATGTTCGCATACGAGCGTCAGCATCAACACCGTGCGCGACAGTTAGTTCTCGCGATTGAGCAGGAAGCACATACGCACGCACGCAAATTCCAAAACATGACTACGCTGGAGATATCCCACGCGCAGAAACACTGGCAACAGGTCCGAGCGCAACGATATCGATGGCGACTATTGCCCGAAATAGAAGACATGGCCAGGCGACTGGCTCACATTGCATCCATCCACTGGAGAGTCTGGGCGGAGTTGGTGTACTTGGATCGGGAAGACGGACTTGAACTCGGCGTTGACGACACGGCGAGCATTTCGGGTGAGGATGCTGAGAAAATGACGGACGATCCAATTGAGTTTGTACAACACAACCGACGAGATACCCCTTGCCGATGATATGACTGCAAGGCGTTGTTCAGATGGGTTCATCAGGCGCAAGCCACGGTACTTTGTTGCCTGCAGCCTCGCCGATTGGTGGGCATTTTGTAAAGGTCTTAGTTTCGTCAACTAGCATTAATAGCCCGCAGGGCCTTCTCTTGTTAGAACTAGCCATCGAGACAGGAGTTTGGTGCTGCGCACCTCATATCTGGCGTTTGAGTATTGCACTAAAATTCAACACAAGACAGGACTACTCTATTCTGTCCCAGTAAAGTAGTCGCTGGCAAGCCTGACCTTCCCTGCCTGACCTCGTGTTGAGTCGATCCGATCCACTCGGCGACAAGGCCGCCATAGACGCACACCAGGGTCACCCTTCTCCGCACACAGGAGCCCCAGAAGCAATAACCGACGGTTGCCGATGCGGTCAGAAACAAAGGCAGCCACGAGACTGGATGCGTGGACCACCTCACCACGCACCATGTGGATCGAATCCGATGGATCGACGCGGCGCTCAAGCCGGGCGACGAGCCGAGGGTACCGTGTCAACCACCATGCAAACGCACACACACGCCCTCCCTCTCTAACTAACGGTACAAGTACCCGGTACTCAGGACCCAGGACACCTTTGAACGAACTGTGTTTGTTGGTTTGAATTTCCAGAGACAAGGTTTGGGGTCAAGAAGGAAAAGCCACGACGTTTCCACGAGGGATATTGTATATGTGCTTTGCGTAGGTGCATACTGTGTAGGTAGATATCAGGTTTTCTACGGAGCAGACTGCATGGTAATATCTGTGTCGATATCGGTATCAGTCTCGGTGGCAGTACCAACGAATACACGACTTGAATATCTCAATAGCCGACAACCATGAGCTGCCAACCTGAACAGTCGTGCTCGACGTGCGACAGCCACGACGCACACCATGGGGCAAACCACGTCCCCGATATCGAAGACTACAAGGCCGAGGTGGCGTCTCTGCGCCAGCGGACCGCCGAGTTGGAGCGGCAGCTCTCGACCGCGCGGCTGACGTCGAGCCAGACCAAGATGAACGGCGAGGAAGACGGCTCGACGACAACGACGACGACGACTGTGCGCAAATTCCGGTCGGCGCACTGGTTCAACAACCCAGCCGACCCGGAGATGATGGCGCTGTACACGGATCGGTTCCTCAACTACGGGCTCACGGTGGGCGAGCTGAACAGCGGGAAGCCGATCATCGGCATCGCGCAGTCCGGCAGCGACATCGCGCCCTGCAACCGGTACCACCTGGAGCTGGCGAAGCGGGTGCGCGAGGGCATCCGGTCCGCGGGGGCGATCGCGTTCGAGTTCCCGACGCACCCGATCCAGGAGTCGGTGCGGCGGCCGACGGCCACGCTGGACCGCAACCTGCTGTACCTGGGCCTGGTGGAGATCCTGCACGCCTACCCGCTGGACGGGGTGGTGTTGCTGACCGGCTGCGACAAGACCACGCCCGCCATGCTCATGGCCGCGGCGAGCGTCAACATCCCGGCCATCTGCCTCAACGTGGGGCCGATGCTGAACGGCCGGCTGCAGGGGACCAACGACCGCATCGGCTCCGGCACGATCCTGTGGAAGGCGCGCGACCTGCACGCGGCGGGGGAGATCGACGACGACATGATGGTCGAGATGATCGCCGCGGGCACGCCCAGCGCCGGCCACTGCAACACCATGGGCACGGCGTCGACGATGAACGCCCTGGCCGAGGCCCTGGGCATGGCCCTGCCCGGCAGCGCGGCCATCCCGGCGCCGTACCGCGAGCGGGCGCAGTGCGCGTTCCGCACGGGCAAGCAGATTGTCGAGATGGTGCACGCCGACCGCAAGCCCAGCGACATCCTGACGCGGCGGGCCTTTGAGAACGCCGTCGTCGTCAACAGCGCCATTGGCGGGAGCACCAACGCCCCGATCCACCTCAACGCCATCGCCAAGCACGTCGGCGTCGCCCTCGACCTGGACGACTGGGACCGCATCGGCTTCGACGTGCCGCTGCTGCTCAACGTCCAGCCCGCCGGCGAGATGCTGTGCGAGGAGTACTACAAGGCCGGGGGCCTGCCGGCCGTCATGGCCGAGCTGCTGCAGCACGGCAAGCTGCACGAGCATGCCCTGACGTGCAATGGGCGAACCGTGGCCGAAAACTCGGCCGGCAAGTTCTCGTGGGACCGCCGCACCATCAGGAGCTACGCCGAGCCGTTGAAGCCGAGCGCCGGTTTCTTGCACATGACGGGCAATCTGTTCGACTCGGCCATCATGAAGACGTCGGTTATTTCCGACGACTTCCGCGCCGCCTTCTTGGACGATCCGAACGATCCGAACGCGTTTGAGTGCAAGGCCGTCGTGTTTGACGGGAGGGAGGACTTTATCAACCGGATCGACGACCCCAAGACGAACGTCGATGCGAGGACCATTCTCGTCATGCGCGGTGCTGGGCCGCTGGGATACCCGTGAGTTATTCCGTCTTTCTCTCACACTGGGGCACTGGAGCACGGAACGGTGCAGGTGATTCCAAAGAGCCAACTGCTAACCCTCATCGCAGTGGCGCCGCCGAAGTCGTCAACATGCACGCCCCAGGCCATGTCCTCAAACAGGGCGTCACCGCCTTACCCTGTGTCGGCGACGGCCGCCAATCAGGCACGTCCGGGTCCCCCTCGATCCTGAACGCGAGCCCCGAGGCCGCAGCGGGCGGCAACCTAGCCCTGCTCCGGGACGGCGACGTGGTGAGAGTCGACCTCAACAAGCGGCAGGTCAAACTCCTGGTATCGGACGAGGAGCTGAAGAAACGCCGGGACGAGCTCGACGCCAAGGGCGGATATGCCGTGCCCGAGAGCCAGACGCCCTGGCAGGATATTTTCCGACGCGAGACGGGCCAGCTGAGCGGCGGGATGGTGTTGGATTGTGCGGTGAAATATCAGCGAATAGCGCAGAAGTGGCCTGCTCCGCTGCATAATCATTGATCGGGGAGGCGCGTACAGTACCAAGGCACCTCGAGCTGTGGTGTCGAGCTGTGATGTCGAGCTGTGGTGTCGAGCTGTGGTTTCGATCTCCGGTTCAAAGGTAGGCTGCGGCAGCCATGATGCTCGAATTGATTAGGGGAGGAGTAGTAGTAGAAGCAGCAGTAGCAGCTATAGCTTCAACTCAATCGTACCATATTCTGATACTGTCAGAATGCACTTCGTCATCATCGCTGGCGGCGACACAGCGGTAGAGATCATATTGTAAAGTCGCCAACGTCCTCCCGACCATCGCCTCACCAGTTCTCCCAAACAGCATCCGGGAGCACCGTCCGCATGACCCTCCAATGCCCGATCGCGCTCCGAGCCTGCCACTTCTCCAGCTCTTTCGTGTGTCCATGCTTCAACACTGTGCCCTCACGGTCGAACTCCTCGGGCAAGATCTCGTGTTTCGGCAGCAGGAACGCCCGCCTCGCACCACTGCCCAGGAAGTCGGCCGGCACGGGATCCCGGAACGTGACGGGGATGTTCTGCTTGCGGCAGAAGAAGACCATGTTCGTGAAATCGTCGGGCTTGACACCCGGCGCGGGCGCCTCGTCTTCCCTAAAGACTCGGCACGAGGGAAACACGGCGGTGATGGTGCGGTAGATCATGGACGAGGCCGGCATCGCGAGGTCTCCGGCGTAGTTGATCGCGATGACCCCGTCCGGTTTCAACAACATGTGCAGTCCGGCGAGGAACTCGTGGGTGAAGAGCGCCGCGGGCTCGGCGCCGCCCGTGAAGACGTCGTGGATGATGTAGTCGTAGGAATCTGCTTCGGAGGCGTTCGCCGTGGTCACGGCGTGGACGGCGTCTCCGATGTAATGGCTGTGGTTGTGGGGGAAGTCGAAGTACTTGAGCGCGAACTCGTGCACAACAGGGTCGAGTTCCATGACCGTGGTGTTGATGCCATGTTGGATCAGCGCCGACGGGGCCGTCCCCACGCCGAGCCCGACGGTCAAGGCGGTCTTGTGGGCGCTCCTAGGCGCGGGCTCTGCGAGGCGGACGGCCTCGAGCATGACGAAGATGGAGTAGATGGGCTCGCCCACTCTCCTGGGCACTCCTCCCTTCTTGGGCGGCATCTTCCATTCGCCCCCCAATAGGCTATGGTCGCAGCGCATGACACGGAAGCCCCTCTCGTTGTCCTCCAGCACGGAAATGTATCCCGTGATGGACTCCTTCCGCTCCAGAAGCGTGTACTGGTGCAGAGCGAGGGTGTTGTTCAGCACCTCGGTGGTCCGCGACAGTCCACAATGTGGATTCGCAACCATGGTGAAAGCGACGGCCGGGAGCGACGGCCATAGGATACTGTTGGGCAAGGCCATGCCGTACAGCGAGGCTATGACTAGCTGCATTCCGATCCGCGACCTCAGGAAGCCAGGTCCCACAGTGGACGAGACGAACCCCTTGCAAGCCTGGTGCAAGATGTTGAACAGCATGAACAAGCCCATCGAAGGCGCCGCATCGCCCCAAGTTGAGTCGAATCTTCCGATCACGCTGTCAAAAGATTGCATGGCAACGCAGATGGATAGCGCCACCACCGGGAAGCAAGTCAGGCTCTCTGTGACCACAGGGCCCAACGGGTTTCCCAGGACCGAACTCAGTCGGAACAAGATGAACTGGATCGTCGGGACCCAGAAGCAGAACGGGGTGATCATACGAGAGATTCGCTGCGCCAGATAGCCTCGCAGTAAGAACGCGGCCAGGAAGGAGGCGGTAAGTCCATACCGATGGTAATGACGAGATGGGATCTCCCCATAGACCGGCGACAGGTTCAGCTGCGATATGGGTGCATACAGTGCCGCGAGAAGAACCAGCTGTAGAGCCGTTTGCACCCTTGAATCACCCAGGGTAGCCCAGCCAGACCGGGGCCCCTCAGCTCTCTTTGCCGTACTTTGCTGCGTGTCGGATCCCGATGGCTCTCTCTGTGTCGCTGGTGGCCTTTTGTTCTTCGAGACATTGTTGGGTTTAGCGGATCGTTTGGCCATGTCGACGCCCGTTGAGATCCAGAGATGGGATCAGGATGGACAGATCACCAAGACGACATGGTCTAAATGCAATATATATGAATGAAGATATAGAGATGAGGGATGCCGTGCCTGTAAGCTTCGGGTTCGCAAGGTGACCGGCGACTCCACCAGCTCGCCGACGCCACTAAATGTCTGGACCCGCTGCGCCTCCCCCTTATGGTTTCGGCGTGGGCAATATCGAATCGACGCGAAAGAGAATGTCCAGCTAGACTCGGCCACTGTCCTTCACATTGGGAGATATGCGCAACATACACAAGCTCAACTTATGGCAACCTTCTAAAAGGATGTTCCCTCTCAGGCGCTTTCCAACCGTCAACCATCAACTGGTGTGATTTGTAAACCAACCCAAAAACAGGCTTGAATATTTGCCGCTGTACAGCCCGCCAGCCAGTCTCATGGACAACAAAGACACTTTGGCCCGTGATCCAACTCTGGGGTATCGAACAGGAATAGAAAAGAAAAATCCATCACATCGAACAAGCCATTGACCCATTAACAACAAGCTCTGGACCGAGTCGACGACCCATCGTCGAAGTCTGCCCCCCAGCCACATCCGACGCTTTGTGGACACCGCCCATAGGCCCTACCGTGCGCTGCCCTGTCGTCTCGTCGTGTAGCATCATTCGCGTTCATCCGACCGCTCCCATCCCGCACCAAAACATGTGATCATGCATTATTACTATTCCACCGCGGCGTGTGATCGACCTGGCTCTCATTGAGCCAATACCCCTAGTGCGATTCCTGAGTCTGCCGGATCGCTGCTGAGGAACCAGTCCTTCTTGTTGAAACGCCTGGCTTCTTTCTCCGCGTCGACATCAACCTCGACGTCAAGCCCGAGGTCGATTCCGCTGTCGTCCTGATTGCCCGGCCCCCGGCCTTTCACCGGGCTAGTCAGACCGGTGTGGAAACTAGGCAGATCTAAAGGGCCTCCATGCCTCAGTTCGTCAAGGTCAGCATCCGTTGCATCGTCGTCGATCGCAGGGGCGGCGTCCTCGCCCACGCGTGTCGGTGGGAGGCTGGGCGAGCTCTTCGCAGCAGTCGCGGCTCTCTTAGATGAGCGCGGATCCTGTTCGATTCGTGTGCTCGTGTTGAACCCGGCCTCTTCTTCTGTCCGCTTTCGTTTCGTCCCACGAAATCCCTCGTCAGGCAGCGACTGTGCTTGTCTGCGCTTGTCTTGCTCTCGTTCGTCTGCCATGGTTTGGCTGTGTGAATCGAGCATGAGCCCTTCCATCTGGGTCATCCAGTCGAGCATCTGCGTGGTAAATGACTCGACGAACCACCACGACTGATAGCTGTGGGCTACGCCTCGTCCCATTTGTGTCATGATGCTTTTCCATAATCTCGTATGCCAGTTGATCATACATTGCGGGTGATGGCCGACAAAAAGTTGAGGCAGTCGTTCCAGCCAGTTAACCCAGCGCTCCAGCAACGACATGGGATCGTCGCTGACCTCCGGAAGCAAGATCCCAAACGCGGCGGTGGAGTCATCGTTAAGCAGGGTGGCGTATGCACTCGTTGGGTCGTCTTCGGCTGCATGGACCAAGGGCTCGTCAACGGGATCAACGAGAGGCCGCATGTCGTGCTTGAGCATGCCACGGACCTTTTCTATGCTCTCTGGGGCCGGCATGCTGTCCTCTAGCAGCTGATCAGGGTCGACGATGGACATCAGATCCAGCCACATCTGAGTTCTTTGTTGGGGGTCCTCGAGCATTCGACTCAGCTGTAGAGTCGCCGTGTTTGCGCCTTTCAGCTTCCTCAATACGTTCACAAAACGCTGCGCGGGCACAATCTTCGCAACGATGACATGGACAGGGCACTTCTCCTCGAACGCCGTTATGAGGTGACCGACCAATTTCGTCCCTATCCGATCAAAGACATTCCACACAACATCGGGGACATTTTGTAAGGCCAACGGAGCAATAAACCGGACGATCTGCTTGTACATTCGCATGTCGCATTCTTGGATCCAGGGAGCCAAACATGGCATCGTAAAGACCTTGGAGACAGGTACGGTCATCTTGCCGTTGAAAGCCGAATGGTGATTGAAGAATGGCTTCTCCTTGCATTTTCGAAACGCATCAATCACATCGATGCAGTATGAGCGGTACAGATGGAACAATGCTCTGGCGATGGCTACATCATAGATCTCACCTTCAAGGTAAGGATGTATGTCGGGGAAATCAATCGGTGTATCTTGTGATGAAGTCGCAGGCAGGGACAGGGAATTGATCGTTGGCATTCCAAGGTAAGATGCCATGCTCCCGGGCAGGTATCGTCGAATCGATGGCAGGGCCGCAACGACGTTTCCGGGCATGGTCTTGACAGGAAAGCGGATGGTCGGAGTGTCGATATACTTGCAATCCAGCCTCTCAGGTTGTGCATCGGGGGGTGTCGACATATCATCCGCAGTAGTGTCCACTTCTTTAGACAAGAAAGCGGCACTGGGAGCGGGAAAGTCGGCAGTCTCCATCGTGGCTCTCGACATAGGCCGGTCCAGAGAAGGAGAGACATGGGACTTGAAAACCTTGGGGGCTTCCACATTTGAAGCATGTCGTTCATGTTGGTTGCCGCTCGATGTCCCAGGTCTTTCGATGGGTGGGACATATGGCCGGTCATCATCGTCCATAATCAACGAGAGATCAACGTAGTGGTACTTTGATTCGCCTCGAACGCCGAGTCTTCTTGTTTGCACATTGGGGAAGATAATGCGCACAAGCTTTCCGAAGGATGCCGGGTTGAGAGTAGGGACACGCTCGTTGCCACAGCGCTCCGTGTATCTCGTAAAAACACGGTCGCGGCGAACTGAGTTTGAAGATCTCTGACAACTTTCTTGGAGCCTGGGATTGTAAGTATTGATCTAAATGGTCGACGTGGGAGACATACCAAAGCATCGCGAAGACCTGTTTTGCCTTTTCCGATTTTCCGCCAGCGCCTTCATTCCTCTGGACTTCGGCCGCGACCTCTTTCAATGTCTTGCCCTGATATTGGGCCAGGAGTCGCCGCAGCTCTTGGTCATTGGCAACACTCGAAGCGGCGCCCTTTCGTCGTTTGGCTCCGCCATTCTCATTGTTCGAGTCTTCAGGCGCTGGGGAACCTTCAAACTGTTCCGAGTGATGGCGCATGTGATGCATGTGTTGAGGCCCGATGGGATACTGAGGTACGCCATGGGGATACTGCATTGGGTATTGTTGCATCTCTTGGAAAGCCTGTTGTGACATTGGACGCACCTCATGTGGCATGCCTGTGGCCGGATCTATTGGCTGCTGATGAATATGTGCGTGTTGATAATGCATCATCATCTCGTCTGGGTTGGGGCCATAGATGCCACTAGCCGCATGAGCGCCATGTTGTATGAAGAAAGCGTTTTGATCGAGAGGTATGTTCGCATCGTCCCGTTGTTGTGGTGGTGGAGCATGCGCCTGATGCGCGGGTTGGAAAGCAGCGCCAACACCCACGGATTGTAAGCTGCTTGTAGATGCTCGAGATTTGGGGCGCGGCTTCTCTTGATGCAAGAGTCGGGCTCCAGTAGGAGCGGAATCTTGCTGGTCTGGAGTTTCCTCCACGGATTGGGTTGGCGACTGCGCCATGTCGACTTCGCCGATAACTCCGCCGCCAGGACGAGGACAAATAATTCTTCGTACTTTATCCCCTTCGAGCTGGTGCGTAAAACTGAGACTGTCGCCTCAGAAATCTTGTTGTAGGGTCGTCGTAGAAAAGTTTGGCTCCGGAATTCGACCGATCACAACACAGCATCTGAGCGCACAATGAGGTCGACGGGAGTTGCGGCAGTGGGCGGGCGTGTCGTTGGTTTGGTGAGCGTTTGCAGGATCAAGTAACTCGCGTCGAGGCGGCAGTGAAGATGTGCTGCTCGATGACGAGCCGTCTTCACGGTGTCGGATCACTTCGCGTGGTGGCTGTCAATGCTGAGATGCCACTGGCTTGTGATTTGTGTATGTCGAGTCGAATCCGAGATGTTGACTAGGTAACGAGCGGATAACAACAAGTACGGTGAAGTATGATGGCTGGAATTCACTACAGCGGATCACTACGCACTCATCTCCCTTTCCGGGTGGAGACAAGTGGGGTTCGAGTCAAGTGCGACCGTCACCGACTGAGGAGCATCAGCCATCGATGATCAGGCGATTTGGACAGGTGCTCCTTCCTTGTGCCTGGAGCAGCCGCCCACTCCAAACTCCAACAAAACCCAACGTCATCTCCTTCACCTGTTCCTCCATCGCACATTTGGTTTGCACTTTACATATCAGGACCACAAGATTCCATCCGCATTCAGTCTCCCCTGCACCGCGATAACCACCTTAATTCCCTCGAAGATATCCAGTTGACCACCGTCAAGATGTCGTTCCAAGACAAAGCCCAACACCAGATCTCTCAGATCGATAAGGAGGTATGTGAGCACATGTCAACCCAGGCATCCGGATTCCCGTTGTTGCATCCAACACGTCACCGTCCACAGTCCCTCCATCTCATCGCAGACAGCGTCGACGACGAGCATTGAGCTGATACACGGTGTCTGTAGCTTAGCAAGTATCCTGTCCTCAATAATTTCGAGAAACAGACCAACGTCCCCAAGGTCTACGTCTTCCTCGGGCTCGTCGGTCTCTACTTCTTCCTCGTCTTCTTCAACATTGGAGGCGAATTTCTCGTCAACTTTGCCGGCTTCATCCTCCCTGGATACTACTCTCTTGAGGCGTTGTTTAGCAGTAACAAGGTTGACGACACTCAATGGCTGACAGTATGCTATTCCGATACTCTCTCGAATGCAAATATTCTGACATTGACCGCAGTACTGGGTGGTCTACGCCTTCCTCACCGTCTTTGAGAGCATCATCAATGCTGTCTACTGGTTCCGTAAGTTGCATCATCTGAATAAACCATCCAGGCGTCACTCTAATAGTCTTTATCAGCGTTCTACTACGTCTTCAAGTTTATCTTGATCTTGTGGATGGCCCTTCCCGTGACCAATGGCGCCCAGATTGTCTTCCGGTCTCTCCTCCACCCGATCTTCTCGCGCTTCTTCCAAGGCCAAAGCACCACCACCTCCGGCGATGTCCGCAACAAGGCCGATGCCGCTTTGAAAAGCCAGTAAACGACTCAAACGGTCGTTGTCTAGCTTTGTGCAGGAACTGAAAGAGATTGCTGACTCTTGATGCGATCAACGACGGGATGACAACAACATGATATCGCCAGAGGACGAGGTACGCGGCGAATGAACAAACATGACATGGGCGAAGACACCAAGGTGACGGAGGATGTGCAAAGTGACGCACAGACAATGAAGAGGGTATGAGCAGGAGTATTCTTACAACTTTCCCAATAGACCAGTCGATCTTGTGTGACTTGAAACGGCAGCGGCTACGGAGTATCAACTTGGGGGCGGGTGGAATCAGTGGCAGAAATTAGCAGCAGAAGTAGTTGCGCAGTCACGGTCATGCGCAATAAGTCCAATACAACGCTTTTGCTCTATACTTTTCTATTTGTGAGGGTTCGAACGTCGCTCGTACCTTCAACTGCGAGGCCAGGAGAATGTCTTGTACAAATGAGCAACGAGCTTCAACTCCACCCTCCAACAAACCCCCTCTCAGCACTCTCCTGCTGCTTAGGATTGACGTATATCCTGTATGGGAAGGGGTTTTGATCACTGGTCGTAATCGGCGGGATATGGTCCTTATCCCGGTTCACAATCGCGACGATTTTCATGGCTGTCTTCTGGAGAGACGACTCCATGGCGCGGCGGACCTTGATTCGGTCTATCATACCACATTGGTGAGCATTCACAGTGACACGGTATGATCGCTGTGAAGGAGAGCCGGCGATTTGGAAAAGACAGACTCACCTGCTTCACTCCTAGGTCTCGCGACGATGACCTGCACACACCACTCCTCCCAACAGACTTCCTCTTCTGTTTGGCCTCCTCCACCTAACCTGCCCAGCCATCCTGTGGTGATCCCTGTCCTTCTTCTCCTCCTGTCGAAGAATCTCACCACAATCTCGCCTCTCGAGCCGCCTGCCGCGGCTGACGGGCTGGACGGACCCAACGACGATTGTAGCGTGAGCTGCGATATGAGGAGGTTTGTGTGCGAATCGATTGCTGTGGAGATTTCGGGCGGGTCCAGGATGGACG
Source organism: Capronia americana (assembly GCA_016110215.1). Classification (NCBI taxonomy): domain Eukaryota; kingdom Fungi; phylum Ascomycota; class Eurotiomycetes; order Chaetothyriales; family Herpotrichiellaceae; genus Capronia; species Capronia americana. The sequence continues at coordinate 521,959 of JADWQD010000016.1, forward strand.
GGAGAGTGATGGGGAGCGATTGTTGCGAGTGTGAGGACGTGTGTGTGTGGGACGAGTGCGAAGATGCTGTGGGCGTGTACAAGGACGGTCGGATGGGCGGGAAGTAGCGGTGGAAGAATATTGTATGCAGGACTCCTGCTCATGAAGACCTGTCAGGTTTGGTTCTCTGTGTACTACCTTGGTACCCTCGAAGGGGAGCGAGCCCGCGCGGCGCACCTTTGACTATGTCCCTGACGAAGTTCTGGTCTGCGAAGACTTCGAGGATGTACTCGCGAGGGCCTTGGTCCATGGTGACAAGGTGCGACGTTTGCGCAAAAAGTATGCTGTAGCCTGGAACTCCTTGTTACAATAGTGGGGTCGAGTTATGTGTGTGTATACGCAATTGCGCGGAAGAGCGAGGTGAGTGGCAGCCAGGAACTGGCGCCTCGTAAGAGCTGTTAGTTCAAGACATGGTCGTCCGCAGACTTCAACGGATGCGCCTTCTGCGCTGCTAACTATTCACCCTGATAATACTCATGAAGAGAGGGACGACGAGGTGCGCTGAAACTCCTTCAAGTTCCTTTCATGGTGGGGTCTGTCGGGCAGCAGAGGTCATCCCCGGCTAGCAAAGGCAGGCACATCTCCGGATAAAAGGGCCCCTAACAAAAGTGCCTTTGCTATGCGTTACGTAGTTGCGAGCTTACCTAGATCGCTGCCATTGGTTAAGGAAGGCCATTCCAGCCAGCTCTTTGCCGCCGTGCTGCTGCCAGCCTTGAAGCCGAGGCACCAGCCACAGGTGCATTCCGCTCAATTCGACAAATGTGATCAGGTCAACACCACTCGTGTCTCAATCTGTTCGCTCGCCTCGGCGTATCTGCTGCTCATTGACACGCCCGTCCTGACCTCCTTGTCGCTTGCTGTATCGCTTGCGATCATGTCATATCCGTCGACACCCTGTACCTGAGATAAGGTACACTGACGCCCCTGCTGGTCAAAATGATATCAGCCACACGACGCTGGTTGCGCCGGCATCGCACTGGGATAGCCGTCGGTGCTGGAGTCGTCGGCGCGGGATACTTGGCCGCCCAATATGTCATTGGGAAGGTTAATGAAGCGCGAGAGCGTGCGCAGATGGACAGGATCGCGAAGGAGAAGTATGGCAAAGGGTATCCTCTCTTGCTGGCAGGCGCTGATTCCATATCCTTAGCATCCGACGCCGATTCGAACAGAACCAGACCGATTGCACTATCACCGTTCTTGCCCTGCTGCCCACTCTCACCGAAAATATCGTGGAGGATCTCCCCGTCGAGCAATTGACTCACGAACTGCAACAGAAGAAGGCTGAAAGGTTAGCACGTGCCTCAGGCGAGGGGAAATCTGAAGCCTCGTCAATGCAGGATGGCGACACGGCAAGCATGTCCAGCTTCCAGACGGGAAGCTTCATACATGCCAGCCACTTCCCGCTCAATGGGAGCCAGTCGACGGGTCCACGGCGGACCAAGGCTCAACTCTGGAATGAGTTGAAGGTGACTTCGCTCACGAGAGCATTCACGTTGATCTACAGCCTATCGTTACTTACGATACTCACAAGAATACAATTGAATCTCCTTGGCCGACTAAATTACCTCTCTTCGGTCATTTCGCTGGCCCAGCCACCAGCGCCGGGTACTGCGAATTCTATCTCCTTGGAAGATCACGACGGTGGGAGCGCAGGCACCGGGTTCGGGAACGACTTCGAGACGAACCGAAGATATCTAACCTTCTCATGGTTTCTGCTGCACAAAGGATATGCGCAGATCCTGGCGAAAGTCAGACAGGCAGTTGAAGAGGTATTTGGAGGCATTTCGCCAAGTGAGGGAATCACTGCCGCTAGGCTCAGCGATCTGGTTCTTGAGGTGCGCAAGAAGGTCGAGGGCAGTTCGGAGCAGGAGAGGTATGCCACGAGGTGGCTGCCATACATGTTGCCACCAAAGGAGGAGGAGGAGGCCGTCTTGATCGAGTCTGGCGTGATCACTCCGCCTGCTACCTCGCCAGGTTCAGAGTCACTGAATCAAGAGCACGACGAGAGCGGGCACAGCTCGATCCACATCGACACATCAACAGGACCGTTGCGTCAACTGCTGGACGAGACGGCCGATCTGATCGACTCGCCTACTTTTACTCGAATTCACACCCTGCTGCTGGGGTCGATGTTCTCACATCTCATTGACACTCGAGTCATTGAACAATCATATCCACAGCAGAGGCAACACTCGCCATCGTCGTCGATATCCAGCGCACCACACCCGCGCATCCAAGAGCTTGACTCCGCGGTCACGGTCGTGCCAGGGGAGCCTCGTGTCAAACTTGCCAATATACTGGCGGTCATCACGCGCCAGGCACACGCCATCGGCAACGGCAATAACCCACCTAATGAATATGTATCTACTGCAGAGGCAGAAGTGAAGGAGCTCGAGGCTTTTGCAGCGGTCATCTACGCGAGCAACATAGATCACAACCTGGACGACAATCGGCCGAATAGTGACGAAGGTGGACTGAAAGCTTCGGATGGAATTGGCGTTAGTGACGTCGGTACTGAACCTGTGAATGAGCTGATCGAGAGCAAGCTGGAGAGTGCGTGGACCAAGGTGACAGGCTCGACTTCCTTCTCGTCGCGGTGATGGAGACGGGCAAAAGGTTCTTATAGAAGATATGAAGGGTCAATGAAGATGGGATGACATGCTGGAAGGAGTTCTCCTGTTGTCGTGTCCCTTAGCGAGGCAGATACTTGAATGGCAACAATAGCAATGGCTGTGATCAAGCTCCCCAACATGGTTATCACCATCTCCCTCATGTTGCTCCCCTTCGGTGGCATGTCCCCGCCGGCGGAAGCTGACGCCGATTCACCGACCAACCCCAACTTTACATTTTGTGAACATCTGTCTTCGGCCGATCAGATCAGAACAGAACAAAGTAGGTCGCAAGTGCACAGGCCGCCTGCTTTCCCTTCACATGGCCTTGATACCCCGTTGACACATCTCGCGCGGTCCTTGGGACCTCTTTCTTTCTTTCCTCCGTCCGGCTCCTCAGCCATGGCCAACGAGGCCGCGTCGCCCGGCGGGCATTTCATGAATGTCTTCCGCAACGACGAGTGGTTGAACTGGCGCATGTTGCCAGTTTACTTGATCTGGGCTGCCTTTGCAGCTGTGTTAGTGGTACGCTGCTGGCCGCAGGCTGGAGGCTGCAGGCCTCGTCTTTCCTGCCCGCGTGGAGCAATGTTGACTGACGTGGAGTGGACGCACAGGTCTGGCTCTTCATGTACTTCTTCGTGCCTGAGCCCCGAAAGCCCCGCCCCTCAGAGAAGACGTACACGACGGTAGATAAGACGGGGGATGTCACGGACCCGGAGCCCCTGCCGTGCTGGTACGACGATGTCCTACGACGGTATTACAAGGCGAAGCAAGAGAGGCCTGACAAGGACATTGAACTGGAAAAGGAATTTGAACCCGAGCCGCCAGAGGTGTTTCTCACGCTGGTTATCCCGGCGTTCAACGAAGAGGACAGACTATCAGGCATGTTGGAGGAAGCTGTGACTTTTCTGCAGACCGAGTACGCCGCTGGCGGTCCATCGAGCTCGAACATGCAGGGCATACCTGAACACTCCACCACAACAGACGATGACCCAGGTGAAGACGCAGCCGGCCCGCGACGCAGGAAGAAGGCCAATGGCATTCCGAACACATCGCAGCCCCTCTCCGGGTGGGAAATCCTCCTCATCGACGACGGCAGTACAGACCACACGCTGCTCACGGCCCAGACGTTCGCCCGCGCACACATCCTCCCTCAGAACCCACGCCGCGACTCCGGCCCCTGGACGCACCGGTCCCCCAAGGGGGTGAAGATCCAGCCGGGCTCGATCCGCATGGTCTCGCTGGAAGAAAACCGCGGCAAAGGCGGGGCCGTCACGCACGGCATGCGCCACGCCCGCGGGCAGTACGTCCTCTTCGCGGACGCGGACGGCGCGTCCAAGTTCTCGGACCTCAGCAAGCTGCTGTCCGCGTGTCGGACGGTCGAAGACTCTACGGGTCGAGGCATCGCAGTCGGGTCGCGCGCGCACCTCGTCGGCTCCGAGGCCGTGGTCAAACGCTCCAAGCTGCGCAACTTCCTGATGCACGCGTTCCATCTCCTCCTCTGGCTGCTCACCCCGCCGGCCACGGCGCGCATCAAGGACACGCAGTGCGGGTTCAAGCTGTTCTCGCGCCCGACGCTGCCATTTATCATCCCACACATGCACATGGAGGGATGGATCTTCGACGTCGAGATGCTCATGCTGGCAGAGGGTGCGGGCATTCCCGTGGCCGAGGTGCCGATCGGGTGGAGGGAAGTGATGGGCAGTAAGTTGAATGTGGTCAAGGATTCCATCAGCATGGCGTGGGGGCTGGCCATACTCAGGATCTGCTGGGGGACGGGAATTTACCGACGATAACACACAGCATAGCTATGGTCATGGCCATGGCAGTGGCTGAGGGTGGTCAACACTCTGGTTCGATTGAGTTTCATTTGGACGGCCATCGTGATGATGCATGCCTATTGCGATCTGTACGAAAAGATAAGGGATAGAAGAAGGAGGAAAATAGATTAGGGATCCTTAAGAATGTGATGATGATGAGCATCTGGCATAGAGATATTCTTCCTCTCGGGAAAGGAATGAGAATCGAACGCAAATCCCAGCAGAGTCCTACAGCGTCCGTCTTAGAAGTGGTTACAATGGGTACAGTGATTCGAGCACTTTTCGAGCCGTATCGTCTCGCCCGCCCTTGCGCATTGAAGAAGATATCCATTGTAATCGTGCAACTTACCAGGGAGCGTACGAGTATCACTCCATGCCAGGTATAGACTGCGGCAGGACCGACGCTGCCGCAACAGCAAGTGAGCAAGGCTAAGTATTGGGAAGATAAGAAGCTTCATACCACAAGCATGTATGTATGTCCTATCCTATGTACGGAGTACGAGTACAGGTAGGGCTACAGTACCTTCAGGTGAGGGCAAAGTACATAGTATGTGACTGGAGTAAGACCCTGGTTGATCTTCAGTGCTTAGCCTGTACTCCGTACGTCATCGTTAGATGAAAGCTTAATGAATTCCAACTCACGAGGTACTCACTCACGCATACCTCGTTAATTACAATATCAATAGAGATCAAGAAGACTTTTCTCCCAAGCCCGTCTGTTCCTGTTACCGTTACCGTTACCGTTATTATGTCATGACATGAATATTCCATGAACATGGCTTCCACATGCTGACCGCACGCTCTTCACCTGGCCTCCTCCTCCTCCTCTGCCTCCCACGCCGTCCTATTAGTGCCAGATTACACGTCCGGGGGTGGACGAGACCAGCACCGGCGAAGATGGCGAGTGACGGGATGTCCACGTTTGCGCCTCGTCTGACGAAGAATCTCTCTATGGAGACAATGGTATGGCTGCCTGAAGTTTGTATCTTGAAGTTTGATGTTTGTATCTTGAAGTTGAAGTTTGTCTTGAGTTTGTCTTGAGTTTGCGCCGAAGTTTGTATCTCGGAGGCAACTCTACTTACACTGTGCACATTTCGTCTACCCGGTCCTGGTCTACTCGTTAATCGATACGCTCTAGGACGTATCCTCTGCAAAGTGGATCACGCTCAAGAAGATCCAATACATCGACCCAAAGGGATCTCAGCGGGTGTGGGAATCTGCCGAACGCCTGACCCGGCCGACCGACAGCGAATGTGACGCGGTAGGCGTGGTCGCCGTGCTCAGGGACCCGGACTCCCCCACGGATTCAGGCCCGCGCCTGCTCCTGCAGAAGCAGTTTCGCCCGGCGTTGGGTAAAGTCACGATCGAGTCGCCGTCGGGGCTGGTCGACGAGGGCGAAACACCCGCCCAGGCCGCGATTCGTGAACTGAGAGAGGAGACCGGGTATGTGGGCACGATCCCCGCGGACGCCGCTGCGGCGGAGGGCTTCGTCATGTGGAACGACCCGGGGTTCTGCAACACGAACACCAAGATGATTTTCGTCGACGTGGACTTGTCGGATCCGCGGAATCGGGACCCGAAGCCCGAGTTGGAGGAAGGGGAGTTCATCGAGACTTTCACCCTGCCGTTGGAAGGGCTGTGGCGGGAGTTAAACAGGCTGGATGGCGAGGGGTATGCGATTGATGCGAGGGTTGGGGGGTTGGCGCAGGGGATGGAGATGGCCAGGCAGTGGAGAGACGCGCTGGGGAGGTGACCTACGGAGTAATGATACACATGCGTGCGTGCATGGACGGCTCAATGGACGTGTATAGATGTAGTAGACGACAATTCCGGGTGGCAGGATACGCTGGTGAGGCAATAGACGTTGTCAAGCTACTCACTTCTCTCCTCTGGTGACGGGTAGATGGGCCTGTTACTATGAGGTGAGGCGAGATCGAGTCGTCTTGATCCTCGTCTCGGGGCACCGAGCTTGGCACCAAACTTAGGATATGCAGGCGGGGTACATCAATTTAGGCGGAATCACCATAAAAAAAATTGTACCTTCTCTAAGAATCGCTCCTCCTTCCTAGTGTTGCATGATAGACCTCGTTACAGTGATCACGTGGGTCTTTTGTCACACGCCTTCTTGTCTTGCAACTCTCTCAGATAGTCTCTTCTTCTCTTGCAACTCTCTCAGATAAGTGTCTTCATCTCAATCAATCAGCTTATCACATTGCTTCGTGCAACAGATTGTACCAACTCCCAGTGCCTACCGCTTGGCGTAGGCTCCTCCTGATACTGCCCATGGAACATCTTGTTTACATACCCGCCCATACACAAGGACCCAAAGCAGCCATCCAAGCCCACATTCTTGACGAAGGATCCATTCCTTCCGCTGACGAAGTTGAGGCTGTAGAGCCAGTGACGCCGTGGCTAGGCTTTGCCCATGATGAGAAGAACCTAGGTCCTTTTCATATGTATGGTCCCTCATCAGGATGGAGAGTGGAAAAGGTCTGGGATGGTGAGTTGCGCCACTCCCATGACTCATTAGGTACGCTACCCAGCGATCAGGTCGCTGAAAGAGTAGCGGCACTGCTGCAGTCGTGGCTTTATTTTGGCCTTTTGGAAGCCTTTCTCGACAAGAAGGTCAAAATCTCATTCATGACAAAGCGGCGTCCGAGCACTTCAACTGTGTTGTACAGCAAAAACCTTTGCCACGTCTTACAAGGTCGAGTATTTCAACTTCGCTCTAATGATGACAAGGCAAAGAAAAAACTCAACGACCAGATACAAAACGACATCTCGCTAGCCCACGACTGGATTACACGATTTACCGCCTGGAGCGTCGAAGCTTTCCATTCCAAATTGGAAGCCAGCTATCCAGGTTTCATGAAGCTGGTTGGAGTAATCACACCGGCCATTGTGCGCCTGGCGGAGGCGCTTGAATGCACCTGCATCCATGCCCTGCCCAATCTCCAGACGTTGGGGGCCCGCGACTGGTACTACCCATACTTCGTGGGCGCATCTCGAAGAAAGATCTTCTTGGACCTTGGCTGGTGTCCTTTCACGATCAAGCTACTCGAAGAGACCACAAGCCAATCGCTACTGGACTGGGTTGTTAGCCGAAAAAAGAGATATCCCATTGCAGGACATGCGCAGTGTGACTCTAATGAATGCGTGCGCAACAAAATCGATGAATGGTCGTACGTGCAGCAGCACGCCATGCCGGACTGTGAATGTCCAAAGCTTAAGCCCAATGTTGCTGCAATTCCTGCGGTCCTTGTCGAGTCTCTAATTCCTCTCATCACTGTTCAACGGCTCGAGACTGAAGTGACGATCGAGGTTTCCGATGCGCCACTGGAGTCGCCAAGTTCCTACGTCGCCATCTCACACGTCTGGGTCGATGGCCTGGGTGGGAGCACTGAGACTGGTCTCCACCGATGCCAGGCTCTCCGTCTCCAGACCCTCGTGTCACAGCTCATGAATATCAGTCCTGCACCATTTTGGATCGACACTCTCTGTATACCGGAGCAGATCGAATACCGAAACGCAGCGATCTTGCAGATGCGAAACGTCTACCGGAACGCGACGGCGGTTCTAGTCCTGGACAAGAGCATCCAGATTTGCAAGACAACAGCTTCTACAGAAGAGATCCTGTTATCCATTTATTCCTCGCCATGGATGCAACGAATGTGGACCTATCAGGAGGCCGTGCTTGGGAAGCGACTTGTCTTTGTGTTAGAAGATGGTCTCTGGGAGTACAAGATCAACACGTTTCCTTCCATGAGACCCAGTGTTGCTGTCGTCTGGCGCTGTCTCGCTGCGAATATCTACAGGCTGCGTACTGATCGCGATTCAATCAATATCGGCCACGTGTATTCGGCTCTGAGGTGGCGCAGCACCAGTCGACGAGAAGACGAATTGCTTGTTGTGTCGACGCTCCTTCGGGCTGAATCGAAAGATCTCTTTGACGTGAACGGTAAGGAAAGAATGAAACGGCTTTGGTTAAAATTGAAACTTGTCCCGTATGATATCCCGCTACTCGATGGACCAAAGCTCGCGGTGCCAGGTTTCAGATGGGCACCAAGTACTTTCATGCACCGATCGAAAATCAAGTTGGACACGGAGAACGCGGGTTTGAAATCTGCCTGCACGACGCGTGGGCTCTTGGGCGACTATATGACTGTTATGCTAGCACGCCCCCTCCATGGCAACCGTGGAGGTGACGGTGACAAAGGCAAGGGAACGAACTCGATATTCCATGTTTATGTTCATCAAGAGGACGAGGATGCGCCGAGAACACGGGACGACAAAGCTCACTGCGTACTGAGACTCTACTGTAATGAAAACTGGCCCAAAGATCCCGACACCGACCCATTCGATATGCTACTTCTCGGTGGCAACAAAAGGCCAGAGAGTGGACAGTGGCTACCCGCGGCTGCTTTGGTGAGACAACGCCCACAGACGACGCGACCGGGAGTCGAGATTGGGCTAGATGCTACCGTGGTGTGCGACTACGTCGGTCGCCTACTTGTAGAAAGGCTACAGATCAACGAAGTTGCTAACAAGCACGGAACGGTAATGTCTGCCGGATCAGAACAGACTTTCATCAACGCCGCTGGGGTTTGGGTCTATCAACGGCTTTGCATACGGTAGCAGCGATCAGTAAGAAGACGGCATCTTTCAGCATATATACCCATGCAGCGTGGCCACCGAGCTAACCGTTAGACCCGTTCCGTGCGGCTCCAGACCCTATTGGGATATGCCCCTCACAAAACAGAGGTTCAAACCTCAAATCTCTGCAGTATTTGATGCTGGATGGATGCGGATACATGTATAGCGCATGGTACTCGTGCGGAGCCATCGAGTCGAGTTCATGCCCGACCGCGCGGCCATAAACCCAACTTTCGCTGGATGCTGGTCCCTCGTCGACCTGCGTGCCTGCCTCTTTCCACCACGAGTCTATCCTGCATTAGGTCCCCTCTGCCTTGGTACTCGATACCTCCGCTGAGGAAGTCCAGTGCTCGGCTGCCATCATTAGCTGGTGGCGGTGTCGGTAAAGCCGTCGAATCAGAGAACGCGATCATCGACTCAGCCACGTCGGATGCTGCCGAGCCCGGAGGGAGGAACAAGTAACCAGCTGAAAAGCAATAGAGTGTGGCGACTCGAAGGACCAGAATGACTACAAGCGATCACAAGGCAAGGTCCCTTTCTGATGTACTTAACTAGATACCCCCAAGTACCTACTCGTACTCCCCGTCCCGATTCATATTGGTAAGACTTTAGATTACTCCCACCATGGCCAGGGCGACGACAGACCGACGGCGAGGCAGTATTCAACATGATTTTCCCATTTATCCGGTTTTCCAACAGTTCAAGGGCGTCCGGGGCTGTTTCACAGGCAAAGGAACCGATCCTCAAAATGAATGTTTCTCATTCGCACGGCCGGCAGCTCATCAACATCCAATTCTGAACCCAAACCACTTCCGCACGAACCTCCAGCGGCTCGCTCGCACCATGGGATTCGAGCCTGAGGCACTGGTGTTGCCGAACGGCGCATGGCCTCATTCAGGCCAGGCTATCAAGGATGAGGACTATGCTTGGGTGGAAAACCCTGCGTCGGGGACGTTGATGCCGGTCACCAGGAAGAACCAGCCCGTGGCCTATGACGCCGTGGCAAGCCGATCCCCCAGGCACGTCCTGGCCGTGCAGGGCGCCGACTGCCCGGCAATCTTCCTCTATGATCCTGGTTCTCGGGTCCTCGGACTCGCCCACGCGGGCTGGAAGCCCTTGGTGCGCAATGTGGTTGGGAATGTGCTCGATGCTATGGTCGAGCTGGGGGCTCAGCGAGGAAATATCCATGCGTATATCTCCCCCGGCGTTGGGGACCGGTATACTGCGTTCCAGTGGGACGATGGCATGGAAGAGACCGTCAGGAGTGTTTTCGTCCAGGCCGGCCGGAGCGATCTGCTTAAAGATCCGACAATACGCCACTCCATCACCGCTGAGGATCGTACCAGACTCCAGTCGGCCCTTGGGAGAGAGGTCTGCGAAGTGTCGACCTTGAAGCTCTCCTATTTGGCCACCACGGAGCTTGTTCGCTGCGGCCTCGCCGAGTGCAATATTTCATGCAACAACGACTCCACCCTTTTGGATCGATACCCATACTTCTCGTCGTTGGATCGAGGAGCCTCGACCCCATTCGCATACCACTCGTTCCGGCGCGAGAAACCGAACCATGGCTTAAGCATCAGTCTTTTGTTCCTAACGGACAGCGATGGGAATTAGAAGATGAGAAACTTCAAGAGAAAGGTTTCCTGGTAAGCCACTTTCCTTCACCAGTGAGCCTCTCTTGGGTGCGAGTTGTATTTGAGTTACGGCCCATTTGCCATGCTAGAACCACGGGTTCGAGTGCCAACAAGGACTGTCATTACCCTTGATCGACCCTTTGGGACGGACGACGGTGTCGATCGTGGCCCAGCTCCTTCATAGCACACGTTGATTGATCCCACATTGGTGCCGTCCGGTCTGAGATTGTGTCTGTCGGTTGGTTCTGTCGTGAATATCGTCTGTTTCCCTTTCACTTTGACCGCCAGTTCGAATCTTGCCCCTGCAGATTGTCGATGGTGGTCGGACGCGCTGGGGAGGAGAGCATAGGCCGGGCCAAAGAAGACAAGCGTCCAGAAACTCGTCGTCGTGGCCAGATCTCGGACCTTGAGCGGTCTGGCCTTCACCGTCTGGTGCGTGAACCCCACAATCGTCTTGTTCGAGGCCCGTTTCTGCACATGGCCCGAGGCTTCTCCGTTCAGCATGATCTCCTTCAAGAACAGGATGTTGCGAAACGAGTCTAGCATGACGCTCAGGTCGATTGCGCTGCTGAACATGGCAGCAACCCCGAGCGTGAGGGAAGCCAAAAGAGCCAGGGATCCGAGTTGAGAGCCCACCGAGCCGTCGGCCGGCATGCTCGTCCAAACTGAGAAGCCCGTGGTGATGACAATGCCAACCATGGTCATGACATTGGCGACGACACCGTCCAGGGCAGTTCTGCCCGATTCCACTGCGCTGGTAATGTCTCTCTTCTGCCAGTCCCCGACCGTCCTCGCCTCGCTTATCTGCGTATCAGTCAGGAGGTCCTTGTCTGCCACGGGCAACACGCCCACGTCCTGGACCAGCGCGGCAGGACAGACTGAATACGTGGCGTTGGCGGCGGCTTTCCCCAGTTCCCTGAACACCGGCGACACGGCGCCGCCTTCCAATCGCGATCTGAGTTCCCCGAGCCCGACCGACACGAAGGATGCTTTGTTCAACAGACTCCAGCTCGAGCCAGCAATGACCAAAGAGAAGAAGACGTTGAATGTCCGATAGACATACCAGAAGTGGAGACAGAATGCCGCAGCGTAGACCACCACGACGACCAACCGCGGATAGCTGTCCGGGCCCCTGTTGTTGGTGAGGAATCCGTTGAATGCCAGAGTCGACACCGTCATGCCGAGGGCCGCCCAGGCACTGACCCATTCCCACACGGCCAGCTGCACCATACTCTTGGTAAGGGACGATCCCGTGGTCAACCACATCGGCGGCCTGGACAGTCGTTGCTTCGGCGTCGCTCGGCACTGTTCGACGCCCCGCGCGGCCCGCTGCTCCTCCCCGTCCAGTTGGCCCGTGTAAAAGATGCGGATGGCGTCCGATGCGGTTCCGGGGCCTAGGGGATTCATCGATTCTGTCGATCCATCACTGCCATCAGGCCAAGCGCGAGAAAGCAGATGACCGATATTCTCCTCCAGGATCGCCAGCGGCAGTTTGCACGTGCTCAGCAGTCTTGTGCCCGGCCCGATCAGCACGGCGTAAGTGGTCGTCGTCAACAGCACGCACGCCACGGCGAGGATCGTGTCCAGTGCTTGGACGCCGTTCGGGAAGTCTGCCAGCGTCGCGCTGGTGGTTGTGCTCGTGCTCGTACTTGAATTGCTAACAGGAGAGCCATCCCCACCCGCTGGTATGGTGCCTGGGGAGTTTCCGACCGGCGAGCCCAGCGGACCCCCTGTGGCAGCAACAGCTACTGCGGTCGCTTGAGTGATCAGGATTGTAGCCCATGATAGGCAGAGGCCTGCGGGGAATATGAGCAACCCATTTCTCCCCATGCTGTAAGAAGTAGAAATCAGGGATCGCTTCAGCCTCGTACGCGTCTTGAGATCTAGGTAATTAATACATGCCGCGCACGGACTGGAGGCAATTCCCGGCAGAATAACTACTGTAACAACTCTCGCGGAACAGATACATAGAATACCACGGCTTTAATGTCGCGTCACCGACGACAATCAATTATTGCAGGCAACAGATCCGCCAGCCTGATGAGCAGTTCGCAGTTCGCAGTTCGCCGTTCAGCCCCTTTACCAATGAGCCCCAACCACGTGCAGTGCAGGGCAGGGCAGGAGCAAGCGAAACCACTGCCCGCTGAAATCCCCGCGCCAAACCGAATCCGCATGTTCGACTGGGATGGAGCACACAGAATACGAGTACGTGGGAAGGAATGTATACGAGGCCGTGGACGAGCTTCGCTGGGGTTTTCCTCTAAAGTCGTCAAGTGAAACACGCCATGTGGAGTCCCCAGCGCTCTACTAGGTATGTACGAGTACACAGTACACAGTACACAGCTAATACGACGACAAATGTCCCTTTGTTTCCCTCGGACCATTGCTGATAATCTAAATGGCTAGTTGCCATAGATGTGACCGTCCGTCGTCTATGGCTTGCATTAGTTGGCGCCAAGTTCGACTTTGGGGACAGGACAGGACCGTACGGAGTACTAGTTAAGGGGCCGGATTAGTCCTACCGGTAGGCCAGCCTTTTAACTCGCTATTCTACCACGTACAGTACGAGGTACATGTAGCCCGAAAGTTTGGACCCGCTGAGGCTCAATTAGAGTTCTTCCTACTGTACTCTGTAATTACTTGGCCTTTTACTCACTTCCTACGAGTACGACGCAGAAGACGACAATCATACACTTCGCCCGCGCATAAGGTACAACCCACGGTCAGAACCGTTCAGTATTAAAACCATGTCAAGATCTTAGGGTAGTCATGGATGCCAAGGTTAATTACAAGGAACACATAGCACGAGTTTCAAACATATGGAGAATCAGTGCGCAGCGAAGAGATTTCCTGGGTATAAAGCCGAATTCGTTGTTGATTGAGCTCGCAAGGCCGGTCAATGAGGCTGAGATGCTCCTCTGGCTACCCGTGCTTGCGGTGAGGTGGCAGAAAGTCCTCAAGCCACCCTTTCCAAGCATACTCACCACCCGGGTGACAGAAGCGAAGCTTTTCACGTCCACGTGGCCACGAAGACAACTCCAACACACCTTTCATGATGCACCAAGCAGGATTCAAGACTTCAGGATGCTCAAAGAGCAACCTCTAAAGTGCCCTTGAAACCATAGGCTGCTTGCCGGCTGCGACTAAGCCACTGCCTAGATCCCACGTAGCACCTCATTCCCGTGGCAAGCAGCGCCAGATTAGCACTAGGATCCGTTCTGAGTACTCTTGCTCAGTCGTCGAGATAGGTCTTGACCTTGCCAAAGAGATTCCCGCACGTCTCACCCGCATTCTCCCCTGGTCCCCATCCTGGAGCAAACAGGTTCTGACACCAACATTCCCATTGGTTCTTTAGCCCCTGCACACAGGTCTTGGTGACTGCATCGTCAGAGCACTTGGTGTTACTTGAGAGGATCTTGAGACCATTGGTGTTCTTGCAATCCATAATGCCACTGGCGGAGCTGAAGCCACAAGTCAGCATGCATTCATCAAGAGAGGCATGTTCTCTTACCATTCGCAGTTGTTCGCACAATAGTCGCCAGTAAGACCGGAGCAGGTAGGGCTTGATATTCCTAGTCCGAGGCCGCCTTTGATCGCTTGACATTGCGCACCGCAACCATCATTACCATCTTGGGGTAGCCCAAGGATACCAGGGAGTGCGAGGCCAGGGCTGGAGGCAATGATGGCCAAGAAAATTTGGAACTTCATGGTGTCAGGTCGACTTGGGGAAGCCTCTTTCCTGTCGAACCAGCAAATCCGACTCTCGGCAAAATGTATGTGTTGAAAGGTCCACTTAGCAGAGATGAAATCTAAGAGCACAAGAGGTTGAAAGACAGAGAACTTGCCTGATCGTTGAACTTATCCAGATCGGATATATCATAGTGAAGTGAGAAATTCACGTCGGTGACGAGCTGCGCGGCGGTGACAACTCCCTTGTAGTGATATTAGTTCATAGCAATGCCAGCTGTGGTAGTGACAATTGCCTTGTCAGTGAATAACTCGGTGGTGACGGGTACCGCCACATTCAACTAGACGTAACCATTCAAGGCTGGAGTGATGAATGCACCGAGAAGGGACTGTCGGAGACAAATATGACCAAGATTCAATAATTGCCTCATGGCCTCAGAGTTAATCTGTTGAGCCATGTCGCTGCCACTTCACAGAGATGTGAAAAGGGGGTGAGCGATGGTGAAAGAAGCATTCCCATTGCGACCGCATTTGTTCCGCTGGCTGTCATCGTTTGTTTCTGGTTTAGAAGTCTGACTGCCCTAGTATTCATGATTGTAGAAGCTGATCGGAGGCAAATTCAAACGGCGGTCGTAATGGACAGGAGCTTGAAGACAACAAAGGGACACAAGCAGGGAGCGCAGTTACAGAGCGAGGCCCTCGGTTCGGAATCCGGAGTTTATCCGGCAACGTATCACGTGACACAGTCTGGCACATCAAGTCACGTGCACGGGTGACTTCCAACAAGTTTCCTTGTTGACCATCTCAACGTCACTCACTTTCCCATCAGCTATGTTCCTCCTGGCACTATCGGCGTGTCAGTCATCATGATAGACAGGATGGAGTGATAGACCATCAATTTGTAATCATCTTGTTTACAATTGTACATTCCATTCCACCCCGCTGGACTGACCCATCGAAGATGAATGGCGACATCACACCACGTACCTTTCTATTTCAGTGCGTCTCATGACGTTGCAGCGCCGTATACAGAACCCCCAAGATGGCAACAATGTGCCTCATAAGACAGAGCCGTTGTGCTCTCATAAAATGGTCTCACCGATTGGGACCCAAACCTGCTGTGATTCCGCTCTCGTGCACGCGACGTCGACTAGGCATGGCCTCGAATTCGACGCTATCGACAGGACAACATGACAGCGCCCCCATAACAGAGTCTCCAAACTCGAAAAGGCATCCTCTGAATGATCTGCCTTCGCAAACGTCCTTCCGTCTTAAGCAAACACCGGCGCGAGAACTCCTCTGTCTTGAATGGTCTCACCCACCTCGCAACATTCTGCTGATCAAGAAGGACTGCTCAGAATCAACGACTGATGCCCTCGTGGAGTTCAACAGACATGTGAGAAGTACCTACCCGAATGTGAATACACTGGTGGAACCACGGGTCTCAAATGAGCTTGGAAGTGACTTACTCGAGCAACACTTTACGCTGCCAGAGTCTGATCAATCAAGACGCCAGTACCATGAAAAGGTCGACCTGGTCGTCACCTTTGGTGGCGATGGCACCATCTTGCACGCATCATCACTGTTCGCGAAAGCCACCCGCGTGCCTCCCATTTTGTCATTTAGCATGGGTACACTGGGGTTCCTGAGCGAGTGGAAGTTCTCCGAGTACAAGCGAGCCTTCCGAGAAGTCTATATGTCGGGTGCTGCCTCAGAACGTCATGCGGTCATCGAGAGTGATCCTGCGGCCAAATTTGAGGACGCTAGGGACTTCACAGGCTGGTCGTCAGTGCGTGGGAAATCGATGGGATCAGCAAGAGGTGCAAGAGTCTTGGTTCGACAACGTCTGAAGGTCGGCATCTTCGACGCAAAAGGAAACCGACTCAGCAGTAACGGAGGTGGTAATGGAGATTTCTTGGACGACATGTACGCCATGAATGAGGTCATTCTTCATCGAGGTCGGGACCCTCATCTAGCCATTGTCGATGTTTTCGTCGGGGGGAGATTCCTCACCGAAGCTGTTGCTGATGGTATGATCATATCGACACCCACCGGAAGCACAGCATACAGTCTGAGCAGTGGTGGGAGCATTGTCCACCCGCTCGTTAGCTCCTTGCTGCTTACACCCATCTGTGCCCGAAGCTTGAGTTTCCGACCACTCGTTCTTCCATCCACGACTCCCATCACTCTCAAGCTCAGCGATAAAAACAGAGGCCGGGAGGTCGAGGTCAGCATCGATGGAATGAGACGCACAGAGGGTATCGGCGTCGGCACAGAGCTTCGGGTCTCGGGGGAAGAGATCGAGACCGAATCAGGAGTCTTCGCTGGTGGTATTCCCTGTATAATGCGAACGAGCAGTGCCGGAGCTGATGGGGACGATGGCTGGGTAGGCGGGTTGAATGGCCTGCTCAAATTCAACTATCCCTTTGGAGAGGAACGATGAGGCTGAGAATGGAGTCAACAGGTTGTTGGCGCGCACGACGCAGTCAGTCACATGGCATCCAATTCACAGTGCAAGGCAGTTCGCAAATGATGAATTCACCCGGTGCAGTGGATATTCATCCTCGTCGATTCACTTCAACAATAAAGGCGACTACTACCGCTGCTGCTGTGACTGCGTCTGTGGAACCGCGCGTTCAATTGCTACATCGACTCCTGGCCGATTTGATCGGATTCTTCCTTGGATTCCCACGACAGCACTTGTGACCTGGCGCCAGACCCCCTTCGACATCCTCATCGCCTCCCCAACCCTCCCGTTCTGTTAAGATTCGCCATCGATCTCGATACCAGCGCAGTACGCTTTCCACCGCGGCCGTTAACACACAAGGAACCTCATCTTCAGGCCCTCCCTCTGCGTTACTTACACAGTAGCTAGCGACGACATTGATCTTCAACCACGCTGAAGACGTCAAGAACCTAACCGACCACCTCCCGACCACTACTTTGAACACGGCGAGTACCATGGCATCCCAACGAGTCCAATCCCAGCTTTCTCAGCCACTCGCTCTCAACGCTGCGAATATTGTTGTCCTTCCTGCCGCTCCCATAACAAATATCCTACCATGTGCTCCAAATCAGCCTGCGTTTCCAGCCTACAGCATGGACTACAGGGCGGGTGTAAAAGTGGCCCGTCGATCAGTCCCTGCACGGCCTGCGGATGGTCTGGGCACCCATCATCCCTACCACATGGCGACCCACAGCAACCTCCATCCTGTCCTCTTTCAGATGGAGCCTACCCCAAACCAGCTCAGCGGTGTGGTTGTCCCAGATCTGGTTGATGAAGCTACAAACCAACTTGTCCTGGGCAACGATGGAACGCCGCTTAGATATTTCAGCCATTTGCCACGATGGGTTCATCACGACGTCTCGGGGATGTTGATCGAGTTGTGGATGCGCCTCGATCCACGCGTTGAAATGCGGGACATCTTGAACCGGATCAACGCACACCCCACGAAGAAGACGATCGGACCGAGTGGCTACAATATGAAGCGGAGCCGATTCAGGGAAACCGTTGACGTGCCTCCCTTTACTACAGGTCGCCAGCACCCTGGCTCATTCGAGATTGAAGTCATCAACAACCAGACTCGCGAGCAACTTCTGCTCAACACTTGCATGCTCGTTGATCTCCCTAACAATCGCATGTTCAAGCCAGTCATGGCCAGCGACAGAATGATCCTGGAATACGTTGACAGCCGCCTGCCTCTGGACTATTTCTTGCGAGGCTTTCCGGTGCCGATCCCGATTCCTTCAGATCGTCAGAACCTCGCCCTTCAACTCCGCGCGCGCCTCCAGACCCTCGCAATCCGCTGCAACCTGGGCAATCAGCCGCAGAACTACAAGAACCTTCCGGAGAATTTAAAGCCTGCGTGGTGGCATAAGAGCGCAGATCCGAAGGACCCTGTCCCCATCCATCAGCTTGACGGCCTGACACACAATGAGTGGATCACCCAGCTTTGCAGGCAATATCCCGGCATGACCAGATCCGGCACGCCACGCACGACTCCTCATAACCCTACACATACCGCTCAACCTACACCTGACCCTATGCCAACTCCTGTGACCTTTGTCACCGGCGCCCTGCAGTCACTGCGGCCTCCAGCTCTCCAGGCACCTCCCGCACCAGTCGCACCACCGCCACACATCAACCAAGTCTTGGAGACTCGAGACCGGCCGCCGGTAGGAGAATGGCATGAGTGGAACTCGGACGGCGGCATCTCCTACTATGTGGAGCTCGCACACCGCCATCCCGGCCGACGGATTTGAAAGCGGTCTTGGCCACCGTTGACGTGGGCGCACACTCGGACGTTCTTCATGAGATGCTACACATCCTTGGGAGATGTTGAGTTGTTGAACGATGCTAGCATTTGGTGGTCGTTAGAGTTGTCGTCGTCTTTGGTAGACGCCCGTCGCTCGGATTTCTCGTCATTGTACCAACACGACTTGGACCAAGCAAGCGCTCTGGGTGGAAAGAACTCCTCCATGCTTGTCTTCTTTCATTGTATCCTACTCGATTGATGTACGTCGGAGGCACGTGGGCTCTTTAGATGAGTGGATAGCGTTTAGACCGCCAGAGATAGAGATAGAGAGGGCGGGACATGTGAAAAGCCTCCAATGCATCAATACGTCCTTTGAAACGCAATAAATGTTTCATGGCCGGATTCTCGACGCCCGTACACCTTCCATCCCAACGTGACCTCGCGCCACTTTTCCTCAGGCTGGCTCGCGTCTGGCTCAATGTCGGCTCAGGCTCGGCTGAGCCCGCTCACCTTGCTGACCTCGTCGGGGCGGTGGCCTAAAGGTCGTCCCTCCTCCAGACCGTCAAGTTTTAACGAGGGCCCCAAAATAAGGTCCCTAGGGGAGGGTTCCCTGGAGACGCACCACGGCACGTTGCCTCCTCGACCCTGCGAGAAACGAGTCGGTCTTCATAAGCGTGAGAGCCTGGCACGACGTGCGCTTATGTCCCTAGCGCGAGGGAGGGTTCCTAGTGAGAATAGAGCAGTGCGCCGTTTGCTATAGCTTCCTTCAAGCGGACACACGCCAGGTTAGAACTGTTGAACCCAACAATCACACCTCGTAGTGGGAAATTCTCTGGGCTGCGCAGACTATGGCCCTGATGCGGGTGAAGGATTTTGACTATAGGGAGTTTCTAAAGCCTGCACCCTAAACCGCGTACGCTTATCTTAATTTCCGGGGTCTTGAAACAAGAGTTTCTGTTGAGCACCTCGTCCCGAATCTGAGACAAAGGGTTGCGCTGATGCAACTTACTCGGCTAACATTCCTTCCCCATTAAGCCCTAGTATTCGGCCCCCGATGGGAAAGCAGCCTAAAATAGGATATAGAGGTCTTTGACTGTCGCCTGACTACGGTGAGTCAGAGAGGCAATCGGTGCACTGAACACAGTCCTTGGGTCCACTGCCATATGGCAGCAATGCAACATTGCAGAATAGCTATATTTATGATTACTAGCTCCTCATACAGTAGCTGTGATGAAGAGCACCGGGAACTATAATAGTTATTAAAAAAAGGCCTTTATGATAGACATACAGTATCACGCGGCCAAAGAGCTACTTTGGAGCGTCCCAGAATGTATCCACAGCTAAGTAACCTAGAATATCATCCGTTTACTGCCTTTTTGCAGTAGTTCTTAGCAATGGCAAGATCCCCCAGTGATGATATAGAGAGACTCTAAATAGACCAAGGCCGGCTTGCGACCTGAAAGGATTGGGGCATATAACGTCTAACTTAGCGGGTATATGCGAAATGCGGGGTTCAACGAAACATGTCGTAGGTACTTCTCACTTCGCCTCGTTCTACACATCCAGCACGTCTTGAAAAACACTGTCAATGCGTAGAATTGACCTGGTACTCCTTCTTCGCCTCCTTCTGCTTTCCCAGCCTAAAATTACGATCGTGTTGGGGCATGGTTGCATCCTGGGGCGATCTCTGCGGTGGTGTGAGATCAATGCAGGGCTCGATCTTAACGCCCTATAAGGAGCTACCGCCGACGGCTTGGCCTGAACCTTTGCTGAGAGCTTCGTACACGGGCCACCCATGGTTTCCTACCAGCGTTGACTTTGATTTTCAAGCTTAAACTGATGTTGTATGATTGTGCTTTCCACATACTCTATCCATTTGGCGAGCTGAAAGAGTCGTGTCTACACGCAACAGTAAGATTGGGAATATGACTGTCAAAAAATGATAGATACCGTTGTATTGTCACCAGAAGAGTTCTCGTTCCCGGAGGTTGCCTGCGAAGATTCCTCTCACCACTCAATCTTCGGCCTTGTACCGACGACGTGGGATCGCTAAATCGGGCGGCTCCTCGAGAGCCGTTGTCGAACTACCATCCCCTCTCTTTCGGGCTTCATGGGCTTCGAAAACTTCACCCGCATGGAAACCCATCTCTTCGAGGATAAAGCTCCCAAAGTCGAAGTCTTGGGTCTCGACCAAGTAGTCTACCAGAGACTTGTCATCATACCCGGTTGACATGATATCGGTTCCCTCGGCAATCAGCATCCGGGCGAGGGAGCAGAACAGGTAAGTTGCTGTTGATGGAGCCTTCGTGCTCACTACTTTGTGGCAACATTCACAGACGAGAAATTCTCGTTTCGCAGTCTCTAGAAGCACCGCAGCACCAGAATCCTTCGCGTCGATGACCCCTGAGCTAATGAGATGGCGAAAAAACTCTAGTACCCACATGCACTTGTCGAAGTCCTTGTCGTTGAGCAGGCTATCAACAATCCCAGTAATGATTATTGATAATGATGCAGAAGATACGCCGAAATCCGGATCAGCTGATTTAAGAATCTGAATCCAACTGGAGAGCCTGGAAATCCAATCCAGGTCGCAACTAGACTGATGTTCAAGGGCAGTATGAAAGTTTCTCTCCAAAAAAATGGAAAGGGGTCTCTCTGCCAAATCGATCCCTTTCGAAGTCTCTCGGAAATATCTGAAGATCTCTTCATTTTCTTTGGAGCCACCGGTACTGTTAGCGATCAGCAGGTCCAAACAACTCCAGCCCTCACTAGAATGGTTAGCAACGTTATTTCAGAGACCCGCTGCCAGGTCGACGCCAGTGAGGTTGTCAAATTGCGGGCTTACCTGTTTCGAGCCTTGGGATCGGCCCCTCTGAAGACCAACATTCGACAAATGTCGAGACGCTTGTAGTATGTTGCGATCTGTCCAGACTGATTGTCAGAAAATTCAATGTTGAACATGATTTGCAGATCCAATAGAGCGAACTTACATGAAGAAGAGTAGAGCCATCGTCGACTCTGTCTCGAGGATCGAAGGAACCCTCGTCAAGCATAGCCTGGAATTCCTTGGCTGTCCCATCCTCAATACATTTGATTGTTTTGTGGTCGTCAGGAAGAATCGCGAAAGTATCGAGACTCCCAGACAGCCTAGGACAGAACCCAATGCTGTAGTGATATTCCGCAATCAAGCCTCTGGTCAAGTATCGGGATCGGGGGAAAAAGCCTGCGGTGTATGAGAGCCGCTTGATCGGAACAGGATGATGCCCAAAGATGAGTTGGCGTTGGGCCGAGATGCTCATCACTCCGAAACCTGTTTCTGCCTTCCAATTATCCCGCCACAAGATCTGTACATTCGTCCGAGGGGCGTCGTCGGTCCCAGTATTGGTGACTGTAGCGAGCTGACTTTGCATCGACAAGCCCCTTCCTCCGCTGTCGGAAGCGACATTAATGACTGGTTCCATCTCGCCATTCAGATTCTGCTGGCTCGCCAGATCGAAATCGTGGCGGAGCTTTAACCAGTGCGGCTCCAGGTATTTATTGCCGATCTCCTCAAGCGCCGCTCGGACGCTCCCTCGAACGTCCCTCTGAGCGGCATCAATGACTTTCGAGCAGTATTCCTCGAAGGAGGATCGGAGGGTATCATGAGTTCCCTTGATGAAGTCGTCCGTAGAAGTGACGTCCTTCTCAGTGCGTATGATGAAGTTGTTGCCCTGGACGTGGACCTGAGCGAAGGTCTCTGTGGTGCCTGGTTCGCTGGAGAACCTCTGTTCAGGCTGAGGTAGCTGACTCTCGCTGCCATCTAAACGTAAATTCTGTTCGAAAGTCCACCGCAACCGATTCAATGCGTTTTGCCGCCTCTCGCCATAGATAAGCGGCATGTGGATATCGAAGATACCCAGAAGACAGTATGCCGCATCTTCCTCAATCGTTGTCTGTCGATGTGCTGCCCATGATAGTCGCTCTTTGACACTGAATCGAGAAAAGGTGTTTACTTGGAGAGCTCCAATTGGGATTCCAGTTATTTCATGAATCTGTTGCTGTCGTGACTCCTTGCCTCCGAGATACTCCCACGTTCGAGAGTAGAACCGAACGGACGACGGCGCTAACAGCTCTTGTAATGTCCAACCTCGCGTGAACCATCGGCTATTCGGAAAACTTGACTCCACTGTGGAAGTTGGATCTCGAGGATTGGGAACATCCGAGAGATACACATAGCACCGAGCGGCCTCGTGGTACCAGCGGAACATCGAGTTAATAGCCTCGGAGAGCTCCGTATAGTTTTCTCTGTTGATGCAGCAAGTGTCTATCCAAAAATACATCAGGCCATCGAGTGCGGCTTGTTTTGCGCAGAATATGATTTTTTTGAAGCCATCCTTATTTTTACCCCTTTTTTTTACAATGTCCTTGAAATCTACCTCTTCACAGTCCGATCCCCATGTATGTGAGAGAATGGCGTACTCCGGAATCTGGTGGTCATAGAACGAGATCAGGCTGAACTCGCCATCCTCACACTTTAAAAGATGCATCATAGCGGCAGTCTGGCGAAAATAGTTTCGAGAGGCGAGATTTTCAAGGAGTCATGAATTCTTCATGAGGTGCGAGGAATTACGATGAGAGAGATGAGGCACAAACTGACGATGCTTAGGTGAACTATGTCTGCCAGATCTGAGCACACTGGTCGACTCTGGCATGAGGCTGCCAAAGCGCAGTCTAAAAATAATCCGATTATCCGAAGATTATCCGAGATGAAACGGCTCAGGAGCCATTGAGTCATGAACTTCATTAGGGATAGTAAGGTCAGTCTTCCTCTGCCATTGCGACATAAATATTCGAATCTTATTCCGGATAGTTTTAACCGTTCCGTATTTATATTTCCCCTTCTTCAGTCTACCCGGGGTCAATCGTGCGACTGTTTCAGCGAAGAGCTTCATAATTTTCATTTCACGAGGATCGGATCTCGGACGTTGTCTTTTGTACCTTCTACTTATTAGCACTCTCTTATAGATTCAAGTAAGTCTTTCTAGGGACACACGCTTTCTAAACCTTTATTATGTCCTCGTACCGCGGTTTACTGGCCTCTCTAAGTTCTATATAAACACGTTTATCGTCGATCTCTGACCTATCCTCGGAGAGCCTATCCTCTAATGCCGCCGCTATCTGCTCATCTAGACTTGGTCCTTTTCCTCTTCTTTTCTCCTGCATGATATTAATGGTCGATTATTCTCGGCGTTTTAAAGACCTGTATCTATGTGAGGAAGGGGAAGAGGAAACTCGGAGAAAGTGCCTAGTCAGAGAATGTGAAAAGAAATTGTTAAGGAAGATCGAGTCACCCTACGGGAGTGGTATTGGGTTGCGTAAAGAGAGGTGAGTACAGACGACAAGGAAGGCGGGAAGCATTGAGACATCAGGAGGGCCACGGGGACGATTTCTAGGAGCTCTCTTAAGCGGACACAAGATGCGCCGTACGATGCCATCAACGCTCGTCGCGACCGACCCGCCCTCGCAGGATCAAGGAGGGGATGTGCCATGGTGCCTTTCCAGGGAACCTCCAGGGGCCTTCTTTTAGGCCCTCGTTAAAACTTGATAGTCTGGAGAGAGGAATCTTGGGCCACCGCTACGACACAATAAGCAGACTGAGCGGGCCTGAGCCGAAGTTGAGGTAGACGCGATCCAGCCTAAGCAAAAGCGGCGCGAGGTTACGTGAGGTTGGCATCAAGATTCCGGTGATAAAACAGGCATTCCACAAGACACCATCACTATGGCTGCCACTACGCAAACACAGACTTCAAATATTGCCCATCTGAGGTCGGTTGGGCTTAGAGACCACACAGTCACTGAACCCCTTTCCAGTTTCGAGTCTTAGGACGAGTGGTTGAACGATGTCAACCAGAATGGCTACGTGGTCGTGCGCTCGCGAACGAGCGGAACAATACCAGCAACGCGCTTTCGACTGGTTGACCTCGTTCGGGACCGCGTTGGACTTGAACGGCCGAGAACCTGCCGGTGTAGAGGAAGCTGAACACGTTCGACAACTACTGTGTCGTGCACAAGAAGTTCATGTAGGATGCGCGGCTGGAGCCCGGGGTGATTGACGCCTTCGCTAAAATCTAGGGCACCGACGAGCTGCTCGTGCCGTTTGACTCACTTCACATCTCGCTCCCGGGCCGCAGGGACAAACCCTCTCATTCTCCCTGGCCGCACGTGGACCAATCCACGTTCCAGCGCGGACGGTACTGTATCCAAGGCATTATCCATCTCAGCCACGCCGGCGAGGAGGGACGGGTCGCTGTGGATTTCTTCAGATGATCCAGGCGTTGACGGCGGCACCGGCGAGGACAGTGCTCGCGCCATCGTTCGACCACGCGACCAAGGATCCCGTTCGCGACGCCATCGTAATCCCGGCCAGCAGACGCATCGTGCTCGTCGAGGGGAACTACTGCGCTCTGGCGAGGGCGCCGTGGAGCGATGCCGCGGCACTCATAGCGGAGCTCTGGTTCAGCGACACGCCGCGGGACATAGCGCACAGGCGCCTGGCGGCACGCCATTTGGTGATTGGGATTGTGGCGGACGAGAAGGAGGCGTGGACCAGGGCGCAAGGCAAGGACGAGCTCAACGCCCGGGACATCCGAGAGAATAGACTACTGTGTGACAAGGTGTTGGTTGTGAGTTGAACCACCCGCCAGCCGAGCGAGATACGACACAGAGCAGCATGGTTTCCGTTGGATCTATCAGAAAAGATGAATTCGAATTGTGGATGGAGTCTCCACTGAATCTGTCAGATTCGATGGATTTTTTTGTGTCGTGGGTACAGCTGGTCTATTTTGCAAATGCTCTGCATTGAGTCGGCTCTGAGTAAGGTCACGATAGCGCTAGGTCACCCTCCATCGAGAACGCACTCGTCAAAATCTGTATAAATCATATAGATCTCCATATCTACAGTACGCCCAGCAACATATGTTCGCCACACCCTTCTCTTAGTCCTTTAACTCTTGGCAGGTCAGGACATCTGTCCTTGCTCCTGGTCACAAGGAGGATCAACCTGTACGCAACTATGTAACACGTCTTGTGGATATTCCAAAGCAGGCAACCTCTCTTCATGCTAGCTTTGCACACGGCGAGAAGCATCAAGGAGTCCCAATTCTCTCTTCAAGGTTTCCATCCAACTACAGCTCGTACAGCGGTAGTCATATTTAGAAGCTGCTCGCCAGTCTTGATCTTTTGCCCTTTCGTATATCCCTCGGCATATGCAATTCGATCCTCCGCTGCCACATTGTTAGTCCATATGCCTCTGTGAGATCTCTTCAGGCCAAACGAGGCTAAATTACCTAGCAGTGCTTTGACCCATGGCTTGGGCGCAGCGTTCCGACCCTCGTCCCATACAGTCAGAAGATAGAGCGCTGTAGTCCCGTATTCGGTAAGATGCTGGTGCATGGACGCATTGAATTCCGGGTTGGCTTTTATTGCAAGGTTATAGCGGTTCTCCGTGGCTTTGGCGGCTGTCTCGACCGTGACGAGTTGATCAGAAGAGTTGTATTTATTCAACCCAAGGTCTTTCGCGACAGGGGCGAAAACAGTAGCATCAAAGTGAACATCGTCTCCAAAGTAGATGTCGTTGCGAGTGATGGAGCCATCGGCTTCAATCGTGTCGTGCCTAGCCAGGTCGAGAAGGTTGAAAGTTGCGTTGGGTTGACTTGTCGTGGAGATGTTGAACTGGAAGACCATGTCGACAGCCATCTTGTAGAAGCCAGGCTCGAAACCGTATGCGGCTTGCGCCGCTTCGTTGATCTGATCGTAATCAAGGTTCTTGCCGTCGCGGGGGAGAAAGCCATGGTTCGCCAGGGCATTCAGGCCAGGGCATGGTGAACGACCTGCAGCAGTTGGTGGTGGTCAGCTTACTGTCCCTGTCCGGGCTTCCACTCCATGGCAAAGACAGCTCAGCTTACTATCGAAAGGCCCCGGGGCACGAAATTCATGACCATTCGGCGTAGGGAATGCGAGGCATGGGATTGCAAAAGCAACTGCAGTCAGCAGGCGCGCCGTCATGACTTCTATTCAAGAAGAGCAATAGGATATCAAGGGTATCACAGCGTACTCTATCAGATGCCTACTGTATATGATGTCCTAATGACCTCCAGTCTCGAAAAGACATCTTTAAGTACTTAGGATTCACCGACGGTCGAGTAGGGTCCTATGAGAACGGTGATTTGAAATTGGTGCAGCTTCAGACGAGCGGACTTTTGGTACCTACCGACTCATCAGGTCGAATCTGGAGAAACGAGCTGGTGGAATCAAATACCGACGAAATGCTAACCTCATAAACGCCGTGGTCGCGAATACGCCCCCAGGAATACGCCTCGGGAATACGCGAATACGCTCTACACGTGCACTTTAAGTCCTCTCCGCCCGGAAAAAGCCCACAGACCATGGTCATTTCTAAAGTAGGGTAACTTTCCAGGGTAGAGGCGTTGCTCGGTTTAAATGATAATGGCATTGGTCTTATTCGTGCTTTAGGTACATATTATGCTTACACAGGAGACTGAGTTAATACCATACTCAGTCACGTGGGGCGTTGAGGCTCAGGTCCAAAGATGGAAATGGAAAGTGCTCGCGTCGAGATTCCGACGTCGAATTGGCTGTTTCACGACCGGAATCTCGACGCCCGTCCCCCTTCCATCCCACGTGATTATATCCACTGGAGGAAGTGGATATACTTCTGGACTGAGCCTCGAAGTGAGTAGTTTACCAAGAGAAGACAGCATGATATTGAAGATCTCTACCGCAAAGTCCATAAAGATTGTTACAGTACGCTTCGACGAGAGGTGATCTGGTCTCTGTATGTCCAGAGCGCAACAGGCACATGTTCTGATATACGGTCTTTGTAGGATCATCAACAGCTCCCTCAAGAGCCTCCAGCTTCCATGTAATAACCTATCGCCACCACTAGAAAGAAACTGCCACCACAGCATCTGCTCCAATTCGCGGGTGTGAGTGTTTCGTATTGTGGTTGTCCTCTTCCAATGACACAACGGCCTGAGATCGAGTGCTTGGAGATCCTCACTACCACACTCGCTCTATACTGGCTGTGGTTGTAGCACTCTAGGTGATAGCACTTTTACTAGCAAGGCTTGGTATACCTTCACCACCTCCGTTGGCTTTGGATATCGCATCATGTTTCTCACCGATCTCGGGACTTCATCGAGTCTCAGCTCGGTAGATCGACACCTCCTGTATCCTTCACGACCTGGTCGCAGATAGAGTTGAACACGATGGAGTTTTCCGTCCTCGCCTCGTTGCCAGCAGTTAAGAGGATAAATGTCGTTCAAGCCTTGATATTCCACTATCTCTCTCATGATAAAAGCCGCTATCGTAAGGCCCACCATGACCCCAACAGTCCATAGTGGAATTGCAACCGTCTTCTTGAATATTAGTGGCGCCGGCGGAAGATGAATGGCCTCTTGCGGTGCAGCGAGGCTGACCGGCCGCCCAACCCTGCCAATCGCCTCACCGACGAGGGTGAAATGCTGTGACTCTGCAAAGCAACAAGGGTGTGGCGCCAGCAGGCCCCATTCATCACGACGCCATCCGTCAAGTGCCCAGCTTTGACTCTTGGCTCCGATGAAATCATGGGGCATCCTCCACGCGAAGAGGGAGTCATCGTCAGATTTTTCAAGCAGGATTTTCTGCAGCCGTTCAAAGGCATGCTCACGCTCACCCTCGCCGTAGATTATTGCCATGGTAGTAACGTGGAAAATCCCCAACATGGAGTAGGCCAAATCTTCTTTGCGTTTTGTCGTGCGATTCGCCATCCAGCTCATTCTGGTCGCGATGCAGGCGCTGCGAAATGCGGTGCCACCGCAGAGATACTTGACATCAATTCCTGTGACGGTCTGTAGCTCATTCACCAGCTGGGACCTTGTGCCAAGGTCGTTCCACTTCATGTCGTAGAAACTTAGCTCCCGGGGCGCGAGCAGCTCCTGGAGAGTCCAGCCGCGTCTAAACCATTCCGAGTCCTCGGTCGAACCTTCAATTTTGAAGATTCGGGAAGGATCCGGGTCTTTCCTCACATCACATAGGTAGGCTAGGCAGATCTCGGCGTTACGATACCAGTAAAACATCGAACTGATTGCCTCGCTAAGCTCTGTGCTGCTCGATTTATCGATACAGCAGGTGTCAATCCAGATCCAGTCGTGTTTCAAGTCCTTTGCGACTTTGCAGCTCTGCTGTATCTTGGCCCAGCCTGATCTGTCGAGCGACCGGCCCTCATTGAAGTCTTTGAATGATATCTCCTCATTCTCCACCCATCTGTGTGAAAGGATCGCGTAATTGGGAACCTCGCCATCGGAGAATTCCTGCTGACGGATGTCGGTGGTATGAATGAGACGCATCTTCACGTTGTTGTGTGATAGAGTTTGGATTGTCCACAATTACTTAGACCTGCCATAAGCCCAAGAAATGATGATTCATACGTATGCGAGACCCCGGCAAGGGTTTTACGCGCGACGAATCAAGTGAGGCTGATGCAGAGCCAGCCACCTTGGGGGCGAAGTCAATGACTGTGCAACGTCTCGCCTAGCAGGGAGGTGGCAGGAAACCCTGCCACCATGATTACGTGGAGCACATGAGCAGCATGTCTGAGACGAGTCGATCCCTGTCATAAGCGAAATAGAATCTGAAAGCTGAGGGCTACGGTAACGCTATCTTGTCAATACAAAAATATATTAACGCACGTGACTCACGTGTAGCCTGCGTCTTTAGCACAAGCCATCGTAGGTTAATTCGGAGGGTGCCTCCTCCAGGCAGCGGCATGGGGTTGCTAAAGCCACGCGCAGGCTTAGCTGAGACAATGTTAGAGGTAAATTAGCAACTATAGGCGGGTGCCAGTGACGGGGCTCCCTGGCCCGGATTGGGGCACGATGGATTCGTTGCTCGGGCTTCGTTGACGCTATGATCAGTCACGTGCCGGACTGGCTCAGGTTCAAGCGGCGAGGCTCAGGTCGTGCTCAGGTCCAGAGATGGAAATGGAAAGTGCTCGCGTCGAGATTCCGACGTCGAACTACCTGTTTCCTAACTTTGACCTTTGCAAATTAGAGACCAACTCTCAACCACGTTCAGCGCGGTCATGCGAGTATGACATTTGGCTGGTACAAATTCAGCGATGAGAACCGTCAAGAGGATTGAGAGTCGAGGACATAGCAGTAGCCTCGCAGGGTAAAGGACTATTTATACCCTACAGTTGCTCAGCTTCTGCAGAACCTTCGCAAAGAATTTACGACTCAGGTCAACGCCGTTGTCTCCAGGTTGGACATCAAAGTTGCCAGTCAAGCATACCTGAACTGCGCCTCGATACGAAGAACCCATCGCGCCGCCCACTGCATCCATAACATGGCCGTCGAGAAAGGTGTTCTTCATTTCTGCCATGGTCATGTCTTGTGTGATCAGATCCTTCAACGGAGTCCACAGCGCTATTTCCAGCAGCACAACTCCCAGACTGTATATATCATGGACACGGTTGAAGTCGTGCAGAAGTATGTCAGGATGATAGTATAGATTCAGTTCAAAATGATCCGTCGGTCTGTCCCTGAGTGACGCTTGAGCCTCAGGCCGCGAGTATTCGAAGCCGGTCAAGAAAGGCTCATTGACGACTGGTTCTTGACTAGTTCCACCAAGAAGAAAGAGTATGTTGTCACTCCGGAAGCCCTTATGCAGCCATTTTGAGGCGTGCATCAAGGACATCGCGGACGCCAGCTTGTAGGCGAGTTCGAATCTCGCGTCCAGGAAGGGGAAGAAGGTATCACGGCCTTGTATCAGCTGGATAAGTGTCCGAGGTCCTTCTGACGACATAGAGAGGTGGCTAGGCACGCTGAAAACAAAGCCGAACCGCTCGCTAATGGAAGTAGGGATATCGTCTCGATTGTCTTTGATCAGTCCCTGACAAGGCGGAAGCGAGTATTCAGCCGCCTGCGAAGCTGCGGCTGTGACGAGCATCTTAGATAGTGCGTAAATACGGGAGGTGATTAGTTTCTGGTTCTCAGCAGAGAGATCGCTCTTCACATCTCGCCATTCAATCCAGCTGCGTAAGCCCAGGTGATCTTTAAGCTTGAAGCAGCCCGTGGTACGGGTACCGTCCCGCTGAACTTCATCTGGCTTGAAGCAATCCTTGTACAGGAACAACACTGTCGGGTTC
This sequence comes from Capronia americana, assembly GCA_016110215.1. Lineage (NCBI taxonomy): Eukaryota > Fungi > Ascomycota > Eurotiomycetes > Chaetothyriales > Herpotrichiellaceae > Capronia > Capronia americana. The sequence continues at coordinate 552,841 of JADWQD010000016.1, forward strand.
TGGCTCTGATCTGAGCTCTCTTGCAACAACTTCAGCTGTGCAGAGAGCTTCACCAGCGGGTCCGCCGAGGTGCTTTGAGCAAGGACTTGAAGAGTCAAGGTCTCTTTGATCTGAGGTAATAAGGATGCTGACAAGGCTGCGGCTAGCGATTTCGTCTCAGCGCCCCGGGTCAGATCCCGCAGGTCAACGTTCAAGCTCTTCATGTATTGGACAATCTCGGTGAATTTCTCCTTATCCCGAGTCGCCCAGCGAAACTTGTGCTCTTGCTTAACCTTGTCGCGAGAGTCTTTCAGATCCACCGCCACGACTTTCGTGGATCTGAGCTCGGCAGCATCTTTGCTGTTTATGTTGTCCTCGGTGGTCTGCATACCATAACGGATTGTATAGTCTTTCGCTCGCTCGGTACAAGCCTTCATCTCTCCGAGGATACCCGCAACCATTCTTCTTGTCGCTAATGATTCCGCAGCGAGGAGGGACTCGTCGCCATCATCTACCCTACAGTCTTCGCCCCAGACAGCTGTCTTCTGTACCTCGACGAAATACTCCAGAGCAAGGGTTCTTTGGCCGTTGTCCTTCTCAATGATGTCAGCGACTAGGTTTGCAGAATCTACCACACCCTTGAAGGCTAGCAAGATGCTCGCAACGGCAAGGCCTGTTCCGAGGCCGAGACTTATCGGCTCCACAGGCATGTTGTTGCTGTGTCTTTATTTGTACGTAGTAGATCTCCAGGTGACTTGTGATCAAGCTCTTGAGGCTGATCGAGTGTCCCTGGGATGGCAGAATGTTAGAGCATCTCGAGCAGCAATGTACAGGATGTCCTTTGGGCAGCGTGGGGGCTGAGCCGAACCAATCAACAGGCTGGTTATCGTGCTCGTGTTGGCGCCTGAGGCTGGGAAGGACAATTTCGTTCAGCCGCACTCGAAGCATCGGACTCTGCAACATAGTCCTTGAGTTGATCAGTTGGAAAGTCAAGAATCGTCTCACTGAGAACGAAGGCTGTTTGATAGAGGTAGGGACAAGCTTCTTGTGAAGATGCTTGCTTATCGTCCCCGCTTGGGACCTCGGCAGGCCACGACGTCGGAGTCCACAAGTGCTGATCCTTCTACACAAAGTCTGATACCCACGCGTCTGGCGCAGTTATCTTTGCGGCCAAGTACCAGTCAGCAGCAGCCACTTACCGCAACAGCGGGCTACTTAAAGGCCGATGACCTTCTCCGTCTCCGACTCCTTGCCGCATATCTCAACGTTCCTATCTTCAATCTTCCGGAGAAATTCGGTGTCCAAGCTTCAGCACCCCGATGGAACCGAGGCGAAAACGAACGCGTTCCTTATGTCCTTGGAACGGGCGTCTCTTGTACCGTGGTACAGCATGAGACAGATGACTCCACGACCAAAGCAGTCGAGTCTGGGACCATCGTCGCCCTGAAAAGATACACCCATGATGCATCTACGGATGATCTAGCTTCAGATAAGGGGCTGGCGGAAGTCATTCTACAAGACCTGCGGGTGCTCTGCCATCCGCGACTGCGTTCACATGAGAACTTCTGTCGCTTGTTATACATTTCGTGGGAGCCATACTCCCTTATTCCTGCGTTGGCTCTAGAGCTCGCCGCGTTCGGCACGCTCCACGATGCCCTGGCAAGCGAATTTAAGATGTCGTGGCTGCAGAAGTGTCATGTCAGTCTGGACATCACGTTAGGCTTGCACCATCTCCATGATTGTGGCCTCGTGCACGGTGACATTAAACCAGCCAACATCATGCTTCAAGAACACAATTCTCGGCAAGTTGTCGCGAAATTGATGGATTTCTCTGGAGTTACGGATACTGTCCACTATGGCACAGCCACGCATTCACAATTCATGTCTCGAATGTGGCTTCCTCCGGAGAAGCTCCTCGCGAGATCGAAGATCGACTACAAGAAGGCGGACACGTACGCCTACGGAATGGTGATGACTCAGATATGGTGCGATATAGATTTTGAGGTCTATGAATGTTACCTGGAAACTCTGGTGCCAGAGTTCTTCACAGTGACGGAGAAGCAAACGCTAATGCTATACTACAAGTGTTGTCCCAAGACTGATGCCAACAGCCTACTGAACCATTCGCGCACCCTGATAGCTGCTAGCGACGATTACTCGCGGAGCAGACTGGTTGGTTTTCCTCTCGAGGTTGTTCAGGAAGGAACTTTGGTCCCGGACCCGAACGAACGATGGGATTTCGAGCAGATTCTTCAACAATTCCATGACTTCGCTCAAGATCAAGGTCGCGAAATTCCGTAAGCCTTCGGCGTTTATTGAAACGTGCAGCAGTCTAACGTCTTACGACCAGGGTTTGCCTCGACACCACGAGCATTCTGCGCGAAGAAAACGAGTTTTGGAATTACGCAAGCAGATGGAGTTTCTTCTTAAGTACGCCCTGAGGATGTGTGCGCCATCACTAACAGATTGCTAGGTCTTTGGCGACTTGTTCGATAAAGCCAGCGATGAACACAAGAAAGTAGTGCTACAGTACATGGTTAAAGCAGCTGGACCTCCCGAGGCTGCCGATAACCTGTTGATTCCTGGTACGGAATCCGACTATCAGGAGAAAGACCGCCTGCTCAATCTCCTTTGGCAAAATACAAGAGCTGAGATTGCACGTTCGCCAAAGCAGAAGTACAAAAGCAATCTCTATTATCAGATCGCCATGTGCTACTTCATGGGTCTGGGAACCAAAATCGATGAGGTCGAAGCATTAAAATACCTTGCAATGGCTGCGAAGAACTTTGCGCGTAGAGCCATGTTCATGTTCACTTCTGTTGAGGCATCTACCAATGCTGCACCGATACCACATATGCCGCACCGGCTTTTGTTGAGTATTGCTTACCTCAACGACAGCACCGAAAGCGTCGACCTGCTCAAAAAATCGTACCCGAGCTTGCTAGCCATTCTCAAAACAATACGATTTGAGAAAGGGCTGACACTGCATCGAACCATCTGCGATAAGACAGCGGACATCCAAGGGGACGTCAGCACAGGCCCTCCCGCTAGATCAAACGACATTTTCGAGCTCATCAACTCGGAAGATATCGACGCCCTGCAACGGCTACTGAATGATGATCCATCACTCGCCTCAGAAATCAAGTACGGACTGTCAACGTTGCATGCTTTGTCTTTGATTTCAGACGAAGTAGCCATGCAGATGGCAACAGTCCTGCTGACAGCGGGTGCTTCCTTGGACGCCTTTTCATACGAGTCGCACCAGCCTTCCAAGAACCGCCTTGGTATCGGCCATGGGACTCCGCTGACCTGGGCTGTTACTAAACAGAAGCCGAGACTGTTCGCTTCACTCGTGCAGTGGCACATCCAACACGAAACTTTACCGAATGTAGGCAGGAGATCATTGGGTTTCCTTCCTCTCTATTACGGACAATCCGAAATGGCTCGATATCTGATCGAGGTTCAGTCCAAAATGGTGCAATCAGATGAAGCTCGTGCAAAAGAGTTTTTCTGGTCCATTGGATCAGAGAACATTCCCGATGATCGTCAGGGCGACTTCGATTTCGGCGCTCCTCAAGCAGAAGCGGCCCAAGCCATGCAAGGCCTCTCATGGAGAGATCTTCACGCGTATCAATTACACGCAGCCTTGGAGAAGAATGACACAAACACGGTTCTGCGACGTTGGCTGCTAGGCGGCAACTACCGGCACTCCCGAATGGATATAGCCAATCTTGTGGCTCAATGGGTCACCGAATTTGTTGATATCCCCGACATCCATGAGAATCCGATTAGCGAAGCCATACTGAAGGGCGACGGTATATCTTTGTTGGCTTTCATGGATACTTTGAAGCTTAAGGGCTACGATTTAGACCAGATTCTTGGACCGCAGGGGGTCTTGAGGCGTGGAGTCTCTTCGCCTTTGAAATGGTCTGTGCTTCATGGCACATTATCAGCTCGCAGCATGGAAGCATTTACCATGCTATTACCGCGCTTTCGACATCTTATTGAGGTGCCTTCCGATGCTGGACATACAGCTCTTATCAGAGCCTCTGGAGGCGGTAACGTTGAAGCTGTTCGAAACCTTCTCGAATATAATGCCAACGTCCTTCACTACGCCAAGAATGGAGCGAACGCTCTTGTAGTAGCATTGGCCTTCAACTATCGATCAATCGCCGAACTGCTTCTCACAAAATGTGAAGTCTCGACAGCGCTGGGCCCAAACTCGCACGGAGTGACCGCGTTTGGACAAGTGCTGGGAACATACCTCTCCGGTCGCCGGCAGATCCAGATATCAACTTTCGACTTTTTCCGCCAACACAATGCGTTAAGCTTTACACCAGATGGCAAGGACAACATTTGGCGTCTGATTTTCATCAAAGACCGCGCAAGCCTTGCTGAGCACAGAGCAGCTGATCTTCGGCTCTTTAGATACTTCCTTCGTGATGACGTGTTTGGTAGACATATCAATGATCTTGATAGGACTGGTCGGACCGCTTTGCACTATGCTGCATATTACAACCACTTCGAAGCACTGGAGATACTCCTGGATCATCATGCATCTGTGAACATCGAGAATCTACCAGCCGATGAAAGTGGACAGCGACACGGCGGAAAGACAGCAGCAGACTTTGCGCTCCTAGCGCGGGCATCTGGCCCTCCCAAACGTGTGCTGGCTGGAGGAGCGCAAGAGGTCAGAGCATGGCAGAACCGGAATGAAGTTATGCTTAAGTTGCTTGTCGACCGAGGCGCAGAATCCGGTAGTGGCGACAATGGTTACAACTTCATGGAAATTGCCAAGATCAAAGATCCACAGACATTCAGATGTGTTCATATCCAAAATTTGGCAAGTAAGTCAACTTTTTGTTACTCTATATCTCTTCTTCCCCAGCTTAATGAGACTATAGGACCACCTCGAGGAGAGTTGACTTGGCGAGGAAAATGGCCGAAGCGAATTCCTAACTGTCTGTCCAAGACGTCTCATTCTCCAAATCAACCTAAACCATGGCGAGACGATGACTCGGATGATTCGGAGACGCCAGACTCGCAAACGCAAATTTCACAGACAGAGCCAATTCTTTACCGCACCCCTGGGGGGAGAAAGATGCGAATTTCACCTCGAAACCTCACTCTACTCGGTCCCATTCTGGGCGACGCCCAGGGCCCTACGTACAGCGAGGAAGACAAGCAAAGAGGCTACGACCTTCTGCAGAAGGCCCACACTTTCATTGCCGCCAGACGAGCAGAGCAGGAGGGCACGCAAGTTACTGACCGCCCGCAGCCGCAAAGGGTTTTCACACAGACAAATGTGGAGAAGAGCTAGGATACCACGCAATCTGAAAATAACGTCCTGCATTTTCCGAGTCTAAATCTTCCTCATTGTGACCTTCGACCTATCTGTATCAGTCATCTCTTTCCCCTCCTTGCCTTCTCACTCTTGGTTCCGTTTTCCCCCTTCTCCCGTTGAGTTCCTTGCTTTTTGGTGTTCCCCGTCCCTCTCCTCTTTTCCCTCATTCCAGCTTAGCTTGTGGCCGGGAGTGTAAGGCGGAGTGTAATTCGAGGCCGGCCGACTAATGACGAACCAAAGTCTCCGCGAGACCATACCTAGATGGTCACGCCCGTCCTCAAAAGGAAGAACAGGACTAGGTATTATGGCATGTGACCATGTTGGTCGAGGATGCCATCAATGCCGTTCATCTTTCTTTCCATGAGAGTCAAATGATATGGTGAGACAAGGCGGACCGTAATTGACAGAAGGAACTCTAGAAGGCTAACGTGGACCTCATTTTGACGGTATATCACCAGCGAAAACTCGTCGGCACCGCGACTTTTGAGACCTCACCGAAGACTGAGCCACAGACAGCGCTGGCCAGATGTCCACCCGTAGAAGCCAGTTCGGAGTCAAAAGACCTCGTTGGGATTCGGCCGCAATGACCCAGCTGCGACGCTGATTCATCTGAGATCGAGCTGCTGCCTACCATTTTTCGACCTGTCGACCCGAGCGGTGACGTTCTCCCACAAAATGCCCACACCAGTCACGAAGCTGGCTTTCAAAGCGACAAGCCTCAAAATCCATTATGTCAGGCATCGCTCCTGGATCCTCTTGTTTGGTCGGGCTCCTGAAAGATGCGCAGGCACCAAAAGACGGAACGTATGCGGACACCCTTTTCGAAACCCGTTTCGTACAACACCCGTTTCGAATAAACATTGGCCGGCTTCCGGCGCAGTTTATTTCTATAGCCACACTGCGGATAAAACTCATCTTATAGCGCTATACTGCCTTACCGTGACTATAACCTCGCCGTCGCACCTTACCGTCGCCTCTTTTAGTGGTGGTGTTATAAAACTTAGCCTCGCCGTTCAGCCTTATAAGCTTCTTATAACTCTACAATCTCTCCCGCCTCTCTTACCTCGATGTACTTCTTTATGTGAGCTCTCCGCCTCTTCTCTCCGCCTAGTCTTAGTGGCGCGGTCGAGCTCGGCAGCTCATATTCAGAAGCCAGCGCATGTGAGGGTGAGGGCTCTGGTGACGGTGTTCGGCGCCGACGAGGTCTCTCTACGGTGGTGGTTGTCCGGATTGGTAAACTCTGACTTTGGCGCGGCGGCGATGGTGTAACAGCCCGTGCAGCTAAACGTGCCTCTTCCGCCTGTTCACGAGCTTGCTGGCGCTGTTGTCTCTCGGTCAGTTCATTCGCAGTGCCCTAGTAATAAGCTGCGCCGGAAGCCGGCCAAAGTTTATCCGAAAGGTGTGCGGTACGAAATGTGTGCCGAGACGTGTGTCCGTATACGTTCCGGCCCGCAGACCATGGTCATTTCTAAAGGAGGGTAACTTTCCTGGGTAGAGGCGATGCTCGGTTTAAATAATAATGGCATTAGTCTTATTCGTGCTTAATGTACATAAAATAGGCTGTAGGGCATAAAGGCCCTAAGTCGCCTATAGAGCTAGCCTTACGCGATGGCTATTGGCCTTACGGCCGGCCTGAGTACAGCCTTACGCGATCACATGATCCAACACGTGACAATACATTTACGGCACCAATCAGATGAGAGAGCACGTGACAGTGCATTTTTTGCACCAATCAGAGCGATGCCAAGACCGTTAGCTTAGGACATTTTGCCTGTAATATCCTGCTTCGCTAACGCTCCGCAGGATTATGTCATCACTTGAGTGTATTCTGAACGTTGGTGACATCATCAAACGCACGTTATGAACAGCGGAGTTCGACCCACTCGGACAGGATCACTGGATCGATGTTGACGGTGTCTTGATTTGGTCGTCAGTCACAAGGTGGGCGTCGTGGCTGCCTGAACACTCTTCGTATGAGGGGTCCAATACCGAAAGGAGAATAGTCGAGGTCCGACAAGTGCGAATAGTTGCATTACAGTAGACCTGTGCTTCATCAGGACGACGGAAAGGCTGCATCGTGGCGTGGGTGTTTGAGCTCGGCTTCAGAGCTGAAAAACAAAATCCCATAAGAACAAGGGCGGGTTTAGGATAGTGCGAGATGCTAGCTACCTGCTCGCCGAGCGGCCTAGATCTGGCCATTGCAGAATGCGCGACAGGCACAAACAGAGTAGCGAATAGTGAGTGCAGTTGAGATGGAAGGGTCAGCGGTTACACAGTTGTCACCACTAGCTTATCTCGTGCTTCAATATCGAGTACCAGGATCATTTCAGCTGTGTTTTTTCCGTTCCCACAATGGATTCTCATCTACCGACTAGTCATTGGATATTCACAGAGTATCCAATGACATCGGCAGCATACAAAAATTTATGTCTCGCCTCAAGGCTGAAGGCGACGTCCCGATCCCACAGTGATTGAAATTCTGCCCAGCAGTGTATGCCGTATACGAAACGGCTGTGCGGCTGAGGTTGAGGCCATGCTCCCGACATACTTTCACGCAATGCAAGCGGCTAGAGCGTGGAAATAGTCCGAGTGCCGCGCGATTCTGGACCAGAATCAAATTCAGCTGAAGTATGCGTGAAGACATATATTTCTCGCGGTGATCCCCCCCAGCTGCAGCATACTCACACAATCTCACCTGAGCCGGAGGAACGTCGTTTTTGGATCAGAAAACAAAAGGCTCGGTTGCGAAGTTATCCGTCCTCATCTTCTTGCCCATCCCGGCGACGCTATGACATCCATAGACGAGCTCGAAGCACATCTTCTTGAGATCGAGAAAGACTTCAAGCACGATGATACCTTTGCCAAGGGTTCGCAATTGGCTGGCATTTCATTCGACAAGACTCTAAATGCCGTGACCTTGACCGGGGAACCCGAAGACTTCAGTGTCTTCATCCCATGGAAGGTTTGGACGCCAGAACTCGCGTTCACCGATGACAACGCGCCCAAGCTAGGCGACAGTGCTCTGCAGGAGGCTTTCAAACATGTCCTCGAGCGAGGCCGTGTTCTTGCTAATAACAAGATGTGCTTCATTGACATTGCACACCTCTGGGACGGCGTGTCCGAGCCTTTCTTCGAGGAAGGTAGCAGCACTTCTACGGACGAAAGAACAAAGAGTGTGGCCAAGGCGATCGCGGATGTCATTGATGGCGTGGAAGGGGACAGCTCTGAGATCACAGTCCGTTTTCTAGTTGGAGACTTTACTATGACAAAGCATACTCTCCAGTCCGCCACGAATTTCATCAACAAGATATTCTGGCCCGGACAGCAGCCCTTGGTCAAAAAGCAGAAGAATGCTAGATTGTACATTGGTCAATATAGTCCAGGCTGGGACTTTGAGTGAGTCTCCATTATGGCCCTGATCCCCTGCTAATTGTTGTCCAGCGCCGATAAGAGCCCGTTGAATCTCCTACGCGCGCAAGCTGCGAACATCCGTGAATTGGCGGAGTGGTTGAAGAGCTCGACCGGTTCTGATATTGGCCTCGGTCAGGCCGCTGACCTTCTTGCGGGACTCGAGGACGACGTGGTGCTAAAGTTTCTCAAGGGCAAGGGAACAGCGCTGAGCTGGAACCACGGCAAGATCCTCGCCGTCAACGGAAAGACGCTGATGACGGGTGGTGCGAACTTCGCTCACACCAATGCGTCGAACCAGTACTCCATCATCGAGCAGTCTTGCAAGATACAGGGCGACGCTGCCGTCTCCGCCCATGTCTGGCAGGATTACTTCTTCTCGTAAGTTCCCGCAAAAAGCTAGCAGCGCCAACGTACCGCTGACATTGTCTCGAGATACCTGAACAAGCCACCTATTACGGATGATCGGTCCTTCGTCAAGTGTACCAACCTCAACGGTCCTTTCAACAATTGGGAAGACAGGCCTGCACCAATGTCCACGGCCGAACCATATCAAATAAAGAAGACCGCTAGCACGGGCGCAAAGGTCCTCAGCATTGCTCAATTGGGCGACTGGCACGGCCCCATGGCAGATCTCCGGTATCCAGTCCAGATCGTTCAGCTACTCAAGGACCTGATCCTCAACATTGCTTGGTCCCGGCTCTCAAAAGTTGACGAGACAGCGGACGACCAGACGAAGAAGATGTTCAAGATGCTGCCCATACAGGGCATTGCCATGATTCTAGTCAATGCGCTTTTCGCCGAGAAGCGTGGCTCTCGCGATCAGCTGCTCCAAGCCATTGGCCGGCCGCTGATAAATCCTTACAAGGATCTGCAAATCAATCCCAATGCTTGGGCTAGCCGGATGACGAGGCTGAATGCGATCGCCAACGCCACCAAGAGTGTTGTCATTTGCCAGCAAAGGATTGTGCTCAACCCGAATGACGACCAGCAGAAGGTGTATGACTTGATAAATGACACGATGCATCTCAAAGGGGAGCAGAGGTGGGATGGAATGACATGGCCTTACGGTATGAGAAACTCCATCACGAACATGCATGTACCATTACTGATGCCATACAAGACCTCCTCATAGCCCTTTGCTACGCCATCATGGCAGACAAAGATGGCAACGGCTCCGCGAAAGTCGAAATAGTGCTCTCAACCGACGGCGGCCACGATGAGAACGCCGACAAGGACGGTGGCTGGGGCGACAAGATGCTCATCGACGACTTCAAGAAGCGACTAAAGATGGTGCTGCGCGGCATGGCCTTTCTGGCGAACTTGCCTTTTGTCATGTCATTGGCACAGGCGGCCGGCATCGAGACGGCCAAGAAAGTCACCGCAGACCAGGAGGCGGAGCTACAAGCTACCGCGAAACTTTTCACCAAGAATGCGGACTTCTCGCTTGGTTTGCTGGTGGCAGAAGAGACCCCAGCGTTCGTGACTGGAGGGCCGTTGTTTGCGTCCTTTGACCAGTACGTCGACCAGCGGGTTACGCTCGGCAGAGTTCTCAAGGGTCACGAGATGGCGTTCAACGCACAAGCTGGTAATCTCAACGACGCGCAGAAAAAGGCTCACGTCAACAACCACAGCAAGGTGGTCTACGTCGACGACAAGTTGTTGTATATCGGGAGCGACAACATCTATCCTTCGTATAACGAGGAGCACGGTGTTTGGATCGATGATGATACAACGATCAAGGCGTGGAAGAAGAAGATCTGGACGGAGCTGTGGGATCATCGTACCATTCGGTAAGGGATAGGGATCTTTTGCTATCCAGTTGTACTCCTTCACGGCCCGTGTGCTTTCTATGCTCTAAGCTCCTTCAATTGATCTTCAATCTCGTCCTCACTGATACTCAGCACCATGCACAAGCACTTGAGATGCGAGAGAACTTGACTGGCGACGAAGCTCGCTTAGTAGACCCAGAATGCGTTGATAAGCATAAGAGTGTTCCCTGTCACGTGCACGCTACCACTTTATGCACGCCTTTGCAATTCATTATGGCTGTTATACATTTATTAATTAAATTGCAACCGCGCATCTGAATAAGCTGTAATTTTACATTTACAGGTATAAATATATAACTATCTTATTAATATAATTTATACCCCTATAAATACCTCGGGACAGTAACGTTCCTCCGCGGCCGACTAGTATACTGTTTAGCACCCTCCTCCTCCTCCTCGCTGTCTATAATAATAATAACCTATTATTCGTGTGCTGGTACTATAGTTAAGGTCTTTAATATAGTGCCTTAGTATTAGAGACCTTCTTAAAGCTATTAGTTTACCTATTTATTATAAATTATCTCGGCCTTTTAGGTCTGCTTTTTAAGGCGCTACTATTCTCTCTTTTATCGCCTTTATAATACTAACCACTAGTTCTTTTCCTTTTATAGCTGTTATTACCGTTTATCCTTAGCCTTTTAAGTATACTTTTAGTTTTTTTAGTATACTTAGTCTTAAAGATACTATTATATAAACTAAATTTTAGCTAGACTAGACTATAGATTAAATAGTTTTAGGTTAGGTTTTTAAGGCTAGTATCCGGTCTAATAGTAGTACTTAAATACTTTTTAGCTATCTAAGCCTAAGTTTAATAGGGGTTTTTCTAGTCTTATAAGGCCTAAAAACCCTAAAAATTACTAAAAATAATAGTAATATATATTATTTTTAGTAATTTTTAGGTTTTTCGCTATTCTATAGGGTTTATTACTAAAATTATTATATTTAAGTACTTTATTAGTAAATAGAATTACTATTTAATAGGGCCTAAAGCTCTACTAAATTATATTATTTTATTAAATAATTTAGTATTTAATCTATTATTATAAACCTAAAAGTACTACCTCTATATAAATTAGGTCCTATACTAGATTCTAGTAAGGAACCTAATTATATTAGTGAATAGTACTAGAGAAGATAGCTAGATATAGGGGCCTAAAGTATTATATAGTACTTAAGTATAAGTACTATAAGCCCCTACCTAAAATAGGTATAGGACTAAATATATATACGGAAAAAGGGATTATATAAGCTAATAGCCCTTAGGTAGTATTACTTTATACCTAGATATATATAATACTAAAAGAGGGGAAAGAGATAAAAGTACTCCCTTACTAGAATACTAAGGTAGTAGCTTTTCCTTCCTTCTTTAAGCGTTAAGTTATTATCTATAGAATTACTAATATAAGAGTATTTAGCTGTGTTAATTATTAGTGCCTACTGTATAGCGGAGGTCCTAATATCTATAGTCTAAGCTAAACTAAAGAATATTATTTTATCTTTATTAATTTTATTAAGATTATAAAATAAAGACTTTTTATATTAACTTTATCTCTTTTCTATATATATAGTATACTATAAACCTTTCTCCCTTGCGTTGCGAGGACAAGCCACAACTATACGCATGATGCTGCGTTGCCTGAGATGACTTCAAAGGTTCTGCCAGACGTCTGAGCTCAGCCTATACTCTGAACTGAGCATCTTCACATGGCTATCAACAACAATGTCAATCTCGTTGCGAATTTTGTGTACTTTCGGTCCTCGCCACAGAGTCTGATGCTTGGAACGGTGAATTCAAGGTCGTGAAACCAGCGCTGCACATCATCATTATAACCACTTTCCCTGTGCTCGAACACACGCACATGGACTTCCCTGCTCGCGACAAATGAGACATTTGACTCCAGCTATAGATATAAGCTGGATTAGCGGAGGCCTGGGCAATAAGACTGCCATGCCCTCGTGCCCGTACTGCTGCGCATAGTCAAGCAGGGACCGACCATAATTGTCACGAATGTTGATGTCGATCCCTGGTATGTCCGACAGCAACTTCACAATGTAACCCATGAAGAGTGAAGACTCCCGGGTTTACACTGATGGCGTTCAGGAAGGGGGGAACACGCCCCAATGCCGCAAGAAAGGACAAAGCAAGAACCTTCCTCGAAGAAGCGCATGTTTTGAGCTAACTCGGTCGAGATTGATGGAGTACCCGTTCTGTGATCCCTTTCGCCTCGAGGGAGGTCTGGAATGGATTTAGGGATTCGAACCAATATACAAGATCTCGGACTACCGTGAAAGGACAACCAACCGCCTCTTCACTGTGGACAACAGCCATGAGAGTCATCGCTCAACTGACTTTCTTTGCGCTCTCCCGCAAGGAGGTGGTTTTAGATCTTCGAATTCAAAATGCCCACCTTGTCATGGATACATGAGATACACAATACGCCTTGCTCTGTCCTCAATTCCGCCCTGAGCGTTGCCATTTTACGACCGGCGGCGACCACCGAGCAGACGACGCGTACCGCACTTCCGGAAGGGACAGCCCGATGGAATACAACGTACAGGGACCGACTGACGCCCATATTCTCCCAGTAACCCGGTGCTCCGATCATGAGCAAGGCCGTGGAGCTGAGGTTGTCCAACAGCGTCGAGGCAGCTCCGCCGTGCAGATTGCCGTCTTTGTTGCATAGCGAAGCCGGGACTCGGAGACGGTAGATGAGTTCCTGCCTGCTTTCAGAGTACGAGTCGAAGACGACTTGTTGGAGAGGGTGTGTTTCAAAGCCGCTGTAGCTCTCTGGCTGGGTCACCGATAGGAGGTACGCATGGATCCGGTCCGGAATCGAGAGTTGGAAATTGGTCCGAAAATACGCGTCTTGGGTCATCCTGGTAGAGCGATGCACACACAGATGCTGGAGTCTCGGCAGACGGGCGGCGTGTGTGCAGCATAGGGCGGGCAAAGGGGCGTTCCCTGTTATGATCAATGTTGGACGGAAAGTGTCTTCCGTACCAAGGCCCAAGTGGCCTCCTGCATTCGCCATTAGCGTTTCCGGCCTCCGACTCCTGTACAGGGGATCATTTCTCTCGACCTGAAGGAGTTCGAGTATATCGGGAGAGGGAGGTCGGCTGCTAGAGGTGTGCCAAACGGTCCCCGGGACACACCACTCGCCTACAGTAAGCGGGCGTTCGGATCAATCCCAAGTGTGAGTACCGACTATTCTAGACCTGATCGAGGGGGTTGGGAGTCTCCGCGCGCTCGGGAAAAGGGTTCCGAAGCACTGCACTGTCACGCACCTGGTTTGTTAGCCTCCGTCGATCAACAGCTGCGGCGGGCATTGTGATGTGGAAAAGATGACAGACGCGCTCCTGAAGCTCAATGCCGGCCGGAATATACCGGCACTGGGACTAGGCGAGTTTCCGTCTCATTACATACCCCAGAAAGTCTTTTCTGACGGATGCATCTAGGTACAATACATGGCAAAGTGCAGAAGTGCCAAGTGCGCTCTGTCCTGCCGACGCCTGTGCCGTTCTTGCAACATTTTTGTCACGCCGGCAAGAAATTGAGCACAACAAGAGAATTGCCACACTCTCCGATCAAGACCTTGCATCCCTGGGAAAATATGTCGGAAGCTTAGTGTGACACGTTTGTCTATCCAGAATGTCGGGGTTTCTTTTGACTTTCCAGACAAGCAGTGAGTTCACGTAGCCTCATTGGTCATGTTACGAGCGCCCTACTTTCTCGAATCCTGTAGTCAAGCTGTATTTCCTTCATACAAGACTTGCTTGCTCCTCAACGTGGCTGATTTGACAATTTCATTCATCTACCTTGCGAAGATTCTCTCCGCAACCTTCCGGGGTGAATCTATGTAGGGTCGTCCGCAGGGAGCTGAGCCGGAGTGAGAACATGAGATGTCTCTAAGGAAACAGATGGAGAATTTTCCACTGGGCATTGTTCTATTCAAGGGCACCAGCGTAAAGAGATCCTTCTGTCCACAAAGCCCGCAAGGCTCACAATTTAGAGACGCCTGCTGAATGGACCAAGTTGACCTGTACACGAAGCCATACATACAATGTATCGAGCGACCGTTGCTTGCGCGAAGACCGAGAGCAATAGGTGGTGGATGTTTAAGCGTCCACCTTGACAGCAGAGCTTCGACGGCGGGCATGCTGCACGGACTGCTGCAGGATGATGGCCTCCTCTGCGGCAAGGTTGTCTCCGAAGGCTTGGTCCATCTCTTCCAAGGTCTTGCCCATTGTCTCGGGAACCAAGAAATATGCCCAGATGCCGGCCAGGAAGCAGAAAGAGCAGAAGAAGATATAAGTGCCAAACTTGATGGAGTCGAGCATGGGAGGCACCGCGATTCCAATGATGAAGTTTGACAACCAGTTGACGGCCACGGCCAAGGCGACGCCCTTTGATCGGCACGAGGTGGGAAACACCTCGGGGGGCAGGGCCCAGCCGAGTGGGGAGTAGGAAACTCCGTAGACCAGAATAAAGACGAAGGCCATGGCCACGGCGGCCCAACCCGCGGCGGTGTTCGCGCTCCAGTCGTCCTCATAGATGCCAGAGAGGACCGAGATGATCAAGTAGCAGGTGGCACTGCTGAAGCCGCCGAAGATGGCGAGCGGACGCCGCCCGACCTTGTCGATGACGATAAAGCAGACCACGACGGCGACCAGCTGGAGGATGTTGAAGACACCGGAAAGAATCAGAGCCATCTCCGCGGACTGGCCAATCGATTCGAACAAGGTCGGAGCATAGTAGATGAAGGCGTTGATGCCACTGAACTGCTGGAAGAAGCAAACGCCACAACCAACAGCTACGCGGCGCCACATCTTCTTGCGGAAGAGGTCGAGCCATTGTAGGATTTCAAGCTTGAGACCCCGAGCGCCCGGGTGCATCTTTTCCTGGTAAAGCTTCTGGAATTCAACCTCGGCGAGGATACCTTGGTACTCCAGCTGGACACGACTGTCGTCTGGCGGCAGCCGCCGCAGTTTGGCAAGCGACGAAAGACATTCGAAGGGGCGGTCCACGAGCGCGAGCCACCGAGGAGAGTAGGGGAAGAAAAAAATCCCAATGCCTAAGAACGTTTAGTGTGTGAGAATGTGACGAGACTGTTGGGCGGCGTACCCAGGATGGTTGCGGACACCATCTGCAATCCCAGGGGCAGTCGGAAGGCGATTTCACCGTCCATGTATCTCGTGCCGTAGGTAACCCAGAAGGCGATGACCACTCCGCCCACGATCGAGATAGACTCGAGCACAAGAAGCGTGCCCCGCAGGTTGGGAGGACTGATCTCTGAAATGTACAGCGGAGCGCCCTGTGTCATGTCAATTCGTGTTGGGGACTGGACAAGAGTCGTGGGACACATACCATCGCTAGAGTGCCGACCCCGACGCCGCCGATAGCTCGCCCCGCAACCAAGGTACCGTAGTTTTGTGAGGCAGTCTGCATGATGGCTCCGATGGTGAAGATAACGACGACGAATGCGAGAGCGCGCTTCCGCGAAAATCGGTCGGCGATGTATGGAAAGAACAGACACCCGACAAAGCTGCCGAGCTGCAACATGGCCGTCATAAAGCTCTTGCCGAAAGCAGAGTCGGTTCGTGGATAGACCCGGTGGAACTGAGGCATGACGTTGATGATCGAGATGACGCCCTGGTCGTAACCGAAGGAGAAGCCACCTAGAGACGCCAGAAAGGCGGCTCCGAAGACGTACGGGGAGCTGGCAATCCCGCGGATGCCATTAGGGCCATAGGAGACATGTTCCGCGAGGAGGGCGCCCGGTTCAGTGGTCGCAGCGCCTATGTATTCATCATGTTGACTGTTGGCGTTCCGGACCTCGTAGCCAGGCATTTTCGCCTCGGATCCTGCAAGGTCAGACATTTTTTCCTGGGTCAAGAACAAGAGACGTTCAGGTAAGGAGGTGCAGAAACCGTGATAGGTGAGTAGAGGACCCATCTTATATACACGCACGTAGCAGGTTTTTCCTCCACACCCCAGAGCTTGGAACCGTGGAACCTCCGCAATCCTGGGGGCCGCCCCGGGATTTTGTTTCCGCAACGGAATGTATAACAATTGGACGGGGTGGGGTCTCGAGTCTTGACCCGATGTCACCATATCGAATCAAGACAGGATCTAGGCAAGTGTCCGGTCCGGGAGCCTTTCTTTCAGTGACATCGTCACCTGACCTCGACGACCGGGACGAACGCGTCGAATCTAGTGGCTAGATGTCCTGCAAAAGCGACCCGAAGATTACGAAGCATACAAACTCCCGGCAGAACGCAGAGAGGGCCCGAAATGCGACAGCCTGATATGGTTCTCTCATTTAGAGCTGGACCGGGGGGAGGATGATGGTGGTCATCGTCAAGCATAATAAGCCGAGACTAAATGCTACATCAATCGGCCTGCGTGAATGCCTCCCGTCACCAAGTGATCCTCTGAGGTCGTGTATGCACTTGCGTCCGACAGGAGATACACCGCGATGCCTTTCAAGTCTGTCCGATCGCCCATCCGCCGCATTGGAGGCTCACCCGTCATGATGGCAGCCAGATGAGGGTACTTCTGAGCCAGGGTGAGCGTCATGTCCGTCATCATATATCTGCATTGTCATTCAGTCAGTACTTTGTCGCTTAGGACCCGCAATAAAAGGACAGTACTTACCCAGGAGAGATGCTGTTGACTCGTATTCCCTTCATGGCCAACTCGACGCCCAGGGCTTTGGCCAACGACACAACGGCGCCCTTACTGGCGCAGTAGTCACTTGTGGTCTGGCCCTTGCTTGCGACGTAGGCGGCGACAGACGCAATGAAGACAATCGACCCACCCCTCTTGCCGTCCTCCAGTGGCGGCTGACGCTCCATCTGTGCTGCTGCCAACTGTCCGGCAAAGTATGTCCCCAGGACGTTGATGTTCATGCATCTTGCCACAGAGTCCGGTTTCCGTTCGAGGTAGGGTTCGTCAGGGCAAATGCCCGCAGCCGTGATCCTGCCATCGGAGTAAGACGTGACTTCCAGCATAGCAGTGTGGAATCTTACAAGCCGTCTATCCGCCCAAAGTCCCTCGCGATTTCATCGAAAGTGGCCTTGAGAACGTCGAAATTGGTTACATCGCTCCTGGCCGCTTGTCAGTCTTGACCACCGTCTTCTCCAGTGTTTCGAGGACAGTCCTGACTTGTAATATCCAACCTTGACATTCGGCATCTCCTTGAGTTTCAGATAGTGAGGATGAGACTCCGACGTGAGATCGATGATGGCGACATTCCCACCGGCTTCGGCAACGGCAAATCCGAGCGCAAGTCCAATGCCTCGAGCTCCTCCAGTGATGACAACCGTGCGACCCTTCAGGGAGAACAAGTCGAAGACCGTCCGCTGGAGAAACTTGTCAGGATCGGCTTCCAGGAGCTGCTCAGGTTGAACCAGAGCGCCGACCATGTTGACGGCGTACGTATATGGCCGTCGGACGAAACTGAGAGACAACGGTGGCGACGAGATGATTTGAAGTCAACGGCGACGCGAGCTGCGTGACAAACGTGGAAAGGGAATCATCCTTGTCACGCACCAAGAAAAAAATAATACCATCCTGCAAAGTGGAAGAAGCCAGCGCGTCGGGAACTGGTTCCCGAGGACGAACGGCAGTGATCCTGGTAGATCGAGGGTGGGCACGGCCAATGTCCGCCGTCACTCACGTCTCGCTCGTGCGGTCAATACCTGTGGTGGTTACACTCGAACATTTCTACAGGTGTCGGCTGATGTCGTCCTCCGGGTTAGGATATGTATGGCACATTGGCAGAGCACGCCCGGATTCCGGATTCCGACCTGCAACAGACCAAGTTGATAATAAGGACCTTTCGGCAGGATGATCGATCTCGCTGTCACCCTGGGTTCTTGGATTATGCTGCACTAAGGATTCCGTCTCTGATCTCACAATGGTGTCGCCGTACGACCAGAGCCTCAATGCCATCATCATTGGCGCCGGCCCCGCCGGGATCGCGATGGCTTATCGCCTCAAGCACGATCTAGCATTCGAGGATTTCACCATCTACGAGAAGCTTGATGGGGTAGGAGGCACTTGGAGAGCGAACAGCTACCCTGGATGGTAAGCCGTCGCTCGCGCCTGGAATGGTTCGCTCAGCTAACAGAGACTTCCAGCGGATGCGATCTACCGTCGCATCTATACTCTTTCAGTTTCAACCTGAACCCGAACTGGTCGAAAGAGCTTTGCGAGCAGCCTGAGATTCTCCAGTGTGAGTGTCCGTCTGACGTTACCGACCGCTGCTTTTGCTAACTAGACTCCACAGACATGGAAGATACAGTGGACAAATTCGACCTGCGGCGACACGTACACACCGACGTGGAATGCACCGGAGCAACATGGGATGCGGCCCGGCAGAAGTGGCGCGTTCAGCTGAAAGACCTCAAGACCGGGATTGCGTTTGAGAGAGCAGCGTCCGTGTTTGTTTCCGCCGTGGGCGCCATCTCTCTCCCTCGCCAGGTCAAATTCCCGGGTATGGAGACGTTCAAAGGGTCAATCTTCCACACCGCACGCTGGGACCACTCTGTGAGCTACGAAAACAAGAGGGTGGCCGTCATTGGCAACGGCTGCAGCGCCGTGCAGGTTGTCCCCGCGGTCGCGCGGCAGGCCAGCTTCGTCAAGCAATATGCCCGCAGTGGTCAGTGGTATCACCCTCGGCCGAATCACATCTTCACCAGCTTCGAGAAGTTTGCCTTCCGGTGGCTGCCTCTCTGGCAGCGACTGCTCCGTCTGCGCATCTTCATCGACGCCGACGAACAAACCACCACCTATTTCCCAACGCCCAAGGGCCTCAAGGCCAGGGAAGCAGCTGAAGAAGAGTCGCGCGCGTACATCTACTCCAAAGCACCCCGGAAATACTGGGACTTCATCGTCCCCAACTTCCCCCTCGGCTGCAAGCGCCGCATCTTCGACCCCGACTACCTCGACGCTCTGAATCTCCCCAATGTCGAGCTTCTCAACCAGGGAATCCAAGAGATCACCGAATCCGGTATTGTTAGCTCGGGCGGCGTGAAGGATGACTTTGACATCATCGTCCTGGCCACCGGATTCCAAGTCGCTCAGTTTCTCGCCCCGATGGAGATTATCGGAGCGCACGGCAAGTCGCTTGCAGCTCAGTGGGACGAGTCGCGGGGCGCGCAGGCTTATCTGGGCACCTACGTTCACGGCTTTCCCAATCTCGCCATCCTCTTCGGCCCGAATACTTTCCCGGCCAACAACTCGGCCCTGTTTGCGTGTGAAACGCAGGTCAACTATGCCATCCGGACACTCTTCATTCCCCTCATTGACGGCCGCGCACGGGTGATTGAGGTGAAGCAGGCGGCCGAGGATCGCGAGACCCAGGCCATCCATCAGGGGCTGCAGCGGACGGTCTTTGCGGGTGATTGTTCTAATTGGTATATTGGAGCGCACGGTCGGAACGCCGCGTCCTGGCCGGGACGAGCCATCTCGTTCTGGTGGCGTACGATGTTTCCGGACTGGAAAGCTTTCAATACGGAAGGCGAGTCACCCCTCTGGCGCCTCAAAGCTGCGAAGAGGATGTGGTGGTCTCTGTCGTCATGGATCATGGTCTTGGGCGTTCTTGTGGCACAGAAATGGTGGTATCCGGGATTCGTCAAGGCAGTGTCGATGTTTTCCCTAACGCGAGGAGCAGCATAGGAGGCAAAAAAAGTACATAATACCCGAGAGAGCGTCTGATATGGGTTTCAGCCTCTCGGCCCGTGAGATCCAGCCCTCAAGAAGTACGACTTCTCTTTTCCCCCGTGTCGGGCACTTCTAGCCTTTGCCCACGTGCCCTTTTCGTTTTGATTCTCGCGTCTTCCTTTCTTCGGCTCCATAGCTGCCGCAGCTCAAGCAAGCGATCCCTGGTTCGCTTTGCGCTTTCATACGAGCGGCCGAGTTCATCTAGCGCTCGAAAGCACGTGTTAAGATCTCCGGCCAACCTATCGTTCTCTTCTCGATCGCGAGCGTGAGTGGAACCTGCGGCCGTAGTCAAGCCGAAGATCAGGATAAGTGATGCTGAGAAGATGATGGTGACGACGTAGACATTCATCATGCGAAACCCGTAATGTGATTCATACAGTCTCAGCAGCGACGCTATCTCCGAGGCTGCCTTGCGACAGATCTTGCGGGCATGCTGATACCCGGGTCCGAGGTTGTTCGGCGGTTGAGAGCTTTGCGATGTCCAAGGTCGGTGGACCAAGATACAGAAATTGTGATAGGCCATACTGGGGACGGGATTCAGCCATGGGCAACGCGGGCAGGCGAGGGGGGCTCACTGTAAGATAAGAACCTGCGGCAAGGTCGGCTGCTCGGTTTGTGTCCTCAGGACCGCCGGGATGGTCTCGCGCCATTTCAATAATCGCGTTGTTGTTTCATTGGACAAGGTTTGCAGTGCAGTCTTGGATATCGTCACGCAGCCATATCTGCGAAGAAGTCAGTCCAGCGTCCCCAGAAGCCAAGACGAAGGGCGCACAAGATTCTAATAAGGGGGGCCAACTCTTCTGCGAGCTTTACCCATTGCTCCAGAAGAAGACGAGAAAACTGTGGATCCACAGATGACGGAGAATGTGGCGATGATATGGCGGGCAGATTCACCCCGTCGATTGTAGGCTGATTGAAGGCGCGTTTGACCGTAATCTCCTCACTGTCAACCCGGAAGGGACGTCCGAGGCTGAAACTCCAAAGCCTTAGAGAATTAAACGTGTGCCATGAATCAGGACCAATGTCACGTACTGGTTGACCAGTATACAGCTCCAAAACGTGGTCCTGCGGGCTTCGGATTCTGCAGCGCTGAAAAGCCCAGTTTTCACATAGGGATCGCTGTCGATGTGTAAACCAAGATCAAAGGATAATCTAGCCGCCATGCCTAGCGGGGGTGAGTCTGCATCCAAATCAACCTTTGGCCCAGGGGACGTACCGCTGTACAGCCACAGTCGCGTGTCGCGGCCTGCTGCTGCCTCGTGACCACTAAGCAGCACCATCGTGTGCAAAGTGGAAACACAAGGGCTGTTAATTTCGAGCTCGAGCAAGACCTTGGCTTTGTCCGCGAAAAATTCCGGCAGAGGCTTCGGGAACGTCACAAACGTGGGATGATAGCGTCCTTCGAAGGCCGCACCGATCGCGCACCTGTGAACTGTTATCAGTCTGACCTCACATTCGGGTTCTTGTCTTACATGGCGGCCACCAATGACTCGGAGCAGTATTGACTCTGACTCTTTGGATTTTGTCGGCGGGAAGCTTCGAACAGCGTCCTATCAACAAGTGAGTGACAAGTGTTGTACCATTCGAAGAAGAGGCTGAGAAGTCGCTCTTCCAGATCTTCTGGGATCTCGCGGTCAAGCTGAGAGTTCTCCAGAGCGAGAGCGACTTCGCGCCTCTTGTCTTGATTGGATAGGATGTCCTCCCGTTGAGTCGAACCGTTTGCGAACAGGTGTTGGTTGGAAGCACTTCCGTAGAACCTGACCCTTCCCTCAGCATCCACGCTGAGGGATCCAAAGCGTGCAGCCAGGTCTGGTACGATATTCGTCTCGACTTCATCATCCGAGGTCGCGGCCGTGTTTGTAGCATCGTCGCCGCGGATCACGGTGTCTGAGTTCATGTCAATGGGTAGGCCATTAACGTCATACTGAAGATGAATATCACTGAAAAGTTGCCATGGCCAATCTGACGGACTCACTTCCCAAGAGCCGGACGGGACAAGGTCAGCCGGGTTGTTCAAGTCGAATTGCATCGACGGATTGGACTGGAGACTGTTGACCAACGTAGCCGAGTCCAGACTCTGATGATCCGTCGAATAATCGTATGACGCGCTTCCAGGAAGCGCCCCCAAGTCCTTTAGCCCCTCTGCTGGATCCCACTGTAATCCGGGATAGGGACCGGGAACGGGAAGTACCTTGTCGAGTGGGAGATCCAATTGAGCACAGACCTGCTCAATCAATGTTCGTTGTTCCGCTGCGATCGGAGGGAGTAGAAGGGCATTCGCCAGGGCCAATTCTGTCAACTGCTCCAAACGCTTGAGGAGCACATCGACTGCAGCCCTCAGGGATACTCTGGGAGGAGTCAAGAACAAGGCC
This sequence comes from Capronia americana, assembly GCA_016110215.1. Taxonomy (NCBI): domain Eukaryota; kingdom Fungi; phylum Ascomycota; class Eurotiomycetes; order Chaetothyriales; family Herpotrichiellaceae; genus Capronia; species Capronia americana. The sequence goes on from JADWQD010000016.1 coordinate 575,503, forward strand.
AAGGAGCGATTATATCTTGGATGCTTGTGTGTTCACGTACTTCCGTTTATCATCCTTGTGAGAATAGACGCACCTCTTCCCTCTCCGCGAGCAGCTCCCGCACACGGGTCGGATTCCATCGCACTTGGACGAATTTTAGCAGTGTCGGACTCGACGAGCGGCTGGGCCTTGAGCCTACCTTAGTCTTGTGATCGCGACACACCTGGCAGGCGGTAGTTATGTGCCTGCGCTGCATCTTTCTTTCGACATGGGCACAGCTGGATGGTTTTTTTTCACAGGACAGCATAAGCCGTAAACTCAGAGGCAGAGGAAGTAATCCGCGTAAGCTTTTAGTTTTACACCCCCCCCTTTTCCCCGCCCCCGGCCATGCACGTGACTATCAAAGCTGCTCATGTTCCTTTATGGGGACGATGCGCTGGTGATCATATGTTTCGTCTCTGGAATGATCTAACAATACTCGAAATTTCGCAGAACCACACGCCCTACCTGGACTCATCTCGAATTCCCCCAGAGTACCAGCCCGTCCCCAGATGAACGGCTGACTCGCGAACTGGTTTCCGGACTCGGACAAATGGCAATGGCGTGTACACAACTTCCAGTCACGGAAAACATTTTCCGATATGGGAGCAGCGCTGTAAGCTTCAATCTTTTGCCTAAAAGCTCGTGCATCCAGACGATCTCACCCGGAACAGCAGCATAGTTGTCAAAGATGGGGAGCCTTCCGACGCAGTCTTACGGCGAACTGGCCCTTGCAAAGGTAGGTTGCCTGTCCCCCGAAGTCTGAAACGCTGACCCTGGAATAGCTGAGTCGGCCGGAGCTATTCATTTCTGACGCTCTCATCGGAGGCAAATGGACCAGCAAGGAGCAGAAGTTCGCGGTTACCGGCAAGGCCTCTGCTTGGATGTTTTAGGGTGCAGGGTGCTAATGAACTATCATAGAGCCGTCGACGGCGACTAAACTTGGTCAGGTTGCGGACTGCGAACAGGGGGATTTCCAAAGGGCCATCAGCGCGGCATACGAGGCGCAGCCAGAATATTTCGCCTCCACCACAGCAGCCAACAGAGGCGCCCTGCTGCGCAAATGGAACGATTTGGTGCTGGCGAACAAGGCGGACGGTGAGCGATCTATCGTCAAATGCCGCAAGGCAAACAAGACTAATGGACCTTCAGTCGCCCGGATTCTCTGCCTCGAGAATGGCAAAACATACGCCGAAGCCGAAGGAGAGATCGTGTATGCTGCCTCGTTCATTGCCTGGTTTGCCGAGGAAGCCACACGGACATATGGCGTCACGATTCCATCATCCACTCCTAATACGACTGTCTACACCAGCAAAGAGCCTGTGGGTGTCTGTGGAATCATCACTCCTTGGAATTTTCCGGCTGCGATGATCACGCGGAAGATCGCACCGGCTCTTGCTGCGGGCTGTGCGGTAGTCATCAAGCCACCGAGTGAGACGCCTTTCACATCCCTAGCGCTGGCGAAGCTGGCTCTTGAAGCAGGTCTGCCACCCAACTCTATCCAGGTATGCCCTACTAAAAACCGAGAGGCCGCTCTCGAATTGGCGACAAATCCGCTGGTGAAGAAGCTCAGCTTCACCGGTTCGACAGGGGTCGGAAAGATGCTGGCTAAACTGGCGGCTGGTACTCTGAAGAAGGTGAGCCTCGAGTTGGGCGGAAACGCTCCATTCATCGTGTTTGACGATGCCGATATCGATCTTGCTGTCGAGGGTGCGATGTTTTGCAAGTTTCGTTGCACAGGGCAGACTTGTGTTTGGTGAGCTTGCATCATTTGCCTACATGCGAACATTGGTGCTGACTCCCCGCGTGTAGCGCGAACCGTCTCTTCGTCCAGAAGGGTATTTTGGCCGAGTTCACGGAGAAGCTGGTTTCCCGGGTATCCACTTTGAAGATGGGCACCGGTCTTGAATCACAGTCCACGCAGGGGCCACTCATCAACAAATCTGCGGTGGACAAGGTTGCCGAGCATGTCAAGGATGCTGTCTCGAAGGGTGCAAAAATCGAGTGTGGTGGCGAACCAGGGAATACCGAGGGATTCTTCTACAAGCCAACGGTATTATCTGGGGTGAGCACATCAATGCTCGTGGCCAAAGAAGAGACATTTGGACCCTTGGCGCCCATATTCCCATTTGAGACGGAAGATGAAGTGGTCGAGCTGGCAAACGACACCGAATTTGGACTCGCCGGATATTTCTACTCAAAGAACGTCAGCCGCATCATGCGAGTGTCCCAGAAATTGCAAGTCGGAATGGTCGGCGTCAATACGGGCAAGATCTCTGCCGCCGAAGCCCCATTCGGAGGAGTCAAAGAAAGCGGCTACGGGCGTGAAGGTAGCTGTTACGGCATGGACGAGTATCAAGTCATCAAGAGCGTCACGATCGGCAATCATGATCGGTAGGTCTGAACTGAGAGGTAGAATCAACCACCAAGCATATGTCCTCCGTGCTTAATTTCTCCGTTTCTTGAGGTGTGATGTCGAAGCTGCTCGATACGAGCTCGGGATGTGTGCAGTAGGAGCATTCGACCCGTTCGGTAAAAATGCATCAGACTTCCCAGCATGGTGTTTGAGCAGCAGTGGGCGTTCATCTTATTGTGCTCGATGTTACCCTGCCATCCTCAATTTCTAACCACTACTTTGATAACAAGCTTGCCGTCAGGATCTCGGGGGCTTCTCGCCAGGGAGAAGGCTAGCTCTACTTCGTCTAAGCCCTGGACATGGTGAGTGACTAGAGTCCTGATGTCCGGCCTCGAGCGTCCTTGCACAGCCTGGTTCATTAAGCTGATCGCCTCCTCGTAGCAATCTGCATATCGCCAAGTTGGCATCAAGTCGATTTCGCGTGCCCCAGCCTCAGATAATGGCAACGTGTGATTTGGTGTACCCATGCCCACCAACATGACGCGGCCTCCAGATTGCGTTGCCTGGACAAATCAGCTTCGTCACTATGACCAACGCAGGAATCAGGCAAACTTACATATATCGACGTCTGGACACATGATGGAACCCCAGTGCACTCGAAGGTCACTGCACATTTGCCCACGGGGGAGCCATCGGACCATTTCAGTGCGCCTATTGCATTGGCGAGCTCGCGAGCGGCCTCTAGCTCCGCGTCGATACCGGCTGCATTCGTTTTTGGAGCTACAGTCCCAACATCGGCGAATCCTTGCTGGACTGCAAACTCGACGCGATGCTGATCGATGTCGCAGATGGCAATACGGGAACATCCCCTTGAGCGAGCAACAGCAGCGCACAGCAACCCCACTGCCCCTGCTCCCAGGATCAAGCAAGAAGTGTCCGCATCCATGCCAGACCGTCGGACTGCATGGACTGCAACCGCGAGGGGCTCCAACAAAGCTCCGTCGTCATAGGTAAATGTCACCGGTAGCCTACCTTTCGCGTCAACTTGAACATAAAGGGATTCGCTCATCGAACACTCACTTGTGAGTCCATTTGGCCGGGTGATTGATTCGTTCTTGCATTGACCCTTGGAAATGGGGGAAGGCCGAACCACTACCCCGGAAGCGAAGGCTTGGGCATAAGTTATACTTGGCCTTGTGGCACAAATCACAGTTCGAACATGGCACACCGCACTCCACGGCCACCTTGTCACCTGCCTGCAGCCCGTGCACATCGTCGCCAACCGCAAGGACCTCACCAGCGAATTCGTGACCCAGACACAGTGGCTCTTTAATTGTGATGCTTCCATTGCGCCCATGAGAGTAGTAGTGAAGGTCTGAGCCACATAGCGTGGTGGATCGAGGTGCAATTTGCACTTCACCAGGACCCGGCTTCGGTAAATTGACTGTTTTGTTCTGAAACTCCCCAGCTCGGAGGAGGTACCGCCCGCGGCTCGATGTTTGTGGGTGGTCCATCGCAGGTGGTCCTCGCTGATTTTGATAGACGCCCTGAAGAAATCTTGTCAGAGCGATAGACTTGACCTTGAAACTTCAATTGAAGACAATTGTTTCCTGTCGCTCGTAGATATTTCTAGGAGCTCGGAATATTCGCTCGGAACAGACACAGCCAAGTCTACACCTGGTGGAGGCCAACGGATCCCTTTTTCCGCTGCCCGTTCCACTCCAGATGCTGCAGCTCCCTGAACGGTGCTGAGGGCAGTAATGGGCACTTTATAAGCTTGGTTCAGTGGCACTACTGTCATGCCTACAATGCACATGTTGTCCCTTTGACCCTCTGAGACACGATTGCAGACGTATGTGTTTCCGGATATTATGGCGCAGTCGGAACCGACACCGGCCGACTTCTCAAGCCCCCGCACAAACCAGAGAAATGCCGACGACGACCTGCCCGACTGGATGGAAGACGCGAAAACCAGAAACACGTCGGCGTCTCCCAAATTGGTGATATTCATGGTTGGATTACCGGCCCGAGGAAAGAGCTACATCTCGAAGAAGCTGGCGAGGTATCTGAACTGGCTACAGTACGACACTCGAGTTTTCAACGTGGGGGAAACCCGTCGATCAGAAAAACCTCCAGGAAGAGTAGGCCATTCTGCCCCGTTCTTTGACCCATTGAATGTCGAGGCTGTCGCACAGCGCGAGGCAATAGCTCTGCGGACCTTGGACAGGCTGCTGGACTGGCTGCAGAACGACAAGGCATGTGTAGGAATTCTAGATGCGACGAACAGCACGACCAAACGACGGGCGACAGTGTTGGAGAGAGTGAGGCAGCGGAAATGTGCACAAATTGATGTGCTCTTCCTGGAGAGTTGCTGCTGGGACCCCGAGATTATCGACAAGAACATCCTGCTGAAACTGTCTGGGCCAGACTATCGACATCAACGCAAGGACATTGCCCTGATCGACTTCCGCAATAGAGTCAAGCTTTATGAAAAAAGCTATGTTCCACTTGGGACCGACATATTCGAGGTTCAGCTTCCTTACATCAAACTCATCGACGTAGGAAAGCAGCTGATTGCCAATTGCATAAGTGGGATTCTATCGGCCACTGCCGCCGAGTACCTCCTCAACTTCCGACTCCATGAGCGCCAGATATGGATCACACGAAACGGCGAAAGCCTCGACGATGTTCGAGGCATTATCGGAAGGAACTCGCGGTTGTCTCCACAAGGGGCCAAATTTGCTTCCGCGCTGAACAAATTCCTCGACAAACAATGGAATATGTGGGAGAGTCAACAACGCGGAGCTCAGTTTGCAAACAACGACGACACTACCGCCACAGCTCCCCTACACCGGCGGCGAATGCCCGTACGCTCCTTCAACGTGTGGACTTCAACGATGACTCAAGCCATCGAGACAGGTCAGTCGTTCGACATGGATCGATACAGGGTGCGCCACCTGCGTATGCTCGACGACTTGAACGCGGGAGACATGGCAGGGCTGACTTTTGCGGACATCGAATCGAGCTATCCAGAGGAGATGGCGAAGAGACGAGAGAATCCGGTGTTCTACCGCTGGCCAGGACTGGCAGGAGAATCGTACGCGGACGTGATCAGTCGACTTCGCCCCGTCATCAACGAGTTGGAACGTTCGGAGGATCATGTGTTGCTCATCACGCACCGGGCGGTAGCGAGGGTTTTGCTTTCATACTTTCAAGAGCTGGATTGGGCGAGCATTGCGAACATTGATGTCCCTCCGGGACAAGTGTTCTCGGTCGAATTGGTACGTGACTTGCATGGCTCAGACCCGACTTCACTGGACCTGACTGATCCTTGTTTCGCAGCGGCCATACGGTGTGGCCGTCGAGTGCTATCAGTACAATGATCGTTCGGACGGTTTCGACCGTGTCGATACGGCACAATCCAATCTGATCTCATCCTCAGCAGCTACGCCAGCAGAAAGTTGATCTACGGAAGTACGCTTTCCGTGGAATATCGGCATCTTTCCACGTTCTCTGTCTATACAGGCATGGCACAGATAAACTCGATGCATCTTCTTGTCCTGGAGAACAGAGGCTCTCCATTCCTTCATTCTCGATTCTGACGACATGTGTTCGATCCCGGAGCCGGGTATGAGCCGGGTATGATTTGACACATCAACTCCCGGCCACACTTTCCCCCCCCCAGGCGGTTACCGTAGCTTGTTGTTACCATGCACATAGACGAAAGGGTTGCCATACTGGCCCCACCGCCGGGGGTCGGAAAATGGGTCCCGGCCCCTTGTCACTGGCCCAGGCAAATCGGGAGACGGTTCCCGTCTCCGGCAACATGAGGGCTCGTGTGCTCGCGCCCGGAGGCCTCCTAAATGATATATCACGCTTTGCATTTGCCTGCGGAGGAGCATCGTTCAGACACGATATACTGCAGCAAAGTCGATGGACTAGACAAACATGCATTCAGTCGAAATCAATGGGGTGGTGCCTGGCGTTGCCCGTGAAGAAGGCCCTCTCATGAATGGTGCCGCAGTGCAAGATATCTCATCACAAAAGGCCGGTTCTAGCTGGCAACCTGACCGTGATGACGACGACTTTGCGGTACTTGCCCTGCGCAATTTGCTCTTCGATATTTGCAATCAGAATGGCGGGCATGGAGGTTCTGCCATTGGGATGAGTGCGATTGGAGTCGCTCTGTACAAATATGTCATGCACTACAACCCTCTCGACTCGGAATGGTTTGACCGCGACAGGTTCGTCCTCTCTAATGGTGAGTCATCACGGTGTTTGACCCTTCTGCAGGAATGCTGCGGTTACTGAATGTTGACAGGACATTGTGCGATGTTTCTATACGCCCTGAACCATCTCGTTGGGTTCCCCAATTGGACAATGGACGAGTTGAAAGGCTACGGCAGCGCGAAGGTGGACGGCTACAAGACCATATGCCACGCTCATCCTGAGATCGAAGTTCCAGGCGTGGAAGTTACTACTGGCCCGCTGGGACAAGGGATTGCGAATGCTGTTGGTCTAGCCATTGCATCGAAGAACCTGGCAGCACGTTACAACGAGCCCGGCTTTGATCTGGTCCGGTCTCGAATCTACTGCATGACCGGTGACGGTTGTCTCATGGAGGGTGTTGCCCTCGAAGCAATTTCACTGGCTGGGCATTTGCAGCTTGACAATTTGGTCTTGATCTACGACAACAACGCTGTCACGTGCGACGGACCCCTGGACTGGATCAACAGCGAAGATACAAACAAGAAAATGGAAGCTTGTGGCTGGAACACGCTCGACATTGAAGACGGCAGCTATGACGTGCAGAAGATCGTTCAGACACTAAGGATGGCGCAGGAATTCAAGGGAAAGCCCACGTTCATCAACATCAGAACTGTGATAGGCCTTGGTACAAAAGTCGCAGGAACGGCGAAGGCCCATCATGGTGCCTTTGACGAGGAGAGCGTCAAGAAGTCGAAGATTTCTGCTGGCCAGGACCCATCAAGCACCCATCAAGTCCCCAGCAGGGCGCTGAAATTCTTCCGCGAACGTCAGACCGAAGGTGAGCGTCTCCACCGACGATGGGACTCTTTGGTTCAGAAATATGCCGAGCAGTATCCCGAGAAGGCGGCAGAATTTGAAGACCGCCGCCACGGCAGACTCGGCCGGCAATACGAGACGATTCTCGACAGCTTGACCACCCAGGAATTCGCCGGCATGGCGACCCGCGACGTCAATGGCTGCCTCATCGAACAAATCTGGCCCGTCTGCAAGGCCATGTTCGGGGGTGGCGCTGATCTCGTCAACTCGAACAAAGTCTATTACGCGGCAACCGACGTCTTCCACCCTCAGGTAGGGTACTCTGGTCGATACATCCGATACGGCATCCGAGAGCATGCCATGGCGTCCATTTCCAACGGAGTCGCCGCATATAATCCCGGCACATTTCTTCCCATCACCGCCACATTTTTCATGTTTTATCTCTATGTGAGTATCATCTCTCGCGCTCGTCAGTGGACCGGACCTAACGAGTCAATCAGGCTGCTCCCGGTGTCCGAATGGGCGCTCTGAGCCATCTTCAAGTGATCCACTTTGCTACACACGATTCCTTCGCGGAAGGCCAGAATGGTCCCACCCATCAACCGGTCGAGCTTGATTCACTGTATCGGGCCATGCCCAATTTGCAGTACATCCGTCCTTGTGACGCGGAAGAGGTAATCGGCGCTTGGACGGTCGCCTTTGGCAGTCGCAGCACACCTTCTCTCCTCTCGTTGGGCCGCGATCCCGTCGGTCCTGTGCCGAACACGTCACGCCAAAAGGTCGCACGCGGTGCTTACGTGCTGCAAGACCCTGGCAATGCGCGGCTCACCCTTGTCAGTTGTGGTACCAACATGCACTATGCCGTGGCAGCTGCAGCCACGCTGGAAGCAGAAGGCGTTCCAGTGCGCACTGTCAGCGCTCCCTGCTTCGATCTCTTTGACCAGCAAGACGCCGCCTATCGGGAGTCGGTCTTCCCTCTGGACGGAAGCCCGATCGTCAGCGTCGAGGAGTACGTCCCGCAGGCGTGGGCGAAATACACCACTGCAAGTATCGGCATGGCCGGTTATGGCTATTCGGCGTCAAATGCCAGCAACTACGAACGCTTTGGACTGGATGCGAAGGGGATTGTGGCCAGAGTCAGGTCCTACCTCGACCGCTTGGGTGGAGGCAACGCAAGGATGGCGGGCTGGCAGCGTCTATAGACCAGCGTACAGTAAAAGCATCCATCCTTTAAACTATATAAGGATGCGGCCTCTCTCTCTGGATAGCTATCCTATTACACCAAGTTCTCAATCAATAAAGTTGCCAATATTAAGAGTTCGAATAGCTCTACTACGACGATCCGACTAGCATTCACGCGATCCCTACCAATCAGCTATAACCACTATCCCATGTGCAGCCAAGATTGCTGACAGCAGCTCTTAGATTGAGAGGCTGATGGATAGGGATCATTTTACGAGTGCGAGCGAGGCAAGGGATTTGGGCGTTGTGGATGAGGTGCTGGGTCCGAGAGGGAAGGTTGTCGAGGGTGAGGAGGGTAAGCAAGCTGTGTAGAAGGGATTGCGCTGGTGGATTGCTTGTAATTTTATAGTTGTATTGTGCTCGCCGGTTGATGGCAGTGCCCGATGAGTAATCAGAACGTTCTACGCCATATCGACAGAGCATCCAGGCCGCTCAAATGAAATGCACAATGGAGAAAGTAAACGGCGTTGCAGGACGAATGATGAGCTGTCCGTTGTTGATTGAGATGTGTTTGCTGGCATGTCGCAAGGAACAGTCGAGTATCTCCAGCATTCAACGTCATTTTGGGTACATACGTAGTTGGTCGGCTTCAATTGTATGATTAGGTCCGCTTTCCCTGACGCACATCCACTCAGCCACGACGCAAGCTGCAAGACGAGGTCGAAGTCTGTTCGAAGGTGTGCCTCCGGTATGCACACAATCTCGGATCGTTCAGAGAAGTTGGTCAGAACGGTTTTCCATTCATCCCACCTGTTCAACACCAATCCGTACTGATATTCTTCCAGAGCAAGTCCAATTATTCGCGATGAACCAGCATCCTTGTCATGCCTGAATATGATGCGTGCGTAGAGAGTGTCGCCTCCACCAGCACCAAAATTGTATCAGATGTTTCCACCGGCACGTTAGTCAGGAGATCGATTCTGATCTTGTAATCCTCTGTGCGAAGGCCGTCAACATTGAATCTTGTGCGGTCGACACGGACCTCCGCAGTCTGATATCGGTAGCGCGACGTTTCGTCGCTAGGATATGGCCCTTCAATGAGTATGAAGACCTCAAAAGATCGCAATGGTATAGACACACGATCGACCATGCTAGCGTTCGGCGCTGGGCCACTCATCATCTCCAGACTGGTACCAAGAACTGACCTCAAGGTATTCAAGTAATCGAGAGGGCAAAAGTGTTGGTGCCTTTGCCATCCGACCGTCTCGCTTCAATCGTGTGTTCTTCGATCTTGACCAGCGGGGTACGAGCTGGTTTGAAGGATCCTTGAAATATCGGATTCCCTCTCTTTTCCGACGTGGTGATGCCGAGGAACAGACAAGAGCAAAATCTTGACAATTGTTGCTCATGGCGTCGCAAGCCCCAAACTGCTTGATCATGGCGTTGGTCGCTTCTTGGATTGATTGATCCGTGTCCCTCGGAATACTAATTATCCGAGCCGCCGTGGGTTGGGCCCAGCCAAATCAAGGCTTGTGTAACGAACTGGCCTTCATGCAACCCGTCAGGCAATGGCGCTCGCTATACGCAAATCGACTTAGCTATCCTGAAACAGACGGTACTTTTTTCCAGTACGGCACTATCGCCCAGACGCGAACACAGCGACGAAAGCAGTTTGCCGCGGCAATGCAAACCTGCGTTGAGCTGGGCATACCCTGAAGGTCCGTCCTAAGCTCCAGGGCAGGGCTCAAAGCTTAGCCCGCGGAGGCGCGGGCTTTCTACCTTTAAGCTTTCGTCCTCTGTAGGCTTGAAGGTGGCCAGCTCGGCAATTTTTACTATGGCTCCAAAGGCCAAGTTTCTCTGTGGAAGCGGCGGCTGGCTGAATGTGCAGGAGCCAAATCAGCCGATCTTACAGTGATAGTAACAAGCTGCGTCTCTAACAGTTTCACGTCCGACCTTGTCACACCTTCTGCAGCAATAAGCGGCTGAAGCAATCAGCGCGCATATGTTGAAACAAGTTTTTTGATCCTTCCCAGCGGCTGCCGTTGTATCGTATCTCGTGTTGGGGCGCTAACTAAGCCACAACGCTGCCTAAAGCTGGGCCGAATGGCTTCACCAGCCCTTCCGCCCCCACTGCAACCTGGCCTCTTGGGTCGATCAGAACCCGGCGGATTCCTCTCAGTATGGCCCAAGCGGACGAGAAACGTCCAAACCAGGGATGGACTAACGGCGGCAATGCGTATAAGGAGGCTATTCTGGCAACCTGGAAATCTTCACCTGCCATGCGGCAGAAATTGAAAATCCCGTAATATCTTGCCCCGCAGAGTGTGATGCAAGGTCCGAGCACTTGAACTACGAAATGGTATGAAGCCGGTATCACTCTCGCGCAAGATTCAGACGCTAATTACGGCCCATCAAGTCACTGCGAGAACTCGCCCCGGGAACAGGGCTCCGCGGTGATGAGTTCCCAGCGATTGAGTCCGGATCCCTCGAAGACCCTAGATTCAATTGAATAATCACTGAACACTATTTCAGTATTGTTGCGGTCCACGGACTGAACCCCTCCAACAACGAAAACCACGCTTTCGATACCTGGTGCAAACCAGCGACTGCCACCGAAAACCTCTGGCTGAGAGATGTCTTCCCCAAAGTCCAGCCCAATGCCCGAGTATTTCTCTACGAATACAATTCTAGTCCTGCATTTGGCGCAGGTAAGGATAGTTTTGTTCGGGAAGCCAATCAACTCCTAGACGAAATCTATGGTGCTCGTTGGAATAGCGTAAGATAATGGGTATTTAATATACTCAAGGAAGCTAAACCTCGCAGAGAAGAAATCTCCCTATTATTTTCATCGGTCACAGTCTGGGGGGGATTCTGATAAAGCAGGTTCGTCGTAAGCTTTATCTATAGGCTGGGGCTGATGCACGGTACAGGCTCTTGTGAATGCTTGGGCAAATGCCAGATATAGAACTATCAAGACCTCAACGTAAGTCTCCACGTGAATAGGTAATTGAAATTTATTACTTTCTTAGAGCTGACTTTCTGAAGATATGCACTGGTTTTCTTCGGAACGCCCCACTCAGGACCGTCGGGTGATCTCAAGATTGGTCTCGGGAAAGCCTGCGCGAGAGTTGTCCAATCTCTGCCTTGGACTCAGTCAACCAAAATATTGGAAGTCCTTGAGCCTGGGACATTATTTGGAGATTTCCTCGGTGACCAGTTCAGACAGCAGCTTGAGCAGTACAAAATTCTTTCTTGCTATGAAGGAATCGGAAATGTAGGTCAAAGCAAAACGTCGTTGGCGTTGCCCCAACTAATCCTCCTTATACAGATTGTCCCATACGAATCGGCCGTCTTAAATTTACCGGGAGAGAGGGAGATACAGCTCAGGATCAACGCCGACCACAGCAACATGTGTCGGTTCGACATGACTTTACAAGCGGACAGGGATAACTATCGGAAGGTAGAGAGGAACCTACAAATGCTCTGTGCTGATGCCCTTGTTGGCTCTGTTGAATCTTCAGAAGGAGGTAAGCAGAGAGCCTAATACTATCGACTCTGAAAGCTATTATGAGGGTCAACAAAATTTCCTGCACGTCCGTATTGATTTGCTCGGTGACACTTCAATGACCCTCATTGGCGCCTAGAGAATTCCAGCACCTCCTGTATCAATTGATCCACCATCATGCTTCCCTTTTTTTATGCTGTTGGAATTCTGACAAGGGTGCCTAGGAGATCAAGATTCAACGAATGTAAGACAAGGAGGCATTGATCTATTTTCTGCTCTCTTAGGCAAACTCGATTTCTCTGGGGGTAACGTCAACATTCCTGTCACCTTAAGTATGGACAGACTTCATGAACCCGAACCAAAAGCTGATGAAATGAATCAGATGTGGTCGAAGCTCCTGACTTTGCTTGGAGAGTATATCGCATGTGCGAAAACTCATCTGCTTCTCAGGATTTCCGCAAAATCTCCAGCGATGTCTCTGACTTATACCTTGCACTTCGGACAATGGTTGACAAACTCGAGAGCGACACCTTTTCTGTTGACTGTAAGAAACAGATACAGGATCACATGAAATCCAATTTTGAGGCGCTCCACAAATTACAATCTATGCTTGAAGCGTATAGAGCTCTTCCTCACAGAAGCCGGGAAACATGGAATCGTCTGAGATACGAAGCTCATGAGATTTCGCAGATAAGCATCGATCTTCAGTCCAACATTGATGCAGCCAGGGAAATCAACCATCAGCTCGAAGAGTAGGTTGGGCCCACAATGCAAATGTGGCTTTATGGCAGGCTAACCCGGCCTCAGGCACTCTATGAACAGCTTGATTGAACGGCTGGATGAGTTGATTGAGGATACACAGACCGGAGCGCGGAGTTCTTCAGCATTGTCCGGCCATGTTTCTAATATATCAACAGCCAGCTCAGCCAGTAGAGAGGACATCTGGCAAGCCCTTCGTCGAGATCTCGAAGGACTCGGCGTCTCTTCCATCGTGCTGTCAGAGCAGCGTGACTACATTGTCAAATGGCTTATGAATGCCGTTGCAGCAGGAAGGGTAGAGCTAGACTCACCCGCCTCTGAATTGGCACCAGTCGTTGACATGTCGTCACTCATGGTCGATGAACCCACGTCTACGGTTGAAGAAGGCGATTTCAGCTGGTGGCCACGAAGAAGAAAAGCCGTTCGGGAGAGGCCAGTCTCGCAACATCTTTATGTTCCCACGAACGGGCCAAAGCACAAAAGCCCTTCCTGGATCAAACAGATACAGCACACCAGGATGAGCAAGGAAAAATCCTTACATGCAGCTATCAAGAGCAGAGATGTGTCGAAGATTGAAGAGTTTCTCGCTTTCCCACTCAGTGTCGCCTCCGCTTGTAAGCTGAATGAGAGCGCCGTCTCGCTGGCAGTTTCGAACGGAGATGAAGAAATTTTGCAGCTGCTGATGGAACGAGGACGTTGGAATCCACGAAACTTTCACGAAAAATATTGGCTGGAAAGACATTTGGAGGGCCTGGTTCGCACCACAGCCTCCAATGGTCCAGTCAGTTTACTCGGCGTTCTTCTGGAAAATGGCCTCCCAGCGCTTGTTGCGGATTTCAGAGCAGCCTGCAGCTCTCGAAATACAGCCACAGCAGAATTGATACTGCAAAAAGGAGGACTGGAAAACGACGAGATATCCCCTTTCCTATGCGAGGCCGCTTACAACGAGTATCCGGAAATGTTCCAATTGCTACTTCGCTATGGCGCAAGTATTCATACCAAAAACGATTTCAACTTATTTGACTACTTCAAGAACCAGCCACAGCAGGATTCCCCCTTGGAAGGCTCTTTCCTGAGAATAATTATGACGCCCTTACATTTCGCAAGCGCAGTTCGCAACACACACATAATACAGCTCGCGCTGTCGCACGGCGCCCATATAGACGAGAAGGACAACTTTGGCGAAACCCCATTACACAAAGCGACAGGCGGCATTGAAAGCTTAGGTACGATTTTCCACGATCGTAGAAGGCGTGTGAGGATGGAATCTATGCGAGAACCTGGTGCAGCGATCGAACTCCTTCTCGGCAAAGGCGCCGATGTCGACGCGAAAACCATGGGCGGGCAAACGGCTCTTCACCTTGCAGCAAAGTACAACGCGTTATCTGCGATCGGAGCACTCTTGGCTGGCAACGCACGCATTTCGGCCGTCGACCATCGAGGGAATTCGCCCCTCCATCACGCCACCTCATTGGAAAGTCTCTACAAGAAGAAAGTGCCTCTCACCCAGATTGCTTTTGCCGCATCTGAACTCAAACTCGGCTACGTAGAAGAATCTCGCGTTTACTTTGGAGGAGAGGGAGTCATGAGCCGTTTACTGGCCAAAGGAGCTCCAGTCGACCAGAAGAACTCTTGCTCTCGCACGCCGTTGCACCTGGCCGCACGGCAGGGAAACGACGTGCGATCGGCCATATTGCTAAGCCACGGCGCAGACGTGAATGCCACCGATAATGGCGGCTGGACGCCGCTGCATGGTGCCATTGAAGCCGGCGCGATTGCGACGGTCCGGCTTTTGCTGTCAAATGGCGCAGCTACAAACACACGAGCCATCATTAAGGTGGGAGATGGGGATGGTTCGCAGACTCGGGTTATGGATGCGCTTCAGCACGCACGGCACCTGAAAGCAGAGGCAATCGTGCAGATACTTATTGACGCAAACCTCCAATGAAGTTGCCCAGGAGCGGGATAAGTAAATGCTCAGGTTGACACTTGGCCCTTTGACGGGCTCTGTACATAGCAATACAACCATTCGCAAATTGACGTGCAATTACTCCCATCCCTATCCGTAAAATATCTGGGTCAGGAGGCTTTAAGTCTCTCGGAATCGTCGGTCGTGAGTCTACCCTACTCGTACGTGAGGACGTGGTGTGCCTAATTCTATTCTATACCATGCCACCAACGTCTCTATCGAGAGCCTGGGCCAAGTTCTGCCTTCTTTCTACTGAATCTGGCGACGGGCGACCCCTGCACCTTCGAGTTTCCAGCTTGGACCAAACGCCTTCAACGGCTGAGCCGCCGACCAGAAAAGCGAGACTAACATCGCAACAACTGTGGCAGGGACCATTGCATCCCGCAAATCCCACTGACCAGTGGGAGCGTGCTCGAAGGTCAGCCACCAGCCCCAAAAGCCAAAAGGCCCCGCAAACACGAGAATGTGGTACATGATCAGAAATGATGATGTATGGTTCTTCCACCGCTTTGACACCTCAGGTGTAGTCGATATTGGGCGTTTTCAGAAGCCATTCGGTATGCTTTTGTGGAATCTTGGGGAGGAAGATATTGGAGCCCGTCGGAAGAGGCGGCACTCAGTCGTGAAACCATGACAATGGACAAAATGGCAATGTAAGGCCGAGGAAGACTCTTTTACATGGTTGAAGAAGGGCGAGCTCCCATATGTGCTTGTTAATGGTGGGTGCTAGTGGGTTAGGTGGCCGCGGTCGTAGCTGTAGTCGATAGGGCAATTTGGCAGATCGGGGCCCTGCGGACACGACACGATCTGGCCAGATCTTTTTGAACTGAGGAGCACGTCAGTTATATCCAAGCAGAAGATATCGAAGTGCTATGTTAGGCGTTACAAATGAAGCTCACCTTTACAAATTCGCAGTGGTGGAGCTGCAAAACCGAAAACCAAAGCCTCAACTTGCCTCTCAGCGATTGATAAGAACCGAGGAGAGCGTCGAAGAACTTCACGTCGTCGTTGTCTTTGACAGTGTTGATATGGACAAGGTCGAGAGTGCGTCGCTTGCCATGTGTTCCAAGGAGAACGAATCGATCGCGCGAAGTGATGTTGACGGAGCTTGAGACGCTCGTGATACTTGTGGCGCTACTCGCAGCCTGTCCGCTGCTGATTGATGACCTTGAGGGCGATCGGGAGGCCGAGGACGAGGATAACTGACCAGGGGACGTCGGTCTTGAAATAGTCGAGCTCCCGTTTGATGACCCAGCGACAGTAGAAGCAGGATACGGGTACGGCGGCCTGTTGGATGCAAGGGCCGAAGTTCTTGCTGGCTGTGTGCCTTCCGGCTTATGGCATTCTTTCCGCGGCGAAACAAGCTCAGCACATGTACTTGTCCCAAATATGTCCTGACGCTTCAGCATAAGCATCCGGTACGTCCCGCCATAGGGTTCGATCGCAGTGCTGCGCGCCTTTAGTCAAATGTTGTTTCAACCAGATCCAGTCTCACTCGGTCTACGAAATCAGCCATAAAAAAATGGATGCAGGTGTATGGGCGTCA
Organism: Capronia americana; assembly: GCA_016110215.1. Classification (NCBI taxonomy): domain Eukaryota; kingdom Fungi; phylum Ascomycota; class Eurotiomycetes; order Chaetothyriales; family Herpotrichiellaceae; genus Capronia; species Capronia americana. The sequence goes on from JADWQD010000016.1 coordinate 591,863, forward strand.
GTCCTGAATACAGAGAGTATTTGGGACAAGGTTGAAACCCACCACAGTACCATCCATTGTTTATGCGGGTGATACAGATCCGGAGCGGGCTGGCTCTGACTTACGCATTTCCACGAGATTCTGGTATGACCGGGAGGTGGCGCGCGGATGCTCGGTTTCAACGGCCACCAGTTCCACTTGGTCATGGTGGCATCCTCCAACATAATCTTCAAGGTGTTGACTCCCGTTAAATTGTGGCTGACGTCCATATCTATGGAATCGCTTGGGATGGCCAAGAGCGAGACTGCCAGTGATCGAAACTGTAACGGGATGAGAAGGATTTGGAGATCTATGAGGAGCTTTCGAAAACCAGCAGTGTTCCTAAGAAATTTCTTCATTTTGTTGATGTGTGGGAAGTACTGGTACTCGTTGCTGTTCGCGTCCTCTAGTTTGTCATCGTCGTCGTTTTCATCTTCTGGAAAGTCGTCGCGCTCGTTGATCAAGATTCCCTGGATAGCGAGGCCGTTACCAGCCGTCGACTTCGACAGTATAATGTCGGTGGTTGAAGAAGAGTTCGTGAGAGAAGTTCAGAATCAGGCTGGAGGTGAAATCCGCCTTCTGTAGTCTTGACCACAGCTCGCCAACAGCAGCAAAGCCACTGTTCAGCGCCCCGGGTGCTGCACTCCGCCACCTCATCGTGGAAAAGCATTGGACTGTCAAACGTTTCCTTCACGTGGTTGCTTGGTGTCAGGCTGCCTTGGCTGGGTTAGGCTGCAGCAACACGACCAAAGGACCTGCAGTTGAGGCCGTCAGCTGAAAACGAAGCAAAGGATGCGCCTGACTTGTGGGAACTGAGCAGCTAGTTACAGAGAAGGAGCCTACAGGCGCCGACGGGCGCTCAGCTAAGCATGGCTTCGTGGCAGTTGGGATGGGCCGAGGGCACTGGTCCTCGCCCAACTCGGACTTCTGGCAAGTCGAACGTGTGGTTACTCTTTGCCTCTAGATTGTTGGAGGAAGCTACTAATACATGAGGACGTGGCGCACGCGGTTCTATGCTACACCACTATTGACCGCTCTATCGAGAGCCTGGGCCATGACCATCTCAAAGTAGCGGCCTCCCGGACGAGCCATCAGCTCGTCGTGGCTGCCCTCCTCGACAACCGCGCCATCATGCAGCACAAAGATTTAGTCGCAGTTGCGCACCGTTGACAGCCGGTGCGCCACTAGAACGGTTGTACGAAGGCGAGGAGCTTTTCGTACATGGGCCTTTACGACCCCTCTTGATGGCTTCTCCTTCTCATCACCCCCGCGCATCGTGACCTCATCATCGACTTCATCTGCTTCACCACCAACGTCTGGATCTCCGGACCGCCCTCTCGCCGCGGCAACCTCGATGGCCTCTTGCACGACGCGCTCGCTGGCCGAGTCTAGCGCGCTGGTGGCCTCGTCGAAGAGCAGGATGTCCGGGTCGCGGATGAGTGCCCGAGCGATTGCGAGGCCACGCGCCCCCGCCTCAGTGTCATAGCCCTCCGGAAGGCTTATGATGAAGTCATGGATGTTCGCTGCTATACACGCGGCGACGACGCGGTCGTCTAAAGGTTGCACTACATCATCGTCGTCTTTCTCGAGGATCGTCGAGTGTTGTGCTTGGGAGGCGCCGCGCCGAGCTTCGTTACTGTGGCTGATTCCTAACAGAATGTTCTCGCGGACCGAACCATCGTAGAGCGTCGTACTCTGGCTGACGTAGCCGATGCGGCGGCGATGCGCGCTGAAGTCATGCCAGCGAGGATTTTCTGGAAGGCCATAAGCTTTTCCGACGTAAGCTGGCTGAAGAAAGGCTTCTCAACTTCCACCAGGGAGATCACATCTTGATGAGGCGGAATTGGGTCGCCGAGGATACATTTGGTCACAAAGTAGTCGCGTGCCTCGAGTGTTTGCTTGATCGACAGCACCAAGTCTGATTCTATTTGCTCCGGGGTGAGGAGCAGTGTGACGGATGGATACTGTTGCCCGCCAACGGCGGGCTTAGCGATGATGTTGGCACCAAAGGAAGCCTTGTGATTGGGATCGTCGCGAACCACAAACTCTATCCCGTCGAAACCGACATTCTGGAGCTCTTGCTCCCATCTTTCAATGGAGACAATAGGCTCGTTCGCACGGCCATCGGCTTCACCCAGCCACCACCCTTGCAGCGGACCCATGATGATATTGACCATTTTGACGGCAGCTGGGTTCAGCTCTTGCAGAAAGAAACGGCCCCTAGGGCTTAATAGACTGTGCACCCCTTTAAGAGAGGCTCTGAGACTATCCATAGCATAAATAACGTTTGACGCGATAATCAGATCGTACGTTCCAAGCTCAAATCCTTGGTTAGCTGGATCCTCACTTACATCCAGGGTCTTGAACTCCAAGAAGGGGAATTCGCTGAATCTCTCCTTAGCACCTGAGAAGAAGCCTGATGAAATGTCGGTAAACGTGTACTGAGAATACATCGGCTCAGAGTTAATACTCGTGAGGGCTCGTAGGGTGACTATAGTGGTTCCCCCCGTTCCAGCGCCGATCTCCAGGACTTTCAGTGTAGGGTAAGTGTGACCTAGGTTCATAAAGAGCTCTGACGAGTCTATCCGGTCTCCCGTCAATAAATACAGCTTTATAAGAGCATCGTTAGTAAGGTAAAGCTCGAGTGCCTGCTTAGAGCCGTTAAAGATACCTACACAATGATCAAGCAGTCGAGTGATCAGCTCAGTACCATAAACGAACGGCGAGTGTTGTAAATCGTTCCGCAATTAGTTGATTTTCGCCAGGCGGTCTTCCGGGGACACTGCGAGAAGGTCCTTACTGTTTGGTGTTATTCTGTTGTCGCCCTTGAAGCCTTCATCAACATGATCGTCAATCCAGCGTCGAAACTTGGCAAAGTGCCACACCGAGTCCGGCGTTTCATGGATGCGAGCTTGGATTGCTGCACAGCAGAGTAGGCCGTATTCCTCAATCATCATAATGTCGCTAGGTTTTGTCTTGTGTGGGACCATTAACGAGTCCAGCGGCACAAAGTCGGCGTGTGGCCGCCAGCTCAGACGCACTGGACTGTTTGTACCTGGATGTACAACTCCCAGCTCCTGATTAAAGCTCGACAGCTGAATGCCAGTAGCATGCAAGACTGTCTGTAAGTCTTGCGCCACTAGAACCTCGCCCTCAATGTCGCCGTGGCCGCTAACATGGTCTGCTGTCGCGCTGGCCTTGAGGACACCATCCGATGCGGGCGCTCGGACATGTAACTCATCAATACCTGCAGGTAGCGGAATATGCTTCAAATATCGTGAAATACCTTCACAAGCCGCCATACCCAGGAGCTGAAGGCATTGGTCAAGGGTTATAGGGTGAATGGCATAAGACGAGCCAGTGGTTGGTGCTGGCGCAAGGGTCGACGCAGTACTTCGTTGACCCGGCATTCCTGTCAAACGGTCTAAACCTTGAAAGTACGGTCCATAGAATAGCCCAATAGATTTGAACGCATCATATGGTGATGGCAATCGTCTCGGCAAATCCTTGATGGGCGAGTCCAATAGCTTGCTTTCTATTTCAGCTGGAGCGGACCGAACTTCACCATAGCAGTCTTCTGTCCACACGTTGCCATTGTACGACACAATTGAGAACTCGTACCACTCTGATCCAACTACCGTAGAATGTTTTGAGGGCCGCAGAGATGTCATCATCTCAGCAGGCTGGTCTTGTAGGACCAGGGCGGCTTTTACACGCAAGTTGCGGACATCAAAGCCTGCGCCATTGCCGAGTTGTTTCGCGGCCTCTCCAACCATGACAATGTAGCCAGCACAAGGGAATACAACATCATTGTAAACCTTATGGTCTTGTAGCCACATCGTGTCTTTCAGCCGCAGAACATTACGCCATGTAGGTTCAATACCATTGCTCTCCAGTGTCCGAGAGCCGAGCAGCTCATGTGGAGGGAACTTGCGATATCTCCACTCTCTGACCGCCCTGGATTCGTACCAGTGAGATGCGTCATGGCGCCAAGGGTAGTTCGGAACCGTTGTGAGCATTTGAGCACCCGGTGTCAGCCCTTGCAGGCTCAATTCGACGCCCTCTAGGAACAGCTGCCCGCACATGTCGACGATGCACTCTTGAGCGTTCTGGCCACGCTTCAGGGAAGAACAGTATCTCAGCCGGCCTTTTAACGAAGTCGACTTGAAGATCTGTCGGAGGGGCCCACCAAGCGCTGCGTGAGGCCCTACTTCCAGAAATAGATGATTTAATCCGCCGACATCGTCAATGATGGCTTTAACAGCTGGAAAGAAGCGCACCTGAGACTGGAGATTCTGTCTCCAGTACTTCGGCCCTAGCTGGTCGTCTCTCAGCAAGCTTCCAGTGACGCTAGAGAAGAACTTCATCGTCGGAGGCTGCGCCTGGATAGTGTTCTGGAGGTAGTGCTCGTATGTCGCACCAACCGCGGTCATGTGGTGAGAGTGGTATGCTTGTCCATCCGTCTTCAGGCGGCGGACGAAAATACTGGGGTCGTCAGACCTGATTGCCTCGAGGACGCTGTCGATAGCTTTTCCGTCGCCCGACAGTGTCACGCTCTGGGGGCTGTTGTCACAGGCAATAACCACCCCGTCTTCCAAATACATTGTTGCTTCAACCTGGCTGATTCCAACTGCCGCCATGGCACACACTGTTTGTCGACTGGGTGGTTGTGAGGCCGCGATAATATGCCGTGGCCATTGCATCCTCAGCAGAGAGAGCTCCAGCAGCGTATGCAGCGGCAATCTCACCGCTTGATTGTCCAACCACTCCATCTGCTCTGATCCCGAAGCTTCTCAGCAGGTTGACAATCCCGATCTGAATTGCAGTGCACAGAGGCTGAGAGTATTCCGCTTTATTGACTCGACTTTTGATCCCTTCCCGAAGAAGTTCATCGACTAGGCTCCAGGCCGGCTGGTGAGGCAACTGCTTTAGGCAGCTTTCAAAAGAAATAAGATCATTCCGGAAAGATGGAAACCTATCGAGGAGCTCTTTGCTCATCGCCGGCCACTATGCACCCTGCCCGGTGAAGACCAGTGTAATCTTCGGAACCGCTTTGATACGATCTCCGATGACTGGATCGGAAGAGCTGTGTCCGTTGGTGGTGAGATAGGCCCTTGATGGAAGATGTTCTCGACGGCAATTCAGAGTATAGGCAAGATCGCGGATTTGGTCGGGATTCTGATTAGCATATGATTGCATTGACTCTGACCGCCGTTTCGACGAGTGTGCATTGGCTGCAGAGACCAGCAGGAGCTCGGTATCATTTCGCTCTTGTTTACCGTTCGTATCGGTGTATCGTCCTTGCTGGCCATATGACGCGGCCGACTCAATTACAGCGTGTGCATTGGCACCTGTGATTCCAAAGGAGTTGACACTGATGCGTTCAGGCCGACCCTTTGGCCAAGGTGGGCTCTGTGGGAACAATCAAACGGGCTTCCTCGAACGGAATTTTGGGATTTGGTTTCTTGAAATTGGCCTGTGGAGGAATTATCCGATTCTCAAGTGTGAGAATTGCCTTGATGATGCCTGTGATACCAGAAGCACTCTCGCCATGACCCATGTTTGCTTTGACGCCTCCCATGTATGTGACAGTCTCATTACCAAAAGCCTGAGCGATGGCCTCGCACTCCAATGGGTCACCTGTCCTGGTCCCAGTTCCATGAACCTCAACGTAGGGTGTCTCTGAAGGATCGTTTAAACCCCCTGCTCGGTACGCTTGCTTGATAAGCCTGGCATGAGCTTGTGGATTAGGTGTGCTCAAGCCAGCGCTTCTGCCGTCAGAGTTCACAGCAGTCGAGCGGACAATTGCGCGGATATTATCGTTGCCCTCAATCGCCACATTTAGTTTCGTGAGCAAGATAACATTTATGGCTTCCCCACGACTGTAGCCATTCGCATCAGCGTCAAATGTTCGATATTCGCCTGTTGGAGAGAGCACCATGCCTTCGGATTGAGCAATCGTCATTGTGGGAGTAAGAATCAGATTCGTTCCGGCCACAATCGCAGCGTCGCACTCATTGTTCCGGAGAGCCTGAACCGCTTGGCGTAAGCAGATCATTGATGATGAACAGGCCGTTTTGATTGCGAAGCTGGGGCCTTGTAAATTATATTTGTACGACACTCGGTTGGCAACAGCATAGTTATGCGATCCCAACACATTGAGCATGCCACTAACTTGCTGGGGGTCTTTGCCGAGCATGTCAACCCAATCATCGCCCCAGGTGCCCACAAAGACACCGGTATTGGAGCCACGCCAGTCTCGCTGGCCTGCATTCTCCATACATTCCTATACGACTTCCAATAGCATTCCTTGTTGAGGATCGAGCCTTTCGACTTCGGCTCTGCTTAGTGAATTGAAGAAGGACGTATCTAAGAGATCCAAGCCGTCGGATTCGGCTATGAAATGACCGTACTTCACCCCTGTGCTACCAGGCAAGCCCGAGTCAGAGTAAAAGCCTTCGACATTGTACCTAGAGGGTGGTATCGGTCCTTTGGTTGTTCTTTTGTTGATGAGAAGATCCCAGAATGCTTCTTCTGTATGAATACCGCCGGGCAATCGCATTGCCATTCCAACAATGGCAATCGGCTCTGGCACGGTCGGAGTAGACGCCAATCCGTTGGAGGACGTCGACACATGGACGGTAAATGAGCCATTGGATTCAGATCGACCGTTTAATCCAGTGATCTCGAGATGACCGTTGAATTGGTTGTGCCCATTGAGCACGGCATGACCGTTGGTAATGTAGTGGCCATTGGCCAAACCATTGGGATCGATGAATTGCTCAACAGCATGGTCGCCCTTGGTGTGATCGTGCATTGTGAGCGTCGATGGCGACCAGAACCACTTCTGCCGATACTAGCTCCATGCTCAGCTGTATTGTCGCCACGAGCTTGTCTTCGCGATCATCACAATCGACGGCGTAGAAGTAACTCATCCGTCTCGCCGTTGAGCCTTGCCGTCAGACGCTTCAGGAACGGCTGTAGGGTCAATAACATGGATAAGGTTAGCCCCAGGATTGCCCGCTACTGATCCTCTCTATCGGAACCACCAAATCAGTTATGGGCTTCGCCTCGCAGAGACATTCCGCGATTCCACCGGCCTCCATATTCAGCAGCCTTGCCCTTCCCACCGCGCCCTAGCGAGGAGGGGTGGACCTGGAAGAGAATAAATGACGCTGTATCGTGCTGTAAGCGGTGTGGGTCATAACGGACCGTCATTTCACGATCCTGTATTACCTGTCAGAACAAGAACTCCACGGAAAGGCAAGACGCAAGTCTCAACTCCGCCCCGCAGTTTCCACCCCACGGGCTCCCGACATGGGTGGAGTGAGACGAGCGGGCCAGGCGTCGGCAATACCACGGGAGGGCTGCGTTGGGCAGGCATGTGCTTTCGGTGGAACGTCGGTAGCTGCCTAAATGACTATCTTCAGATCACCCACAGTCGCAGTGGTAAGAACTTTTGGCAATAGAGCAAGTGCTTTTGAGCTTCCGTAAGCTTGAAAGTGCGCTTTGCTATTCCGGGAAGTAGCACTCAAGGGCCGTCGCCGGTGGAATTACTGAGGCTGGTCCGACTATACCGTAGGCTACTGTAGGCTAAATGTCTTGTGCCAAGCGGCCTTCCCATTTCAGTTCAGTCGCAGATCGAGTTCCTCCGCGTTCCGTAGTATTCAAATTATGAAGATCGTCTGGGGCTATATAGGTGGGTGAGTCGGAAGTGCATTCGCAACATGGAGACGCTTCCAGTAGGTGGTATGGATATGCATCTTTCTCCCGGTGGCAATCCCAGCATGGCAAACTACCGTCTTCAATAGGCCCTTTCTGTGCTGTGACACTCATGCTCATGGAAATGCCCGATTCATACAACCGATGCCTAACCAACTAACACGTTCAGGCCGTTAGAGTGACACACAAAAATACAGGCGTCTCCGGGCACCGGACAAACGGCACAACTGAGATCAAGTCCTGTTGGCGGGTTGCGAGGAACTCAACATGGGCAGCATCGGTGTGCCGCTCGGTCCCAGCAAAGCGACATCGTTTACGACAAAGCTATCAATCATCGACCAGACTGTTCCTCAGTGGGATTATGGTAGGAGTGGCCAACTCGGTGGTGGATTACGTTA